>CM064534.1:2076222-2690317 GCA_032716605.1 Paralithodes platypus | reverse complement strand
AATCTTCTGAAGAAAGTCTGATGCTGCTTAAGATGATCGAATCGGATTTTGAACTGTTATATAAAGCAGGAACAAGATATGACAAGTGTATGGACATACAGTGTTAACTGGCACGGGAATAACGATAAATGCACAATATTCTTATCTCCAACAACAAAAGAAGTACTTCCTCAGGCAACACAAAAGCCTGCTCGGGTTGTGCAACTCAACAACAACCAAGGCTTACAATCAACGTGAATAAAAATGCTGCATACATAACATAAGAGCTTATAATCTTAATCGGGTGTCTGCTAGGCAAATAAAGTCTAGCTGGGATGTCGTAGGCTAGGAAACAATGGCTGAGCAAGCGGCTCGTAGCATAGTGTGGTCCTTAAGACTGTACGGCCAAATTACGTTAAATGACGGGGTGCTCTCTTGAGAGATCCAGATCGCTAGTATCTGGTTCTCTCCTGGCGACCCTCTCAAAGTCAAAGCAAAACGAGTTAGCACAGTGCTGGGTGGCAGAGGCAAAAGCCCTCACTCGCAACACAATGTTAAACTCACAAGGTACACAGTCAGAAAGACAACCTAGGCTTCCCACGTATCCGTTGCGATTGTACCGGTTCAACAAAACCTGGTACACATCGGAAATCACAACAACAATGGTCTCACCCCAGTCTAGCATTAAATAGCCCAGCAGACAACCAAGCAAAAGGTAGGGAGACACCGTGAGTGTGTCGAACCTCTACAGACAAAATGGTAACCCCTCCAAAATGCCTAACTAAATATGTAATATCTGAGAGCTTCAGCATATAATATGATGGCCGATATATGAAATCGTGCAGAACCAAAGGGGAGTTATGATATTAAATAGATTGGAAGAATGAGAGGTAAGAAGTTGAGAGAGAGAGAAAGTGTTCTATAGGTGGAAGTCGGGGACAGATGGCAAGGGAGGTGTGAAGGGTATGCTGGTCAGGCAAGCTCTGAGCAAGGAAGGCACAAAGGCAGCAAGGAGTGCGGGGAGACTACCTCCTGCTGCGGCAGGAGGGCGGCAAAGCGGCCAGCCACTCAGAGGGCCCGGCCGTGGCATGACGTCACCGAGACAACGCGTAACACTACACGCACAACCCCCTGCCTCCTGCACTTACTCACTCACACTCTCTAGCTGTATCATTCAGTCTTATACATTAAACTTATAACTGATGATATAAAATATAATGCATTGTCACAGACGAAAATAAAGACCACTTCTATACTGCCTGTGACATGACGATTCACAAGAAAGAAAGTACAACATTCTCTGATAACTGTAGCCCATTTCACTGCCCTGGCGAGCGCTAGTGGCTACCGGGAGGCGATTCTGCCAATGCTGGTAGGTGTCACACTATACCATACTAAAACTCAATGGTATTCAAGCCAGACTCCTAGTGGATACAGGAGCAGCCTGTGCCTCTATTTATACAAGTTCCTATTGCAAAAACAGAGACCAATTCGGAGAACTACGAGAATCACCTTCCAACCTCATCAGTGCGGGGGGTGGGGAGTCTACTACCATTATAAGGAGAAACCCTACTTCTATGAACCCAGAACCCCCAGCCTCCTGTAACCATGCATTCATAGTGTTCGACTCCCAATGTAGAGAGTAGATTGGATACTTAGGACTAGATCTAATGGAAGAAATTCAAGCCAGCATCGACTACGGACGACGTCGCCTCCATTTCATGCAAAAAAATAACTTCTGAACAAAAACAAAACATAATCCCAGCCACCTCCACCAAACAGGCGAGAGAAAGGGAGTCCAGCACCTTCATCGCCCAAGTAAGAGTCCCATCACTACATCCGACCATTTTCTCATCCACCATCAACAAACAAGCCATCATCATATCACCTCATCACCAAGAATGGGTCCCAGTTGTCAAACCTGAAAATGTGACTTTTGTACTGGCCTTGAAGCTGGAACAACCACTAGCCAGTAGGTGCCTCAATTCGCCAGCTGTGTTACCATTACACATATACCCATTGCAAATCTCCTACATCACCGACCTGCCTCTTACCCTGCCAAAAGGCCTCATCATCGGTGATTTAGAAACTATCGACGACATTGACCCCACCGAAATTGCCTCCACCACACCTACTCTACCACCGATACCAGATCACCCACTACCACGGACAAGAAGAAGAACTACAGGCCTTACTGCTGTGATATCAAGACATATTCGCCAACACGCCCACTGAAATAGGGAAACTAACCTTTTCGATAACCCTATTCATACCACAGGATCCCCCATCCACCAACCTTCTCGAAGAAAGAATCCTCTTCAAAGACAAGAAGAGGAGAAACAAGTACAAGAGATGAGCCCACTTGGATGCTGAAGCGCTCCGGGTCGCCATCGCGCTCAGAGTGGGTGCGGCAGTTTGTCACCCACACACTTGCAAGTGTGATGGGAGGATGGATGCTCAAGGTCACCATGCCTTGTCATGTAATTACAACGCAGGCCGCCTGCCAAGACACTCTGCACTAAATGATGTCATAAAACGGGCCCTGCAGAGTGCTAACTGTGCATCAATCCTCGAACCACATGGACTTCACAGAGAAGACGGCAAACGGCCAGATGGGATGACCACTTTCTCTTACAAGAATGGCCGGTGCCTCGTGTGGGATGCCACATGTGTTGACACTTTCTCCACAACCAACGCCGCCAGAAACGCCGACGAAGCAGGTGAAGCCGCCCGGATAGCAGAAAATAAAAAGCGAGAAAAATATCAAGCCATCGCCAGAATTCATCAGTTCGAGCCCCTGGCATTCGAAACTTTAGGAGTCTTCGGCCCCACCACCCTTAAGATGGTGAATGAAATAGGCCGTAAAATCAGAGAAGTTTCAGGAGAACCCCGGGAAACCCTCTGGCTCAAGCAAAGACTAGGGATGGCTATCCTCCGGGGCAATGCCACCAGCGTCATGAGCTCAGTTCGACAGGACTGAGTCATGCCACTGCGTGAGGCCCCGGCAGGAGTGGTGTATCCGTAGTCTTTCCACAGTAGGGTAAAACAAAACATAAACCTTATTTGTATGTAACATGTGTGATGCACATTAATAAAAGGGGATGTGTCGGATGGTTGAAAGCCACAGTTGCTCGCGCGTTTGGGGCTAGCAACACGTATTATGAAAAACATGCATCCTCCTTCATTCACTGTCCCCCCCCTTCACTCACTCAACCCCACAATTTGCCGGAGGATAACAGGTTTTTCACAATACGTAGACGGAGGTCTTTTAAAAAGAGATGATAGATGCTGTAATTGCCACCCCATCTACTAGTCTATGGTCATCACATGTTGTACTAGTTTAAAAAAAAGTAGGGTCCACCAGATTCTGTGTCGAATATACTGTAGGTGCCGTCACCATTAAAGATGTCACTCCAATACCTAGAATTAACAACTCCTTAGATTCCTTACAGGGTCCAAATGGTTCACCACGCTGGATCTACTACCAGGTACTGTCCACCCATGCCATTTAATCATATTCTACACAAAGTTGGAATATAGATTTGTATACATTTTGTTTACATTCTGCCTAAGAGTAGGGCACCCTTACTCCCAGGGTTGTACTATTGATGGTATAACTTACCGCTCTCTGCACCATGCCAACTACTCCAGTCCATGACCCATTAGGCAGCATCCTCCCTCCCTTACCACCGGACACTGCCACGTACTTCAGGCTGCCGGAAAACATCAACCATAAAATATCCAGTTTAGGGCTACCCAGTGTCTCTCGTTATAGTTGTCACAATATGTCTTTCACTTTGCATTGTACTGTAGATATTGAGAAATATACATGTAGAAAGTATTTTAATTACGCATTTTCGAATAGTAATTAAGTTATGTATATATTTCAATCACTTTGCTATATGGTAAATGTTCCCATAAGTTTAATAGGGTGTGTAAATATGGAAAAAAAATAGAAAGACTTCCAATGACATGCTAGATGTCATGTTTATATTCATAGGTGAAAAGTTCATGGTATGTCTTCGTTTGAATATTCTAAACTTATAGGTCAGCTCAATACAGTATGTATTCAATTAAATGGTGTGGATTAAAACAAGATGCTTAACTTCAATATGAATACAACATAGACTCTTCAACCAATTAGTGTATTGCCCTATCCAAAATCTTATATCCATAAAGATTGTCACCCAGTTATCTTATAAATCATAATTATTCCTTGTAAATATTGTTGATGAAAAAACAAGGAATCACACACACAAACACACACATATAATAATATATATATATAAATAAAGAAACAGTCAGACAGATAGACAGACAAATATATATACACATACAGATCAAGAGAAAGACCGACAGAGAGACAGACAGGCAAAGACAAACATACATACATACACATACACAATATAGAAAAAAAAAAAAAAAAAAAAAAACACAGAACGCTCAAGCCAGCAATTCCTCAACGACAAACGGAATGAAGCCATAGAACACTTAAATTCTGATCTAAGTACTATCTCCAATTGGGACAGAGAAAACCTTGCTACCTTTAATGCTTCCAAAACCCAATTTCTCCATCTATCTACCCGTCAGGATCTCCCTGCGGACTATCCCTTATTCTTCAACAATACAAAAATCAATCCTTCATCTTCTCTCAATATTCTTGGTGTCTCTTTTTCTTCTGCTCTCATTTGGAAGGACCATATTACCAGTCTTGCTATGGCAGCCTCCCAGAAGCTGGGTGTGCTCAACTGCCTTAGGGGGTTCTTTACCCCTGCACAGCTTCTTGCTCTGTACAGGGGCATAGTGCATCCTTGTATTGAGTATTGTTCACATGTGTGGGGAGGTTCCTCTCACACCGCTCTCCTAAACAAAATTGAAAGGAAGGCCTTTCGTATCATTAACTCCCGTCCACTCACCAACTCTCTGCAATCTCTCTCTCTTCGCCGCAATGTTGCATCTCTCTCGCTATTCTAACGCTACTATAATAATCAGTGTTCCTCAGAACTTTCCCAGTGTATACCACCTCCCTTACGTAGGGCACGTGGTACCCGTCTTGCAACACAATCCCACCCCTACTCTGTGCAACTCTCCAACCTAAGAGTGAAACTTTACTCTCAGACTTTCTTCTATTCAACAGCTGAGCTCTGGAACTCTCTCCCAAAATCAGTCTTTCCCTCTTCCTATTACTTAAATTGCTTCAAACTCCGTGTGTCCAGGCATTTTGGCTCGAACGTCCTTTGATTTTGGCCCTGTCACTCTTTCAACTATAGGGGAGGCACTCGCTATAGGCAGTTCTGCCTTTTGCCTCCCTCACTCACATAGAGAAAAAAAAATACAGACCGAGAGAAAGACAGATACAGACAATAATACACATACAGGCTGTCACAGACAAACCTAGATGCACATACAGACAAAGAGACAGATATTACTCACCACCTGCCCATCATCTCAGCGACCGTTTGGAATATGATGGTCATGGTCCCAGTAACAGTGGGGTGAGAGGAGTTACCAGCCACTATGAAGTACGGCATATACTGTGGAGAGAGGGAGAGAGGGAGAGTGAGAGTGAGTGAGGGAGAGAGAGTGAGAGAGAGAGAGAAACAAAATAAAAATCAATTATGTCTCATATAAACTAGTTCGGCTTCTGTGGATCTTGACTTATTCTGATCAGTTTTATTCAAACTGTATTCATCCTTCAGAACAAAAGGATTGAATATGGACTAATTGCAATGATAGCATGTCAACCTAAACATTAGTCTAGTTCAATCAAAGAATAAGCCAGTAGATGTCATGATTCACCAAAATTCGCCAGCCGGACGAGTTATCACTGACGCTTGAATAAGTTGTACTTAATTATTATCCAAGAATCTTGCTTCAAGTACTACTTCAGAGATGCCAAACACGTATTTTATCACTCAGTTTAAACTCACAACACAATGTATTATACATCATAAGTAAGAAGACAGCCCATTTGATAACAAACCGAAAAAATATGACAAACTATCAAATTATTGCAGTCAAATTTTACCGATAATAATATATTTCGTCGTTCTTCCTAGTTCAACTGATCAGATTTTCGTGTTATATTCTCAGTGACTATAGATTTTGTTAATATGAGATAAGAAGTTTTTTTCATGGTCTTTCCAACGGCAATATATGTTTATCAACAACAGTATTGTATATATAAATATGTTTATCAACAACAGTATTGTATATATAAATATGTTTATCAACAACAGTATTGTATATATAAATATGTTTATCAACAACAGTATTGTATATATATAAATATGTTTATCAACAACAGTATTGTATATATAAATATGTTTATCAACAACAGTATTGTATATATAAATATGTTTATCAACAACAGTATTGTATATATAAATATCATAGACAAACAAATACCCACTATCATAATCATGACACCATGACCATAATGTTTATTCGCGAACGATTTTCACCCACAATAATTGCAACTAGCCTACTATAAAGTATTATACATCAAAAGAAAGAATAAAGGCAAATCTAAAACATTACTTTCGGAAAACCCACAAAATTTTGACTGATCATAGTTAAAATTGATTCCAAATAAAATAATTTGTCATTTTCCCGACTTCATCCAAATTCAACTTATCAAATTTTAAAATGTTCTGTAATGACTATATGTTTTATATAATTATGAAATAAGAACTATTTCTCACGCTCTTCACTACGGTGTAATCAGAATATGTTTATCATCATAGAGTGAAGATGGGGAATATCAGGAATAGATGGAGTGTGTGGGGAAATGCTGAGGTATGGTGGTGAGATAGTGAGAGAATGGGTATGGAAAATGTGTAAACTAGCATGGGAGAAGGGAAGTGCACCTGATGACTGGAAGACAGGCATAATAGTTCCCCTATATAAGGGTAAAGGGGAAAGAGGAGTGTGTGGTAACCACTGGGGAATATGCCTTCTAAACGTAGTAGGGAAGGTATACAGTAGGATAGTGATTGAGAGAGTGAGAGCGAGAACGGAGAAATAGATAGGTGACGAGCAGGGCGGGTTTAGGAAGGGAAGAGGATGTGTAGATCAGATTTTTGCCCTGAAATGTGTTGTGGAGAAATATCTGGAGAAGGGACATAAGTTGTATGCTGCCTTTATGGACTTGGAGAAGGCCTATGACAGAGTTGATAGAGATGGTATGTGGAAAGTACTGAGAATATACAGAGTAGACAGCAAGTTGCTGAAAGCAGTGAAGAGTATGTATGAGGGTGCAAAGGCATCAGTATGTGTGGAGAATGAACAGAGAGAGTTCTTTAATCTGAATGTTGTGTTAAAGCAAGGGTGTGTGTGTGTGATGTCCCCATGATTGTTCAATATATATATATGGATGTAGTCATGAAAGAAATACAAGGAAGAGCAGTGGATGTTCGTGTACCTCTGATAAGGGAAGGGCCCGAGTAGAAGTTGCCTGTACTGCTGTTTGCTGATGATACAGTTCTGTTGAGTGATAGTGAATGGGAGTTGCAGGGTCTGGTAAATATGTTTGGAACAGTGTGTGAAAAACGAAATCTGAAGGTTAATGCGGGGAAGAGCAAGGTTATGGTCTTTGAAAGGGGTGCAGCCACAGAGTGTGAAGTGAGGTTGAACGGTCAGGCTATGGAGAATATCAACTCATTTAAGTATTTGGGCAGTGTATTGAGTAAAGATGGGAGTATGGATGTAGGAGTGTGGGAGAGAGTGCAACAGGGGTCAGGGGAAGAGGGTTGTAGGAACGCTGAAAGCAGTAACAAGAAATATGGTGGTCAGCATGGAAGTAAAGAAGTCCTTGCATGACAGTGTGGTAATCCCGACATTGACTTTCGGGAGCGAAGCATGGACATTGGTGAAGAGACTCAAACCAAGAGTGAGTGGGGTGGAAATGAGTTACATGAGAAGTGCATGAGGAGTAACATGGATGGATAGACAGACGAATGAGGAAGTATGAGAGAGGTGTGGTCTGGATGTTGATGTGTTGGAAAGTGTGAAAACGAACACCTTGAGATGGTTCGGCCATGTGGAACGTTTGGGAAGCAAGAGAATTACTAAGAGAGTGTACGAGAGTGAGGTGGAAGGACAGAGAGGGAGAGGTAACCGAGTGATAGATGGAAGGATGGATTTAAGAAGCATATGCATGAAAGCGGTGCTGGATGGGAGGAGGTACATCGACTGGCTTGAGACAGAGGTACATGGGGCATTTAGTTTGTGGCCACCCCTTCGGGGATCACGGCGTCCGGCAATAGATAGATAGATAGAATAATTACCTTCACATTTCAGTTTGTATTATTAAACATGCATAATTAGAAGTAAGGGAGATCCAGGATTGTATAGGAATGATTGTATACTTACGGAACCAACAGCTACCGTGATGCAGGACTCGGCCTCAACACTGGCATTAGTCACCCAAGGGGTCACTGTAGAGGGACTCATGGTCCTCTCCTCTGGTGCTAGGTGGGTCGTGGCCTTGTTGTTAGCGTTCTGGATTGCAAGTTAGATGACCAGTGTTTGAAAACATTGCAAATAAATATGAGAAGGGGATATCAACATTGGTGAGGGGCAAACTCTTTAACAATATTACCATGTTGATCGAACTAAGTACATATAAGTTGCTTATATTTCGATATTGAGTGATATGATGTTCTTTACTAATCAACATAAGATAAGCCAAACCCTTACGTCACATTTAAGAAAACAACCGTCTCTCTAACCACCGAATTCTTAAACATGGGGGAAGATTTTTGCTTATCAAATATCGAATACAGACTAAGGTACTGAATTTGTATTCATGAAATAGAACTTGATATCACCTAGATTACAAAACTATTTATTTTTAATTAATCTGTTATGTAAGACAGTGTTTCACTATAACCGTCAGACAGACAGAAGACGAAGTGATGACAAGAGGAAACAAATAAAATAAAAAACAAATAGCTTCTGTATCCCACAATATTTGAAGTGGAATGTGCATAATAGAGCACTGTCGTAGTTATATTGTAGATATATTGTTTATTGTTGCTACGTGTATGAAGGATACAAAGGGTAGGCAGCCTGTAACAAGTGTCTCCCTAAAAAATAAAAGAGTGACAGAGAGCCAAATTCAAGGGAAGTTGGAGTCAAAATTCTTGGACACTCGAAGTTTGATACAGTCTAAGTCACTATTGATTGAGGAAGAGAGTTCCAGAGTTCGCTTGTTGAGTAGAAAAAAGGCTGAGAACATTTACTAATTCTTGGGTTGGAGAGTTAGATAGAATAGGAGTGGGACTGTGTTAAAAGACGGGTGCCTCGCACTTGCCGCAAAACAAGCTCTGAAGAACACTGATTGTTGTAATAGCGATAACAGAGAGAAAGAGGTGCAACATGGCGGTGTGAAGAAAAAGATTGTAGGGAACCAGTAAGAGGAAGTGAGTTGATGAGGCGGTATGCTTTTGATGCTACTCTTTCAAGAAGCACAGTATGAATGGAACCTCCCCACACATGCGAACAACTCAATACAGGGGCGCACTGTGTCCTTATACAAAGCAAGAAGCTGTGTGGGGGGAAGGAACCCACATATTTGGTTGAGCACACCTAACTTCTGGGAAGCTGTTTTAGCAAGAGTAGTAATATAATCTTTCCAAGAAAGGTCGGATGAAAAAGAGACACCTAGAATGTTGAGAGAAGGTGAAGGGTTGATTTGTATATTGTTGAAGAGAAGTTGAGTCTTGTGGAAGAATGCGATAGGTAGATAGAGGGAGAAATTGGGTCTTGAAGGCATTGAAAGTAACAAGATTTTCTCTGTCCCAATCAGAACACCTCCCAGGGTGGTGGTCCTTAACTCCTTCTGTACCAGCGACGTCTTTTTAAATTTATTCTAGCTGTATTTACAAGAATTTATTCAGCTTAGGAAGGATTTCTAGCAATGAAAAGGCTACAGACAATCTCCATTCATCCTTTTAGCTACCATATATCCTTCATAAGCTTCATAAAATCATCTAAATGCAGCTGAAATAAAAACAAAAAGACGTCGCCGGTACTGTACGAGTTAAGAGCCGCTCTACTGGTGATCTTTCAAATCTTACTAACAATTGGTCATCCTCCTTTCGGGATTATGGCGAGACTCTTTCTATCGCGCTAGACTTAGCAACACTATTCGATAGAGTCTGGCACATATCTCTAGTTTGGGGATTCCATCCTACGAGGACAGGTCGAAGAGTTCTGCGACAGAGTCCCAAATCGACGAAAAAGATTTTGCATCCCAGGAGCTGGACTGGACGACATTGTGGAAGCCTTCGAAGATACCACAAAGGATGCAAATGAAAATACCCTTTTTGTCATCCATGCTGGTTCAAATGACGTCATGCGCACCAGATCCGAAGAGTTGATGGAGAAATATCGCAAGATGATCCAGCACTACAAAAACAAGTCAGGGAATATCATCATCTCAGGCATTCTCCCCAAGATCGACGCACCTGACAAATTCTACGACAAGGCTTTCAGCACAAATAGCCGACTAAAACATTTGTGTCTGAGGGAAGAAGTTGAATTCATCAACCTCTGGGACAACTTCTACAACCAGCCTACTCTGTTCCGCAAGGATGGCACTCATCTAAACCCTGTGGGTTCAGCACGCATGGGTCGTCTCCTACACGAAGCAGTCCGCAGCCATGGATCAAAAAACGCCATCCGAGAAGAAGCAGCAGTGACATAAATCATCCAACGCCAAGAAAAAAACAGAGGCAACCGAGGACCACCAGCGATAAGGACCGAAGACAGCGAGGACCGAGGACAGCCATGAACATAAATGTAGATCCGACAAGAACCAAAAATATTATTAAAGAGCGTTCCGTGAGTTCTAAAATAACAAATTTAAAGGTTTTCTATGCAAACGCTCGTAGCATACGCAATAAATTTTCAGATTTAGAGGAGCTAGTGTTTACAGAAAATTATGATGTGATTGGCATAACAGAATCTTGGCTCAATACAGAAGATAGAGACTTTTTAGCAGAGTATTCACTTCCCGGTTATGTAATGTTTGAGAAAAGCCGAATAAATCGAAATGGAGGTGGCGTTTTACTTTATATCAAAGAAAGTCTTAACCCTACCCTCTTGTCAAAACCTCAAATTGTGAACGTCGACGCATCTTTTGTGCTAATAAAGAATAATAAAGGTACCAAAATAATACTTGCATTAATATACAGACCTCCAGCTCAATCAGTGCAAACTGACCGAGAAATTTACGAACAAATTGCAGATGTAAGGAACTCACAAGATACCGTAATTTTTGGTGACTTTAATTTACCTGTGACCAAGTGGGGCGATACTCTTACTTCACACTCCGGACATGACTTGTATACGAACTTGCAAGAGAGTTCGCTTTATCAATTTGTTGGAACGCCGACCCGTGGTAATAACGTTCTTGACATTGTACTTGCAACAAAAGAAGAATTAATAGAGAATTTGAATGTTGGTGATGAATTCAGTAACAGCGACCATCGTACGATAACTTTCACTTTAAAGTTTACTAGTAACGAACCAAATAGTAGCATCGAAAAAGTCCCTAATTTCAAGAAAGCAAACTTCCATAAACTTAGAGCTATGTTTAAAGAAACTGACTGGAGCTTTTTAATTCACAATAACGACATAAATACATCTTGGAAGTTATTCGAAGCCACTTACCTAAAAGCAGTGCAAGACTGCATACCATCAAAAACTCGGCGTCCAGGCCATAATAATAAGCCCAAATGGTGGAATAAAGATATTTCAAACTGCCTGCTTGCTAAAAAATGTGCTAATGATAGATTAAAATCCTCACAAAATGACGAAGAACGGCTGAAATTTGTAGAGCTACGACGCAAAGCCAAAAAGTTAATTAAGCAAAGTAAAAAGACCTTAGAGTTACATATTGCGAATCAAAGTAAAACAAACCCGAAAGAATTCTATAGTTATATCAGAAAGAAAAATGTTGTTACTTCAACTGTTGGACCGTTAGTCGATGAAAATGGAGAATACACCAAAGACGAAGAACAAATGAGTAATGCCCTCAATACCTTCTTTGCATCAGTTTTTACAACAGAAGACCTCAGTGATATCCCTACACCATCGCCGATTCAGATTGATAATTCAGATGTTCTAAGCAATATCACCGTTACAGAGAGAGAAGTATTGAATTGTTTAGATAAACTCAAGGTAAATAAAACGCCTGGACCTGATACAATCTCGCCTAGAGTTCTAAAGGAAGCTAAGGATGAGCTCTCTAAACCACTGACATTACTATTCAATAAATCCTTGCAGTCTGGAACTATGCCCGATCAGTGGAAGCTAGCCAACGTAACACCGATATTCAAAAAAGGCAGCAAATCCCTACCCAGTAACTATCGTCCAATTAGCTTAACCTCAGTTGTATGTAAAATGCTAGAAACGGTCATACGAGACAGACTCGTAAATCACTTAGAGGAAAATAACATACTTAAAGATACTCAACACGGCTTTCGTAAAAAACGTTCCTGTTTAACAAACCTCTTAGACTTCTTCCACGATATCCTCAACCTCTACGATGAGAGTAAAGCTGTAGATATTATATACCTTGATTTTCAAAAGGCCTTTGACAAAGTTCCCCACAAACGTTTACTGCTAAAACTAAAAGCGCATGGAATACAAGACGGTGTGTTGAAATGGATAGAAAATTGGCTCAGCGACAGAAAGCAAAGAGTAGTCATAAACGGTAAGGCATCAAAATGGACCAATGTAAGTAGCGGGGTACCCCAGGGATCGGTACTAGGACCAATTCTCTTTCTAATTTACATCAACGACATAGATGAGGGTCTCACCTGTACAATCTCAAAATTTGCTGACGATACAAAAATTGCAAATAGCGTACTCTCAAAAGAACAAGTTGACGATATGCAACACAATCTAGATAAATTGTCATGTTGGGCCCAAATTTGGCAAATGAGTTTCAATGCGGATAAATGTAAAGTACTACATATCGGATACCTAAATGAGAAAGCAAACTATTCGATGAATGGCACTCAGCTTAAGAATGTAAACAGAGAAACCGATCTGGGAGTAACAATATCGAGTAACCTAAAACCGAGTCAACAATGTTCAGAAGTTGTTAAGAAGGCAAACAAAATAATTGGCTTTATAGGCAGGTCATTTGAGCATAAATCCAAAGAAGTTATCCTAACCCTTTACAATTCATTAGTCCGCCCTCTTCTGGAATACTGCGTTCAATCCTGGTGCCCTTATTACCAAAAAGATATAAACAAGCTAGAACGAGTTCAACGTAGAGTTACCAAAATGATACCTAGCCTAAAGAACAAACCATACGAAGAGCGTCTTAGAGAATTAAATCTATTTCCTTTAACCCAGCGCAGATTAAGAGGTGACTTAATTCAAGTGTTCAAAATCATCAAAGGCATCGACAATATGAACTGTAGTAAGTACTTTACTATGGACCAATCTAATTACACGCGGGAAACGGTTGCAAAATTATTGGTAAATCTTTTAACTCACACGAATCTAAGAATTTCTTCTTCAATCGAGTTGTCAACTTGTGGAATGGGCTTCCCCGAAACGTTATAGACTGCATCACCGTTGATTCATTTAAACTCCGCCTAGACAAATATCTCGCATCAAACCCGCGACTGACTGCGTTTGTAAATGAATAACTTTATTTTATCCCCCCCTCAGTTACTAACCCATCTGTCCCCTACTAACTTCCTAATCCTGCCACGGACATTAGTTCCAGGGCAGTATTTCCCTTTCCAATGTTCCCTTACCCACTCTAAACCACTGTTTGGACACTTGATCCTCAGTGTTTTGGAGGACAAGCAACCTAGAAGGGTCACTAGATCTGTTGTTGCTTGATTTCCTTTGTACTAGTTTCTAAGCTACCCTCCTTCGGTTTCTATCCCTCTATTTGTGCCTTTATCTCTAATTTTATTTCTGGCTGTTCCATAGCTATGGATGGATGTGGCCACTGCTCACTTCCTCAACATATCAACTCCGGTGTTCCTCAGGGTTTCGTCCTATCTTCAGTTCTCTTTGTAGTATTCATTAATGATCTTCTCAACAGTACCTATAGTTCTATGCATTCATATGCTGATGACTCTGCCTAAACATATTCAACTAATTTTCCACAATAACCTAACATGATGATACTCCAAAACTCAAGTGATGGGGCCATGCCTATCTTCTGATCTATCAACTATTTCCGAATGAGGCAGAGAAAATCTTGTTACTTTCAATGCTTCCAAAACTAAATTTTTCCATCTACCTACCCGTCACAATCTCCCACACGACTCAACTTCTCTCAATATTCTTGGTGTTTCATTTTCTTCTGACCTTTCTCGTAATTATCAAATTACCAGTGTTGCTATAACAATTTTATCAGAAGTTAGGTGTGCTCAACCGTCTCTGTGGGTTATTCACCCCTGCACAGCTTCTTGCTCTGTACAGGGGCACAGCGCGCCCATGTATCGAGTATTGTTCGCATGTGTGGGGAGGTTCCACCTATACCGCAGTTCTCGAAAGGGAAGAGTCAAAAATATTTTGTCTCCTCAACTCGCCTCCTCTTACTAATTTTCTACAATCTCTCTCTACACGCCGCAATGTTGCATCTCTCTCACTTTTTTACCACTATTACATTAACCTGAGGGCTGCTAGACCCCCCTAGGACTCTCCATTACCCTGTGCTAGACCAAGGCCGATTTGGCGACTCTTCCAAAACGCAACAAAAACCACATCATCGTTTAGGAAATTCAATTCTTTAAATAACCATATACTGTGTGTATGAACACCCAAAAGATGCGTGGTTGAGGTGCTACGGAGGTCCATAGTTGAAAATGTGGCGTAAAATCGGCAACGAGCGACAGTGCGTATGTGCGTATTGGTCTGGTGGAGGGAGAAAATGGGAGGAGCAGGATGGAGGCAAGATGGGGGGCAGTATGACAGTGTAGTAATCCCGACATTGACTTACGGAAGCGAAGCATGGACGTTGGTGGAGAGACTCAGACCAAGAGTGAGAGGGGTGGAAATGAGTTACTTGAGAAGTGCGTGTGGAGTTACATGGAGGGATAGACAGACGAATGAGGAAGTAAGAGGGAGGTGTGGTGTGGATGTAGATGTACTGGAAATTGTGAAAAGGAACACCTTGAGATGGTTTGGCCATATGGAACGTATGGGAAGCGAGAGAATGATTAAGAGGGTGTACGAGAGCGACGTGGAAGGACAGAGAGGGAGAGGTAAACCGAGAGAGAGGTGGAAGGATGGAGTGAAGAAGTATATGAATGAAGGTGGTGATGGTTGGGAGGAGGGGCATTGACTGACTGGAAACAGAGGTGCATGGGGGCGTTTCGTTCGTGGCCATCCCTTCGGGGATCATGGCGTCAGGCAATATATAGATAGATAGATAGATGAACAGTTGGATTTAATTTGACTATTCACAAAATATCAGATAGAGGCATAAATGACTGAACCTGTAGTAATTGAAACAGTATTGCACTTGAGACCAAAATTTGCTTTGTAGAAGATGTCCTAAATATAACTGACTGAAAAGGTTGTGTAGTTGGTGCAGCTGTGGTCCGTGTTGTCAGTGTGCCGGCCACTAGAACACTGAACACTCTACCCAAAGTTCCTCAACACAACATTAATATATATAACATCAACAGTGAGGCCTCCTTCACACCACAACTCTCTACGTCCATTTGTAATCGGCAACTTATTTTCCAGCAACATTAATTTCAGGGCTCCTTTATATTAATACCGGCTGCTAAACTGACGGTACATTACTTAAATTCACAATGTTTATTATTCCACTTTAACTCACAAGCAGTTAGACCACAATTCCTAAATATATTGTCGAAAAAGTGATAGTGTGACTCAGCCTTCAAGCATTAAACATTTATTCCAATCTGAAAATGGAAAACTGTATAATAGTATCCTCGCCTAGAAATGGAATTATGTGTTCGACAAAATATATGCGCGGTTTTTCGTGGATAAATTATGGGGACAGTGTTATTTTATTTTTGGGGGAGTCTATATATTCATTTATTTGTTTAGTTTTCTCGCTAACCTTCGTCAAGCTTAATAAAACACTCCCAAGACCCCCTTTCAAGATAAATTTGAATTTTTTTCGATAGAAAAATGTTGTGGCCGAAGGCCGATTTCTCTTAAAATTACAGGCTCGCTATGGCTCGCCAGGAAAAATCGACACCTAAATGGCACGAAAGGTCTTGATATTGATACATAAATGGGACAAAAGGTTTCAGAATCGACAAACTAATTGGGCGAACGTCTTAAGATCTAAAAACTAATGGGGCTAAACAAGGGGGAGAAGGGGGTCCAGAAAAGCCAACCAATCTCCCTTAATTAACAGACCGTATATAGAATAATAAATAATAAAAATAAATAATAAATAATGATAAATAATAAATAAAAAAAATCATAATAATAAAAAAAATATAAATAATAAAAATAAATAATAAATAAATAATGATAAATAAATAATAATAAACAAATATAAATAAATAATAAATAATAAATAAATAATAATAAATAATAAAAAAAAAATAATAATAATAAATAATAATAAATAAATAATAATAATAAATATAAAAAATAAATAATAAATAATAAACAAATAAAAAATAAATAATAATAATAATAACAATTATAATAATAATAATAATAATAATAATAAATAAATAATAATAAATAATAATAAATAAATAATAGTAATAATAATATATAAATAATAGTAATAATAAATAAATAAATAATAATTAATAAATAATAATAAATAATAATAAATAAATAAAAATAAATAATAATCATAATAAATAAATAACAGTAATAATAATATATACATAATAGTAATAATAAATGAATAAATAATAAATAAATTATAATAATAAATAATAATAATAAATAAATAATAAAATATAACGGTCATATAAGAACATAAGAAAATGGGAGTCTGCAGAAAGCCGATTGGCCTAAGCAAGGCACACAACCCCACACAAGCCACACAACCCCAATTACAAAGCCCAATTATAGGCTCAACACTCTAATACCCTGAGGATCATCTTACCAAACCGATATAAATATCGAAGATAAACATATAGATGCTCTATTATTGGCCTATAAAATACATAGTTTCTCACACAATTTATTCACTACCATATTGGACAATCAGGGGAAAAATATTGGAGAACCATCAGAATTCCAATTCCAGATTTCCAAAAAGGTTTTATGTTAGCTATAAGATCAGGCGAGGTTTTTTGGGTGACCAGTGAATTTTTGGCACTTGTTAACATTTCTGATTTGTTTTGTTTTCTGTTATAATACGATTTTATTCAGATTAGAAAGAGTATAGAAGTCAGATGGATAATTGAAATCGTGTTTGAACTGTACCCACAGTACAATCGGGGGTATTAAGTGTTGTCATAGATTCCAGTGGTTTTCGCTCAAAATGTGTTATTGGTATCTTTATAGTTACTGGGAAAAGTGCTTATTCCTCAAAGTATTCGTCAGTGTCCGAAACTTTGTGAAATATCTGACAACACTTATTAACCTTGACCGTACATGGGCAAAACGCATCATGAACCTCAAGGGATTATTATCACACGAGAGCTTCATATTACGACATAAACATCATAGGAGCTTTTAAGGGGAGATTGGCCGTTTGTTTGGTCTATTAATTCATTTATTCATAATTGTTTTAGTTTCCTCCCTAGACATCAATCAAATTTAAAAAAAACATCCATTAGATCCCCCTTCTAGATTAATTTGTAAATTTTTCGGTAGAAAAATTTCCCGGCCGAAAGATGGTTCTTCCAACATTACAGGCTCACTATCGTTCGCCAGGGGAAAAATCGACACCTAAATAGCACGAAAGGTCTAAATATTGACAAAGAAATAGGGCGAAAGGTCTTAAAATAGACTAACTAATGGGGCAAACATCTTAACATCTGAACACTAATGGGGCTAAACATGAGGGAGAAAGTGGTCCAGAAAACCGGCCCATCCCCACTTAAGCTATAATAGTAAGTCCTGCAGTATAGTGATGCTTGGATTCCTTATATTCTGGCTAACATCAGAGGATCTTCTTTGTCCAGCAGAATTTCGAATGGTATGGACAAAGGTGGAGTACATCGTTACGTGTTTAGCTTTGTCTGTAATGGTATGGACAAAGGTGGAGTACATCGTTACATGTTTAGCTTTGTCTGTAATGGTATGGACAAAGGTGGAGTACATCGTTACGTGTTTAGCTTTGTCTGTAATGGTATGAACAAAGGTGGAGTACATCGTTACGTGTTTAGCTTTGTCTGTAATGGTATGGACAAAGGTGGAGTACATCGTTACGTGTTTAGCTTTGTCTGTAATGGTATGGACAAAGGTGGAGTACATCGTTACGTGTTTAGCTTTGTCTGTAATGTTGAGTATAAAAAACACTGTGATAGTAGAATTCTTAATTCATCACGTAAGTAAAACAAATGTGAAACCGGAGACTGATACCTACTGGTATGAAATCCTAATCCGGTACTTATAACCGAAACTACCACTAATTATTTCTCAATATTTGAAGGCTATTATAGAATAAGGATGTTGCAAAGATCATATTAAAATGTGTTTCAACCTCCGGAGATGCATTTTATGTGCACTATATAAAGCACTGTAAAAACAAAAGTCTCCTTATACTTCTCCCTATTGACGGCAGTGAAACTCTTATTAAGCCCCTTACTGTTAAAATAGATGCTGATTTCAATAATTCATGGGGGGGCTGAGGGGGGGCAAAGCCCCTCCTCAACCCATCCTGTATCCAAAGGCACAACAAAATGTATATTTACTCTGTAAATTACTTACATCTGAGTGTTTTAAGATCGTTGGATAATGGAAGAAATAAAGTTTTCCGCGGATTGTAACTAATTTCAACTACTGCATAATGATGAAAACTACCTAAAACCCAAAAGAAAAACCATGGAAAAATTAGTGGTAGTTTCGGTTATATTTTCCCCTAATTCCATATATTGCTCTACAGGTTTACTCAATTACAACTCGACATCGACATCACAGCCTCCCTCACTATTCCACCACCCTCCACCTCCTATCCTCCTCCCCTGTAACTCGCCTGCGTCCCTTCTCCTCTATCCCTTAAGGGGAGACTGACTTTTTGTTTGGTCTATTAATTCATTTATTCATATATTTTCTTTTAGTTTCCTCCCAAGACCTCCATCAAGCTTAGAAAAACACCCCCTAGACCCTCCTTCAAGATAAATTTGTAAATTTTTCGGTAGAAAAATGTCCCGGCCGAAGGCCATTTCCTCTTCAAAATGCAGGCTCGCTTTCGCTCGCCAGGAAATAATAGACACATAAATGGCATGAAAAGTCTTAAAATTGACAACGAAATGGGGCGAAAGGTGTTAAAATCGCCAAACTAATGGGCCGAACGTCTTATAATCTCAAAACTAGTGGGGCTAAACATTAGGGAGAAGGGAGTCCAGAAAAACTGTCTGCCTCCCCTTAACTCCGCTTTCTTCAGTCCCCCACCTGCTCTTCTCTACCCCCCCCCCCCCCCTCTAGTTTCCCACCCTCCCCACCGTAATTCGCCTGTCTCTCTCCTCCCTTACCTCTTACCCACTGGTGATGGGCTGGTCTATCAGAGTGAGACCTGAGCGATCTCTGCCATACCCATAGCTTACTCTGACTGTTCCTTTTACTTATATATTTTCTAGATCTCAAGTGACGGCGTCTCTTCCGTGGATTGACCTCCCAATCTACCAAGATTGGAAGCTAAAGCGTCACATTATTCCTTTGCCCCTCAACTTTCTCTTCATAATTGCTGAGGGGCACAGGGCCCTGGGTGGGGCTTTGGTTTCCCGGGCGTTTATGCACCCTCTCAGCTCCCCGCCATGGAGTGGCTTCGGTCACCCAGGCTTTATTGTGGTCGGCAGGGAGGGTTCTGTGGGGGCGCTCGTTTATGGTCTTGGCCTTACTCGGGGCCTTGGGGCTGCTCGGCCAGGCAGCTTGAGGAACAACAACAACAACAACAACCTCTTACCCACCCTTCATCAGTGTTACCAGATCATTGTAAAATACTAATTGTGCTGCCACCTATTGGGTGTCCTGCGCGGAACTGGCCGCAACTGTACGGTTGCGCTAATAAGTCATGTCCCAGCTGTCATTACGTCTGGCTTGCTCTGTACTGTATTAATGTCTGTCAGATGTTGAATAGGGTGGGTAAGTGTAGGAACAGGTTTGTATGTGTCACTCGATATGAAATGAAGCTTAGATTTTGCTGATACCAATTATTGATCAAAACATACCTGGTGCCGAGACATCACTTGTTAGCGCGACTGTACTTGCTCCGAATGCAGCCGAGCCTTATTCATTAATTTTGTTAGGAGTAACTCAAACCATTGTGGTCACCCGGTAATGCATGTTTATTTTTGATGATTAACTAAAACAAAAAAACATAGTAACAACGATAACAATATTACTGCGAAGGGTAAGATCCTGTGTAGCGGGTAAAACTGTTTTTCAGATGCCTATTTACCAAGTAACATTGAACAATATCTTTAACCTAACCTAACCTAACCAAAACCTAACCTAACCTAGTATATTAGTGGAGTAATTATGAATGTAAAATGTAATCAAATATTGTAACATCACCAAATTATTGAGATATATGCACAGGTCCACCCGCTAGACAGGATTATACTCTGCGAAGCCTTAGCTCCGAAATCATTTCAATAATAATTAGTTTGTCGATGATGAATAAGAATTACAACCAATAGTATCTAACAGTTGACGACCTTATACAATATCATAACCAACTCCATAATATGTTATCTAAGTAGTAATTTTGTTATATTACACAAAATAATTGGTAAAACTTGTGTTATCGGGCGTACCACTACCGACATTCAGCATAACTCCTCTCTAAAACATTAACCTAACCACCTAACCTAATCTAGCATTAATGTAGTAATGAGAATACTAGGTTAGGTTAGGTTTTTTAGTTAGGTTAAGTATTTATAGATGCTTTATGTTGTATGTCGGTAGTGGTACGCCCGATAACACAACTCTTACCAAATAATGGTTAAACCTTACAATAGTAAATACATATCACATGTCACCCACACCTCAAACACCAGCTCGTCACATTGACCAGACACAGGTATCCAAAAAAATAATTATTCAAATTTAAATTCTATAATGAATTATTGACTCGAAAGAATAAAACTGTGTCCACATATATGAACTAGTATTATTTAACCCCTCCATTACCGTGTCGTCCTTTTAACTTTATTCTGGCTGCTGTTAGACGCTTTTATTCAGTTTAAAAAGGGCCTTCAGCAATTAACAGGCTTCGAACTATCCCACTTGACCATATTTGCTTCAACAGATCCTTCTTAAACTACACAGAATCGTCTAAATATAGCTAGAATAAACTTAAAAAGACGTCGCCGGTACAGAAGGGGTTAATATCTATTCAGTAATATTGACAAGTCCATTATAAACCGGTGATTTCAAATATATTCTAGTCAATGCAACGATCCTGTGTCCTGCTTGTAGATAACAATTCACATTGTATGGAATATTACCACACCACAAAACAAATTGTATATACAGTATTATGTCCTGTCAGTAACTCACACAAAGCTTCAACCCCTACAGTGCTGGTGAAGTCTTTATTCTAATTAACACAAGACGATCCAAATTAACTCGGGTATTATCTCTAGAAACCACACAGGTACAAACCAATTGAAACCATCGCAATCATCTTTCTTTTAGTTCCACAAAACCTTCCTAACTGCAAACAAGCGTTTAAATATAGCCAAAACAAAGTCTAAAAGACGTCACCTACACAGAAAAGGTTAGTTAACCAGGGAACGGCGAGAACACTCTTAAGAGGTTTTGGTGGGCAAGGGCGAGGAACCTCTTAAGAGGTAAGGCCTAAAAAAAATAAAAAATAAAAGCCTCAGTAGCACTTAAAACAAACGAAATGGTGATTAAGTGAGATAATTCCCCTCCATACCTCCTATCACTCCTCCACATCTGTCAAAATCCCCTCTTTCCCCCCTTTACCCCCCTTCCCCACCCCCCACTCTTTAATTATCACCTATTTCCCCTGTTATTCCCTTATTCATTTGTATATTTTCGTGTCAACATCTCCAAGCTGGTTCTATGGTGGTGTCATGTGACTAGCGAGTGTGTTGCGTAAGGAAGAGTGTGTGTGAGTAAGTCAGTTAGGCTTCAGGCCTCGCGAGGGGAGGGTCTGGCTCGCTCTGCTCCACAATTCATGAATGGACCGGCTTGAATTGATTCGCTATTATGCCCATCCAAACACTATTCCCACTTGTTTTATTGTTGTTACATGTTACTATCTTCATATTAAACATAAAATAGGCGCATATGAATAAGTAATAACGATATTAATCGTAATATGACGATTTGAGGTGGGAATGGGGCCTAATATTGTCACCTGGCGGTAGGGTGTGCACTACCAATAGCTCGCGCTTAACGGGTTAATATAATTAATTATTAGCTTTAACACTCACCGAATAATTGAGAGTGAGTAACGTCCTAATAACTACCCAAGCTCCGCCTTAGGGCTGGTGTAACCACTAACTGATACTGATGACCCATGTGCCACACATTAACCTATTGTTAACTTGTAAATCAGAATCTCATTACCTGAAGCTTACAAACACGCTTCAAATGCCTCAATATACATATGAAAAACTATCTGAAGCTTCACAAAAGCTCATATGCACAAAACACGACACTTCGTAAATCAAAATTATATACCTGAAGCATCCCAAACGAAGCTCCAATGCTTCAAAACACAATCATGAATTTTCATAAATCATAATCTCCTTTCCAAAGCTTTTAATAAAACACATTTGATAACCTAGGGTAAAGCATATCTACATGATATTTAAGTGTCAAGACCAAAAGTTCGTTCATATAATATTTTGGCCATTACATTGATGTAAAGTCCAAGATGCCTAATGTACAGTCGCGCTAATAAGTGATGTCTCGGCACCAAGTATATTGTGATCAAAAGTTGGTTTCGACAATATATAAACTTAATTTCTTCATATCGAGTGAAATATACAAACATGTTCCTACACTTACCCACCCTTTTCAACATCTGACAGACACTAATACAACGTAGAGCGAGCCAAGCGTAATGACAGCTGGGACATGACTAAAGCCGGTATCACACAAGCGCTTTTTCACTTAACATTTATGCTCAACACTGGTCTGGCAGCTTATGAGGTCAACATTTAGACTATTTTGGTTATCTAAATTCATCTACCATAGGTCTAGTTTCCGATACCAGTGCAAAATAGTCCAGAAATGTTGCCAGAAAAATGTTGATCATCGAATGTTGACTATAAAATTTATAGTCAAGAGCATTTAATGCTCTCGTGTGATAACGGCTTTATTAGCGCGACCGTACAATAAAGTCTTGGCATGATGTTGTCTTGTAGCACAGTTGAGGCTGGTGTGGTTTGCAGATATTGCAGGTGAAGGTGTTGCAGGGAGACTGCTGAGACATATTTAGCACTATGCCAACATCAGCCGCAGTGATGACATTACAGATCAAGTAATGTATCTAATGATCTCTACTGTATCATGGGGCAGTTTGTCGTGGGACTTTCTGTAATACACTCCAACTACAGAAAAGCAACCCCGTCTGAGCCGTTACAATGTACACTCTGATGCCATAGTCTCCAGCCCACTCCTAAATATTCGTGGACTTCATCTATTTCTAATTATGGCAGTATATCTCTGGGAAATAATATATGAATATATTTGTCCATACATCAACTACAAAACTATGTATACTATTTATGGAGAAGCAAGTTCTATCTAAAGATAACTCCCTATAGTTATAATTGCATAAATAAAATCAAAGGAGGTCCACAGATTCTTATGAGTGGGCTAGAGACTATGGTATCCGAGTGTACCTTGTGTAATGGAAGACGAAGTTAAACCATTGTACAGTATATATATATAATTTACAGTTCGACATCCTAAGTTTGTATATAATAACAATATAGTTAATGAAGCCTGGTTATTATGTGTATATTTATATAGTAACTACCTACTTAGTACTCAGTCGACAACATTCCAGTAATCTAGAAGGCAAAGGTAATAAAGTATCCATAAATATATGACTGGAAAGTATCGGTATCAGTATCGGTATCAGTATCGGTATCAGTATCGGTATCGGTATCAGTATCGGTATCAGTATCGGTATCAGTATCGGTATCGGTATCGGTATCGGTATCGGTATCGGTATCAGTATCGGTATCAGTATTGGTATCAGTATCGGTATCAGTATCGGTATCGGTATCAGTATCGGTATCGGTATCGGTATCGGTATCAGTATCGGTATCTGTATCGGTATCAGTATCGGGCCAACATTATTGCATCGGTGCATCTCTATAATTAACCCATCTATCTTAACCCCTTCTGTACCAGCGACGTCCTCTTAAGGGGAGGCAGACCGTTTTTCTGGACCCTCATCTCCCTAATGCTAAGCCCCACTAGTTTTGAGATTATAAGACGTTTGGCCCATTAGTTTGGCGATTTTAACACCTTGCGCCCCATTTCGTTGTCAATTTTAAGACCTTTCGTGCCATTTAGGTGTCGATTATTTCCTGGCGAGCGATAGCGAACCTACAATTTTAAGAGGAAGCGGCCTACGGCCGGGACATTTTTCTGCCGAAAAATGTACACATTTATCTTGAAGGGGGGGTCTAAGGGGTGTTTTTCTAAGCTTCATGGAGGTCTAGCGAGGAAACTAAAAAAATATATGAATAAATGAATTAATAGAGCAAACAAACGGTCTGCCTCCCCTTAACCTTATTCTGGCTACTATTAGACGATGTTATCCAGTTTGTAATGGGCCTCCGGCAATCAACAGGTTTTGAACTATCTCACTTAACTTCTTTTACTGCCACGGATCCTTCTCAGGCTGCACAAAATCCTCCAAATAAAGCTATATTCAAATTAAGAAGACGTCGCCGGTACAGAAGGGGTTAAGGATACAAAGGTAAATCAGATTAACATACCTATTGATTTCATAATTTAGCATACCCTTTATAAACCCTAGATTATATATATAATTTTTTTTTTTTTTTTTTTTTTTTTTACAGTATAGAGTAGAGGTGTCATGTCAGGTCGGGTGAAGGTACAGTATTGAGGGATAAGCCTTTACAACGGCACCTCGTAGCTACTTTCTACTTTCCTATTTGCTGAAGAATGTACAGTTGGAGAGAGAGGAAGCTGTTGGAGTGGCTTTGTTGTGTGTGTTATTAGTCTGTATACGTCATAATTTGATTATCTGTATTTCTAGACAAGCCTTGTCATTTTCGATGTTAATTATAACAGTTTTGCCGTTTTCCTAGCCAATCCATATAATATGGTAGTTGTTATACCTGCAGTCATAAGTTGTTGTTGTTGTTGTTGTTGTTGTTGTTCCCCAGGCTGCCTGGCCGAACAGCCCCAAGGTCCCGAGCAAGGCCAAGGCCATAGAGCGCCCCCACAAAACCCTCCCTGCTTACCACTAACAAACCCCAGGTGACCGAAGCCACTCTAAGGCAGGGAGCTGAGGAGGGCGCGGAAACGCAGTCATAAGTATTATCAAGTTATTACTCTCGCTGAAATTACATCATCTATATTGCATACCTATTAAGGGGTTGACCCTCTTTTTCCTCTTTCTTGGTTGTATCCATTCGGCCCCATTCAGCCTACTGTTTCAAGACATTTATCTCCATCCAGGTGTCGATTTTTTCGTGGCGAGCGATAGCGAGCCAGCATTTCATCGAAAAATCCGGCTTCACCAGAGACATTTTTCTATCGAAAAATGTACAAATTTAGCCAGCTGTCTAACTCGTTATCCAAAATATGGTGGCTCGTTATCGCTCGCCATGTATAAATCGACACCTGGATGGGGATAAACGTCTTAAAACAGTAGGGTGAATGGGACCGAATGGATACAACCCAGAAAGAGAGAACAAATAGCAGGTCACCCCCCTTAATACAACATATCTATAATATTACTTTGACCGCCTTCGACAACCTGTGATGGGACTATAGGCTTAAGGGAGGTCACCTGTTTTGGTTCTGTCCTTTTCTATCTTTCTCTGGCTTGTATCCATTTGGCCCCATTCAGCCTACTGTTTTAAGACGTTTATCCCCATCCAGGTGTCAATTACTTACTGGTGAGCGGTAGCGAGCCAGCATATTTTTTATTTTTGTTTGACAGCATGACTCCGGCGAAGCTGGATTTCTTCATATAATGCTGGCTCGCTAGCGCTCGCCAGGAAGAAATCGACACCTAGATGGGGATAAACGTCTTAAAATAGTTGGCTGAATGGGGCCGAATGGATACAAGTCAGAGAAAGAAAAAAAAGGACAGAAATAACAAAAAGCAGGTCACCCCCCTTAAGGGAAAGGTAGCCGCTGTTTATCGACCCCTTTCTCCCTCATATTTAGCCCCATTAGTTTTGAGATTTTAAGATATTTGCCCCATGAGTTTGGCGATTTAGAGACCTTTCGCCCCATTTCTTTGTCAATATTAATATCTTTCGTGCATTTCGGTGCCGGCGAGCTTGTAATTTTAGAAGGGACCGGGAAATTTTTCTACCGAAAACTGTACAAATTTATCTTGAAAGGGAATTTTTTTTGTTTTTTTGTTTTTTTTGTTTTTTTTTAGTGAGGAAACTAAAAAGTAAATAAATTAATAAATACATAGACCAAAACAACAAGAACCCTTTAACGCGTTTACTAAGATCTTGCGCATATCATTTAAGGGGGGTGACCTGCTTTTTGTTATTTCTGTCCTTTTCTCTCTTTCTCTGGCTTGTATCCATTCGGCCCCATTCAGCCAACTATTTTAAGACGTTTATCCCCATCTAGGTGTCGATTTCTTCCTGGCGAGCGATAGCGAGCCAGCATTATATGAAGAAATCCGGCTTCGCCGGAGACATTTTTCTATCGAAAAATGTACAAATTTAGCCTGCTGTCAAACAAAAATAAAAAATATGCTGGCTCGCTACCGCTCACCAGTAAAAATTGTACACCTGGATGGGAATAAACGTCTTAAAACAGTAGGCTGAATGGGGCCAAATGGATACAAGCCAGAGAAAGATAGAAAAGGACAGAACAAAAAGGCAGGTCACCCCCTTAATTACATAATACATTAATCTGAGTTCCTCCAGTATATTTAGAACCCGTGAACGATACCTATTTAGAACCCGTGAACGATACCTATTTAGAACCCGTGAACGATACCTATTTAGAACCCGTGAACGATACCTATTTAGAACCCGTGAACAATACCTATTTAGAACCCGTGAACGATACCTATTTAGAACCCGTGAACGATACCTATTTAGAACCCATGAACGATACCTATTTAGAACCCGTGCACGATACCTATTTAGAACCCGTGCACGATACCTATTTAGAACCCGTGAACGATACCTATCTAGAACCCGTGAACGATACCTATTTAGAACCCGTCCACGATACCTATTTAGAACCCGTGCACGATACCTATTTAGAACCCGTGAACGATACCTATTTAGAACCCGTGAACGATACCTATTTAGAACCCGTGAATGATACCTATTTAGAACCTGTGAACGATACCTATTTAGAACCCGTGAACGATACCTATTTAGAACCCATGCACGATACCTATTTGGAACCCGTGAACGATACCTATTTAGAACCCGTCCACGATACCTATTTAGAACCCGTGCACGATACCTATTTAGAACCCGTGAACGATACCTATTTAGAACCCGTGAATGATACCTATTTAGAACCCGTGAACGATACCTATTTAGAACCCGTGAACGATACCTATTTCACTATTATTAAAATGTTGACACCTACAATTATCTACGTTCAACCTAGTTTTCTTAGGACATTGTCAACCCTTTCAGTACCAGGGACGTCATTTTAGTCATATTCTGGCAACTATTAGACGATTTTATTCAGCTTAGGAAGGACCTCTAGCAATAATAAGGCTTCAAACTATATCAGCCAACCCTTTTAACCACCATAGGTCCTTCCTAAGCTGTATAATATCGTCAAAATGTAGGTAAAATAAAATATAACACGTCGTTGGTACTCAAAGGGTTAAAGAACCCTGAAATGACGCCAGAAAATATTATAACAAGGCCTGCAAACAGCTTTCCCAACCTGTCCTTCACCATCACCAACTTCATAGAACCTCAAACTCCTACACCTAAAAATGTCAATATGTCGTGGGAACTCTTCAAACACTTTTTATCCCAACTACGGTCCCCTCACTCTTGTCCAATTCTCTGTTAACTTATTTATGTGTGTTTTAATCTATTATTTGTCCTGTGGATTGAAGTCACACGAGCAATTATAGCGTCCGAATATCGTGGAATCACAAATCAAAGAAAAATCCATGGTGCACTGGAGTCTCAAATCATATTATATATATATATATATATATATATATATATATATATAGAAGCAATTGACTCTCCGGCAGGGAATCGTAGGCGTACAAGGAAAAGCAATACCAAAGCGTAGAGGAACATCTTTATTTTTATCGAAACGTCGCACATGTTCTAGAAAAATAAAAAATTTCCTTTGCGCTTTGGTATTGCTCTTCCTTATATATATATATATATATATATATACCGGTATATATATATATATATATATAAAAAGGTCACATGTCTGGGAACCATAAAATAGCCTTTTAGGGGTGCAATTTATCATATGAGGCCACCCCTTCTCGGGAACTACTTCGTCTGGCAATACAAAAAATGTATCTTATAGTGACTGGGGGACTAGAAGTAGGACAAAGTACATGGTACCAGTAAATAAGGTTTTTATTTATAGTTACACACTGTGAGTGAATCAAACATATACTGAGTATTGAATAAACAATCATACTTAAGTTTATAAATGAACAACATATATGTACAATCGCGCTAAGAAGTCATGACTCGATTCCCAGTACCTTTTGTTCAGAAAGTGCTATCTGGCAACTATTGAGGCTCTACTGTATTCATATATTACACACCGGGGAGAACTGTATTGAAGGAAACAATACCAAAAACACAATATACAAGTATTGTTGCAATATATTTATCTCATTATGTGAGAGCAAACCAAATAATAGGAAAGTTTAGACTAACCCGAACGAAAAAAATTGAAACTCGTAGTATTTCGCTCACTAGATTCAGGATTAAAATGTGGAGCAAGTCTCTTAATGCTTGTATTACTTTTTAACCCAACAATACTGGGAGAAAAGTATCTCATAAAATTAAAACTAACAGATAAAACTAATATTCAAACCATAAGTGTCAATAAATCACGTAAAAAAACATATAACAGATTGTTTTTTCCACATTTTATTCTCTATGTGGGACAACAGTCTGCCTGAAAAACAAGCGGTCTCCAGTATATTTTGGAAGAAAGCTTGAATACTCGAGAATAGCTTGTAATTTGTATAGACAAACGATGAATTTTCACTTTTAGAATATATAATAACCCATAGGGAGACCCATATAAAAACGGAAGATGGAAAGGTAAGTGTAAAAGGACAAAGGTGAATATAAACGCAAAGAGATATACTCCCCCTCATATCCTGACAATGACTGACTCGGTCGCTGAATATCCTACCGTTGCTACGGGCCTGGGAGTGCAACATGCTAGATAGCGCATGTAAATTAATTACTCCCATTATTCTATAAAGAAATTGTAAACAAACATTACTTATATTTATTCAAACTTCAACATAAATCAAAATTGGAGGGCATAAATAGGTTAATTTTCTAAGTAGGCCAATTATTGGGAATATCCAAAGACCTATAGTTTAAAATTTGGAAACGACCGGGCTCCGAGGAGCAGTGGAGAGTTGCCAGCGGTAGCCAGATTTGGGAACTATTGTCCGATCCTTAGAAAAATCGAGTCATGACTTCTTAGCGCGATTGTACAAGTAGTTTGGCGGCTCGCTTGGTGTAGTGACTAGCGTCTCGGACTTCCACCCAGAAGGCCCGGGTTCGCGCCCACGCTCGGCGCATTAAAGATTTTTCACAAGCACTGAGTCGTTACCATCCCTCATGAGCAAAGAGATGGGGTAGTAGTACAGGACCCCAATGGAAATACGCCTAATCGGCCTTATTGAGCTATCCTTAGCTAGCTTAGCATGCGCTAGCTTTAAGAACTATTATTATTATTATTATTATTATTATAATCCTGAAAGGGGCAGAACATGTAAATGGAAGTGAGAAGGGAGACCAGGGGAATTAGCTAAAGGTTGGATAGTGGTGCTTTATAATAATGTGTCGTTAAGGTAAGGATGTATATATGATTAATATTATAAACAAAGCGGTCTAGAATACATACAACACATAAATATTCTTACAGTGGGCAAACATGGGATACAGGGTGTGTATTGCTGAGTTTGATCAATTTAAAGGGATCTCGAAGTAGAGAACAAACAATTAGCACCGAACCGAAATACTCTGGTCCTTTATCTCGGAAAGATAGTTCTCCCTGGAGTCTTGAGCTGCTGAGCAGGTCCTGATTTCAGTCTCCTCTTCTTCTCTCGTGTTTCTGCTTTTCTGGGGTTCTCTGGGGTTGTCATTGTGGTGCCTAGTTCTCAGCCTTCCTCTGCTAGGCTGGCAGTGGTGTTGGCGAAGGAGCCACTTTGACAGGCGTATAAATATGCCCCGCCTCCTCGACTAATGAGTGTGTAGTGTTCTGGGTAAGCAACACTGTTGCAGTAACCTGGATAAGCAATACTGCTTCAATATCTTGGGTAAGTGTTATTGAGTGTTCCTCCTGGGTAAGCAAAATACTAGGGTGCACCTGGGTGAGCGAACACCCAGCCACTGGAGCTGGGAAGCTGCTGAATAATCGCTCCATCCTCTCCTCTAGCCAGTTTTGGTGCCTTCTGATGGGAACTGGTTTCCGGGTAAGAGGGGCCACTTATACTCTAATGATGGTTTCAGACTTGGGCCCTTCTGTCACAGAGAGGTCAGGTGAAGGGTTAATTACTAGAGGACAAGTAGAGGAGGCTCCCATTTTCTCCTGGCCTGGCTGTTTCTGTCAGTACTTTTTGGTGGTGGTGGGCTTGGGGAACTGAAATATTCTGATCTACCTCTGGTCTCTTCATCGGGGTGTTCGGTAGGGGTGAAACGAATGGCAGGGTGTCTAGTAGGGGTGCCAGTTGTGTTGGTAATGTTGATCTGTTGCTATTGGCTGATGTTGCAGGGGTGACGGTGATCGTTGATATGCGGCATGGTGTTGTAGAATCCGGCATAACACTTGCTTTGCTCATATAAAGAGTCACAGCCGTCTGCCTTGAGGATATACTTCTTGAGTTTGGATGTAATGACGTATGGCATCAGGTGTTGCAGCATTTTATACCACTGTCTTATGGCATCATTCGGTTCCCCTTGTCGACGGACGATTATGAAGTGGCTGTCGAGTGGGTAGTCTTCCCCACAGTAGCTGCTGTGGCTGGCTTAATTGTTGTTTGGGTCCATTTGCCGGCTGCCAGAACATGTATCATATGTAGATCATCCTGCTGATGGTAGAAGAGGTGACGAGGTGACTGGGCGTTGGAGGTAGAGGTGTGACTGCTGCGATGGTCATGGAAGGATTGGTGGCCTTTGACCTGAGGCTGGGGTTGAAATAGGGTCGTGCTGACGCAAAAGTACAATGTACTATTCCTAAGCGTGTGGGGGTGGTGGAAAGGCTTTCTGATCTAGTGATAGTTGTGTTACTTTGCTTGGGATTTTGTGAGAATAGTGGGGAAGGAAAAGGAGAGGTTTGGGGAGTGGGAGACGGTGATGTGGTGGGGAAGGTTGGGGTTAAGAAACTAGATATCTGAAAGGATGAGAAGGTTCAGAAGGGGTTTCGGGTGAGGTTAGATCAGGTTTAGAGGTAGAGAAAGAGTCGAGTTGTTTTAGTACTCGGCGACCATGTCAGTTTCTATACATTCACTCTGCTTCTCTGTGATAGCTTACTCTGGCTATCGTCCGTGGTTTTATTTCTTGCATGTGGCTTGGTTGTTTATTTCTTGATTTAGAATGCTGCAAGTTATGTACGAGTCGTATTGATGAAACCTGAAAGAGGCAGAACATGTATATGGAAGGGAGAAGGGGGAGCAGGGGAATTAGCTAAATGTTTAATAGTGGTGTTGTTTATATATTGTGATATTTAGGTAAGGATGTCTATATCTAATATTATAAACTGAGTGGTCTATACTATATACAACACATAAATATGCTTACAGTGTGCAAGCAAGGAATAGAGGTGTGTAATGTTAAGTTTAATCATTATGAAGATATCTCGAAAGTAGAGAACAAACAATTACCAACAAAATACTCTGCCCCTTTATCTTGGAAAGATAGTTTTTCCTGGAGTCTCAAGAAGGTCCTGGTTCCAGTCTGTTTTTTCTCTCGTGTCTAGGATTTTCTGGGATTTTTTTGGGTTGTCGTAGTGGTGCCAGGTTCTCGGACTTCCTCTGCTGGGCCCTTCTGCCACGGAGAGATCTGGTGAAGGGTTAACCCCTTCTTTACCGGAGACGTCTTATTAATTTTATTCTAGCTCTATTTAAAATTTTTTATTAAGTTGAAGAAGGGCCTCCAGCAGTAAACGGCTTCGAACTATCTTAATCATCCCTTTTTACTACCACAGATCCTTCTTAAGCTGCACAAAATAATTTGAATATAGCTAGAATAAAATACAAAAGACGTCACCGCAACAGAAGGGGTTAATTACTGGTGGTGAAGGTAGAGGAGGCTCCCGTTTTCTCCCAGGTAGAAGGGAAGAATATCTATCTCCGTTCTCTTTGGTGATGGCGGGCCGGGGGGGACTGCTGTATTCTGGTGGTATCTTGTTTTTTTTTTTTTTTTTTTTTTTTTTTTTTTTTTTTTTTTTTTTCCCGGAGTGTTTGGGAAAGACGAGACAAATGGCAGGGTGTCTAGCAGGGGCATAATAAATGGTAGGGGAGCCGGTAGTGTTGATATTGGTGGTCTGTTGCTGTTGGTAAAGGGGAGTCACCGTTTGTTTTATCTTTCTCTCCTTTTCTCTCTTTCCCTGGCTTGTATCCATTCGGCCCCATTCAACCAACCGTTTTAAGACTTGTATCCCCATCCAGGTGTCGATTTCTTCCTGGCGAGCGATAGCGAGCCAGCATTGTATGGAGAAATCCGGCTTCGCCGGAGAAATTTTTCTATCGAAAAATGTACAAATTTAGCTTGCTCTCAAAACAAAGCAATATATATGCTGGCTCGCTACCGCTCGCCAGGAAAATATTGACACCTGGATGGGGGTAAACGTCTTAAAACAGTAGGCTGCATGGGGCCGAATGGATACAAGCCAAAGAAAGAGGGAGAGAAAGAGAAAAAAAAGCGAGGTGGGCTCCCTTAACTTTTGACTGTACTGTGCTTGTTATCCTTCTTAGACAAACATTCGGGCGAATCATCGAGTTGAGGGAGAGAAAGAGAAAAAAAGCGAGGTGGGCTCCCTTAACTTTTGACTATATTGGGCTTGTTATCTTTCTTAGCCAAACACTCGGGCGCATCATCTAGTTGATCGACCATGTGCAGGTAGGCGGGGTTGGTCTCTCCGCCCTCGGTGGTGCTCTGGACGCCCTCAGCCCCGCCCTCGAGGACCACGGCTTCCAACTCCGGCAGCAGCAGTCCATCACGCCCCTCCAGCCAGTATGTTGCCATCTCACCCTTGCCCTGGGAGAGGTTGGGGGAATTATTATTAAGGGGGGTCACCTGTTTTGTTTTATTTTTCTCTCCCTCTCTCTTTGGCTTGTATCCATTCGGCACCATTCAGCCTACTGTTTTAAGACGTGTATATCCCCATCCAAGTGTCTATTTCAGCATTGTATGGAGAAATCCGGCTTGGCCGGAGAAATGTTTCTATCGAAAAATGTACACATTTAGCTTGCTGTCAAAACAAACAAATATATATGCTGGCTCGTTACCACTCGCCAGGAAAATATCGACACCTGGATGGGGGTAAATGTCTTCAAACAATAGGCTGAATGGGGCCGAATGGATACAAGCCAAGCAGAAAGGGAGAGAAAGAGAAAAAAAGCGAGGTGGGCCCCCTTGAAGGTTTTCATAGTTTTTGAAATGTTGAAGTAAAGTAATCTTAGGTTGCCCTCTAGACGCCTCACCCATAACAAATTGACACCTGAATTGCCGACTTGCGAGTTTCGTTCTATAAGGAAGTTGGAGCTGTAGACAACGATATTTAGCAGAGTTACCAGCTAAAATACGGTCGTAGTACATATATAAATACATAAAACCCAATTCAACATACCATTTATCCATCAGAAACCTACATTATTATTGCATTTCTGTTTAATATCGATGTCTACTGCTCCAACTTCCTTATAGCCTGAAACCCGCATGTGGTCAATGGAATGAACCACGACCTTCTTTATGACTGTAGGGCAGCTTCATACCCCAGTGTGACTTAAGGAGAGGTATTTAGTTTGTTCCCTAGACCTCCATCAAGCTTAAAATTACACCCCTTTGAGTCCCTTTCAAGATACATTTGTAAATTTTTCGGTAGAAAAATGTCCCGGCCGAAGGCCGATTCCTCTTAAATTACAGGCTCGCTATCGTTCGCCAGGATAAAATCGACACCTGAATTGCACGAAAGGTCTTAATATGGGGTGAAAGTTCTTAAAATCGCTAAACTAATGGGGCAAACGTTTTATAATATCAAAAGCAATGGGGCTAAACATGAGGGAGAAAGGGGTCAAGAAAAAAATCCCTCAAGTGGAGATCTCCCCTTGAGCCACGTGGGGACTATAGTCTATTTTTTTCCAGCTGAGGGTAAATTGCCATGTTTCTATCCTTGTTACTCAGCTATAAGGTAGATTTTGTAGCGAAAGATGATGGTTATTCTGAAAACTTGGCCTTAATACGACACACAGCCATAGTAGCTTCATATATTGCCCTTAAGTATCGAGAAATCAGGTAATAAGAGATTCAATTTACGATCAGCTGGACAAAAATAGAGTACAGTCGGCCAATATATTACAGATCTCTGGGATTCTAATGGGAATAAACTATCTTAACGAATCTTTGTTTATGTCTGAGTGGGGAATATAAACTCATGCTGGAGCCACTCTCTTAAGGGGGGTCACCTGTTTTGGTTCTGTCCTTTTCTATCTTTCTCTGGCTTGTATCCATTTGGCCCCATTCAGCCTACTGTTTTAAGACGTGTATCCCCATCCAGGTGTCAATTTTTTACTGGTGAGCGGTAGCGAGCCAGCATATTTTTTATTTTTGTTTGACAGCAGGCTAAATTTGTAAATTTTCGATAGAAAAATTTCTCCGGCGAAGCCGGATTTCTTCATATAATGCTGGCTCGCTATCGCTCGCCAGGAAGAAATCGACACCTAGATGAGGATAAACGTCTTAAAATAGTTGGCTGAATGAGGCCGAATGGATACAAGCCAGAGAAAGAGAGAAAAGGAGAAAAATTTAAAAAGCAGGTTACCCCCCTTAAGCCGTATCACTCGAGTGCTTATTCCCCCCAACTTTTACGCTCAACACTGGTCTGGCAGCTTATAAGGTCAATATTTTAAGTATTATGGTTGCCTTACTTCATCCACCATCAGTCTAGTTTCCGATGCCCCAGTGCAAAATATTCCAGAAATGTTGCCAGAACTTTTTTGGTTGGTGATCGAATGTTGACTAAAAAAAGCTCTCGTGTGATACCGGCTTAACCCCCAACAACAACTCCACATGCTGGCTTCTCTTATTACAGACCATGGCTTTATATCTACCGTACGCCTCTTTTACCACCATTTGAACTATTTAAGGGGAGATTTCCACCTGGAGGATTTTTTTCTCAACCTCTTTCTCCCTCATGTTTAGCCCCTCATTGCTTGTGAGATTTAAAGACGCTTGCCCCATTAGTTTGTCGATTTTAAGAACCCTCGCCCCATTTCTATCAATTTTAAGATCATTCGTGCCATTTAGGTGTCGATTTTTTCCTGGCGAGCGATAGCGATCCTGTAATTTAAGGGGAACCGGCCTTCGGCCGGGAAATTGTTCTACCGAAAAATTTACAAATTTATCTTGAAAGGGGGTCAAGGGGGAGTAATTTTAAGCTTGATGGAAGTCTAGGGAATCAACTAAAAACCTCCCCTTAATGTACTTACCAATGCAATATAGGTAAAACCAAATAACTAGACATTTCAAAAGGTACAGATGAGGTACAGATTGGAGTTGCCTAGAGGGGCGAGTTTATTGAACAGCACCCCCCATTCTGTGAGGGGACAACCACTAGCAAAGCCTTACAGACTGCTTAAAAAACAATTGTTGCACTAAAACAATTATTGTACTAAAACAATTATTGCACTAAAACAATTATTGCGCTAAAACAATTATTGCGCTAAAACAATTATTGTACTAAAACAATTATTGCACTAAAACAATTATTGCGCTAAAACAATTATTGCGCTAAAACAATTATTGCACTAAAACAATTATTGCACTAAAACAATTATTGCACTAAAACAATTATTGCGCTAAAACAATTATTGCACTAAAACAATTATTGCGCTAAAACAATTATTGCGCTAAAACAATTATTGCACTAAAACAATTATTGCACTAAAACAATTATTGCACTAAAACAATTATTGCACTAAAACAATTATTGCACTAAAACAATTGTTGCACTAAAACAATTATTGCACTAAAACAATTATTGCACTAAAAAAATTATTGCACTAAAACAATTATTGTACTAAAACAATTATTGCACTAAAATAATTATTGCACTAAAACAATTATTGCACTAAAACAATTGTTGCACTAAAACAATTATTGCACTAAAACAATTATTGCACTACAACAATTATTGCACTAAAACAATTATTGTACTAAAACAATTATTGCACTAAAATAATTATTGCACTAAAACAATTATTGTACTAAAACAATTATTGCACTAAAACAATTGTTGCACTAAAACAATTATTGCACTAAAACAATTATTGCACTAAAACAATTATTGCACTAAAACAATTATTGCACTAAAACAATTATTGCACTAAAACAATTATTGCACTAAAACAATTATTGCACTAAAACAATTATTGCACTAAAACAATTATTGCACTAAAACAATTATTGCACTAAAACAATTATTGCACTAAAACAATTATTGCACTAAAACAATTATTGCACTAAAACAATTATTGGACTAAAACAATTATTGCACTAAAACAATTATTGCACTAAAACAATTATTGCACTAAAACAATTATTGCACTAAAACAATTATTGCACTAAAACAATTATTGCACTAAAACAATTATTGCACTAAAACAATTATTGTACTAAAACAATTATTGTACTAAAACAATTATTGCACTAAAACAATTATTGCACTAAAACAATTATTGCACTAAAACAATTATTGCACTAAAACAATTATTGTACTAAAACAATTATTGCACTAAAACAATTATTGCACTAAAACAATTATTGCACTAAAACAATTATTGCACTAAAACAATTATTGCACTAAAACAATTATTGCACTAAAACAATTATTGCACTAAAACAATTATTGTACTAAAACAATTATTGCACTAAAACAATTATTGCACTAAAACAATTATTGCACTAAAACAATTATTGCACTAAAACAATTATTGCACTAAAACAACAGCATCGTCGTCTGGTTACGTTCATAATTGTAACTAGAGTAAAAACAATACAGTCATGTGAAGAACACCGGTCATATGCTTAGTTACAGTATTGGTTAAGACGGTATCACACGAGCGTTTTTTCCCTCAACATTTATCCTCAACATTGATCTGGCAGCTTATGAGGTAAACATGTAGATTATTTCGGTTGCCTCAATTCATCTAACACCAGTCTAGTTTCCGATACCAGGGCAAAATACTCCAGAAATGTTACCAGAAAAATGTTGAATATCGAATGTTGACTATAAAAACTCTCGTGTGATACCGGCTTTATTAAGGTCCAGGTCAGCGGAGTATACACAGGCGACGAGCATAATGATAGAAGCATCGTGAAATGGCATACCTTAAGGGGAGATATCGACTTGAGGGATTTGTTCTGGTCCCCTTTCTCCCTCATGTTTAGCCCCATTGCTTTTGAGGTTTTAAGACGGTCGCATCATTAGTTTGGCAATTTTAAGAACATTCGCCCCATTTCTGTCAATTTTAAGACCTTTCCTGCCATTCAGGTGTCGATTTTTTCTTGGCGAGCGATAGCGAGCCTGTAATTTAAGAGGAACTGGCCTTCGGCCTAGATATTTTTCTACCGAAAAATGTACAAATTTATCTTGAAAAGGGGTCTAGGGAGTGTAATTTTAAGCTTGATGGAAGTCTAGGGAGGAAACTAAACACCTTCCCTTAAGACCCATATGTGTTAAGGGGAGGTATTTAGTTTGTTCCCTAGACCTCCATCAAGCTTAAAATTACGCCCCCTTGAGTCCCTTTCAAGATAAATTTTTACATTTTTCGGTAGAAAAATGTCCCGGCCGAAGGCCGGTTCCTCTTAAATTACAGGCTCGCTATCGCTCGCCAGGATAAAATCGACACCTGAATTGCACGAAAGGTCTTAATATGGGGTGAAAGTTCTTAAAATTGCTAAACTAGTGGGGCAAACGTTTTATAATATCACAAGCAATGGGGCTAAACATGAGGGAGAAAGGGGTCAAGAAAAAAATCCCTCAAGTGGAGATCTCCCTTTAAGTATTTGTTTGTGACTGATATACTGTATACCAATCAGCCATGGGGTCAGATACTGGGTTACTATTACTATTACAATCAGCCATGGGGTCAGATACTGGGTTACTATTACTATTACAATCAGCCATGGGGTCAGATACTGGGTTACTATTACTATTACAATCAGCCATGGGGTCAGATACTGGGTTACTATTACTATTACAATCAGCCATGGGGTCAGATACTGGGTTACTATTACTATTACAATTACTGGGTTACTATTACTATTACTTGGTCATCTATAGCAATCTTGAATGGGACAACTCATTCAACTCATTGCCATGGGAAGAGGAAGTTAGGTACTGAGGAGCGTTTGGTGTGTATAGGGGTTATGGATACCACACTCCATCATAAACTACTTAGGTTTTTTCCCTATAGCTTTCCTTTAGAGAGAGAGAGAGAGAGAGAGAGAGAGAAACTTTGTTAGCAATGACGAAACACGTACATTTTGCCCGAAATTTAGGGGTTACTTATCATGTGTAACCACTACAAATAACATTCGGTAAAGAGATCTTTATTATGAAAATAATAAGCTCCCTTATTCCTTAATAAGTTAAAAAGAAAAGTGTACAATCAATGAGTCTTTACTGTGCTTAGAATATCAGATATTTGGACCAAAGCAAATCCACGTAACTACGCTTAGAAGTGCTCAAAGATGAATGGAAAAAATACTGTTAGGCACAGAATGGAGAGCCAAGAGGAGAGCCACTTAGGTGAGAGAACGGACAACAAATACTGTTAGGCACAGAATGGAGAGTCAAGAGGAGAGCCACTTAGGTGAGAGAACGGACAACAAATACTGTTAGGCACAGAATGGAGAGTCAAGAGGAGAGCCACTTAGGTGAGAGAACGGACAACAAATACTGTTAGGCACAGAATGGAGAGTCAAGAGGAGAGCCACTTAGGTGAGAGAACGGACAACAAATACTGTTAGGCACAGAATGGAGAGGAGAGGAGAGCCACTTAGGTGAGAGAACGGACAACAAATACTGTTAGGCACAGAATGGAGAGTCAAGAGGAGAGCCACTTAGGTGAGAGAACGGACAACAAATACTGTTAGGCACAGAATGGAGAGTCAAGAGGAGAGCCACTTAGGTGAGAGAACGGACAACAAATACTGTTAGGCACAGAATGGAGAGGAGAGAGGAGAGCCACTTAGGTGAGAGAACGGACAACAAATACTGTTAGGCACAGAATGGAGAGTCAAGAGGAGAGCCACTTAGGTGAGAGAACGGACAACAAATACTGTTAGGCACAGAATGGAGAGTCAAGAGGAGAGCCACTTAGGTGAGAGAACGGACAACAAATTGAAGACATATTGTAATTACTCATATTACAAACTCCGTATTATAGAAAACATCATTTACTAGGAAGTTATGTACATATAAATTGATGTTGTTATTAATTTCACAGTAACACCAAACACCTCCCAATGAAATTAATGAAAGCAAACATGTGATCCACCGGGATTCGAACCTGGGTTACCACATACAGATTATTAAACACTCTAACCATTACACCATCAAGGCAGTTATAAGTATACCACATGAGAGAGAGAGAGGGGTGGGGGGGGGGGGGGTAATACCCCAAACTAAAGAGGATCTTACTTGAATATTGGCACTTACCTTAACATCAGTATATCCTCTAAACTCCATGATGAAGCCCCCAGCATTGACCAGAGTCATCCGGGTGCTCAGGGATATCTGGATCCTCATAGCTGTTGACATTATACACACTACTGTATATAATTACACACACATATACACTACCAGAAATATACCATTGTTTAAGGGGGGATGGTTAATTTTATGATCTATTTTTTTCATTTGTGTAATATTGTATTAGTTTCCTCCCTAAACCTTCATCAAACTTAATATAACAACCCCAGGATCCCCCTTCAAGATATATTTGTACATTTTTTGTTAGAAAAATTTCCCGGACGAAGGCCGGTTCTTCCTAAATTACAGGCTCGCTATCGCTCGCCAGGAAAACATCGACACCTAAATTACACGAAAAGGGGCAAAAGGTCTTAAAATCGCAAAATTAATGGGCCGAACGTCTTAAAATTTGAAAACTAATGGGGCTAAATATGAGGGAGAAGGGGGGCCAGAAAAACGATCCATGTCCCCTTAAATCATTCATATCCTATCCTAGTTTAATCTCAGCAACCTAATCTCACTTTATGTCCTAATCTGCATTGCCTAATATAATATAACCTGAATGATTTACCTAGGAATTTCGTCCGATTTTGACATTTTAGATTCTTATCCCAGGGACCAAAGTGTTTCAAAGTACTCTTTAAATTTTGTCCTAGATATATTTTGTATTCTGTTAGGGATAAAGTAGCCTTTGTTAGTTAAATTACAGTAATTAAATATAACGATCATTATTATTGCCTAGACTATTCCATATGGTTACCTGTGGTGACAATGGTAGCACGTTTCACTCATAATTGAAAGGTTCCCAATTTTGATATCCAAGAGGGGATATGCAGATGAGTAATCTCCTTACACCATATGCCTTTGTTCATCTATCAGTAAATAGTAACCTGGAAAAAGTGGCCTAGGACGCTACTCACCTGAGCTAGAGTCGCCCAAGCCTACCTGTCTCATTAATCGGCTGGGTCCAGACGCACAGCCTTTTCCAACAACAGCTCACCAGCCTCCCCGCCAACCCTCTCCTGCGCTCGCCACTCGAATCCCTCGGGATCAACGTGAGTAACGGTATTCGCCCACGACTACTACGAAACTATACTGTACATTTTGGCTCGAACATTCCTTGATTTTGGCCCTGTCACTCTTTTAACTCTGGGGGAGGCACTCGTCACAGGTAATTTTGCCTTTTGTCTCCCTCATCCACATAGAAAAATAAAACTAGTAAGATTATGTTGTAATGTTTGTTATTGTGTGTATCGATTGTGTTTGGGAGTTTTGTCAAGGTTTCCAGTACTACTGTATATGTCCATATATTGTACTGGGAGTTGTGCCCAGACTTCCCATTATTGCATGTTCACATAATGAGTTGGGAGTTGTGCCCAAACTGACCATTGTTGTGGGTTTATATACTGCATTTGGAGTTGTGCCCAAACTGACCATTGTTGTGGGTTTATATACTGCATTTGGAGTTGTGCCCTTAATACCCATTATCATGTGATTGCATACTGTGTTGGTATTTGTGCCTAGACTGCCCATTATTATAGGATCAGATTTTATGTTGGAAATTGAGCCCATAAAATCTGCTGTTGTAGGTTCGAGTATTGCATTAACCCCTTCAGTACCGATGACGTCCCTTAACTTTATATTGGATGCTATTAGATTATTTTATTCAGTTTAAAGAGGCCCTCCAGCAATTAGTAGGCTTCGAACTATCTCACTTAACCTTTTGTACTACCACAGATCATTCTTAAGCTTCAAAAAATCATCTAAATATAGCAAGAATAAAAAGGAAAAGATGTCACCGGTACGGAAGGGGTTAAGAGTTACGCCCGGACTGCCCACGATTGCGTTAAGGGGAGATGGGCCGGTTTTCTGGACCACTTTCTCTCCCGTGTTTAGCCCAATTAGTTTTGAGATTTTAAGACTGTCGGCCCATTAGTTTGACGATTTTAACACGTTTCACCCCATTGCGTTGTCAATTTTAAGACCTTTCGTGTCATTTAGGTGTCGATTTTTTCCTGGCGAGCGATAGCGAGGCTGTAATTTTAAGAATAAGCGGCCTTCGGACGGGCCATTTTTCTACCGAAAAATTACAAATTTATCATGAAGGGGGGTCTAGGGGGTGTTTTTTTAAGCTTGATGGAGGTCTAGGGAGGAAACTTAAAAATACACGAATACATGAATAAATAGACCAATAAAACAGCCACTTTTGCGTTAATCGATTGAGTTTGGACTAGTGACAGAGTATCCATTATTGAATTCATACATTGCATTGGGAGTTGTGCTGAGACTGCTCGTTACTGTGTGCCTACTTTATGTTATGTTATTACCTGCTCGTTACTGTGTGCCTACTTTATGTTATGTTATTACCTGCTCGTTACTGTGTGCCTACTTTATGTTATGTTATTACCTGCTCGTTACTGTGTGCCTACTTTATGTTATGTTATTACCTGCTCGTTACTGTGTGCCTACTTTATGTTATGTTATTACCTGCTCGTTACTGTGTGGCTACTTTATGTTATGTTATTACCTGCTTATTGTGTTTATGTTATGTTATTACCTGCTCGTTACTGTGTGCCTACTTTATGTTATGTTATTACCTGCTCGTTACTGTGTGCCTACTTTATGTTATGTTATTACCTGCTCGTTACTGTGTGCCTACTTTATGTTATGTTATTACCTGCTCGTTACTGTGTGGCTACTTTATGTTATGTTATTACCTGCTCGTTACTGTGTGCCTACTTTATGTTATGTTATTACCTGCTCGTTACTGTGTGCCTACTTTATGTTATGTTATTACCTGCTCGTTACTGTGTGCCTACTTTATGTTATGTTATTACCTGCTCGTTACTGTGTGGCTACTTTATGTTATGTTATTACCTGCTTATTGTGTTTATGTAATTGTGTTTGTGCCAACTTGACAATAATCTCGATCCCTGACCTCTTCGTAACTCAAAAAGGACCTTGAGCAAACTGGCTGTAAATATCCACACCTATTTCCTGGTGGACTCTTCCCAAATGATAGAGATGTCAGCTCGATTGCTTTCATTCATTTTGAGTTATAAGAAGTTAAGAGGTCTAGATTATTGTCAAGTTCGTTGGCGCTACCTATAGTTAACTGTACATTGATTATCCGTATGTTATGTTCATTGGTTGTCTGTGTAAACAAACTATAATGATCTTGTATACAGGTGGCTAGGAATCCTCCTCCTCTTGTATAATTCTCCTACTCGACGAGACAGAGAAACGGGCGAGGGAACGCGAAAGTGGTCCCGGACCCTGAGAATAGGAACTTTAATTGTTGTTTCTGTTCGGGCTCTGTCTCGTGTCGGCCACCTCCAGCAATGGGGTATGTGCCTGAGTATATACATACATACATACATGCACTTACAAAATCTGTACAAATTTGAACATTAATAGTAGCGATAAATATAAACATAATAGGCCTAAGTGTTTCAATAGTTTCATGTTCAAGTTAGCACACGTAGACGATTAACAAATGTTTATGTGTATCAATTATGTTACAATTAAGGGAGTAGTGCCGTTTTTTTGGTCTATGTGTTTATCAATTTATATATTTTTTGGTCTATGTGTTTATCAATTTATATATTTTTTGGTCTATGTGTTTATCAATTTATATATTTTTTGGTCTATGTGTTTATCAATTTATATATGTTTTGATCTATGTGTTTATCAATTTATATATGTTTTGATCTATGTGTTTATCAATTTATATATGTTTTGGTCTATGTGTTTATCAATTTATCTATTTTTTGGTCTATGTGTTTATCAATTTATCTATTGTTTAGTTTCCTTGCTAGACCTCCATCAATAGCACCCCATAGACCCCATTTCAAGATAAAGTTGTACATTTTTCGATAGAAAATGTTCCCGGCCAAAGGCCGGTTCCCTCTAAAACTACAGGCTCGCTATCGCTCGCCAGAAAAAAATCGACACCTTAATGGCACGAAAGGTCTTAATATTGACAAAGAAATGGAGCGAAATATCTTAAAATCGACAAGCTAATGGAACGAACGTCTTAAAATCTCTAAGCTAAACATGAGGGAGAAGGAGGTCCAGAAAAAGCAACTACCTGCCCCTTAAACATCCAGTGTGTACAGTCCGTTCATTCTAGGTTGGGCTGAAATCGTAACCTCGAACCTCTGTAACTCAAAAAGGGCTAGAGCAAATGAGCTGTCAATTTATACACCTATTCCCTAGCCAAGTCTTCCTATTTGGTAGCAATATTAGCTCGATTACTCTAGTCCTTTTTGAGTTATGAGAGGTTAGGGTTGCGATTTCTGGCCAAGCTAGAATGAACAGACTATAGTGTATAATTGTGTGGTTATACTGACGTTCACAAGTGGTCTCCATGCGGGAGGCAGTGTTGACAGTGTCCCCGAAGAGACAGTACCGCGGCATCTTAGTTCCCACAACACCAGCCACCACAGGCCCAGTGTTCACTCCAGCGCGGATCTGGAGGGACACAATATTATTAACAACAACAACAACAACAAGAAGAGGACTATTATTAAAAGTGAAATAGTAAAAACCGCCATCTATATTTCAATTCTTCAAACGTTTCAACATCAGGGTGTCATCATCAGTGATCTAAACATTAAATAGAATACACACCAATTATATACCAGAGGTAATGAATTTGATTTTAACAATAAAATTGAACACTTAGGCAGCATTTAAAGGTATAGCAGACACAGATCTGTTTACATGTATAAATACCGTGCCTTCCGCCGCCTTCCGTGAGGCCTATCGCACTTCCTTGATATTTCTCAAGAGGCCTTCCAATGTGGTTAAGGGGAGGTTTTTAGTTGATGCCCTAGACTTCCAGCAAGCTTAAAATTACTCCCCCTAGACCCCTTTTCAAGATAAATTTGTAAATTTTTCAGTAGAAAAATTTCCCGGCCAAAGGCCGGTTCCCCTTAAATTACAGGCTCGCTATTGCTTGCCAGGAAAAAATCGACACCTAAATAGCGCGAATAGTCTTAAAATTGACAGAAATGGGGCGAGGGTTCTTAAAATCACCAAACTAATGGGGCAAGCGTCTTAAAATCTCAAAAGCAATGGGGCTAAACATGAGGGAGAATGGGTTTCAAAAAAATATCCCTCAAGTGGAAATCTCCCCTTAAGTGCCCCATCAATTACCCCTTCCATTTGTTTAATCATTAGGCTATCATAGTGCAGTTGGGTGTATGTACAAGCTCATATAAATATGCAGTATTCAAGAATGCATTTTGTTTTCTATGTGAATGAGGGAGACAAAAGGCAGATCTGCCTGTGATGAGTGTCTCCCTCACAGTTGAAAAACTCTTGGGTGGGAGAGTTGCACAGAGTAGGGGTGGGATTGTGTTGCAAGACGAGTGTTACACGCTCTATGAAGGGGGGATGGTTTACACTGAGAGAGCTCTGAGGAACACTGATTATTGTAATTGTGGTAGAATAGTGAGAGAGATGCAACATTGCGGCGAAGAGAGAGAGACTACAGAGAATTGGTGAGTGGATGTGAGTTAATGAGATGGAAGGCTTTCTTTTCTACTTTGTCTAGAAGTGCTGTGTGAGAGGATCCTCACCACACATTTGAACAATACGCAATACATGGACGCATTGTGCCCCTGTACTGAGCAAGGAGCTGCGCAGGGGATACATACGGTATATTAACCCTTTCAAGCTCCAATACGCGTTTCTGTTCTGTTTTCTGGCTACTATTAGAAGATTTTATTCAGATTAGTAACGGTATACGGAAGTCAAAGGGTTGATTAAGATAGTATTTACCCTTTTGATACCCACAGATCCTTCCTAAGCTGCATAAAATCGTCTAATGATAGCCAAAATAAACTATTAAAACGCGTCAAAGCTTGATGGAGGTCTAGCGAGGAAACTAAATATTAAGTAATTAAATTAATAAGAAGCCCCAAAATCGAAAAACCATGATCTCTAACCTCTGTAACTCAAAAACGACAACAGAAATCGAGCTACTATTGGTACAATTTGGGAAGAGACAGTCAAGGAATAGATGTGGACATTTACAGCCAATTTGCTCCAGCCCTTTTTGAGTTACCGAGGATAGAGGTCATGATTTCTCGCCTACATACAGCGAATAGACTCTAATGCTTGTAATTTTGGGGCTTCTTATTAATTTAATTACTTAATTTTTAGTTTCCTCGCTAGACCTCCATCAAGCTTATAAAAACACCCCCTAAACCCCGTTTCAAGATATATTTGTATATTTTTCGGTAGAAGGTCAGTTCCATAAAAAATTACAGGCTCGCTTTCGCTCGCCAGGAAAAAATAGACACCTAAATAACACGAAAGGTCTTAATATTGACAAAGTAATGGGGTGAAAAGTCTCAAAATCACCAAACTAGTGAATGAACGTCTTCAAATCGCAAAACTAATGGGTCTAAACATGAGGGAGAAGGGGGTCCAGAAAAAGCGAGTACCTCCTCCTAAAATAAGATGTTCAAGGTATTTGTCTTCTCACCTGTAGATATGTTCTCACCTGTAGATATGTTCTCACCTGTAGATATGTTCTCACCTGTAGATATGTTCTCACCTGTAGATATGTTCTCACCTGTAGATATGTTCTCACCTGTAGATATGTTCTCACCTGTAGATATGTTCTCACCTGTAGATATGTTCTCACCTGTAGATATGTTCTCACCTGTAGATATGTTCTCACCTGTAGATATGTTCTCACCTGTAGATATGTTCTCACCTGTAGATATGTTCTCACCTGTAGATATGTTCTCACCTGTAGATATGTTCTCACCTGTAGATATGTTCTCACCTGTAGATATGTTCTCACCTGTAGATATGTTCTCACCTGTAGATATGTTCTCACCTGTAGATATGTTCTCACCTGTAGATATGTTCTCACCTGTAGATATGTTCTCACCTGTAGATATGTTCTCACCTGTAGATATGTTCCTGGTTTATGTGGGATGGGGATGGACTGTACTGCTTGGCGTAGATCCAGGGCCATACAGCTGATCTGTTTTAAGACGTTTACCCCCATCCAGGTGTCAATATTTTCCTGGCGAGCGGTAGCGAGCCAGCATATATATATTTTTTGTTTTACAGAAAGGTAAATTTGTACAGTTTGCGATAGAAAATTGTCTCCGGCAAAGCCGGATTTCTCCATAAAATGATGGCTCGCTATCGCTCGCCAGGAAAAATATCGACACCTGGATGGGGATAAACATCTTAAAACAGTTGGCTGAATGGGGCCGAATGGATACAAGCCAGGGAAAGAGAGAAAAGGAGAGAAAGATAAAAAAAAAACGGTGACCCCCCATAATGATATGTATGGTATTTGTGTGGTCACCTGTAGATACGTACCTGGTTTATGTGGGATGGGGATGGACTGTACAGCATGGCGTAGATCCAGCGCCATACACCCGATCTCTGGCCCGTGCTTGTGATCTGTTCATTGATCCCGCTCAGTACCAGGGGCGTCTATCTTATCATATTCTGACTACTATTAGACGATTTGTATTCAGCTTAGGAAGGACCTCTAGCAATAACAAGGCTTCAAACTATCTCAACCAACCCCTTTTTAACTACCACAGATCCTTCCCAAGCTGCATAATATCGTCTAAATATAGCTAGAATATAATATAACACACGTCGCTGGTACTCAAAGGGTTAATTATGTATGATATGTGTGTTCTCACCTGTAGATATGATCCTGGTTTATGTGGGATGGGGATGGACTGTACAGCATGGCGGAGATCCAGGGCCATACAGCTGATCTGTGTTAAGACGTTTACCCTCATCCAGGTGTCAATATTTTCCTGGCGAGCGGTAGCGAGCCAGCATATATATATATTTTTTTTTACAGCAAGCTAAATTTGTACATTTTTCGATAGAAAAATTTCTCCGGCGAAGCCGGATTTCTCCATAAAATGCTGGCTCGCTATCGCTCGCCAGGAAAAAAAACGACACCTGGATGGGGATAAACGTCTTAAAACAGTTGGCTGAATGGGGCCGAATGGATACAAGCCAGGGAAAGAGAGAAAAGAAAGAAAGATAAAACAAAAAAACGTTGACCCTGGTATTTGTGTGGTTACCTGTAGATATGTCCCTGGTTTGTGTGGGATGGGGATGGACTGTACAGCATGGCGGAGATCCAGGGCCATACAGCTGATCTCTGGTCCGTGCTTGTGACCTGTAAATGTATACGGGGTTTAATGATTGATAACACAATGTATACGGGGTTTAATGATTGATAACACAATGTATACGGGGTTTAATGATTCATAACACAATGTATACGGGGTTTAATGATTCATAACACAATGTATACGGGGTTTAATGACCTGTAAATGTATACGGGGTTTAATGACCTGTAAATGTATACGGGGTTTAATGACCTGTAAATGTATACGGGGTTTAATGACCTGTAAATGTATACGGGGTTTAATGACCTGTAAATGTATACGGGGTTTAATGACCTGTAAATGTATACGGGGTTTAATGACCTGTAAATGTATACAGGGTTTAATGACCTGTAAATGTATACGGGGTTTAATGACCTGTAAATGTATACGGGGTTTAATGACCTGTAAATGTATACGGGGTTTAATGACCTGTAAATGTATACGGGGTTTTAATGACCTGTAAATGTATACGGGGTTTAATGACCTGTAAATGTATACGGGGTTTAATGACCTGTAAATGTATACGGGGTTTAATGACCTGTAAATGTATACGGGGTTTAATGACCTGTAAATGTATACGGGGTTTAATGACCTGTAAATGTATACAGGGTTTAATGACCTGTAAATGTGTACGGGGTTTAATGACCTGTAAATGTATACGGGGTTTAATGACCTGTAAATGTATACGGGGTTTAATGATTCATAACACAAAAATAAAGGTCATAAATATTTCCCTACCGCAAACACACTAAGCGGATACACCTAAAAAAAAATAAAAAAATAAATAAAAATAAATAAAAAAAAAAACTCACATCTGATATGATTGATTGGCATGCGTTCCAGACATGTAATTGTTTTATATCATATTAACCCCTTGGAACTCTGACGCGTTTTAGCCGTTTACTTTGGCTATAATTAGACGATTTTATGCAGCTTAGGAAGGATCTGTGGGTATTAAAAGGGTAAATACTATCTCAATCAACCCTTTGACTTCCGTATACCGTTACTAATCTGAATAAAATCGTCTAATAGTAGCCATAAAACAACAGAAACGCGTAATGGAGCTTGAAAGGGTTAAATATATTAAATTCTACTCTCATTAAGGGGAGATATCCACTTGAGGGATTTTTTTCTTGACCCCTTTCTCCCTCATGTTTAGCCCCATTGCTTTTGATATTATAAAACGTTTGCCCCATTAGTTTAGCGATTTTAAGAACTTTCACCCCATATTAAGACCTTTCGTGCAATTCAGGTGTCGATTTTATCCTGGCGAGCGATAGCGAGCCTGTAATTTAAGAGGAACCGGCCTTTGGCCGGGACATTTTTCTACCGAAAAATGTACAAATTTATCTTGAAAGGGACTCAAGGGGGTGTAATTTTAAGCTTGATGGAGGTCTAGGGAACAAACTAAATACCTCCCCTTAAGGGGATAGTGGCTGTGTTTATGGTCTATTAACCCCTTCTGTACCGGCGCCGGTCTTTTAACTTTATTTTGGCTACTATTAGACGATTTTATTCGGTTTAAAAAGGGCCTCCAGCAATTAACAGGCTTCGAACTATCTCACTTAGCCCTGTTGACTACACAGATCCTTCCTAAGCTGCACACAATCACCTAAATATATCTAGAAGAAAACTAAGAAGACGAATTCGGTAAGGAAGGGATTAATATTTCCCTACAGCACATTAACCCTTTCACGCATTTATGACGCAGAGGTTGCCAGATTAGCAATAAGCAATAGAGTTCTCTCACTCTTATAATTACCTCTCCAAAATTAGTTTTCTGCCCACAGCTAACTCAAAGACAACTGCAGAGGTTGACGTAACTAAACTAAAGGTTTCTAAATACCCCTGATGGTAACAAAGGCTTTAAAGTATCCCCAATAGGCTCAAAATCACTTCATATATCAGAGAGGGTTAAGGGGAGATTTCCACTTGAGGGATTTTTTTCTTGACTCCTTTCTCCCTCATGTTTAGCCCCATTGCTTTTCTAATTTTAAAACGTTCGCCCCATTATTTTGACGATTTTGAGAACCTTCGACCCATTTCTGTCAATTTTAAGACCTTTCGTGCCATTTAGGTGTCGATTTTATCCTGCCGAGCGATAGCGATCCTGTGATTTAAGAGGAACCGGCTTTCAGCCGGGAAATTTTTCTACCGAAAAATGTACAAATTTATCTTGAAAGGGGCTCAAAGGGGTGTAATCTTAAGCTTGATGGATATCTAGAGACCAAACTAAAAACCTCCCCTTAAGCAGATATACCAAAACAAAACAACAAATCACTTCATATGTCGGAGAGGGTTAACAGATATACCAAAACAACAAATCACTTCATATGTCGGAGAGGGTTAAGCAGATATACCAAAACAACAAATCACTTCATATGTCGGAGAGGGTTAAGCAGATATACCAACAAAACAACAAATCACTTCATATGTCGGAGAGGGTTAAGCAGATATACCAAAACAAAACAACAAATCACTTCATATGTCGGAGAGGGTTAAGCAGATATACCAAAACAACAAATCACTTCATATGTCGGAGAGGGTTAACAGATATACCAAAACAACACAACAAATCACTTCATATGTCGGAGAGGGTTAAGCAGATATACCAAAACAACAAATCACTTCATATGTCGGAGAGGGTTAAGCAGATATACCAAAATAACAAATCACTTCATATGTCGGAGAGGGTTAACAGATATACAAAAACAACAAATCACTTCATATGTCGGAGAGGGTTAAGCAGATATACCAAAATAACAAATCACTTCATATCTTCATATGTCGGAGAGGGTTAAGCAGATATACCAAAATAACAAATCACATCTGATATGATTGTCATGCGTTTAATACATGTAGGCCTAATTGCTTTATATTAAATAGCTCAATTCTCATTAAGGGGACAGTGGCTGGGTTTTTATCTATAAATTAATTTAATAATATATTTGTTAGTTTCCTCACTAGGCCTCCATCAAGCTTAGCAAACAAAAACCTGGACCCCCCTTCAAATTAAATGTGTACATTTTTCGGTAGAAAAATGTCCCGGCCGAAGGCCGATTCCTCTTAAAATTACAGGCTCGCTATCGCTCGCCAGGAAAAAATTGACACCTAAATGGCACGAAAGGTCTTAAAATTGACAAACGAACTGGGACGAAAGGTGTTAAAATCGCCAAATTAATGGGCCCAACGTCTTAAAACCTCAAAACTAATTGGGCTAAACACTAGGGAGAAATGGGTCCAGAAAAACTACCCATCTCCCCTTAAAGGCTAAAACTCTCATTTCAGTTCTCAATGTGACTGTAAGACCCAATATATATCATCCGATTGTTATTGGTGTTGTTGCTGTTCCCCAGGCTGCCTGGCCGAACAGCCCCAAGGTCCCGAGCAAGGCCAAGGCCATAAACGAGGGCCCCCACAAAACCCTCCCTGCTCACCACTAATAAAGCCCGGGTGACCGAAGCCACTCCAAGGCATGCTCATACACTCACGGATATGTTGACTCTCTCTCTCTCTCTCTCTCTCTCTCACTCTCACTCTCTCACTCTCTCTCTCTCTCTCTCTCTCTCTCTCTCTCTCTCTCTCTCTCTCTCTCTGTTATGAAACTGTCTCATAATAAAGCTCAATAGCTTCTGGGCTTCCTACTTTAGTGAACTGCTTGTGAAACATAAATATTTTTCTAAGGTAATTTCTTCTAAATTATTTCCTAATAGTGATAAGTATTTGTATTTCCATGTTCGATATGTTATGCACTTCTCAAAATTTAGTGGCATTTGACAAGTGTCGGACCATTCAATCATCCTATGAAAATCCATGCGCCTTCATGATTGTTCTTAATTATTTTGAGTCTAATTGGTATGCCTGCACCCCAAAGGAAAGAGCCTGCAGCACCACCAACACTAAACACAACACCCAAGATAGCATCCATCGCAATACCCGTATCCAGAGAAGTAACTAGGACAGAAACCGGAAACCACAAACTTCTATGGAGACCAGCTCTACACCGCCTACACCACACACAACAACCAGGCTACCACCACTTCCCACACCCACAACAACCACTGCAACAGATGCAAAGAGAGATGTAACAAAACTAGCAACTAAAGAGCCTCCCACACCAACATCGAGAAAGAAAGAAATGCCCACCAAAGAAGATAGTCTAATTTCCACCACTATTCTCTAGACGACCCGTGGCCCCATCCCTCATGACTTCACGCCCTGCCCCCGATGAAGTCGCGCCACCTGGGCTCATGACTTGGGACCTTAGGTGATACCATCAAAGGAGTCGTCGTCTTCCGGGCCCACCACCTGACAGAGGCCGCCCTTGTAGACCGGACGCCAAATACTACGAAGAGGAGCAAGAAATATAAGGAATACCGGATGAGGGAGTTATTCGGTAGCTACACACCCCCTAAGCTCCTTGACGCTTCCCAAGGTCGAGGTGAAGGTGCTTCCCAAGACTTAACTCTTTGCTACCCGTCCACTATCTTGCATCCCTTACCAACATCATCGAGAACATCAACCCAGCTCTAACGCACCTACAGAACCACCTGTCAAAACGTCAACGCCCACAAGACTTAGAGAGAGACCCCAAACCTTAGAACAACCCATTCCAATTTGGCGACATGGTAATGATTGCTAAGCTGCCCTACTCAGACAAACTCCAACCCAAGTTCACTGGGCCCCACAAGGTCGTACGCATTCCTAACTCATTCCAGGTCGAAGTCAACTACCACGGGGACCTTTAAAATACTCAGGAATCGTCCATTTGCTGACTCTAAATCCCTGATCAACCTGTATATGACGAAAACCTGCCACCATTGAACCAGAAACACACTCAAGTCTCACTCCTGCCCCCATCCATTTCCTTTTCCCCACTTCCCCAAACCTCATCCAAACCCTCCCCCCACCCCAGCCCCCTTGCAAAAGCACAAATCGTGCAAAACACTCCCTCAACAAACACAACTACCACCAGATTTGCTAGAATTTCCAAGCCCCCTATACCCAACTGGGATTAGCAAGCTGTATTTTCGTGTCCTCAAGTCATGACTTAACCTGGCCATTCAGGTCACCTGTCATCAGTCAGTTAGCGACCCTTGCTACGTTTACTACTCATGGACTCCAGCCATACCTACCACCTCACTGACGTCACCAACTCTCCACTTTCAAGATGTTCATAAGATTATGTTCTGTCAGTCTAGATGCGACAAGAGATGATGAATTGGCTACCCTCAACAGCTGATTGCCCTCCTGAAATCCTGCGACACTCTCAGCATCCTGTTTATGACCCATATATTTTATATATATATATATATATATATATATATATATATATATATATATATATATATATATATATATATATATATATATATATATATATATATATAAATGTCTGTTCCCTCTTAATCATAAGGCTAATATTTATTGTAATTGTATTATCCCTTATATATAGTATACTGTTCTATGATATGTCAATAAAAAAAAACGTATCTTGTCCTTTGTATTTCTGTTCTAAGGTAAGTGCCTCCACAAGAGCTAATGTCTAAGCATGATTAAATAAGAGCAAACAGTAAATACTAATACGACAGTGTTTGTTGGGTACAATACTAATCTATATCTATCTATCTATTGCCCGACGCCGTGATCCCCGAAGGGGTGGCCGAGAACGAACCGCCCCCATGCACCTCTGTCCCCAGTCAGTGGACGCCCCTCCCCCCAACCAGCACCGCCTTCGTTCATATACTTCCTCACTCCATCCTTCCACCTCTCTTTCGGTCTACCTCTCCCTCTCTGTCCCTCCACCTCGCTCTCGTACACCCTCTTAGTCATTCTCTCGCTTTCCATACGTTCCATATGGCCGAACCATCTCAAGTTGTTCCTTTTCACACTTTCTAGCACATCTACCTCCACACCACACCTCCTTCTTACTTCCTCATTAGTCTGTCTATCCCTCCATGTAACTCCACACGCACTTCTTAAGTAATTCATTTCCACTGCTCTCACTCTTGGTCTGAGCCTCTCAACCAACGTCCATGCTTCGCTTCCGTAAGTCAGTGTCGGGATTACCACACTGTCATGCAAGGACTTCTTCACTTCCATACTGACCACCCTATTTCTTGTTACTGCTTTCAGCGTACCTATACTAATGCTAACTGCAAATTTAGATAGCACACGTTACAGACCAATAAAAATGTTTTTGACTTATTGTAAATCGAAAACAGCAGTGGACAAAGACAAAATTCCAGAGAACTCCAAAAAGGGCATTGGGATACTAAGGAAAATATATAGAATTGCTCATAACATATTGTTGTCTCCTTTAAGCAATTTTTTTATCCAAACAGGTACATTCGTATAATAGCCGAATGCAATTACTTTTCACAATCATTTATGATGAGACATTGTGTCAAAGTCTTTCATATAATCAGTAAAATTATCAAGACTCTAACCTTTAGCATCTACTGTTTTCTCTAACCCATATTATCAAGCTGATACATACTGATTATTGTGGACATTGTGTTGGAGTCATGTGAAAAATGGTTTGAAAAGAAATACAGATGTTATCGATACCATGAATAATTTTGCATTTGCCTAACGGGGCCATCCAAGATAAACAGGTTGAAACAACCCGGATTATAGATATATGGTATAATGGACCCTGGCAATATTTTGAGCGGTAACTGCGGCCCACATCTAGCCATCAATTTCATGAATCGGACAAAAGTGATCTCACACAGCACTTCTATACAAAGTGATCTCACACAGCACTTCTATACAAAGTGATCTCACACAGCACTTCTATACAAAGTGATCTCACACAGCACTTCTATACAAAGTGATCTCACACAGCACTTCTATACAAAGTGATCTCACACAGCACTTCTATACAAAGTGATCTCACACAGCACTTCTATACAAAGTGATCTCACACAGCAAAGTGATCTCACACAGCACTTCTATACAAAGTGATCTCACACAGCACTTCTATACAAAGTGATCTCACACAGCACTTCTATACAAAGTGATCTCACACAGCACTTCTATACAAAGTGATCTCACACAGCACTTCTATACAAAGTGATCTCACACAGCACTTCTATACAAAGTAGAAAAGAAAGCCTTCCGTCTCATTAAGGGAAGATTTCTACTTGAGGGATTATATTCTGGACCCCTTTCTCCCTCATGTTTAGCCGCATTGCTTTTGAGATTTTAAGATGTTCGCCCCATTAGTTTGGCGATTTTAAGAATGTTTGCCCCATTTTACGACCTTTCATCCCATTTAGGTGTCAATGTTTTCCTGGCGAGCGATAGCGAGCCTGTAATTTAAGAGGAACCGGCCTTCGGCCGGGAAATTTTTCTACCGAAAAATGTACAAATTTATCTTGAAAGGGGGTCAAGGGGGTGAAATTTTAAGATTGTTGGAGGAGTAGGAAACAAACTAGAAACCTCCCCTTAAGTCACGTCCACTCACCAATTATCTGCAGTCTCTCTCTCTCTCTCTCTTCACCACAATGTTGCATCTCTCTTACTATTCTACCGCTATTACAATAATCAGTGTTCCTCAGAGCTCTCTCAGTGTATACCACCCCCTCTTCGTAGAGCACAAATCACCCATCTTGCAACACAATCCCACCCCTGCTCTGTGCAACTCTCCCACCCAAGAGTGAAACGCTATTCTCAGTCTTTCTTCTGTTCAAAAGCTGAGCTCTGGAACTCTCTCCCAGAATCAGTCTTTCCCTCTTCCTATGACTTAGACTGCTTCAAACTCCGTGTGTCCAGGCATTTTGGCTCAAACGTCCCTTGATTTTGGCCCTGTCACTCTTTCAACTCTGGGGGAGGCACTCGCTACAGGCAGTTCTGCCTTTTGTCTCCCCCACTCACATAGAACAAAAAGTGCGGCTTCTGTGAACGTGCCTATTGAAATTTAATATCACCGACAATACTGTTTACTTTTATTTAAAGAGGCTAACCAAAATAAATTGTTAATGTTTTGTTCTTCCTTAACGTCATCACCTCAAAAATTATGAGCTTAATTTAAGGTGGGATGGTTCGTTTTTCTGGACCACCTTCTCTCTCATGTTTAACCCCTTTCGTTTTGACATTTTTAGACGTTCGTTCCATTAGTTTGGCGATTTTCAGACCTTTTACCCCATTACTTTGTCAATATAAGACCTTTTGTGCAATTTAGTCGTCGATTTTTGTCCTGGCAAGCGATAGCGAGCCTGTAGCTCTAAGAGAAACTGGCCTGGGACTGTTTTCAACCGAAAATGTACACATTTATCTTGAAAGGGGTCTAGGGGTGTCTTTTTTTTTAAGTTTGATGGAGGTCTAGAGAGGAAACAAGGACAATGATAAATACATGACCAAATCGACCAAAAAGTGAACAATCCCCTTTAAACAAATAGTTTTATAGAGGTGAAAGAGAGTTCTGGGAAATATGATAATAATTGGTCGTTATTAAATTAATATTCACATGTATTTTAAACTTGTGTTGCTGCATACATTAATTTTGAAGACGGTGAAAAACAAAACAAAAAGGGAAAAAGGAAAAGTGGGGATTGGGCCTGAGTATAGAGGATGAAACATTACTTGCCATTTCTCTTAGGTAGTCCAGACACCACCATGTAAGCATCTCCTATGGTCTCCACCTTATACACATCGTATTTCTCTAAGCGGGCATCAAACACCTTGTACTGAGCGTTGAGCAGTGACACGATCTGTTAGGGAGACAAGGGAATACGGTCGCGCTAATAAGTCATGTCCCAGTTGTCATTACGTTTGGCTTGCTCTGTGCTGTATTAATGTCTGTCAGATGTTGAATAGGGTGAGTAATTGTAGGAACATGTATACATATTTCACTGGATATGAAGAAATGAAGCTTAGATATTGCTGATACCAATTATTGATCAAAACATACTTGGTGCCGAGACATCACTTATTAGCGCGATTGTACAAGTGGGGAGGAAAGGGATATTGTTTTTAACTGCCTTGATGATGTAATGCTTAGAGTGTTCAAAATCTGTATGTGGTTAACCCAGGTTCGAATCCCGGTAGGATCACATGCTTTAACTAATTTCGTTGGGAGGTGTTTGGTGTGTGGAGTGAAATTTAAAAATGAGATTACCAACAACGGGTTTTTTTTTTATTTTTTTTTTTTATTTATTTATTTATTAATTTGTATGTGGATGGATAGACAATACGTGGACTAATGGGATATGGAAAATGGATAAGTTTCCCCTAAGAAATTATGTCAAACAAATGTTATAGTTGATTGGTAATCAATGTGTTGAAGACCAAAATATTTAAGAAATATATGAAAAATCAATATGATAACGAGGTGTTAGAGATTGTATGTAACTATAAGTACCGGTATGTAAACCATAACTATTGTATTGATAAGTGGTATATGAAGGAAAGCAAAGATACCATAGTCTTGAAGATTTATGTAGGAGAACACCTGCGGGAACCCTGATAATATATAAGATATTTGTAAGTCTATATAATTGTCCAATAGTAGCAACTAGGAAATTTGTTGATGATCTGGGTGGAATTTGAGACCAAGACATTCACATTATGTGTTATACTGTAAATTATATTCATTATATTTTTGTTATTAAATAAGCATTGTGTGTTTTCCCTATCTCTACAATTATTTATATATTTCAGGAATGAAAGTAAGATATCTGCAATATTATTCAATTTGCCGTTTCTATTTCCTTACATTCAATAAATGTGTTTGTATTCTACTATAAACAACATGTAATAAATGTGTTGTATTCTACTATAAACAACATGTAATAAATGTGTTGTATTCTACTATAAACAACATGTAATAAATGTGTTGTATTCTACTATAAACAACATGTAATAAATGTGTTGTATTCTACTATAAACAACATGTAATAAATGTGTTGTATTCTACTATAAACAACATGTAATAAATGTGTTGTATTCTACTATAACAACATGTAATAAATGTGTTGTATTCTACTATAAACAACATGTAATAAATGTGTTGTATTCTACTATAAACAACATGTAATAAATGTGTTGTATTCTACTATAAACAACATGTAATAAATGTGTTGTATTCTACTATAAACAACATGTAATAAATGTGTTGTATTCTACTATAAACAACATGTAATAAATGTGTTGTATTCTACTATAAACAACATGTAATAAATGTGTTGTATTCTACTATAAACAACATGTAATAAATGTGTTGTATTCTACTATAAACAACATGTAATAAATGTGTTGTATTCTACTATAAACAACATGTAATAAATGTGTTGTATTCTACTATAAACAACATGTAATAAATGTGTTGTATTCTACTATAAACAACATGTAATAAATGTGTTGTATTCTACTATAAACAACATGTAATACTACGTGTTGTACAAATTAACTCAAAATGAAAAATTATCTAGTATTTATTGGTACCAGATAATATTCCAAAGTTTGAATGTACAGTATATATTATCTGACCTGTATTGGGGAGCTGTCTGCACAAAGTTCCTCAAAGCCCACAATGTCACTGAAGTACACGGTGGCACTCTCAAAACTCTCCGCAGGAACCTAAGGGTTAATATGGCATTAAGGGGGATCACCTGTTTTTATTCTCTTTCTCTCCTTTTCTCTCTTTCTCTGGCTTGTATCCATTCGGCTCCATTCAGCCGACTGTTTTAAGACGTTTATCCCCATCCAGATGTCAATATATTACTGGCGAGCGATAGCGAGCCAGCATTGTATGGAGGAATCCGGCTTCGCTGGAGACATTTTTCTATCGAAAAATTTACAAATTTAGCTTGCTCTCAATACATATATATATATACTGGCTCGCTACCGCTCGCCAGGAAAATATTGACACCTGGATGGGGGTAAACGTCTTAAAACAGTAGGCTGAATGGGGCCGAATGGATACAAGCTAAAAGGAGAGGGAGAGAAAGAGAAAAAAAGAGAGGTGGGCCCCCTTAAGAGTTTTGAATCTTTAGTGTAACATAATTACATTAACCCCTTCTGTGCCGGCGACGTTTGTTTAATTTTATGCTAGCTATATTTAGGCGACTTGGTGCAGTTTATGAAGGATCTGTGGTGGTAAAAAGGGTAAAGTGAGATAGTTCGAAGCCTGTCAGTTGCTGGAGACCCTTCTTAAATAGTTCGAAGCCTGTGAGTTGCTGGAGGCCCTTCTTAAATAGTTCGAAGCCTGTCAGTTGCTGGAGGCCCTTCTTAAATAGTTCGAAGCCTGTCAGTTGATGGAGGCCCTTCTTAAATAGTTCGAAGCCTGTCAGTTGCTGGAGGCCCTTCTTAAATAGTTCGAAGCCTGTCAGTTGCTGGAGGCCCTTCTTAAATAGTTCGAAGCCTGTCAGTTGCTGGAGGCCCTTCTTAAATAGTTCGAAGCCTGTCAGTTGCTGGAGGCCCTTCTTAAATAGTTCGAAGCCTGTCAGTTGCTGGAGGCCCTTCTTAAATAGTTCGAAGCCTGTCAGTTGCTGGAGGCCCTTCTTAAATTGAATATAATCGTCTAATAGCAGCCAGAAGAAGATTAAAAAGACGTAACGGTAGATACGGGGTTAATGATTCAAATATATTGAACCAAATATATTATAGCTTACTAAAACTATGATGCTGGGGAGATTGTAGGCACCAATCGAGCAGGGCAGTACCCAGGGGAGGTCACATAGGCATTTGATAAGGAGTTGCTGGAACTTCTGTTTCATTTGTCTGGTTTCCCCCACTGTCTCTATTTGTGAGTTAATGAGGCAGAAGGCTTTCATTTCTACTTTGTCTAGAAGTGCTGTGTGAGAGGATCCTCCCCACGCTTGTGAATAATACTCAATACAAGGACGCACTGTGCCCCTGTACAGAGCAAGAAGCTGTGCAGGGGTAAAGAACCCCTGGAGGCGGTTGAGCACACCTAGCTTCTGGGAAGCTGCTTTTTGCAAGAGTGGTAATATGATCTTTCCAAGAGAGATCTGAATAAAAAGAGACACCAAGAATATTAAGAGAAGATGAAGGGTTAATTTGTATGTTGTTGAAGAGTAGGTCATAGTTTTCTGGAAGGGGGCGACGAGTAGACAGATGGAGAAATTGAGTTTTGGAAGCATTGAAAGTAACAATGTTTTCTCTGCCCCAATTTGAGATTGTAGAGAGATCAGAAGATAGGTATTTTATGGCCTCCTTACGTGAGTTTTGGAGTTCCTGCTGTGAATAATTTTGTGGAAGGCTAGTTGAATAGTGTAATGTAGAATCGTCAGCATATGAATGAATGGGTCTGGAGGACCAATTGAGAAGGTCGTTAATGAATAATAGAAAGATAATTGGAGATAGGACAGAGCCCTGAGGAACACCGGAGTTGATAGGTTGAGGAAGTGAACGGTGGCTATGGAACGGCCGGAAAGGAAATTAGAGACAAAGGCACAGATGGAGGGATAGAAACCGTAGGAGGGTAGTTTGGAAATGGGGGATTTGTGCCAGACACTAACGAAGGCCTTCGATATGTCTAGCACAACAGAAAAAGTCTCACCGAAGTCCCGAATGGAGGATGACCAAGATTTAGTAAGATAAGAAAGAAGATTACCTGTAGGGCGGCCCTTAAGGAAGCCATCTGGAGATCTGAGAGTAGGTTATGGGAAGAAAAATGCTTAAAATTTTTGAGGTAAGAATAGTTTCATAAACTTTAGAGATGCAAGAAATGAGAGCAATTGGACGATAGTTGGATGGTTGAGAGCTGTCACCCTTCTGTGGGACAGGTTGAATGAGAGCAAACTTCCAGCAAGAAGGAAAGACGTTAGAGGAGAGACAGAGACGGAAGAGTTTGCCTAGCGCAAGGAGTCAGCACGGAAGAACAGTTTTTGAGTACAACAGGAGGAACACTATCCGGTCTGTATGCCTTATTGCAGCCATGTGGGGGCATTATAGAGTACAGTTGAATGCAACTCAGCTAGAGTTATCACTCATGACTCCAAACGAGGATACCATCATTACCAATTGTTCACAGATTAGGCCATACGATATTCTTTGCATATGGAATCAATGGTCCAATGATGTTCTTGTTTTACAGACACCACCTGAGAGCATCCCCATCATTCAATCAAGGCAAGTAATGCCAGAATACAACTTGGAAAGAATTGGTATGCTTATATAGCCATTAAGAAAAAAAGTTAGAAGATAGCAAATATATATATGAGAATATTATTTTGTACTGTAGCATTTTATTGTTAGTCAAAGGATTAATTTTGTATTAATGTTTGAACCCACTGCCCCAATAACAAGGGAACAATCTGGGAACACCCAGCATGATAGAGGGATATGCTTAGTTAAGGAATCTTGATTACCATTAGCTGTATAAAAAAAGTCATATGTTACACTTTTTGGGTGATGGCTGGTCCTGTCCAGAGTGAGGTTTGGCATCCTCTACCCAACCTTAGCCGCTTCTGTCTGTCTCTTTTCCTGCACTACTTTTCTTACTTCAGGGGCGGGTGGCTAAGAATCTTCCTCCCCTTGTAGACTTCACCTGCTAGATGAGAGAGAAAGGGGCAAAGGAACGCGAAGGGATCCCGGACCCTATTAATTGAAACTTTAAATGTTGTTTCTGTTCAAACTGTCTCGAGTCGGCCACCCCCAGCTTTGGGGTATTGTGCCTGAGTATACAGTAATATACATACTATATACATACCTTTTTCTAATGCAGCCTAATGCAGGGGAGGTGTGGCAGAGTGGTCTTGCCACTGGACTGGTAATCCAATGGACCCGGGTTCCAATCCCACTATGTCAATGGGAAGATATTATTGGGATGGAATTTGTCTGTACCTAGTATCAGTGGATTACCACAGCACACCGAAATGCCAAAAACAATACCCCCATGGTTCCCTGATTAAATAGCATTGTATGAATATTCCCATATTCAAAATATTTTACAGTGGGGCAATGCCTAGTGAGTTAATTGCTCAATAGGTGGCGTTCTGAGAGTGAGGGTCCGAGTGTGGGGGTGAGATGGTGAAGCGCAGAGGCGAATCGGTTTCAGAGATGGAGTTGCTTTGAGCCGGGGTACTTCGCATGTCTCACTCCCTAGACTGGAACAAGACCTCACGGGCCTCACCGTGTTCAGCGGTGTAGTGTAAAGGCTCTCAGCCTATGCCCGAGAGGGAGTAGTTGGGATATAGAAAAAAAAATAAATAAAATACTAACTACAGTTTTGTTGGCACGCATAATCACTGACATTATTAGCTTACTCACTGTTTTATCTAAACCTTCAATCATTTCCGTACCTGTTTTTTCTGCCTTAGTTGTTTAGCAACAATTACAGGCAGCATCTGGTAGAGTAGACGATCGCTCCTCTTTTTCTCGGTCTTCAACTGACCCATTTTTATTGAGAGTGTATTAGAGAAGAGCTGACAAAAGAGTAAAACAAAAAATAAGCAACACCAAAACAGTATCATTATAATAATATTATCGCTGATCAATTATATATAATATTTAACAAGTGCTTTGTCTGTGATTGATATATACAGTATATAATTTCAAATTTAATTTATATTTACGTTTTGATTAAACGCACGTAAAGAAAAAAATATATTATTGAAAGACATTATAATTATATTTGCAATAAACAAAAAACAATAATTGATAGATATCATCGATTAAGTTTAAAATATTAAAACAATGTCAACTCTGGGCAAAATATTAAATTGTATAAATCTATGAAATCAACAACTGTCAACCAAATATTTGTATGCCTACAGATAAACCTAATCTACGGTAGTCTCCAAATGTCGTGCTATGACATAAGTAGCCTAGGCTTTGGAGATTAACACCTTAACCCTTGCACATCGATGACGTAATTTTCGTCATATTCTGATTATCATTAGGCTATTATATTCAGCTTATTTTTTACCTCTAGGATTCCAAGGGGCAAAATGTAATTAATACTATCTCAATATACCACCTGTCGTGAATCCTAGCTGGTATATATACCGTAGTTTGAATTTCCCGGGTTAACGACAGCTGGTTCCTTTTTGTTTATACGCATTACTTTATTTATCTTTGTGGATAAATATTACTGTGGTTGCACCAATTATATCTTAGTTTATTTTCCCTTATTATTTAATCACGGGGGACAATATAGAACCCTTAAATATATTTATATTGTTACGATAAAAGGGTATCTCAGTACACTACACACAGAGACTTCGTCCCGTACACAACAACCACCAGTTGCTGCCACATAACAACAGAACTTCACTGAACTACACCTACCGACATGTCCATCACCTAACCTACACTCTTATCATCACAGCTAAGTTCCTTTAATACTAGAAGTACTTCATAGATATTACTGGGACTACCACAGATAACCTACACATACATGTTTACAAGTAAGTCAAACGCCGACCCGGTATTAAATTTATAGCCTAGGCCATTTCATCTTCCCAGGTCTAATTATTACTTTATATCCGTTTCTCCTCTACCCCCTAGGAATAATATTCAGGATACTACCCGAATATATTAGAACCTTTTTAATCTACATAAACTCGCTTAAGAATGTAAATACACATGAAGAAATATATATATATAAAACTGGTAAATGTTCTGACCTGGACCATGTGTGTGGCAAAAATATAATTAATACTATCTCAATATACTACCCGAATAAATTAGAACCATTTTAAACTACATAAACTCGTGGGCGGGTGCCCAACCCCGAAAAGGGTTGAAATAGGGGAGCTATCCCCCCCCCGCCAAAGGCGGCTTTCTAGGGCCTTTCCTAGCTGATGCTGAGAGGATTGGGTTCTAGTCATGTGGTGATGGGCTGGTCTATCAGAGTGAGAACTGAGCGATCTCTGCCATACCCATAGCTTACTCTGACTGTTCCTTTTACTTATATATTTAATTATATAAAGCCTGTAAAAGCCGTAGAAATCGAGTGTCAGTGGGCGGGAGCGTGAGGGACCTCCGCTTGACCCTCAGAGCAGCCAGCCGCTCACTTAGGTAGACTGTGGTCTCGCGCGGCTGTCTTGACAGTGTTGCTGAGCGAGCGAGAGCTAATAATTAGCGAACTTTCCCGAATGTCTATGGCAACGCTGCGGGTGAACCCCGCCACCTACGAAGCTCGTTCTGGAGTCATTTTGAAGCTATTTTCGCCTAGTTTTTGGCAGAATACAGTTCATTTAATGCAGATACTTGATTAATCATTCAGGAGTGCCTGAATATGCACTAAATAGCGTAAATAAGCCCGCAGCGTAAGAGTTAATGTTAGCCAAAATAATGTAAAAACATGTGAAGAAATATACACGTAAAACTGGTTAATGTTCTGACCTGGACCATGTGTGTAGCCTTCCTAACCAAGAGGATGATGACGGGTGAGATGGACAGCACCAACACCAAGATGGCTATACTCACCGCCTCCTCACTGTCCGCTACCGTTAACTGCTCCTGCACCGTCGTTCTGGAAGGGTACACAAAGTTCGCTTACCTTAGTTCACGGTAGGATGGATTAGGTAAAATTTGGTTGGTGAGGATAGGTTAGCCCTTTTCTGTTATCTACACTTTCCCAGCCGTATGGTCCTAGTGTACTGTCTCATGGCATCATGGGATTCCAAATGTAAGAGGTTGTTCTGGGAGGGGAAGGAGGTCAGGTTAGTCTAGATTATTGCTACGCTAGATTAGGTTGGGCAGGTTAACCCTTACTGTATCAGCGACGGCGAATCGCCGTCAGTAATAAAGTCACTCGTCAGTACCAGCGACGGAAGATCGCCGTCAGTACTATGCGGTCGTTGTAACTGCCCGTATTGAGTGGCACCAGGTACCGTGACTTGTACGCACTGTTGCACTGTTTTGAGACCTTGGCAACACTTCTCAGCTTATATTCAAGGTCTAACAGACTAGCTGGCTCATGTAAAGTCAGTGAAAATAGGCTAGCCTAAACAGATCGGATGTGGAAATACCCTGAGCCGACCAGGCCAAGTGGGATATCTCTATTGGTCTAACTGGTAAGGTGTCTGCCTCACAACCCAAGGGTTCCGTGTTCAAGCCCACACCAGGGCTTGATATTTTCGGGAGGCTATTCCTGCATCTAACGAAGTTTAGGTGCGCTGGTAAAATTGTTCAGATGGTTGAGAGAAAGATCGGAGCTCCATAAATCCTCTTTCGGGTATGGTGTAAAAACCAATTCCTACACTCAGTATTCCTCCAACTTTTGAGGTGGAAGGGTATTCTCTCTCGACGCTGAAGCCATTTTGGCCTCATTGCCTGGTACTGGAGGGTATATATTTATTAGTGGCCCCTCCATCATTGACGAACATGCCTATTACATAAGGCATCCTCTTCAAACACTAATCCGCCGTAGTTTGAATCTACCGCGCAGAGCATTTAAAAACTGAGGAGCCTTCATCATGAGCGCACGCGACCTCACTCATGGCTTCAGTCATTATGAATTGGGTTCTCACTACGAAAAAACTTCGTAAAATATAAATACAAAAACAAAACAAGAATAACTATCCAATAAGCTTTCCATCATATCGTGGATGTACTTGTGTGGATCTTTGACCAGACGCTGATTCAGGCGTCATTCTTCCTTCTCTGCTCTGTGCTCAGCCTGCCCGGACGTGTCTCCCCACGCTCCGCTGGTTCCGCATTTGCTGCGTCCCTAGTGAGTTTTTTCTCATTTGTTTACTCCGGGATGTATCGAGTAAGGTTAGGATATGTGTAGCAGGAGTGTCCTGGGCTGGTTGCCCGCAGTGCAGTGTATTTTGGGTCGTTTGTTTGGGGCATCTATTTCGGATGTACCCTCGTGGTCCTGTTGTGGACATGTGAACTTTTTCACAGTTGAGTTAGCTTGTGATGCAGGCGGCTTTCATTACGCGTTATTTTTGCTGCCTTTTATCTTTCTGATGAGGTAGCGTTGCTTTGCTGACATTCCCAGCATATTTTTCTTCACTTAGTGAAGCTTTTTCTGGGTCCCGAGTCAGTCTTCCCTTTGTCGGAAGTATTTGCTACAGTGGTGTGTTGGCGGTGGTTCCTGTTGTGATATTTCCAGTGCTTTTGTTTATATTTCAACATTTTTTGTGCCGTCTGTCTAGGCCTAGCCAGCCGCTCGTAGCTTGCCACATATACAAGTGTTATTGATTTATTTTATAAATATGTCCTACTGTGTCATGTGTATCCTGGTTTAGTTGTGTATGGGCTAATTCCACGGACTATGTATGTTTCCTGGATTAGTTGTGTATTGGCTAATTCCACGGATTATATTTGTGGACCCTAGGTTAGTTGTGCTTTGGCTATCTCTCGGGTCCTATGTGCATTCAGATGGTTTCTGAACGGGGTGGGTTACTTCCGGCGGGTTTTTCTCGGTTACACCATGAAAACCCCGGCCGAGAGCCGTGTTTGGCCACGCGTGGTTTCAAAAACAGGCTTGTGTCCCCGGCGAGTAGGTGTCTGTGGCTCCCCAGGACTGCGTCTCTGTGGTGGTGCCTGTTTCAGGCTCCCTATGATTCCCGGCAGAATGGCTGTACCCATCTATCATTGTTCATGCGGACATATGTTATGAAGTTTTCTACCCGGTTTTACAAACCAATGGAAAAACCCTAGCTGTTGTTGAGGGCTTTCCTCCCCCGGCGATCTTTTACAAAGAAGTGGGGATAGGAACCAAATCTCACCCGGCGGGTGCACCTTGGTAGGGTGGGATGAATGAATTGGTAATTCAGTTTAGTTAACCGGTCCATTTTAGTGATACTATATGTGTCGCCGCCCTCACACATACAGCGATCGAAGGCTCAATTAGGGTTAACATCTTTTTTCATTAGTTTTTCACACCCGGCGGGTGCTCCTGGGAGGAGGAAATACGGAATTTACAATTCGAGTTAGTTAACCAATTAATTGAGGGATACGTTTAGGTATCGCCGCCTTCAACATACAGCGATCTATGTGACAATTCGTGAGAAGCCAGATCTCGTATCAGCCTGCCCTGTGTTAATCTGCTAGATAATTCAGGGGCCGGCGTCTTTGTGGGGGGTTGTTTTCCAAAATTGAATCTTGAAACAGTCACCACCAGAAAGACGTTTATAAACGCCATACTGGTCTTTTATATTCTGTCAGAGGGTATTCTTAACTTTCTTAAGACATGTCTAGATATTCGAAATCTTTATAGAACCCCGCCGCGTAACGAGCTGTGATCATTGTGACATTACGTCTCGTTATCCGGCGGGTTATTAACACTTGTGTGCGAACATGTTGGGTTAACCTTATGAGCATTAATTCCTGGAAATTTTCTTTTTTTCCAGGGCTGGGCTCCGGCGGACCAATACAGAACCTGCAGTAGTTTTCCCACCAGTCTCTGTCATGGCTACCTTTGCCCCAGTTTTTGCTTTATGCATTACTCCAACCTGTGCCGGTATCCCTCTTTTTGCGCACACTCTTTGTATCAAGTGTGTTAAATGTCTAGACCGTTCAAGGGGTCTGTGGATGATGCGCAACTGTTCCTTTTGCTCCCAACTAAGTGTCAAAGTCCTCCAAGATAATGATAAGACCGCAGCGGTCGCCTTACGAGAAGTTAGGCAACAAATGACAGCTTATACTACGGTTGTAGCTCATAAGTCACTTCAATGTGATAACGTCCCTCTTTGGGATAGGCTTCTTCTTGAGCACCCTCCCCCTAAACGTTCCTCTCGAGTAACTAGTCGTAAGCCGGCGGAGACTGGACAGGGTTCTGTGTCATCTCCTGCCCCTGCTACTTCGAAACGTCAATGTGAGCCTACACCCCCGGCGGCAGCCTCCTCGTCTCGGGCGAGATCTCGGTCTAGGTCACCTCTCAGACACCAGCCACCCAGTCTTGCCTCTTCACCATCGAGTAAGACGGAAAGTTCCACCAGTGGTCACGGCGATAAATCCTCCAAATCGAAGAGTAGTTCACGGTCACACCGCAGCCATAAATCTTCGAAAACGGATTCCCATGATAGAAAGGCCTCCCGACATTCGCCAGTTTCTAGTACTTCTCGTCATACCTCTACCCCAGACAGAGTTTGTGTTCGGTCTCAAGGGTCCAGTGTCGTGTCTGTACCTAAAGATGATTTACCCATTAACATTTTAACCCTGGATTTGGAGAGTTCAGGGAGCTCAGTGGTTGAGAGTGTTTCGGACTCCCAAGGGAGTGTAGGCCACGGCCTAGGTGTTTGGCGATATTCTCGCCCGGGGCCTGACCACCCACTTCCGGCTCAAACTATTCACACAGTGGCTGACGTCCACCGGGACGTGGCGATCCCATCCTCTATTCCTGACTTATCTTGGCAACAAGATGGTACCCCAGCTTCGGCGGGGTCTTCTCAGGAGGAACAGGATGATAAAGACGAGGTTTCAATTATATCGGATATGGAAGGGCAAGAGTCAGGTTCAGGCTTAAACGCCGCACAAGATCTTAATGATTCACCAGTGAGTACATCATCAAATCAATTTGTCACTGCACAGGAAATTGATGGGCTACTAGTTAATGCTTTATCTAAAAAAAAATGGCCAACAGCAGGAAACTCCCACAGTGGACTTGGGAGCTCCCACGACAAGCTCTACGGTACGGCCTCTGATGACTTCTATTGCTTTGACTCAGATCCCTCACCCTCCCTCTATGTCACCATCGGTGGTTACTAGGCCTGCTACGGCGGCATTGACCACTTCGAATGTAAGGGTTATAAAGGATGTCAATCCGCCCCCTTTAGACAGAGCGCCTCTCAGAAAGGTAGCTATGCCCTTGCTTTACGGACCAGACGAGTCATGGGTCCTTTTGACCCCCACTAAACCAGAGCTCGCCCAGCCTACCTTGTCAGGGGAACTCCCAGTGCCGCGTGAGTGGGTCATCCAGGGCAATAAATCTAAGAAATTAAGGGCCTTGGATACTTTGGGGAATGTACTAGATGTCAATATCAAGGCTATACCTAGTTATTATCACCAGGACTATTTTGTTTATACTGCTAAGCCTGCTTTACCCTCTGCCTTAGCTTCAAGATTGTTTTCAGACTGGTCTAAGCATGATGGGTTTAATGACATTAAGACGCTGTCAGCTCTCACTCCAGAACTCGATTTGCAAACCGTCACAGATGCAGCAGCTAATCCAGTCTTGAAGGTGGGGCAGTTGGGTCCAGGACCTTGGGTGGAATGGGAGACAGAGGCTCAAAACTTTGCGACCACATTTACTTCCAAAACTTCCCACCAGATCCCTCAAGATACTCATTCTTGGTTCTCCATGCCAGTGTGTTCTGCCGGCAGAGTCCCTTCAGCTTTGTTTGCTTTCTTAGCTGCCCCTAAAATTAATCTTTGTGAACTAAAAGACCCTTTCACTACCCCTACCCCAACTCACCTAGACCGAGAATTTAGGCTACGGGGGAAAGCTTTTCGCCTGTTCTCTCAATACATAGTGTCACAACAGGTAGCAAAGTCATTGCTCCGGTCCACTCAGGCAATCGCAGACGCGGATGCCAGACGATCGGTTGAATTGTCCCGGCGACTGCTTCTTCAGTCGTCAATTCAATCATTGGGTGACATACGCACCGCCTTGCTTGAGGCGGTACGAGCGAGACAAGATCTCAGAATGTCCTTAGTCCGAAAACTGCCTGATCGCATTGCGAATCAGGTGGTCATGTCACCAGTGCTCACTCCCTCTTTAATGTCCCCTGAAGTGTGGCGAACGGTTTTTAATATGGCTCAGGCCTTTAAACACAGTCCCACCCCTTCTAAGAAACCTGCCTTTAACTTCCCCAAACCCAGGCCAGTCGCTAAGGCTCAGCCGGGGGGATCTAAGCCCTTTCTTCCACCTAAGTCCTCCGCCCCTCAAGGTCAGTACAGGCATAGACAGGGTAGGTTTTCAGGTCAGAGAGGACGTGGCTATAATAGGCCAGGTCAGGGCCCGTCTTCTGCCAACGCCAGCCAGCTGGCGAAGCGTCCACCACCATCAACTCCACCACCATCAAAAAACTAAAGTCTCTCTCACTCCCGGTGCCAGTCTTAAGGCCGGTGGATCCGAGGGTAGTACAGCCGGCGAACCCTTGTCTGCTAACTGGGTCGTTCCGAACGTGTCACCAAGCATGGCCGTTAAACACTTGGGCACGGATGGTGGCACGCAAAGGCATCACTTGGCAGTGGCTCCGGCGACCTCGCTTACGTCAGCCGACAACGGCGAATTTAGTTTCTTTAGAGGTGGAGTCACTGGTCCAGGAAATGATTGCCAAGAATGTCATCATCCCGGTCCCCCCAAATTACCCAGTATTCACGTCCAAGCTATTTTTGGTTCCCAAAAGGGACAGTGTTCAGATGAGACCGGTCATAGACCTGTCTTATCTGAACCTTCACATTCACAACGAGTCATTCCGAATGTTAACAATACACCAAATCAGGCTAACAATTCCGCCGGGAGGTTGGATGTGTTCCCTAGACCTGACAGACGCTTATTGGCACGTATCGGTAAACAAAAGATTTCAAAGGTTTCTGGCCTTACGGATCAGGCATAAAAAAAAAAAAATTCAGAGGATGCCATTCGGTTTGAACCTGGCACCTCGATTATTCACGAAATTAGTCCGGCAAGCCCTGATGCCGTTGTTAAAGCAAGGAATCAGAGTGTTGTGGTACCTAGACGACTGGCTGGTGGTGGCAGAGACAGAGCAATTCTGTTGAGTGGTACTTGAAAAGTAGACAGAATGGATAAAAAACACCATCTGAGGAAGAGCACTTTATTGACAACGTTTCACAGATAGCTTCATCAGGTCACTAACATTAGTGACCTGATGAAGCTATCTGCGAAACGTTGTCAATAAAATGCTCTTCCTCAGATGGTGTTTTTTATCCACAGAGCAATTATGCATCAAACATGTCAACATAATTTTAAATCATGTCAAAACTCTAGGGTTCAAGGTAAATCTGGTAAAGTCAAACCTTGTTCCCTCACGAGTAGTTCAGTGGATAGGGCTGGTTTGGGACACAGCTGCTCTCACTCTGAGTCAGAGTGTGGACAATCGAAACAGGTTTCGCAGGAAACTGTTCATGTTTCTTCACAGTCTGACTACGACACGGAGGATCTGGGAGTCTCTAGTCGGCTCTCTCAACTGGATTCAACTAACTGTAATGTTGGGCCGGTTGAAAGTAAAACGTTTAATATTGGAGGGCAACAAATATTTCCCACTCTTACCGGCGGGAAAATTATGGCCCATCCCAAAATTAATCCACACCTTACTAGCGGTCTGGGCGAAGAGGGAAATGTTGCACTCAGTAATGTCATGGACCTCTCCTCCGCCAACGGTATGGGTAGACACGGATGCGTCAGGCACAATAGGTTGGGGATTTCAGTCAAACCAGGGACACCAGGGTCAGGGTCTTTGGTCCCACTTAGAAATCTCCCACATCAATGTCAAAGAATTGCTAGTCCCCTTGTATTTCCTTCAGGCTCACGGCTCTACTTTACGGGGCAAGTCGGTGGCCTTCAGAATGGACAATCTGAATGCAGTTGACTGTATTCAGAAACAGGGGTCAACGAGATCACGGAAGTTGCTAAACGTGTCGGAAGAGATTTTTACTTTAGCCAACAGGTTAGACATTTATCTTCACGCATCTTATCTCCCAGGCGTAGCAAACGTCTGGGCAGACGCTCTGTCCCGGAGACAGAGCACGACAGTAGAATGGGAGCTCAAGCAACCCATTTTCAACCTAATGAATGCGGAGCTCTACCATCCACAAGTGGATCTATTTGCGTCCAAGGAGACTCACAAACTCCCTCTATACCTCACCCGCCGGACGAACACGCCGGCAGGGGGTCCAGACACCTTAGTGACAGACTGGAACAGATGGAGCTCCATCTATCTGTTTCTGCCGCCAGACGCGTCACTAATGTGCCACGTAGTGAACAAACTACGAGATTATCGAGGCTTATTCTCGCTAATCGTGCCCCTGTGGCCAGCGCAGTTATGGTACCAGCAATTGAAGACGTGGTGCTCGCACCCGGTGTCGCTCCCAGTCGAGTATTTCCACTTAGACACGATTGGCAACCTAGCGACCTCGCTGACTTTTGCATTATGGACATTCAAGAGGCCAAGTGGCTAGCACCATATGGTAGAGATGTGACCAATAAATTAATCAATCAATATACTCAGTCTACGAAACGACAGTATCAATCACATTGGCAAGCCTTTACTTCTTGGATCATTAGAACAGAACAGACTGTGCCCTCAGTGGCATTAGTTTTTAATTATTTAAATTATCTGTTTGGGTAGAAACGTTTATCTGTGGTAACGTTAAAAAATCACTTAACTGCGATTAGAGTGCCCTTTTTCGACCTTACAGGTCTCTCCATACCGGTAGCGGAGGAAACAGGTTTTATGAGAGCATGTTTTAAACTCCGCCCACCCCCCCATCAGCTCATGCCTACTTGGTCTCTGGACAAGGCATTGTCTTTACTTCACTCTCGTCTGTACCAAAATACTGCAGATTTTGCTTTACTCTTAAAAAAGGCTGTATTCCTTTTGGCCTTGGCCACCGGGAACAGAGTGTCTGAGCTGGCGGCGATGAGCAACACACCTAATTGCCTTAGGTTTGGTAGACTTAATGAATGTATTCACATTGCACCTTCCCCGGGATTTGTAGCCAAGAATGAGCACAGTGCACACGTGTTTTCTGAGTTCACTGTGCCGGCGTTAAAGAGGGGAAAGGTGCACCATAATATATGTCCAGTGCAAGCTCTAACCAAATATTTGAGAGTAGCTCCTCTCAACCCCCAAGGTGCTTTGTGGGTAGCGAGTACGGGTAAACGCTTACTGAAATAAAGATTAGCTTCTATTCTGGTCGAAGTCATTAAAGAGAGCAATCCCGGCGTTGTGGGTAGGGCCCACGATTTACGCAAATGGGCAGCCTCATTACGTTTCCTGAAGAACTTTTCAGTAGAAGATATTTCGTCCACACAGTTGTGGGCGTCTAATCATACGTTTTTGACTAGATACTTGTCAGTTGCTCTAGACAAACCTTCCTTACCATGTATAGCTTTAAGGCAGAGGGTCTAGGTGGCCCTTCAGTCACTTTTGTTTACTTTCAAGGAAAAAGGGGGGGGGAGGTGCAGTCAGTGTAACATGAAAATTTCTCTGTTCTATTCAGGGCGAGAAATTGTGCTAGTACAAGGTTAGTACAAACAACAGGGTTGTTATAGTAGTTTTAGCTGTGAAAGCAATTTAGTATTAAACAGTGGAGATCTTTTGCAAAATATTTCCACGAATATTATGAGGTTTATTATGTGCACATGTAAACTTATAACTTGTTATTTTTGTCACCACTCGTTGAGTGGGGTGCCTTTGTAACTACAGATCTGTTCACAGAAATCTCCAGAGTTACCCTTTTTGTCAAGCAGGCTTCTTTGAAGCACGCACCTGCTTGAACCCCTTTTGTATATATCTATGGGCTGCGCCATGGTTAAATATATTTTTTCAAAAGTAAGAATACTATGTGGTTGTTTGATTATCTGCTTTTCTAGAGTTATGATATGATTACGAATGTCCCCCTCCAGTCTTAGAAATCAGGCATGTTGGTCAATGATGGAGGGGCCACTAATAAATTATAGGTTTGACTCCTGTAAGGAGATAAAGAAAACCTAATATTTAGTAGTGGCCCCGTAATCATTGACGACTGGGGCCCTCCCGACCATCCCCTTCCCATTCGTTGATGTATTAAGGATTTTGGTTTACTTGATATGTCAGTGAAGGAAGAATGACGCCTGAATCAGCGTCTGGTCAAAGATCCACACAAGTACATCCACGATATGATGGAAAGCTTATTGGATAGTTATTCTTATTTTCTTTTTGTTTTTATATTTTACGAAGTTTTTTCGTAGTGAGAACCCAATTCATAATGACTGAAGCCATGAGTGAGGTCGCGTGCGCTCATGATGAAGGCTCCTCAGTTTTTAAATGCTCTGTGCGGTAGATTCAAACTACGGCGGATTAGTGTTTGAAGAGGATGCCTTATGTAATAGGCATGTTCGTCAATGATTACGGGGCCACTACTAAATATTAGGTTTTCTTTATCTCCTTACAGGAGTCAAACCTATATTATGGTAATACCCTCTGGTACAGTAGGAGTTAAGTTAGATTGGAAAAACGAGAGAGGAGGGCACCAGCACCGGGATGGCCCTGTTAAGCTTTTTCTTTCAAATTGATCGTACTTTATTATCTCCCTCTTTCTTTCTAATTGATATCATTCTTCCTGCTCTTTCCTAGCTTTCCCTAAAAGGGAGGAAGCCAATACAAAGGCGTGGCTGGGGTAGGAATACCCGGCCGACCCAATAAGAAGAAGCTATAGGCCTACCCAAGGCCTCCTCACTGTCGGCTATCGTCAACTGTTCCTGTACCGTCGTTCTGGGAAGGGGAGGACAGCAGATAAGGGTAGGTATGGAGAGGGAGAGGGGGGTGGGGGTGGGGGGGGCGGGTTAGGTTAAAGTAATTCACGGTAGTATGGCTCAGATTAGGTTAGGTTAGATCAGAGTAGGATAGATTACATGAGAAAACGGGAATATGAAGAAAGCCCATTTGCCCACACACAGCCCATCACGTCCATGTGCCTATCTAATTTTATCTTGAAGCTCTGACGTTCTTGATCCTATTATAGCACTCGGTAGCCAATTCCACATATCTACAACTCTATTACCAAACCAGTGCTTGTCTATATCTTTATAAAACCAAATTTATCCAATTTGAAACCATTTGTACGAGTTCTTTCGCTATCACTGAGCTTCAGTACGTTTTTCATTTCCCCTATATTAATCCCATTTACCCATTAAACACCTACTGTATATCATATCCTCTCTAACTCTAGAGGAGGGCTGGTCTGCAGGGCTGGGTGTAGTTGTACGCCCATGCCCGTGGGCACAGCCAGGAGGGCGACCGCGGCCACGAGCAGGATACGAGGAGTGTCTGCCTGGTATTCCTCATTACTTGGGGACTTCATTTGATGTTCATTAAGTTCTGGATCTCTATCAGAGTCCTCTACTTCAGAAGTATCAATATCAGACAGGGAAGGGGTAGTGCGTGGGCGGCGAGATGGTGGTGAAACTCAGGAGCTTCGGCATGGATCCAGGATCAGAGCACAGCGACCAAGTTTTGCGGCTGGTAAAAAAACGTTTGACGGCTCAATGTTAATGACTTTGAGGCAGTTTTTGAGTGCAGAGAGCCAGTGGTTGAGGGCTGAGCGGTACTGGTTGAGGGCTGTGGGTCATTGTAAGTGGACAATGAGGCGTCTGTTGAAGGCGGGGGGGGGGGGGGGGGCCGGTACGGGACAAAGCCGCGCAACCCGGGACCCTCTGTCACTCTGTGTGAGAGGTTTTTTTCTTCATACGAGGCCATCGCCGATGCATAAGACTACTTGCCCATGTATCAGCAAATATTTGGCAACATATCGGCGCGGCTTACGATGACTCGTGAGCATCGTAACCAGTCGTGAGTTCTTTTGAACTTTCCAAAGTTTGACACGACTCATGCGACACCTTGTGCGACTCATGAGATCCATTAGCGAGTCATGAGATTATACACGATTTATATATGACTTTATATGATTATGGGCAATCGTGTGGGTTCGCCGATGAAAATCGTGCATATGGGAAAGCCCCTTAAACGAATAGCCTAATTGGCTGGGGGGGCTGAAGCGTATTGGACAGAAGATATCATCTTTATTTCGTATAATCTTTTATAATGTGCAATTGCAAGAAATTTAACGATTAAATGTTCATCAAAAATGATATCCTAACTCGGAGATGTCATTAATTATGCATTGCATACATTATTAACATGGATATAATCAAGTGAAGAGGAATAGATTATGAAAATGTACCAATATTATCCGTGAGTCAGTCAAAGGGACTCGCGCATCATCTTAGCAAATAGGAGTTTTGAAGTCGCCGCAGGCTTACCAGACAGATATTGAGATCACTGTCCAAGCAGTAGGCAGCGTGGACTGTCTTATGGATATTTTGTTTATAAAAACAATACCTTCACAGCCACTATATATATTGCTTTGTATAAATAGCCCATTAAATACCTAGTAGAAGCTACTGGTATTATAAAAGTTGCACTTCAAATATCTATCTATCTATCTATTGCCGGACGCCTTACTCCCCTTACGAGGGTGGCCATACACAGAATGCCCCCAAGCGGACCTATTCCCTGTGAGAGGGACAACCCGAGCCAGTTTAGTGAAGGACTTACAGGATTGACCACTCAATTTAGGATCCGTCCGACTCCGAGGCCCTCTGTGTATCTTGTTAGCACTATTTTTCTACAGTGGTGTTCGGCTAATCCATCCACTAACCTGCCTTACCCTTAGGTAAGCAGTACGGATTTGTATCAGGTTTACTCCCCTAGACAGGTTGCCAACCAAGGCTGACGAGTCCCATCCACCCGGATTTGTATAAGGTTGTCTCCCCTAGATGAGTTGCCGACCAAGGCTAACGAGTCCCATCCACCCACTTCAAATATACTTATATGAATAATAATGAGCATAAGACGTATTACGCACAATAAAATTATATATAATTTATGTTTTAGGCGTTTTTGTTAATTTATGTATTATTTTGATTATTTACCAATTTTTTCCACAGTTGAAAATACCTGCCAGAAGTATATTCAAACGTCCAGAATTACTAAAGCAAAACATATGCTAAAGGAAAACAGCCATATAACTGTATGTTCTTCGCAATTAATGCATTCTCCATAATTTGAGTGTAAATTCTCCTTATTATTTTGTAATTTCTTTATTTATGATTTTGTTTTAAGCCGGTATCACACGAGAGCTTTTATAGTCAACATTCGATGACCAACATTTTTCTGGTAACATTTCTGGAGTATTTTGTCCTGGTATCGGAAACTAGAATGATGGTAGATGAATTTAGGTAACCGAAATAATCTAAATATTAACCTCAAAAGCTGCCAGACCAGTGTTAAGGATAAATTTTGAGGGAAAAAGCATTCGTGTGATACCGGCGTTACCTGATATCTTGCTGCAGATCATCCTGCGTCCTCTTGAGATCCCCGAGGAACCTAGCCATATAGGTGATGTAGCGTTTGGCCATCTCCGAGCTACCATTGATGTAGTCATTCCTCCGAACCTCACGATCCCACTCACGGATCTCGTCCAGGTAGTCTTGGGCCTCGATGTTCTTCATCTTGGTGACGCTGCTCTGGGAGAACTCTAAGATCGTCTGTTGGGGAACAAAGAACTCTAAGGTCTCTAATATCACCTGTTAGAGCACAAAGAACTCTAATATCGTCTGTTGGGTCACAAAGAACTCTAAGATCGTCTGTTAGAGCACACAGAACTCTAAGATCGTCTGTTAGAGCACAAAGAACTCTAAGATCGTCTGTTGGGTCACAAAGAACTCTAAGGTCGTCTGTTGGGACACAAAGCACTCTAAGGTCGTCTGTTACAACTCTAAGATCGTCTGTTAGAGCACAAAGAACTCTAAGATCGTCTGTTGGGGCACAAAGAACTCTAAGGTCATCTGTTAGAGCACAAAGAACTCTAAGATCGTCTGTTAGAACACAAAGAACTCTAAGATCGTCTGTTAGAGCACAAAGAACTCTAAGGTCGTCTGTTGGGGCACAAAGAACTCTAAGGTCGTCTGTTACAACTCTAAGATCGTCTGTTAGAGCACAAAGAACTCTAAGGTCGTCTGTTCGGGCACAAAGAACTCTAAGGTTGTCTGTTAGGGCACAAAGAACTCTAAGGACGTCTGTTGGGGCACAAAGAACTCTAAGATTGTCTGTTAGGGCACAAAGAACTCTAAGGTCGTCTGTTGGGGCACAAAGAACTCTAAGGTCGTTTGTTGGGGCACAAAGAACTCTAGGGTCGTCTGTTAGAGCACAAAGAACTCTAAGGTTGTCTGTTGGGGCACAAAGAACTCTAGGGTCATCTGTTAGGGCACAAAGAACTCTAAGGTTGTCTGTTGGGGCACAAACAACTCTAAGGTCGTCTGTTAGAGCACAAAGAACTCTAAGATCGTCTGTTAGAGCACAAAGAACTCTAAGATCGTCTGTTGGGTCACAAAGAACTCTAAGATCGTCTGTTGGGGCACAAAGAACTCTAAGGTCGTCTGTTAGGGCACAAAGAACTCTAAGGTCGTCTGTTGGGGCACAAAGAACTCTAAGGTCGTCTGTTAGGGCACAAAGAACTCTAAGGTCGTCTGTTAGGGCACAAAGAACTCTAAGGTCGTCTGTTAGGGCACAAAGAACTCTAAGGTTGTCTGTTAGGGCACAAAGAACTCTAAGGTCGTCTGTTAGGGCACAAAGAACTCTAAGGTCGTCTGTTGGGGCACAAAGAACTCTAAGGTCATCTGGTGGGGCACACAGAACTCTAAGGTCGTCTGTTGGGGCACAAAGAACTCTAGGGTCGTCTGTTAGGGCACAAAGAACTCTAAGGTTGTCTGTTGGGGCACAAAGAACTCTAAGGTCGTCTGTTAGACCACAACAAACTCTAAGGTCGTCTGTTGGGGCACAAAGAACTCTAAGGACGTCTGTTAGAGCACAAAAAACTCTAAGGTCATTGTTGGGGCACAAAGAACTCTAAGGTCGTCTGTTGGGGCACAAAGAACTCTAAGGTCGTCTGTTGGGGCACAAAGAACTCTAAGGTCGTCTGTTGGGGCACAAAGAACTCTAAGGTCGTCTGTTGGGGCACAAAGAACTCTAAGGTCGTCTGTTGGAGCACAAAGAACTCTAAGGTCGTCTGTTGGGGCACAAAGAACTCTAAGGTCGTCTGTTGGGGGCATAAAGTGGGGCTGTGGATAATTTACCACTTTCCAATTTGAGGCCACAAGGAGCTCGGAACTGCAGACATCGATATTCAGCAGAATTACCAGGTTAAGGGGAGATGGGTCGTTTTTATTTGCTCATTTATATATTTGTTTTATTAATTTATTAGTTTCCTCCCTAGACCTCCATCAATCTTATAAAAACACCCGCCCAAGACCCTCCTTCAAGATAAATGTGTACATTTTTCGATAGAAAAATTTCCCCTGCCATAGATTCTCTTAAATTACAGGCTCGCTATCGCTCGCCAGGAAAATATCGACACCTAAATGACACGAAAAGTCAAAGAAATGGGGCGAAAGGTTTTAAAATCGCCAAACTAATGGGCCGACCGTCATTTAATCTGAAAACTAATGGGCATAAACATGAGGGAGAAAGGGGACCAAAAAAACGACCCATCTCCCATTAAATACCTTTGCAATGATTATAGAATTAGATTAAATTAAATTCAGCAAACGTTCTATCCATCACAAATTCACTTTTTTTTTTTTGCGTTTCTACTAAATATAGATGTTTGCGACTCCAACTTCCTTATACCCTGAAAATTGCATGTATTAATTTATAGCAGAGGTAGATAAAGTTATAGAGAAAGAGAGGGAGAGAGAATTTATAGAACCCACTGCTTTGAGTCTGGAAGGTTCAATTGACCACTTGCGAGTTTCAGGGTATAAGGAAGTTGGAACTGTGGCCGTCAATATTTAGCAGAATTATTGTCAGCTAAAATACGGTCATTATACATTTATAAATACATTAAACCAAATTGATCATACTTTAAATCCATCAGAAACCCATATAATTATTGCATTTCTCTTGAATATCGATGTTCACAGCTACAACTTCCTTATAGCCTGAAACTCGCAAGTGGTCAACAAACCAGTATGCACTATTGGTCTTTTTCCTAAAAACATTGAGACCAAAAGGAACAAGAAATAAAATACATATATCACTCCTACCATTCAGGACTTCCCTAGTGGTTAAGGCCCCATTAATTGCTCTTTCCATTCACATATGCATAGCCTACGTGAGTTGCAGTTGGGATGGGTGTACATGCTTAGATTGATATGCAGGATTCGAAGTTGCATAATAAATCGTAGGCAGTGTCCACCATTCTTTAACTGTCTTCGTGGCGTAATGCATAAGGTGTTGATTTTCGGTGTGAGCGTCTTGGGTTCGAATCCACGGACTGCCACATGTGTTTGTAATATTTCATTAATCGATTTTAGGAGTAGAGTTGGTTGTTGGATAGAACATAATAATTAAGGGGAGATGGGCCGTTTTTCTGGTCCCCCTTCTTCCTCGTGTTTAGCCCCATTAGTTTTCAGATTGCATGACGTTTGGCTCATTAGAGTGTCGATTTTAAGACCTTTCGCTCCATTTCTTTGTCAATATTTAGACCTTTCGTGCTATTTAGGTGTCGATATTTTTCCTGACCAACGATAGTGAGCCTGTAATTTGGGAAGAACCGGCCTTCGGCCGGGAAACTACCAACAAATTTACAAATTAATCTAGAAGGGGGATCAAATGGATGTTTTTTTTAAGCTTGATGGAAGTCTAGGGAGGAAACTAATAAAATAATATATAGATACATAAATGATCAAATACATACGCTCATCTCCCCTTAACCTGTGTCTGCTCCTACAGACAAACAACACAATGGATAGACCACATACTCTGCATACCTGTGTATTACCCGTTATATATAACATAAAACTCACACACTAAAAGACAGTCTACCCTCTGACAAATCCTCTCCTAACGTGTAATGCTCGCCTTAAAATGAACAAAGATCTGTTAGTTTTGTTTTTATGAAGGACAGAGAGGGAGAGGTGCACCGAGGGAGAGGTGGAAGGATGGAGTGAGGATGTATATGAATGAAGGCGGTGCTGGTTGGGAGGAGGGGCGTCGACTGACTGGGGACAGAGGTGCATGGAGGCGTTTCGTTCGTGGCCACCCATTCGGGGATCACGGTGTCAGGCAATAGATAGATAGATAGATGATTTATTTTTGTTTTTATTTTATATATTTTGTTACCAAATAGTATGTGTGTATATACAGTATGTGTGTATATACAGTATGTACAGCCATGATGGAATGGACACCCGTTTACATCTTGTGACTGGTTCGGATCCCCTGCTCCACCCCGGGTGTCTAACCTGGCCAGGCACCACCAGAAAAGAAAAAAAACGAGGGAATAGGATTTAGTTAGAACAAAACAAAAGTTACCTGCATCAGCACACAATGTTTCATCCATTCACCACTCGATTGATAGCTCCCATAATCACTGGTTCCATCGCAAACACAATAAAGTTTCCACAGAAAAGGTGCTCCACAACTATATCTGAAATGGTGACCTTTTAACACAAGGTTAGCAATCGTTTAAAAACACTAAGCATTAAGCATAATGAAACAAGGAATGAAAGAAAAATATATTATTTTATAATAACACACCTTAATTCCCGAGTTGGCAATGGCCCAGAGTCGAACATACTGATACAAGCCGATCTGGTCAATATGTCCCCGACCATAATAGTTGAGTCCATATATAACAGAGCGGCCCATGTTCTCGATGGCGTGGATGATGCTCTTGTAGGACTCCACTAGTCTGCCGGAGAGATAAATTATATGTGGTGGAACATAATCTTTCTTTCTTTTCTTCTCTTATATACTGTATATATATATTTTATTTCTATGTGAGTGAGGGAGACAAAAGGCAGAACTGCCTACAGGGAGTGCCTCCCCCAGTTCAAAGAGTGACGGGGCCAAAATCAAGGGACGTTCGAGCCAAAATGCCTGGACACACAGAGTTTGAAGCAATTTAAGTCATAGGAAGAGGGAAAGACTGATTCTGGGAGAGAGAGTTCCAGAGCTCAGCAGTTGAATAGAAGAAAGACTGAGAATAACATTTCACTCTTGGGTTGGAGAGTTGCACAGAGTAGGGGTGGAATTGTGTTGCAAGATGGTTACCGTACTAAGTACCCTACATAGAGGAGGTGATATACACTGAGAAAGCTCTGAGGAACACTGACTATTGTAGTTGCGATAGAATAGCAAGAGAGATGCAACATTGCGGCGAAGAGAGAGATTTGCAGAGTTGGTGAGTGGACGGGAGTTAATGACACGAAAGGTTTTCCTTTTTACTTTGTCTAGGAGAGCGGTGTGAGAGGATCCTCCCCACATATGTGAACAATACTCAATACAAGGACACACTGTGCCCCTGTACAGAGCAAGAAGCTGTGCAGGGGTATATATATATATATATATATATATATATATATATATATATATATATATATATATATATTTTACCACTATTACAATAATCAGTGCTCTTCAACGCTTGTACAGTGTATACCCACCTTTCAACATATTCCCACCACTGTTTAATCTATCCCTCAATCCCAAGAGTGGACACTATTTTCACAGTTTTTCTTCCTCTCAACAAATAAAATCTGAAGCTCTCTTAGACATATATTTCCTTCACCCTATGATGTAAAATTTCCCAAGCTCGGTGTGTCCAGATATTTTTACTCCAACGTAGGCGTAGTCCACCACGAATTTGACTCTTTATCACTCTTTCAGTTTAAGGGGGGTGACCTGCTTTTTGTTATTTCTGTCCTTTTCTCTCTTTCTCTGGCTTGTATCCATTCGGCCCCATTCAGCCAACTATTTTAAGACGTTTATCCCCATCTAGGTGTCGATTATATGCCAGCATTATATGAAGAAATCCGGCTTCGCCAGAGAAATTTTTCTATCGAAAAATGTACACATTTAGCCTGCTGTCAAACACAAATAAAAAATATGTTGGCTCGCTACCGCTCACCAGTAAAAAATTGACACCTGGATGGGGATAAACGTCTTAAAACAGTAGGCTGAATGGGGCCAAATGGATACAAGCCAGAGAAAGATAGAAAAGGACAGAACAAAAACAGGTCACCCCCATTAAAGGGTCACTCGCGTACAGGCAGCCTTATACCTTTTGTCTCCTTCTTGCACGTAGAATGAATATATTGAACGGAAGTCTCAAACATTACTGATAAGAACAAAATATCAATCTTTATGCTATAGTCTATTCGCTGTAAGTAGGCGAGAAATCATGACCTCTAACCTCTGAAACTAAAAAACGACTTGAGTAATCGAGCTACTATTTGTACCATTTGGGAAGAGTCACCAAGCAATAGATGTGGAAATTCACAGCCAATTTGCTCTAGCCTTTTTTAAGTTACAGAGGTTAGAGGTCATGATTTATCGCCTACTTACAGCGAATAGACTATAGTATAAGACACACAAGCAATGCCAGATCTATTGATAATTCTATAACAATAGTAGTTAGGCCTATACATTCCAACTGTGAATAATAACATTAAAAGTAATCTTACTGCCAAAGTCCGGGAGAGCTGGTGCTGCTGGTGTAGATGATGAGTTGTTTGATGAGTGGAGTTGTGATCTGGGTGTAGAACTCCATTTTGTCTCGGATGAACAGATCAGAAGAATCCAACTTGCTCCTTTCAATGGATAAAAATATAAGACAAAATTATGTAGCGAAAAAAAGTACTTGCCTAACTCTCTGACCAATAACTTGTCATTACTTCATTTATATCCTTATTATTATAATATAAAGTTTTGTATCCTCTTTTGTATCCATATGATTCATAAGAATTATTTAAATCCGGTGTGACTAATCTCTCTAGGGGGATCCAGACTTAGGTAAGAGTAGACCAACTGGTTAGGGTAACTAGGGCCAGAGTAGACTCAGTTGGTTGGGGGTAACTAGGGCCAGAGTAGACCAATTGGTTAGGGTAACTAGGGCCAGAGTAGACTCAGTTGGTTGGGGGTAACTAGGGCCAGAGTAGACTCAGTTGGTTGGGGTAACTAGGGCCAGAGTAGACTCAGTTGGTTGGGGTAACTAGGGCCAGAGTAGACTCAGTTGGTTGGGGTAACTAGGGCCAGAGTAGACTCAGTTGGTTGGGGTAACTAGGGCCAGAGTAGACCCATTGGTTGGGGTAACTAGGGCCAGAGTAGACTCAGTTGGTTGGGGGTAACTAGGGCCAGAGTAGACCCAGTTGGTTGGGGTAACTAGGACCAGAGTAGACCAACTGGTTAGGGTAACTAGGGCCAGAGTAGACCCAGTTGGTTGGGGTAACTAGGGCCAGAGTAGACCAACTGGTTAGGGTAACTAGGGCCAGAGTAGACCCAGTTGGTTGGGGTAACTAGGGCCAGAGTAGACTCAGTTGGTTGGGGGTAACTAGGGCCAGAGTAGACTCAGTTGGTTGGGGGTAACTAGGGCCAGAGTAGACTCAGTTGGTTGGGGGTAACTAGGGCCAGAGTAGACTCAGTTGGTTGGGGGTAACTAGGGCCAGAGTAGACCCAGTTGGTTGGGGTAACTAGGGCCAGAGTAGACTCAGTTGGTTGGGGGTAACTAGGGCCAGAGTAGACCCAGTTGGTTGGGGTAACTAGGGCCAGAGTAGACCCAGTTGGTTGGGGTAACTAGGGCCAGAGTAGACCCTGTTGGTTGGGGGTAACTAGGGCCAGAGTAGACTCAGTTGGTTGGGGTAACTAGGGCCAGAGTAGACCCAGCTGGTTGGGGGTAACTAGGGCCAGAGTAGACTCAGCTGGTTGGGGTAACTAGGACCAGAGTAGACCCAGCTGGTTGGGGGTAACTAGGACCAGAGGAGACTCAGCTGGTTGGGGTAACTAGGACCAGAGTAGACCCAGCTGGTTGGGGTAACTAGGGCCAGAGTAGACAGCTGGTTGAGGTAACTAGGACCAGAGTAGACCCAGCTGGTTGGGGGTAACTAGGGCCAGAGTAGACTCAGTTGGTTGGGGGTAACTAGGGCCAGAGTAGACCCAGCTGGTTGGGGGTAACTAGGACCAGAGTAGACCCAGCTGGTTGGGGGTAACTACCGCCAGAGTAGACCCAGCTGGTTGGGGGTAACTAGGGCTACATTAGACCCAACTGGATAGGGTAACTAGGGCTAGAGTAGACTCAGCTGGTTGGGGGTAACTAGGACCAGAGTAGACCCAGTTGGTTGGGGTAACTAGGACCAGAGTAGACTCAGCTGGTTGGGGTAACTAGGACCAGAGTAGACCCAGCTGGTTGGGGGTAACTAGGACCAGAGTAGACCCAGCTGGTTGGGGTAACTAGGGCCAGAGTAGACTCAGTTGGTTGGGGTAACTAGGGCCAGAGTAGACCCAGCTGGTTGGGGGTAACTAGGGCCAGAGTAGACCCAGCTGGTTGGGGGTAACTAGGACCAGAGTAGACCCAGTTGGTTGGGGTAACTAGGGCCAGAGTAGACCCAGCTGGTTGGGGGTAATTAGGGCCAGAGTAGACCCAGCTGGTTGGGGGTAACTAGGGCCAGAGTAGACCCAGCTGGTTGGGGGTAACTAGGGCCAGAGTAGACCCAGCTGGTTGGGGTAACTAGGACCAGAGTAGACCCAGCTGGTTGGGGTAACTAGGGCCAGAGTAGACAGCTGGTTGGGGTAACTAGGACCAGAGTAGACCCAGCTGGTTGGGGGTAACTAGGGCCAGAGTAGACTCAGTTGGTTGGGGGTAACTAGGGCCAGAGGAGACCCAGCTGGTTGGGGGTAACTAGGACCAGAGTAGACCCAGCTGGTTGGGGGTAACTACCGCCAGAGTAGACCCAGCTGGTTGGGGGTAACTAGGGCTACATTAGAGCCAACTGGATAGGGTAACTAGGGCTAGAGTAGACTCAGCTGGTGGGGGTAACTAGGGCCAGAGTAGACCCAGCTAGTTGGGGTAACTAGGACCAGAGTAGACCCAGTTGGTTGGGGTAACTAGGACCAGAGTAGACTCAGTTGGTTGGGGGTAACTAGGACCAGAGTAGACTCAGCTGGTTGGGGTAACTAGGACCAGAGTAGACCCAGCTGGTTGGGGTAACTAGGACCAGAGTAGACCCAGCTGGTTGGGGTAACTAGGACCAGAGTAGACTCAGCTGGTTGGGGTAACTATGACCAGAGTAGACCCAGCTGGTTGGGGTAACTAGGACCAGAGTAGACCCAGCTGGTTGGGGTAACTAGGACCAGAGTAGACTCAGTTGGTTGGGGTAACTAGGACCAGAGTAGACCCAGCTGGTTGGGGTAACTAGGACCAGAGTAGACTCAGTTGGTTGGGGGTAACTAGGACCAGAGTAGACTCAGCTGGTTGGGGTAACTAGGACCAGAGTAGACTCAGCTGGTTGGGGTAACTAGGACCAGAGTAGACTCAGTTGGTTGGGGTAACTAGGACCAGAGTAGACCCAGCTGGTTGGGGTAACTAGGGCCAGAGTAGACTCAGTTGGTTGGGGGTAACTAGGGCCAGAGTAGACCCAGCTGGTTGGGGGTAACTAGGGCCAGAGTAGACCCAGCTGGTTGGGGGTAACTAGGACCAGAGTAGATCCAGCTGGTTGGGGTAACTAGGGCCAGAGTAGACTCAGTTGGTTGGGATAACTAGGGCCAGAGTAGACCCAGCTGGTTGGGGGTAACTAGGGCCAGAGTAGACCCAGCTGGTTGGGGGTAACTAGGACCAGAGTAGACCCAGTTGGTTGGGGTAACTAGGGCCAGAGTAGACCCAGCTGGTTGGGGGTAACTAGGGCCAGAGTAGACCCAGCTGGTTGGGGGTAACTAGGACCAGAGTAGACCCAGTTGGTTGGGGTAACTAGGACCAAAGTAGACCCAGCTGGTTGGGGTAACTAGGGCCAGAGTAGACCCAGCTGGTTGGGGTAACTAGGACCAGAGTAGACTCAGCTGGTTGGGGTAACTAGGACCAGAGTAGACCCAGCTGCTTGGGGTAACTAGGCCCAGAGTAGACCCAGGTGGTTGGGGGTAACTAGAGCCAGAGTAGACTCAGTTGGTTGGGGGTAACTAGGGCCAGAGTAAACCCAGCTGGTTGGGGTAACTAGGGCCAGAGTAGACCCAGCTGGTTGGGGGTAACTAGGGCTACATTAGACCCAACTGGATAGGGTAACTAGGGCTAGAGTAGACTCAGCTGGTTGGGGTTAACTAGGACCAGAGTAGACTCAGCTGGTTGGGGTTAACTAGGGCTAGAGTAGACTCAGCTGGTGGGGGTAACTAGGGCTAGAGTAGACTCAGCTGGTGGGGATAACTAGGGCTAGAGTAGACTCAGCTGGTGGGGGTAACTAGGACCAGAGTAGACTCAGCTGGTTGGGGTAACTAGGACCAGAGTAGACCCAGCTGGTTGGGGGTAACTAGGGCTACATTAGACCCAACTGGATAGGGTAACTAGGGCTAGAGTAGACTCAGCTGGTGGGGATAACTAGGGCTAGAGTAGACCCAGTTGGTTGGGATGACCCAGGGATACCTAGGTTCATTTATTGATTTGCAGATTATTATTATATAATAAAACACAAACGTAATATGCATCAAAGAAAAGGCCGAATATTCAGAGACAATAGTGACTAATTATCATAATGCAAGACCACCTCCCAGTGAAGATCATTCTTTGTAATGCGAGACTTTGTGATACCCAGATGGCGTGCCCACGATGAAAGTTCGTGGAGGGTAGGTGAACTGAATACTGCCCTGACATCTCAGAAGTTTCATCGTCATCTGCTGCAGAGACTGGTGATGCTGCAGCAGTTGTCTCCAGGACCTTGGTAGCCGCGGGCCGTCGTGAGTTTACACTATCACTGACGAGGAAGTCAAGGGAACCTCTTGTGCAATAGTGGTCCCATGACTGTAGAGAGGCAGACCTAAAGCGCCGTCATGCCTGGAGGGCGTGGAGACATCGTCCTTGCGACGCCAAGAAATTGGAATACAGGAAGGCAGATGCCCATTGCACAAGGGTCCTGTTGGCAGCGAAGAGACTGACTGGCCTGGGCTGTGTTCTGCGCCACCTTGCCCTTTGTGGGTCCATGTACCAGAGCATGGAACCTCGTCAAAACGTTAAACAGGAATCATGTCAATCTCTCAATATCCCTGGTGGTTCAAGAGATTACAGTCGACAGCTGCCTAGATCAGGCTGAGTGCTTGGTGACCCCTACAGGTAGTAGGGGTAGGCAGCCCCGCCCAGGGAAGTACTACCGCCAAGGTTTCGGGAGACTCAGGGAATAGCCTGAATTCCATTTTCTCTCCCAGGCCTTGGTAGTTGGATACATATCTTTCTGCCTCACAGGGGTATCAGGAAAACCCTCTTTATATAACATACACATCCAACTTCACGACATTGCCCTACATCGCTATCCTCTATCCATAAAATACTACTCTTCCCACTACATATTATACATGTAACACCATACATCTTTACCTAATAAATCATGGCAGTACAATTGTTAAGAGCAAACCTGGTGGTCCCTCGGATATCCACCCCCGGCAGGGTTGGGTCATCGACACAGGGCCCTCCCGGTCGTCATCATGCGACTGTGTCAAGAGCATTGCAACGTCCCAAAGCTGCTCGTCGGTGCAGCTTTTTCTTTAGCAATATAAGGGAACTTCACTCTAACATCAATTCTGTACACCAATTTCTTCAAGCAGAATCCCCTACTCTCTTTTTTTTGACAGAGACTCAAGTAACATCCACATCTGACACATCTAGATTTAATTTTCCAGGTTATCAACTGCTCCAAAATTTCAGACCTAAAGGAGGTGTATGTTGCTTCGCAAAATCTGAAATTGCCCTGGAGGAGGTTACTAGTTTCAATTGTCCCTACTTTGATTATTCTATATACAAATTAATTTCTGCTGGTAAATTTAAATACATATGTTGCATCTACCGTTCCCCAAATACTCCTCCAGAGCAAAGTCTTTTTGATTCTCTGTCCTCACAACTCAGTGTCCTCAACTTAAAGGCTTCTTCTGAAATCACTGTGTTGGGTGATTTTAATGTCCATAATGTTGAATGGCTCACTCATTCAGCCAGGACTGATGATGCTGGTCTTGAATGTGAGCTATTTGCAGACTCATTTAATCTCACTCAACTAGTCAACCAACCCACCCGTGTACCAGATAATCCTAATCATAATTCCCACCTACTGGACTTATTTTTAACAACCAATTCAGAAAATTATGATGTTACAGTGAGGTCCCCGCTTGGATCTTCTGATCACTGTCTGATACAGACCACCTGTCTATCACCTACCATACCTTCCCACTCTGAACCTGTTTTGGTGACTAAATGGCATTACGATAGGGCAGACTGGGAGGGTCTTCAAGGTTTCTTTATTGATATTCCCTGGACCTCTTTCTTTTCTAATGATGCACACTCCACCTTGAGCCACATACAAGATTTTGTAAAAATTGGAATGGAAACTTTTATTCCTCATCAAAAGTACAGTAAAAGATCTAATTCACCTAAATGGTTTGACCATAATTGTGCTAGAGTAACTGAACAAAAAGCAATAGCCTACAATGCATACACAAGATCAAAAACACATGAAGCCTTTAATTTTTTGTTTTTTATGTCTATATTCCAACTACTCCCTCTTGGGCATAGGCTGATAGCCTTTACACTCAACTGCTGAACACGGTGGGGCCCGTGAGGTCTTGTTCCAGTCTAGGGAGTGAGACATGCAAAGCTTGACGGCTCGAAGCAATTCCATCTCTGAAGCCGCCTCGCCTCTGCGCTTCACAGTATCACCCCCACAGACTCGGACCCTCACTCTCAGAACGCCACCTATTGAGCAATTAACTCACTAGGCATTGCCCCCCTGTAGCATATTTTTGAATATGGGAATATTCATACAATGCTATTTAATCAGGGAACAATGAGGGTATTTTTTTGGCATTTCGGTGTGCTGTGGTAATGCACTGATACTAGGTACAGCACAAATTCCATCCCAATAATATCTTCCCATTGACATATTGGGATTCGAACCCGGGTCCATTGGATTACCAGTCCAGTGCCAAGACCATTCTGTCACACCTCCATTAGAAACATCTGAAATCATGCCAAAACTGTATTAAACCTAACTAAATCAAACTTTCTCCACAAGCAGGCAAATAAACTTCTAAATAATCCAAATGATAACAAAATATTTTGGTCTACTCTTAACTCATTCAAATCCAACTTCACTATTGCTTCATCCATTCCACCATTAAAATCTCCGACTGGCAATCTTGTAAGTGACCCACGAGGTAAAGCTAACCTTCTTGCGGATATTTTCTCCACCAACTCAGCCTTAGATGAAATAAATCAAGATTTCCCTGTACTTAATTTTAATTCGCCTGAAATTCCTTCACTTAAGATCCACACCAGACATGTCAAAATTATTTTGCAGAATCTCTCAGTAGATAAAGCTCCTGGTCCAGATGAAATTCCTCCAATAGTACTTAAGAATTGCTCCTTGGTGCTCGCTCCTGTATTGGCAAAAAATTCCCGTCTGTGTACTCATACCTCATGCTTCCCAGTACCCTGGAAAGCAGCAAACATCCATCCAGTTCCTAAAAAAGGTGCCTCTTCAGATCCATCAAACTACAAACCAATAGCTATAACTTCCACTCTTGGTAAAGGCTTTGAAATTATATTAAATAATCACATAATTAAGCATCTTGAGAACAATAAATTAATCAGTGATAGGCAATATGGTTTTAGACGATGTCGATCAACTGCAGACATTCTTTGCCTTCTTACACATCAAATCAACCAAGCTACAGACCAACATGGTGAAACACATACAATAGCACTGGATATATCAAAGGCATTTGATAGAGTCTGGCATCAATCCTTATTGTCGAAGATGTCACACTACGGCCTTGCATCATTAGTTCCACTAATTTCTTCTTATCTTCATAACAGAAAAATATGTGTAATGGTAGATGGCCTTTATTCTCAATTTCACTCAATAAATGCTGGTGTTCCCCAGGGATCAGTTTTGGCCCCAACTCTGTTCCTCATTCATATCAATGATCACATATCTACCACTCATAATCTAATACATTCCTACGCAGATGACTCAACACTCCACAGTTCCTTCACATTTACCAAATCTTTCACCCAACCCGATCTTATAAATTCAAAAATAAACACTGCAATTTCTCTGAACCAGGACCTTTCTAGAATTAATGAATGGGTACAAAAGAATCTAGTTTCCTTTAATGCACAGAAAACCAAGTACATTCAATTTTCTAACCGACAGAATCTCACTGACTCCCATATATTTTGTAATTATGTAAATATTCCCACTTCCCCTAGTATTGACATTCTCGGTGTAACATTAGCTACTAACTTGAGCTGGACACATTATGTTAGAAGCATTGCTAAGAATGCCTCTAAAAAACTGGGACTCCTGTACAGAGTTCGAGAATTCTTCACTGACGAGCAGTTGGCCGTAATATATAAAAGTCATGTGCGTTCTCAGATGGATTACTGTTCACCTCTGTGGAGTGGAAGTGGAGTGGTTGCATTGAGGCAGTTGGACAAAATTCAAAATAAAGCAATTAGATTAATCAATAACCCTGCAATCACACAGGACCTTCCTACATTATCCATACGAAGAAACGTTGCATCCCTTGCATTATTCTACAGATATTTTCACAGCAATTGTTCCGAGGAACTTGCTTCAATTGTGCCGCCTCTCCACATCTTTCCCCGTAGAACTAGGGCAGCTGAGAGCGCCCATGAATTTACACTTTCTCCTCCACAATGCAGAACTTCTGCTTATCAAAATTAATTTATCCCTAGAACTACTACTCTTTGGAATTCACTTCCCTCGAGTTGCTTTCCACAAACTTACAATCTACAAAAGTTTAAATCCAGTTGTTACAAACATTTTATGAATGGAGCATGCCTTTAGGCACATGGACCTTTTTGTTTTATCTGTGTTTTTCCTTCCTCCGTTCATTGTCTCTTTAAAAAAAAAAAAAAAAAAAAAAAAAAAGTTTGGGATACCAGCCCCCCTGCCTCAGTCCACATACCTTGAGTCAGTCGTTGTCCAAAATACTTAGGCCCCTGCACCCACTGCCTTGGAAGCCCCATTCACTACCCGGGAGTTCGTGCATGCTGTGTCCTCCCTCTCTGATGGCTAAACCATGGGGCTCGACGACGTCGCTTACGAGATGCTTCGCCACCTCCCTGTGAAGGCCAGTCAGGATCTGCTCTGCCTCTACAACAACAGCTAGGGGTTCGGTGTCTTCCCTCACCCTTGGAGAATGCTCTACTCCTCCAATTTCCGAAGCCAGGCCGGGATCCATCATCACCATCATCTCGAAGGGGTATGTCTTCTGTCTTGTGTCGGGAAAGTGCTGGAGAAGATGGTCTGCACACGCCTCACCTGGTGGCTCGAGCCAAATAATTTACTAAGTTTTGCTCTTTGTGGTTTTCACCTGGATAGAGGGACGATAGACGTCCTCCTGCAATTGGAATATCTGGTTCATGACGCGTACTGCAAGAAACAGGTCCTGCTGGTGGCCTTCATTGATATTAAAGGTGCCTGCATCCCATACTGGCATTCTCTATAAACTGGGTGAAATAGGGATCACTGGCAATGTTCTCACCTGGCTGTGCAGCTTCTTGATGGGGAGGGAGTTCACAGTTTCAGTGAGAGACTCCCAGTCCCGAAGTGTTGCCATACACCGTGGTGTGCCACAAGGCTCAGTCCTGAGCCCACTCCTCATTAACATCTTGATGTCTGGTCTCCCCAAGCTACCCGACACCTCGACCCTGGTTTATGCGAACAATATTACCTTGGCGTGCACGGTTGATTCTCTTCACTTGGCACAGTCCCGTCTTCAGATCGTGGTGGACAGCTTCAATGGTTGGGCTACGGAGTGGGGAATGACGCTGAATGCCGGGAAAAGTGCTTGGATGTGCTTTACGCAGAGAACTTGTCTGCCGGGTGTGCCAGTAGTGTCCATGCAGGGTGAGCCCCTACCGTACCGAACCAGACATGTCTTCTTGGGGATGCATTGGAATGGCCCCATCCTCACTTGGAAAGATCATGTGGACTACCTACAAACATCTTGCTTGTAGCGACTTAATCTGAGGGGTGTTTTTCCGGTCCCGTCTCAAGACCACCGTCGCAAGATCTACCCGAAAAACTGTTTTTCCGGTCCCGTCGCAAGCCCACCTTTAGCAAGCGAGACACCAATATTCTCTTGCGACGGCAAGAGAGCTCCGGAGCTGGGTTGACGGCAAGCTGAAACATCTCACTCAACTTACAGTTTCTTCATTCTAATTTATTTCGGTATATTTGTTTATCCAAACATGATCTTATAATGTACTTGCCTATTATATATTAGGAAGTAGGGTAATAAGAGCCCACAGTAACGAATATCCAATTGTTGATAATAAATTAATGTCGAACAGTACGCTTGGTTAGATTTTGTCCACGAAACAACAACAAACCCCAGCTGTGACTAGGCCTAGGCTATGCTATTTACCGATTGTTTTTTCACATCAGAATTGCATTTATATAATCCTTATGATAATTAAATTGGCGGTGAATGTTATTACGATGAAATGGAAGTTGTATAGCCTAGCCTATATATTTGTAAAATGGTGCGCTGGCTTGGAGCAAGCCTGTGTTGTTTTTCCCGTCTTGTGATGATCTTGCGACGGCTCGGTTGAGACGGTGGTCTTGCGACGGGACTGGAAAATCACGTCTCTGATGAATTGCTGGTACGAAATGGGGTGCCTCCCATGATGTCCTTCTGTGGTTCTACGAGGTATTCATCCGCAGCAAACTACGATATGAATGCTCTGTGTATGGCTCTGCTTCGGAGTCGGTGCTGTGCAACCTTGATGTGATCCACAACTCTGCCATCCGTATAGCGCTAGGCGCCCTCTGCTCCTTCGCTGTTGTGGCTATGGAAGCGGAGTCTGGCACCTTGCCCCTGCGCTGAGATCGTGTACTGGCGGACTGCAGGTGGATGTCTAGGATTGGTCAGCTGCTAGCTCACCACCCTCTATGCGTACTCCACTCATCATCTGATATCACCACAGTAGATCCCCAGTGGCCAGTGAAGCGCCATCAGTTGTTCCTAGTCCGTGGGTTACTGAACTATAAGTGCCTCAACGTGGCTCCCCCCCCCCCCCCGTTCCGACCTCGGCCTTCTCCCCTGTCCCACCTTGGGTGTCACTGTTTGAATTCCTCCACGCTACATTTCACAAGGGGTTCAAGATATCTAAGGATGTTGTCATGACCCAAGCATTCTTTCAGGAGTTTGATGCTACGCGATATCATTGGATTCTTCCACGTCTTCACCAATGGGTCTTTTAAGCCCCCTGACTCTTTCACTGCAGCAGTACTTTTTGAAGACTTGTCCTGTGCCAAACTTCGAGGATGCCCGGTTACCACCCTATTATGGCCGCTGAGCTGTTCGCCATCTATCGTGCCCTCCTCTTCGTAGAGATTAACATCCCGCCACAGTGTGTAGTAGTCTATACGGACTCCCAGTCAGCAATGTGTCTCCTCCAGTCAGTTCGCCCTCTTACATCGGTATCCCTTGCCTACAAGATCCAGTCCCTTCTCCTTCAGCTCACCAGCCGTTCTTGGAGGGTCGTCATCCAGTGGATCCTCACTCTGGCATAATGGGCAATGTCGTGGCGGATAGGGCTACTGCCATTGCCCACTCCCAGGCGTCACGAGAACACGTCAATGAAGATTGTCATTTAATTTCAAGATTGGAACCCATCCAAATTTACCTTCTGTTGGCCCATAGTTGGTATTTTGAGAAGTGGCGATACAGTAATATCATCATCAATAATATTTAGTCAGTTTTAGTTAGGCATATAGTAATAGAGGTAAATTGATTTAGAATGATATATTTTTGGAGTTTATGAGCTATCGCCAATCATACGGATTTGTGACACTAAAAATAGAAGACCCCGACAGGAAAATAAGCCATTACTGGAAAATAACAAAATTGTCTTGCAGTGCAGCTTTAAATGCTATAATGTGTCTATGTTGTATGAAGGCAGCACACTGGAAAATATGAATCCAATGCGCCTCCAGACAAACCTGAAATCGTTAAGACGAATCTGGAAGTGTTGAGGAGATTCGAATAGGTCCGCGTCCTCCTTCCCGGTGAGTGGCCAGGTGATGAGGTCCTTCACCACCCGGTCTGTTTCCTGGTACGTGTCCGTCAGGTTGTTTCTGTGGTGTAGTGGGTTAAGGGGGGTCACCTGATTTGTTTTCCTCTTTTTCTCTGGCTTGTATCCATTCGGCCCCATTCAGCCTACTGTTTTAAGACGTTTATCCAATCCAGGTGTCGATTTTTTCTGGCGAGCAATAGCGAGCCAGCATTGTATGAAGAAATCCAGCTTCGCTGGAGAAATTTTTCTATCGAAAAATTTACAAATTTAGCCTGTTGTCAAAAAACATTGAACAAAAGGCTGGCTCGCTGCCGCTCGCCAGGAAAAAATATCAACACCTGGATGGGGATAAACGTCTTAAAACAGTAGGTTGAATAGGGCTGAATAGATACAACCAAGAAAGAGAGGGAGAGAGAGAGAAAAAAAACGAGGTGGTCCCCTTTAAATCTTGATAATAACAAGAACGCTATATTGCTCTCGGTGATATAGTAAATGGCATTGTGGTATATACAGTACAAATGAACACGATACAAAGATTGGTTTTTCCTTTCTTTTTCAAAATTGGTATATATATATTAATAGATAGGTAAAATTTTTAACCCTTTGAGTACCAGCGAGGTGTGTTATGTTTTATTCTAGCTATATTTAGACGATATTATGCATTTTAGCAAGGATCTGTGGTAGTTAAAAGGGTTGGTTGAGATAGTTTGAAGCCTTAATAATTGCTAGAAGTCTTTCCTAAGCTGGATATAATCGTCTAATAGTTGCCAGGGTATGATGAAAAGGACGTCACCGGTACTGTATGGGTTAACATGTAAAGCATTCAAATATTTAATAACTTTATCCTATATAGACCATAGCTACAATGGAGTGTTGATTTTCTAACAGGGGTCACAGGCATTTTATTCTCATTCTCTCCTTTTCTCTCTTTCTCGGGCTTGTATCCTTGGCCCCATTCAGCCAATTGTTTTAAGACGTTTATCCCCATCCAGGTGTCGATTTGTTCCTGGCGATCGATAGCGAGCCAGCATTGTATGGAGAAATCCGGCTTCGCCGGAAACATTTTTCTATCGAAAAATGTACAAATTTAGCTTGCTGTAAACAATATATATATATATACGCTGGCTCGCTACCGCTCGCCAAGAAAATATTGACACCTGGATGGGGTTAAACGTCTTAAAACAGTAGGCTGAATGGGGCCGAATCGATACAAGCCAAAGAGAGAGGGAGAAAAGGGGAGAACAAAACGAGGTGGGCCCCCTTAAGTGATTTACCTGAGTGTTGATCCATTAGTGAAGACATAGTAAGCTACTGATAGTCTCTCACTTTGTATGGCTGCCACCAGAGCTCCCAGGGTTACCGTACCTTCAACCTACCAACACATGGAAAATACTTCAGTCTCCCTAAAATATATCAAAAAGATTCTAATAGCGCTTTAAGCTTTCGTAATTATTATATATTTTTTTCCACCAACCAACTTCACCTCTAAACTCAATTAATGAAATCAACAAATACATGTGGCACTCCAAGGATTCAAACCTAGGATACTCACACCGAAATTCCGCGCACTTACGCATTACGCTATCAAGACAGTACTATATCATATTGTAGTTGTAGGATATACTACACAGCGATCATAAAGTACTATATCAAGACAGTACTATATCAAGACAGTACTATATCATATTGTAGTTGTAGGATATAATACACAGCGATCATAAAGACAGTACTATATCAAGACAGTACTATATCATATTGTAGTTGTAGGATATAATACACAGCGATCATAAAGACAGTACTATATCAAGACAGTACTATATCATATTGTAGTTGTAGGATATAATACACAGCGATCATAAAGTACTATATCAAGACAGTACTATATCATATTGTAGTTTTAGGATATAATACACAGCGATCATAAAGACAGTACTATATCAAGACAGTACTATATCATATTGTAGTTTTAGGATATAATACACAGCGATCATAAAGACAGTACTATATCAAGACAGTACTATATCATATTGTAGTTGTAGGATATAATACACAGCGATCATAAAGACAGTACTATATCAAGACAGTACTATATCATATTGTAGTTGTAGGATATAATACACAGCGATCATAAAGTACTATATCAAGACAGTACTATATCATATTGTAGTTGTAGGATATAATACACAGCGATCATAAAGACAGTACTATATCAAGACAGTACTATATCATATTGTAGTTGTAGGATATAATACACAGCGATCATAAAGACAGTACTATATCAAGACAGTACTATATCATATTGTAGTTGTAGGATATAATACACAGCGATCATAAAGACAGTACTATATCAAGACAGTACTATATCATATTGTAGTTGTAGGATATAATACACAGCTATCATAAAGACAGTACTATATCAAGACAGTACTATATCATATTGTAGTTGTAGGATATAATACACAGCGATCATAAAGATTCTAATACCTTTTAAGTTTTCGTAATTTCAGAGTACAAGCCGTTTCGACGCTGAAATTTAAGCATGAACTCTTACAAATATTCTTAGATCACCTATGCATTCGAACCCTTGAAAAGAGTACATTTTATCTGATATATATAATCAGTTGAAGGAACTTGGATATCTCCTCAGCAACAAATATAAAAAGTTTGGAAATATATAACATATCATATACAGTTTATACAGTATATATATATATATATATATATATATATATATATGTATACCGGTATATATATACTGTATTTATATATATATATATATATATATATATATATATATATATATATATATATATATATTGAGAATATATCACAAATACACGTGAGCCACTAAATGTTTCTAGTCTCTCAGTGGGGATCGAACCATCGACCATCAGGATGATAGCCGACGCTTTAATCAATTACACCACGGCAGTCTAAAAGACACTCAGCCTTCTATCCTATTTATGTTAGGGAGAAGGGAAACCCACTAGGCGAATATATTTCAATTCAAACCTAGTTGTAGGATCCATATTTCCAGAATACCATACTTTTTTAGACTGCCGTGGTGTAATTGATAAAAGCGTCGGCTATCATCCTGATGGTCGATGGTTCGATCCCCACTGAGAGACTAGAAACATATATATATATATATATATATATATATATATATATATATATATATATATATATATATATATATATATATATATATATATATACTGTATATAAACCTGATGGCCTACATGAACAATGAGGCCAAAGATGGGCGCTAGCTGAGAGAGAGAGAGAATGTAGTGCTAAAAAGGTAAGGATCAGGAAGAAGTGAAAATGTGAGAGAAAAAAGATAAAATTGTCAGTAAAGAATTTAAATGGAAGAAAAATGAAAGAGGAGGAGAGTACTGACCCCATCATTAACCCTGCTGATATCACTCTGGTATCTGATGACGGCCTCCATGGTAATACAGTTCTGGACAATGAGACCGAAGATGGGTACCAGCGGCAACACCAACATCTGCAGGAAGTGTAGGTTCCGGCCTTGGCGAGTACCTACGTTCAATCTGAACAACACAACACAAAAATGGAACAATTGTTTACATAATTATACAATAAATAAGTACATGATAAAAATACAAAATTATTAAATAAATTATAAAATCAATGAACGGCACGAAAAATCTTAAAATTGACAATGAAATGGGGCGAAAGGTGTTAAAATCGTCAAACTAATAGGCCGAACGTCTTAAAACTGCAAAACTAATGGTGCTAAACATGAGGGAGAAAGTGTTCCAGAAAACCGGCCCATCTCCCCTAAATACGTAGAGATAGGTATAAATATTCAATAGTGTATCTAGATACTGTATACAGGGTATTTGTAAATCACTAGTATTTACTATGAATACTTCACCAGTTTATATAACTCTCGCTCACCGGGCATTATTTACGGATGTTTTGATTAGGAAATTTATCTTTCTCATCAATAACATCGTCTATCCCTGCCGATTCCCAAATAGGGCCACCAAACATATTTACTATCGCTCGTTTTCACTCATAATTATAGCCTTAACTGAACTTTACTATGCATTAGAAGATAAACGGAAGGCAGTACTATAATATTACTGAAAAACAAACATGAAACCTCTAATGATTATCGTGAATAATGAATATTTGGAATGTTTCCCAAATAAAATGGTGAGCTTTCCGCGCTCAAACTCAAGGTAATTCGGAAACTCCTTAAACAAGAGGGCGTCCGCCTTGGTGTGTAATGTTCCTGGGCGGTAGGCAATATCAAAATTTAATTCTTCAAGAGTCTCTCTACATCGTACTATCAGAGCGTTGTTAGTCTCTGATTGTATTAACCACAGTAGGGACTGATGATCTGAGATTATGCTGACGTGCGCCAAGTAGATAAGCTAGTTAAGCCCTGAAGGGTGACCGGACAACTCAACCAGTAGACCATTTCAACCATTGGCTCTCAACCAGTACCACATCAACCAATACGGTTAGGTTAGGTTAGGTTAGTACTATATTTTGGCACTGGTTTGGTAGGTCTTGGTTGATTTGGCACTGGTTGAGAGATACTGGTTAAAATGGTCTACTGGTTGAGATGTTCGGGAACCGCAATGAAGTGTTGCAGGGCCCAGATTACACCTAAGCACTCTAATTTTGTAGCGGCATAGTTTACTTTCGAGGAGGTGAGAGTTCTGCTGGCACAAGCAATTAGATGGTCTTACCATCCCGGGTTTGACTTAGGACAGCACCTATCCCAACCAGGGATACAATTGTGTACAGGCGAAATGGCTGTGTATAATCTGGGAATACTACGGTAGCTGCATCAATCAGGTGTTGATTAAAGGAAGGTTTTTAGTTTGTTCCCTAGTCCTCCATCAAGCTTAAAATTACACACCCTAGATCCCTTTCAAGATAAATTTGTACATTTGTCGGTAGAAAAATGTCCCGGCCAAAGGCCAGTTCCTCTTAAATTACAGGCTAGCTATCGCTCGCCAGGAAAAAAATCCACACCTAAATGGCACGAAAGGTCTAAATAATTGACAGAAATGGGGCGAAAGATCTTAAAACCGCTAAACTAATGGGTTGAACGTCATAAAATCTCAAAAGCAATGGCGCTAAACATGAGGGAGAAAGGGGTCCAGAAAAAAATCCGTCAAGTGGAAATCTCCCCTTAAGTTGGTCGAAAGCATTCGATCTGTTTTCGGTCCATTGGAAAACTATTTTTCTTGTGAGGTCGTGGATCGGTTAGTTGAATGTTATTGTGAGGTCGTGGAGCGGTTAGTTGAATGTTATTGTGAGGTCGTGGAGCGGTTAGTTGAATGTTATTTCTAAGTTTCTGAGAACAACAACTACTGACTCATCAACAGCTTCATAAGCAAACATCCTCTTTGGACTCCTAAGACGCTTTTGTTTCAATACTGGTTCAATATTCATGTCATCACATAATTCCTTGGCAGTAGTCTGTGTCCCAGAAAAGCCAGTCTCTCTGTATGAGTCAGTGATTTCTTGGCAGTGTTGATGTGGTCAACTGCAATGTCTAATTGCATGGAAGCTGACTGAAGTAGTTTGTTTACCAGATTTACCCCTACCTCTGGTAGCGTTAAGCCTATCTGTGATAGCTTTGAGGCTGTTTTTGGTATCGTTAAGCCCTCCTCTGGTAACGTCAAGCCTACCTGTAATAGTGTTAGTGTTAAGCCTACCTGTAACAGCTTCAAGCCTATCTTTGGTGTCGTTCAATTCATATATGTTAGCATCAAGCCTACCTGCAACAGCTTCGAGTCTGTCTTTGGTCTCGTCAAGTTCACCTCTGGTAGCGTTAAACATTTAGTTCAATATACTTAATTCGCAATAACATTGTGAACATTTCATCCCCTAAGTTTGTAACTACACTGTAAATAATCAAGGCATATACAGTATATAAAGGTATATAAAATCTTTGGGTATATTGATCGTGATATATATTTATATCCTTATACGAGATGGGAATGTTGCTGCCAATATACCTTGCTAAGGATATATTATTGTGGACACTTTCATTACCCTTTTCACACTTTATGAGAGGTTGGGTTAGGTTGGGTACTATAGTCTGTTTCTTTTTAACTGAGGTAAAATGCAAAGTTCCCATCAAGATTTCTCAGTTATTTTGAGGATTGTGTAGTGAAATATGGTACTAATTATATAAACTTAGTTTCAATATGATGCAGAGACATAGTAGTTTCAATATGATGCAGAGACATAGTAGTTTCAATATGATGCAGAGACATAGTAGTTTCAATATGATGCAGAGACATAGTAGTTTCAATATGATGCAGAGACATAGTAGTTTCAATATGATGCAGAGACATAGTAGTTTCAATATGATGCAGAGACATAGTAGTTTCAATATGATGCAGAGACATAGTAGTTTCAATATGATGCAGAGACATAGTAGTTTCAATATGATGCAGAGACATAGTAGTTTCAACATAGTAGTTTCAATATGATGCAGAGACATAGTAGTTTCAATATGATGCAGAGACATAGTAGTTTCAATATGATGCAGAGACATAGTAGTTTCATATTTTGTCCATGAAGTATCGAGGTATTAACCCCTTCCGTACCGGCGACGTCTTTTAAATTGGATTTCAGCTACATTTAGACAATTATATGAAGCTTAGGAAGGATATATGGTAGCTAAAAGGATACGCTGAGATAGTCTGTAGCCTTTTAATGGGTAGACGTCCTTCCTAAACTGAATAAAATCGTCTAATAGTTGCCAGAAAATAATGGAAAGAACGTCACCGGTACTCAAGGGGTTAACTGCTAAGGGATTACATTTATCGCCAGCTGAAAAGAAACAGGGTATAGTGTTTATTAAGGGGGTCACCGGCTTTTTTTTTCTCTTACTCTCCTTTTCACTCTTTCTCTGGCTTGTATCCATTCGGCCCCATTCAGCCAACTGTTTTAAGACGTTTATCCCCATCCAGGTGTCGATTTCTTCCTGGCGAGCGATAGCGAGCCAGCATTGTATGGAGAAATCCGGCTGCGCCGGAGACATTTTTCTATCGAAAAATATACAAATTTAGCTTACTGTCTAAACAAAAATACATATATGCTGGCTCGCTACCGCTCGCCAGGAAAATATTGACACCTGGATGGGGGTAAAAGTCTTAAAACAGTAAGCTGAATGGGGCAGAATGGATAAAAGCCGAAGAGAGAGGGAGAGAAAGAGAAAAAAAAGCGAGGTGGGCTCCCTTATTAACTGACCTGCCACATCCCGTATTGATGGCTATATAGCTGGATACGTTGTCAGAATTGAGGGAATGGACGGAGTGAACACTGTCCGTCTCCTCCTGGTCTTGACTCATCTTCGCACCACAAACAATCTAGAATCATACATATAAATCTATACATCAATATATACATAAATCTATACATAAATCTATACATACAGTAAATCTATACATACAGTAAATATATACAGTAAATCTATACATAATCTATACATAATCTATACATAAATCTATACATACAGTAAATCTATACATACAGTAAATCTATACATACAGTAACTCTATACAGTAAATCTATACATAAATCTATACATACATCTATACATAAATCTATACATAAATCTATACATACATCTATACATAAATCTATACATAAATCTATACATTCATCTATACATAAATCAATACATAAATCTATACATACATCTATACATATATCTATACATAAATTTATACATACATCTATGCATACATCTATACATAAATCTATACATAAATCTATACATAAATCTATACATAAATCTATACATTCATCTATACATAAATCTATACATAAATCTATACATAAATTTATACATAATCCTATACATAAATCTATACATACAGTAAATCTATACATAAATCTATACATAAATGTATACATAATCCTATACATAAACCTATACATGAATGGGAATGGTAGTGCACTTGTGGACGTATGTGTGGGGAGGAGCCTGTGGTTAGCCAACGACTTCGACTTCTTCCGACACAGAATGATCCACAGGTACACGTGGAAACGGATGTTGACGATGAAGGATAAGACAGTGGTGGAACGAAAGTCATTGATTGATTATGTATGTGTGGATGAACGAATGAAGAAATCTGTGATGGATGCTAGGGTGTATAGGGGTATTAGAGGGGGTCTGTCTGATCATTATGTAGTGGTAGCTAAGGTTAGGATACAAAAGAAGTGGGTGAGGAGAGCTGGAGGGAGGCGAGAGGAAGGTGGAATGGTGAGGAGGGTGGAGAGGTTGCAGGAGGAGGAAGTCAGGGAGGAGTACAGGAGAGCAGTGGAAAGACGACTAGGTGGGTTCGACCTGGAAGTTATGGAGGAAGTGGAAGAGATGAGCAAGGTGTTTAACACCTTACGAGCGGCCTATGCGGTTTATTTATGTTTACCGCCCAGCGGGGTGTTTTTAGCCAAAATAGGGCTGTTTACGTGATCATTTTCATGCCTAAATAAGACCCAGAACGTAAAACAAGTACCTATCCCTGAAAGGGCATAAACAGAGCTTTCGAATGACACCATAACGATCCTTGTATGATGGATAGTTTTCTTGCAATAACCGTGCAACGCGAGTGCAAAAAGCAGGTAATTCGGTACTTTCGGTACATAATTGAGTATGTAGCGAGTGAGAGAGGGAGGAGGGAGCTGAGATTTGTGTCAGTAGGTTCGCCGCGGTGGTCTGGAGCAGTCATACGCTCGCTAGTCTCCTGCCACCACTTGTCTCTCTCTCTCTCAGCCACATTACGTGCTGAAATTGCCACTCGAGTTATGTCGAGCGCCGCCACATAGTCCAGCTTTATTTAACTCGACTTATGTTGCTCGCCGCTAATTAAGGGTTAAGGATGAGATCTGTGCAGCATGTGAGGAGGTGTGTGGAGTGAGGAGAAGAGGGAGGGGAGTGAAAGGTACAGCATGGTGGACAGAAGAGGTAAGAATAGCTGTGGAAGAAAAGAAGAAAGCATATAGAGAGTGGTTGGGTAGTAGAGGGAATGAAGATTTCGAGAGACAGAAACGAGCGAGGTACGTGGAGAGTAAGAGAGTAGTGAAGGAAAGTAAGAGAAGAGTAGATGAGGAATTTGGAAGGATTCTGAGTGTAAAATGGAGGGAGAGTAAGAAACTGTTCTGGAAAGAAGTCAAGAAAGTTAGGGAAGGTAGCAAGGGAAATAGTAAGGGTGTGAAAGATAAGAATGGGAGAATGCTAGCCGAGAAGCAAGAGAGAGTCGAAAGATGGAGGGAGTACTTCAATGAGTTGCTAAATGTAAGGAATGAAGAGCCAGCAAACATAGATGGATATGGTATGGGAGGGAGAAGAAGAGAAGTAGTGGAGGAGGAGGTGGGGATCAGGAGGTCAGAAGTGTGGGAAGCCATGAAAAGAGTGAAGTTGGGGAAAGCACCAGGAACAGATGGAGTGTGTGGGGAAATGTTGAGGTATGGTGGTGAGATAGTGATCGAATGGGTATGGAAAATGTGCAAACTAGCATGGGAGAAGGGGAGTGCACCCGATGACTGGAAGACTGGCATAATAGTTCCCCTATATAAGGGCAAAGAGGAAAGAGGAGTGTGTGGTAACCACCGAGGAACATGTCTTCTAAGCGTAGTAGGGAAGGTATACAGTAGGGTAGTGATTGAGAGAGTGAGAGTGAGAACGGAGAAATGGATAGGCGACGAGCAGGGAGGTTTTAGGAAGGGAAGAGGATGTGTAGATCAGATTTTTACCCTAAATTGTATTGTGGAGAAATATCTGGAGAAGAAACAAAAGGTCTATGTTGCCTTTATGGACTTGGAGAAGGCCTATGACAGAGTGAGAGTGGATAGAGAAGGTTTGTGGAAAGAACTTAGAATATACGGAGTAGATCGCAAGTTGCTGAAAGCAGTGAAGAGCATGTATGAGGGTGCAAAGGCGGCAGTACGTGTGGAGAGTGAACAGAGCGAGTTCTTTGACCTGAATGTTGGTTTGAAACAGGGGTGTGTGATGTCCCAGTGGTTGTTTACTGTATATATGGATGGAGTCATGAAAGAAATACTATCAAGAGCAGTGGATGTTGGTGTATCGCTGAAAAGGGAGGGAATTGAGTGGAAGCTACCTATACTGCTGTTTGTGGATGATACAGTTCTGATGAGTGATAATGAATGGGAGTTGCAGGGTCTGGTAAATGAGTTTGGAACAGTGTGCGAAAAACGGAATTTGAAGGTAAATGTGGGGAAGAGCAAGGTTATGGTCTTCGAAAGGGGTGAAGTCACAGAGTGTGAGGTGAAGCTGAATGGTCAGGCTATGGAGATCGTCAACTCTTTTAAGTATCTGGGCAGTGTGTTGAGTAAAGATGGGACTATGGATGAAGAAGTGCGGGAGAGGGTACAACAGGGAAAGAGGGTTATAGGAACTCTGAAAGCAGTAACAAGAAATATGGTGGTCAGTATGGAAGTGAAGAAGTCCTTGCATGACAGTGACCGACACTGACTTACGGAAGCGAAGCATGGACGTTGGTTGAGAGACTCAGACCAAGAGTGAGAGGAGTGGAAATTAATTACTTAAGAAGTGCGTGCGGAGTTACATGGAGGGATAGACAGACTAATGAGGAAGTAAGAAGGAGGTGTGGTGTGGAGGTAGATGTGCTGGAAAGTGTGAAAAGGAACAACTTGAGATGGTTCGGCCATATGGAACGTATGGAAAGCGAGAGAATTACTAAGAGGGTGTACGAGAGCGAGGTGGAGGGATAGAGAGGGAGAGGTAGACCGGATGAGAGTTGGAAAGATGGAGTGAGGAAGTACATGAACGAAGGCGGTGCTGGTTGGGGGGAGGGGCGTCGACTGACTGGGGACAGAGGTGCATGGGGCGGTTCGTTCGTGGCCACCCCTTCGGGAATCACGGCGTCAGGCAATAGATAGATAGATACATAAATCTATACATATATCTATACATAAATCTATACATAAATCTATACCTCACACCAAAAAATATAACATTGAGAGGAGATGGGTCGTTTTTCTAGGTCCCCTTCTCCCTCATGTTTAGCCTCATAAGTTTTGTTTTTACTTTAAGACGTTCGGCCCATTACTTTGGCGATTTTAAGACCTTCCGCCCCATTTCCTTGTCAATATTAAGACCTTTCGTGCTATTTAGGTGTCATTTTTTTTTTCTGGCGAACGATAGTGAACCTATAATTTTGAAAGAATCGAACGGGAAATTGTTCTACAGAAATATTTACAAATTAATCTAGAAGGCGGATCTAATGGATGTTATTTTTAGTTTGATGGAGGTCTAGGGAGGAAACTATAAAAATAATTAATACATGAAATAATATCGACCAAAAGTGAACCATTCCCCCACCTCTCCGCTGCTGCTGCGTAGGTGGGGTATTGGCCACCCCTTCCTGTGCGGAGGTATTTAGACTGTTTCCTAAACTCAAATCGTCATCGTACCATAAATATCATTAATATTTATCCATATGCGCCTATTTTACGTTGATTATAAAGGTATTAACCTGTTGCAGCAATAAAACAAGTGGAAACAGCGTTTGGATGGTAAAAATCAGCGATACAGGCTGGGAGTTACATAACTTATGGCTGAGGAAGCCTCCCTCTCCTCCACTCCTCCCCACGTCTGGAGAGACACTGTTGCGTGGTAGTCTCTCTCTCGCTCTTTCCCACGCTTGGTAACACGCCCTGCTAGCAACTCGCTAATGTTAGCACGAATATATACCTAAGAATAAGGGAATAACAGGGAGAATAGGTGATAAATGAAGGGGGGGGAGGGGATGTGGAGGAGTGATATTTGCCATGGCCAAGGGGCAATAAAAAAAATAAAAAAAATACTGGGCTGATTTAAATGTTTTTTGTTTAGGCCTTGGATTATATAAGGAGTTCCACAGCCCACCGGTAGGCCTTATATAAGGAGATCCGCACTTGCTGGGTAAGGAAAATATGGGAGACTTGGAGCACTACTTTTTAAAAGACCTATTCTTCTCCTTGTACAATTGGATGGCTACAAATTATATGATTTATATATATACTGTATATACAGTATCTGTTTTTATATTTATTATCTGTTATTTATATCTGTAAAACATATATTAATTTATATTTTTTACTTTTACAGATATAAATCTACTGAAGATGTGCAAAGAAAGCACGAAACGTTTAGTGAATAAATAATAGGACAAATCAAATGAAATTTGACGTATTATTCAACACCTAATTGAAAATAATCATGAACTTTGGAAACTCAATATATAATTTGAATGATGAAATCACACATACAGTGAAAAATATTGAAAAAACAAGTAAAAAGTTAGTAAATAAACAAATATGCCTTGGTCTTTAATAAATGTTGCCTCAATGAAAACATACTGCCTACTTATATATATATATATATATATATATATATATATATATATATATATATATATATATATATATATCCGAGTGGTCGGGGGCAGGGGGAGTGCTGGAGGGACCTTGGTGACCCTGGTATCTTGGTCTTCTCCTGGGTGACCTACAGTAGATGTATGTGAATTTGTGTTGTGTCTGTGTGTGTTCGTTGTTTTATGTTGTGTTTTGTGTTTTCCCTGTTCTTGCTCTGTCTTGAGTCGCCCCCCCCCCCCCCCAAAAAAAAAAAGAGGGAAAAAAGAAACAAAATAGAAAAGTGGGGATTGGGCCTGAGTAAATAAATATATATATATATATATATATATATATTATTAAATCAGTTCGTGTGTCTGTTTCTCTGTCTGTGTGTTCTTAATAGGCGGCCGCAGTTTTGGACCTGTAGAGCTGAAACTCTGCATATGGGTGTCAATTGACCTGGGTCAGGTCATAGAGGGGGCGAGGCCACGATCGGAGGTCGTTTCGAGGCCGAAATTGAAAAAAAAAAATGAAAAAAAAAATCCGTTTGGGTCAGAAGGCCTCCGATCGAAAAGGGGTATGGAACGAAAGTTGTTCGCAGCCCCCCAAAATGGGGGTACGGATGAGGTCAGATCCAAAATCGGAGGTCATTTAGCGGCCGAAATCGAGGTCGCCGTTTAATGAGGCACAGGGAGGTCGAGGCCGGTGATTATTCAATTCAAATCAATTCAATTGTCTTTATTTCATAATATATAAAAAATTTACATTCATGTACATATTACATATCCATTAAAATAATTTAGAAAAGTAAAATAGCTGAAAAGGTATACACATGAATTCCTACAACTCTTGTTTATTTACAGTATAGCCTATAATCAAATATATATTTTATTATATCATATTTAGCAACCGCATTTAATTATGAATAATTATATGACATCCTAGATAGACCGAGGAAGCATCACCTTGTATTTGGATCATAAGACACGGGAGCCCGTCGTTCTTCATGTCGCTGAACCCATAGGATTCTAGAGTAGATTGTGTTAAGATCATACTTCCATACATCAATAGTATATGTCTTATAAAATAGATTTTCAACATTGTTTATAAAAAGTTCAGACTGCAAGTATTGCCAATTAGTATTAATTATAAGATTATTAGACTTGGCTATTCTGTGAAAATATCTTGCCTGAATAAGAGCAACGTAATGCTTCGGCAGTAATTGTTCACATGACTCTGCCACCTCATGGTTACTGGTATAGAAAGGTACACCAAGGATCCGCTTCATTGACTTGTTGATAGCTAAGGCAAAAGTGTTGAAGATACCTGTAGAAAAAGTCTTACAATTGTTCCAGAGTGGAAGTCCAAAGTCTGACTTACAATGCGCATTGTATAAAAATAAAAGTGTTTTCTTATCAACATATGAAAAATTTCTAATTACTGTATTAAAACTTGAATAAAATGTGTTCAGCCTTAAATCAACATCATCATTGTCATGTAGAGAAGAAGAGATCACATGGCCCAGATATTTAAACGATGTTACTAGCTCTAGTTCATCATGATGTAATTTTATAGTATTACCCGAAGATTGGTTTCCTTTCCTTTTGAATTTCATGCATTTTGTCTTGTTTTTATTAATAATCAACCCATGTTTTTCTAATTCAATTTTCAATTTAATATACAATGTTTCCATATCATCATGTTCGTGAGCAATAAGAGCTATATCGTCGGCATAGGCCAAAATATTAATTTTTGTTATTCCCAGTTGACACCCTTGATTCATATTAGACAGTTCTTCTAAAATATTATCTATATATAGTTTAAATAAAAAGGGGATAGTATTCCTCCCTGCCTTACCCCCCTCTCCACATAATAAAAGGATCCCTGGTGCCCCTTCCATGTCACATTAGCTAATATTATTGATTTCTGAGGTAATGCATAAGAAAATACACTAAGTCCACTGGGACTCCCTTATTCAATAATTGTTCACCCAATATAAAATGATTTGCATAATCAAATGCCTTGGACAGATCAATAAATGTTATGAATCCAGAGTCATTTTTATGAGAATAATTGAACATCAATTCTTTTAAAACAAAACATGCATCAGTTGTCGACACTCCTCTTTTAAAGCCAAATTGTTTATGGTTTAAACAAACTTTTTCCTCAAGTATATCCAGTATATGAATTTCTAAGAGTTTCAACAAGCAGGAAGACTGCATAACAGGTCTGTGATTATTAGATAAAGTAACATTACCCTTTTTATCTTTAACTATTGGTGTTATATTTCCTTTCAGTATATGAGTTGGTAGATAACAATGACTGAAGCATACATTGAAAAAATATGACAGAATCGCAAGAACGTTATCTGATGCATTCTTCAGAAAAAGCGAGTGTAATCCATCATGCCCAACGCCAAGATTTAATTTACAAATGGCTCGCTTCAATGATATATGCGAGGTTACAACATTCATTTTCCTACCTTCTTTCCACTTCCTTTTAAACTTAATCATAAAATCATCTTTACCGATTAATTCAGGATCATCGCTATGCACTAAATACATATTAGAAAATATGTTTATAATTTCATTAGGATCCGAATGACAATCAATGATATTTGTAGTTTTTTCTTTACCTCTTTTGATCTTTACTTCCTTCCAAAACTGTTCCTTATTTTTCAATCGAAACTTATCAATAATAGACTTACATATTTCTTTATTTTCATTTTGCTTACATTTTGTTAGTGCTTGCTTAAACTTACTTCTTGATTCAACCATTTCTGTATACTCAGGACTATCTCGAGATTTACCTTTAGCTATCCATTTCAAAAAGCAATTTCTAGCTATTGTATGATGGTTTTTAATTTCGCGGTTCCAACCTGGGATTATTTTAAATTTATTTGTAATGATAAATTTTTTCCTATAAGCCTCAGACGAATCAGCAATTGCAATACGTATTGATTCACACAAGCAATCTATCCATTCTAAATGTTGTTCATGATGACAGCCAAGTACGGAACATTGCAATACTGGATGATCAATGAGAGAAGACAACTTTAAACACACCAACTCATTAATATTATCAAATTCATCTTTTGTAAGCGCACCCCAGTTGATATAAGATTTATCATGGTTATCAACATCTATCGATCTTACATAACTTTTGTTACGATTTATCGAATCATCTGCAGAGGTTATTCCGAGCTTAAATATAATTGGAATATGATTATGGTAGTAGTAGTATTGTGATGATTGTGGTAGTAGTGATTGATGATGGTGATTATGGTAGTAGAATTTAAACCCGGGCAACGCCTGGTACCCCTGCTAAAAAAAAAGAAAAAAAAAAGGAAAAAGAGGGAAAAAGAAAAGACAAAAATAGGAAAAGTGGGGATTGGGCCTGAGTAAATATATTATATATATATATATACTGTATATATATATATATATATATATATATATATATATATATATATATATATATATATATACAGTATATATGTGTGTGTGTAAATTAAAATATATAATAATAGAAAATGAAAAAACTAAACATTGCGAACGTACCTATATTTCCTGATGAGTTACTCCTTCCCTCCCCGTCAGTGTTTGGGATGACAGTGACCGGAGGAGCACAGATGTCGGCACTCCAGGGGTCTACCTCACATGCGCTACCCAAGGAGAGAGAGAGTGTGTGAGAGAGAGAGAGAAAGAGAGAGAGAGAGCAAGAGAGAGACAAATTTGTATTGAAGAGTTCATATCTCTATGAGTCCTTGCGAAAGCGTACAAAAATCATAGCAATTCTGTTATTACTTACATTACCTTCAAGCTCCTCGGTGGTGGTCTAGTGGTTAAGATGTTGGAATGTTGCACTATTGGCCTGGGTTCGAGCCAGGTCTAGGTCATATCACAAAAATATTAATAATTAAGCAGCTCAATTGGAGATATATATAAAACCTCACCAAAGTTGATTCCAAGTATAAATACTAGATAGGAAAACAAAGATCCATTATATACTAGATGAAACCTGAACCCACATTTTGAAACCTGAACCCACATTTTGAAACCTGAACCCACATTTTGAAACCGTTTGTATTGTAAAGATATGACACTTTTGACTGACAGTGAACCCTCTTCAGAACTCATGATAGCCAAGAGTCGAGACTGTCATATTTTTACAATAAATTTGTACTCACGGCACTGTGGACTTTGTTCACTCATTATTTACTAGAGCTACACATTTCCATCGTTTATCTCCCGATCATAATTACGTGTTGGTTTTATGTTAGGAATAGGTACAGCAGCTTCACAGATACCGTATGTCCGCATTTATATATATATATATATATATATATATATATATATATATATATATATATATATATATATATATATATATATATATATATTTGTTTTCCGATTCGTTTGATTGAGGTTCATATATTAGTCAATGTAGAAAATCCTAAAACACATGCCTGGGCCCATTAATGTCATTTAGGGGAAATAAGTCGTCTTTATTTGTTTATTTATGTATTTGTTTATTGTTTTATTAGTTTCCTCCCTCGATCTCCATCAAGCATTAAAAAAAAACACCCCCCAGACCCTCCTTCAAGATAAATTTCTCGATAGAAAAATTTCCCAGCCGAAGGCCGGTTCCCTTTAGATTACTTGCTTGCTAGGAAAAAATCGACGCCTAAATAACACGAAGTCTTAATATTGAAAATAAATGGGGCGAAAGGTCTTAAAATTGCAAAATCTAATGGGCCGAACGTCTTATAAATTGAACACTAATGGGACTAAACATGAGGAAGAAGGGGGATAAGAAAAACGGCCCATCTTCCCTTATAGTCCTTACTAAGTTCGACCTGTTGATCATAGATGGCGCTGTATAACAAATATAATTTTTTTATTAATTTCAGCACAAATCTGTGCCTCATTTAAAGTCGCTTATAACACTATACTCGGTTTCATTTCATTTGACGGTTAATTGAACCCCTTAACAACTGATTTATCGATACTTAATGAACAAAATATGAATCTACTATGTCTTTGCGTCGTTTTAATGTCACGTGTTCATAATTAGCGACCATGTATCACTTAAACATATCTTCAAAATAACTGAGATATCTTGATGGGAACTTTGCAATTACCGTCAGTTGAAAAGAAACAGATTATAGTTGATCATACAATCCGCATCTCTGAAGACATACTTAAGGGGAGATGGGGCGTTTTTCTGGACCACTTTCTTCCTCGTGTTTTGCCCCATTAGTTTTCATATATTAAGACGTTCAGCCCATTAATTTGGCGATTTTAAGACCTTTTGCCCTATTTCGTTGTCAATTTTAAGAACTGTCGTGCCATTTACTTGTTCATTTTGTTCCTGGCGAACGATAGTGAGCCTGTAATTTAAGAAGAACCGGCGTTCAGCCGGGAATTTTTTCTATCGAAAAGTGTACAAATATATTTTGAAGGAGCGTCTCGGGGGGGGGGGGGAAGCTTGATGGAGATCTGGGGAGGAAACGAAAAAGACAATAAGAGATACATAAATGAGCCAATAAATACGCCCATACACATCGTAATGAACACAATACAAGACAGGTAGCGTTAAATAATGACTCCCTATAATTGGATCTCAGTGGTTCGAGCAGTTAAGGGGCATGGTTCACTTTTTGCTCGACTTATTCATTTATTTATTATCATTTTTTTTTGTCCTCCCTAGACCTCCATCAAGCTTAAAAAACACCTCCCCAAGACCCACCTTCAAGATAAATTTGTACATTTTTCGATAGAAAAATGTCCCTGCCGAAGGCCGGTTCCTCTTAATTTACAGGCTCGCTGTCGCTCGCCAGGAAAACATTGACACTTAATTGACAGGAAAAGTCTTAATATTGACAACAAAATGGGGCGAAAGGTCTTAAAATCGTCAAACTAATTGGTCGTACGTTATAAAATCTGAAAACTAATGAGGCTAAACATGAGAAGGAGAACCAGAAAAACGACCCATCTCCCCTTAATAGAAACAGTTTGCCAGTGAAGGCTAGGTCTAGACCAGGTGTTCTTAAAGTAGTGCCTCAATACCCCCAGGGGGTATCGAAACCGGTTCTTGGGGGTATCCAAAAAGGCATCCTGGAAAATATTAAATTAATAATTTCGTGCACTGAATGGTGACTATGACTATAAATGGTGACTATGACTATAAATGGTGACTATGACTATAAATGGTGACTATGACTATAAATGGTGACTATGACTATAAACCTCGGGAGTAGTAGGCTAATATTGGAGAGCGGGTATCAGGTTGACTTGGAGTTGAACTTTGGGGTATCGGGGCTGAAAAACTTTAAGAACCACTGGTCTAGACGGACCAGTCTCTGGGGACCACACAAAGTCTGTCCACGCCCTACTCCCCCGGGGGTATGTCGGTGCCCTCATTAGCAGCCAAGATCGATCTGTTGATTACTTAGGATAAGGAATTGTGTAGTTTCTGCCTCATTGACTGCCGGTTTGAAATATACTTATTATTATTGTTATTATTATTATTATTATTATTATTATTATTATTATTATTATTATTATTTTGTTTACATTTTTATATTTTACATTCATAAATAGTCCACTAATATATTAGATTAGGTTAGGTATACTATGACAATGTATGTATGTATTGATGTGTGTGTGTGTGTGTGTGTGTGTGGTGACTATTTTCATGTCAGGGAGAGCGGCCTATATTAGTAATGACTTATAATACCCCCCCTATCTCTCTCTCTCTCTCTCTCTCTCTCTCTCTCTCTCTCTCTCTCTCTCTCTCTCTCTCTCTCTCAATAATAAGACCAGAAGATTGGCCCCTGAGCCTCTTTTCACTCACGCTATGCCTTCTGCACTACCGGCATTATATAAGGTTCATTTGATATCATTCTAGTGTACTTTTATTCAAATGGGTTGGTAATAATGTGCAGTACTAGTTTATTATTATTATTATTATTATTATTATTATTATTATTATTATTATTATTATTTTTATTTTTATCATTATTATTATTATTATTATTATTATTATTATTATTATTATTATTGTAGTACTTATTTTCTAATTCTCCGTATACTACTAAGGTGGGAATAATTCGACAGTTGTTTGGAAGTTCATATCCTATATTCAACAAACTCCCTAATAGTTCAATGTTCCCCTAGCAATTGATTCTCTGTTCGGGCCGAAATGAGTTCAACACTCAGATTGAATATTATCGTCGACCCACAATAGATTGTACGTTGGAACTCGCAAGTTCCCGTTGCCACCTATTTGGATACCCGCTATTCAGGTATTGACTCACTCCGACTTCGATCCAAAGACACATTACTAGTCTCCAAAATAATATATCAACTTTACCGGGCCTCAATATGTCTAATCCAAAGACCAAGGCTTTAATTAATTTGACCGCTATTTCCCTATCTTTAACACTCTTACATCATATACATTGTTATCTCTAATACAAATAAATCCGTACCCGTAGGCACCTACATTAACCCTCTGGGGATCGATGACGCACTTCTTGTTTTGTTTTCTGGCTATTATTAGACGATTTTCTTCAGATTAGGAAGGTTATATGGAAGTCAGAGGGTTGATTGAGATAATATTTACCCTTTTAACATCCACACATCGTTCCTAAGCTGCATAAAATCGTCTAATGATAGCCAAAATAATACTGATAAAACGCATCAGAGCTTCAAAGGGTTAATATAACCCTTTGTTTGGAATATCTCCACTCTGACCTCCTATCTGACAAATAGATAAACTCAATAACACTGCTACCACTTATTCAAATAGATATACCTCATTACATAGTCCAATATAATCAATCATTCATAAACATCTATATTATCAATATTCAACACTTAATTCTCTATATATCATGATTACATCATAACTCTCTATTTATTAGTGGCCCCTCCATCATTGACGATTATGCCTATTACATAAGGCTACCTCTTCAAACGCTCATACGCGTAGTTTGAATCTACCGCCGCAGAGCTCAGAGGAACCTTCATCATAAGCACACACAAAATCACTCATGGTTCGTCTTTATGATTGGGTTCTCACTACGAAAAAACTTCGTAACAAATAAAAAATAAAAATAAAATAAGAATAACTATTCATAAGCTTTCCATATTCTGTGGATGTACTTCTGTGGATTCTTGGACCAGACGCTGACTAGCGCATCCTTCCGCCTTCCTTGCTCTGCGTTCACCCAACCCGGACGTGTCCCCCTCAGTGCTCCGCTTTGATTCCGCATTCTTGTCCCTAGTGAGTTTTTCTCATATGTTTACTCTGGGATGTCTTGAGTAAGGTTAGGATTAGCATAGCAGGGGTGTCATGGGTGGTTTTCTCGCAGAACAAGTGTATTTTGGGTCGTTTTATTGGGGCGTCTATTTCGGAGGGACCCTCGTGGCCGGGTTGAGGAGGAGGGGTTTCGTGTTTAGCCATCTTTAGTCCTAGCTTGTTAGGCGGCTTTAACTACGCGATGTCGGGCTTCTAGCTATCTTTCAGAGGGAGTAGCCTTGTTTGTTTTTTACTGACGTTCCTGGTATTTTTTCTTCACGTAGTGGAGTTCTTTCTGGGTCCCGAGTCAGTGTTACCCTTACCGGGTTTTTTCTACGATGTTGATGTGGCTGCTGTTCCAGTTTTGGTGGGATGAAGTGCTTTTCGATTGTGTTTCGACGTCATTAAGTGTTTTCCGTTTTCACTAGGCCTAGCCAGCCACTCGTAGTTTTTCACATATGCAAGCGTTTTCATTGTTTATTATTATAAAAATGTACTCATATGTCACGTGTGTCCTGGATTAGTTGTGATTGGCTGATCCAGGAGCTTCGGACTGCGTCTGATTATGTTTATCAGACTGTGTTCTGTTTGTTGTGGGTTGCCTTTCCGGCGGTTTTTCTCGATTGCTCCGAGAAAGCCGTTTTGTTTACCGAGTTTTAGTCAGGATGGCTAAAATAGGTAAGTTACCCCGGCGAGTTTGGTAGCTTGAGGGCTCATCAGAAACTGCGTTTTCTGTGGTCAAGCCTGTGATCAGGCTTCCTGTGTTATTCCCGGCGAGGTGGGCTCCACACATTTATCTAGGTGATCATGCTGACACCTGTTGGATATGGTTTTCTCAGCTTTTCAAAGCCATTGAAACAATGCTGTTTGTTTGCCTGGTCTTTCCCTCCCGGCGACCTTTTTACAAAGAGGTCTGGGGCAGGTACAATTGGTTTGACATTTAATATGACCCCAGGCGGTGGTACCTTCGGGTGGTTGTATTAACAGATTTGCAATTCGCTATGGTTTGCCAAACAATTGATTGATGCATTCAGGTATCAAGGCCTTCAAGACAATGCTGTTTGTTTGTTTGGTCTTTTCCTCCCGGCGACCTTTTTTGCAAAGAGGTCTGGGGCAGGTACAATTGGTTTGACATTTTATGAAACCCGGCGGTGGTACCTTCGGGTGGTTATATTACCGGATTTGCAATTCACTATGGTTTGCCAAACAATTGGTTGATACAATAAGGTATCACGGCCTTCAAGACGGCGATCTATGAGGGCTTCTGGTAGAAGTCGGATTAGAGATTAAGATAGGCTTAGACTTTTTATGGGATAAGAAGATGCCTGAATCTTACTAGTGTTTCAAGTGTAAAGGGATACTTGAAGAACTTCATCTTTATTAAAAGATATGCTTCATATTTATGAAGACTCAGAAGATATGCTTAAATCTTTTGGACAGGTAAAGATATGCTGAAATCTTTAATTTGAAACTGCTGGACAGCGAAAAGTAGTGGTTGAGGACTACGGTTCGTTGACCAGCAGTTTTATGACACATGTTTTTGTATCATTTTGGGGGTAACCTTATGAGCATTAATTCCTGGGAATTTTCTCTTTCCGGGGCGGAGTACCGGCGTGGCGCCAGGTGACCAGGTAGATTCCGGGGGTGGGTACATTTCCGCCAGTCTCGGTCATGTCGGCCATAGAACCTCTCATTGCTTTATGTTCAACGCCGTTATGCTCCGGTATCCCTATTTTTGTGCACAAGCTGTGCATTAAATGTGTTAAATGCCTCGATCGATCACGGGGGATATGGGTGACAAAGTATTGCACTATTTGTACCCTCTTAAGTGTTAAACTGTTGATTCACAAAGCTAATACTGCGGCGGTGGCCTTGCAGGAAGTAAAACAACTTCTCGCTACTTATTCAACAAATGTAGCTCATAAAGCATTGCAATGTGACAACCTTGAGCTTTGGGAACTGTTAATTATTAAACATGCCCCCCCTAAGAGTAAGATCCGTACACGTAAGGCCTCCGAGACTGGGCGGGGACAGGCTCCCACACCCTCCCCTGGCAAATCTAAGAGGCCTTGCTCTCCGTCACCTTCGGCATCGGCGACGAGGCCCAAGTCAAGGTCGCCCCTAAGGGAGCAGGTGAAAGCTTCGGGCCACTCTTCTTCACATCCACGGAAGAGGACAAAGGAAGAGAGTAGGGGACCTAAAGACATTATTAGAACTAAACATAAGTCTAGTAGAAGTCATAAATCATCCAAAAGGGATCCTCCGGCGCGAACGGACTCACGGCTGTCGCCGGAGCCTGGTACCCCGCTCTCTGCATCTACCCCCTCCAAGTCTAACGTCCAATCTGACAGGTCGGGGGTGGAGTCAGAAAATGTGGTGGAGGATGCCCCGGCGGACATTTCATCATCTGATATTCATGCTTTCTCTACCAGCTCACGTGTGTCAGCCTCAGATTTAGAAGTATCTTACGGAAACTATAAACCGCTAGGGTGCTCGGGTGAGGGCTCCCAATTGGGGAGTATTCCAGGCTCGCAAGCGAGTAACAGCCACAGCCAAGGTGTATGGCGATACTCACAACCCTGGCAGGACGGCACACATCCTTTTGTAACGCAAGTAGTGGCTGACGTCCACCGGGATGCCGATGTCCCATCTTCTATCCCAGATCTAACATGGCGGCATGTGGAGGTCCCGGCTTCGGAGGGATCTTCCCATGAGAGGCCAGACTTAAGGGATGAAGAACAGCGTTCTCTGGTCTCAGAGATGGAAGTTGAAGAGTCAGGTCACCACCTAGAAGACTCTCAGGGTACTGTCGAATCTCCACGGAGTTCGTCATCTGCTAGGTATGTAACTACAGAAGAGATTGATGGGTTACTATTAAATGCACTTAATAAGTTCTTTGGCCTTACGCCGGAAACTCCTACAGTTGGTATGGAAGCTCCTGCGACGTCAATGAATGTGCGACCTCTGGCTACATCCATTGCTTTAGCTAAAATACCTAACCCTCCTCTTGTGTCAGATTCAATTTCCAATGTGTGGGTCATATCAGACATAACTCCCCCCCCCCCCCCCCTTAGACAAGGCACCAGTCAGAAAAGGAGTTATGCCTCTTTTATACGGGCCTGATGAGTCATGGGTAGCAATGTTACCAACTAAGCCAGAGGCAGCACAAGCTACTATTTCGGGGGAGCTCCCTGTACCACATGAGTGGGTAATCCAAGGCAATAAGTCTTGAAAACTCAGAGCATTGGATAGTCAAGGCGATGTTTTAGATGTTCATATTAAGGCCATTCCCAGTTATTATAACCATGACTTTTTTGTGTATGCATCAACGCCAGCCCTACCCCCTGCCTCAGCTTCAAAGCTTTTTTCTGACTGGACTAAGAATGATGGCTTTAACGACGTCAAGGCACTTCCTGCTTTGACGCCGGAATTGGATATGTTTCCGATCACAGACTCGGCCTCTAATCCAGTCTTGCAGGTGGGGCAGTTGGGTACGGGACCCAGGGTGGACTGGGAAACAGAGGCTCAAAATTTTGCCACTACTTTCACTACAAAGTCTTCTCACCAAATCCCTCAAGAGCACCATTCTTGGTTCTCTCTTCCGGTTTTTAGTGCCGGAGGAGTCCCCTCTGCTTTGTTTGATTTCTTGGCTGCCCCTAAAATCAATTTGTGCGAATTAAAAGATCCATTTAGCACGCCTTCCCCAACTCACCTAGACCGCGAGTTTAGGTTAAGAGGTAAAGCGTTTAGACTGTTTTCACAATATATTGTTACTCGGCAAGTAACAAAGTCTCTGTTACGCTCTTCTCAGGCAATCGAAACTGCGGAAGTCAGGAAGGCCATTGAACTTTCCCGGCGCTTGCTTCTCCAAACTTCCATTCAGTCTTTAGGAGATATTCGGACGGCCTTATTAGAGACGGTTCGAGCAAGGCAGGATCTGAGGATGTTCTTAGTAAAGAAACTTCCTGACCGTATTGCAAGCCAAGTAATTCTGTCTCCAGTTCTAACCCCTTCTTTGATTTCTCTAGCAGTTTGGAAGACTGTTTTCAATATGGCACAAGCATTCAAACAAAGTCCCTCTCAACCTAAGAAGCCTACCTTTACTTTCCCTAAACCCAAACCAGTTTCGAAAGCTCAAGCTAGTGGGTCGAAGCCTTTTCATCAGCCTAAGTCCTCTTCCACCGAGGATCAGGCTCACGTCAGGTATAAACAGGGTAAATTCTCAGGTAAAGGCCACAGGTTTCACCAACGGCCAGGTCAGGGCCCGCCTCCAGCCAAACCCAGCCAGTCATCCAAGAGTACACCACCACCAGCAAAAAACTAAGGTCTCTCTCACTCCCGGGGCCAGTCAAAGGCGTGTTGGAACAGAGAGTAGTCCAGCCGGCGAATCCCAGTCAGCTAACTGGGTCATTCCGGGCATGTCATCAGGCATGGCCATTAAGATCATGGGCAAGGACTGTGGTACGCAAAGGCATCACTTGGCAGTGGCTCCGGCGACCTCGCTTACGTCAGCCGACAAAGACCTCTCATGTTTCTTTAGAGGTGGAGTCACTAGTTCAGGAGATGATTACCAAGAGTGTCATTATCCCAGTTACCGGTGTTTACATCCAAACTCTTTCTAGTACCAAAAAGGGACAGTATTTAGATGAGGCCGGTCGTAGACCTGTCTTATCTGAATCTCCACATTCACAACGTGTCCTTCAGGATGCTGACAGTGAATCAAATCAGGCTAACACTTCTGTCGGGAGGGTGGATGTGTTCATTAGACCTGACAGACGTGTATTGGCACGTCCCGGTCAACAAGAGATTTCAAAAATGTCTGGCTTTAAGAATAATGCATCAGACTTATGTCTTTCAAAGGATGCCGTTTGGATTAAACCTAGCGCCACGCATTTTCACAAAATTAGTCCGGCAAGCCCTGATGCCCATTTTAGAACAAGGGATCAGGATCTTGTGGTATCTGGACGACTGGCTGGTGGTGGCAGAGACAGAAGAGTTATGCAACACTCATGTCAACATTACGTTAAACCATGTCAAATCTCTAGGATTCAAGGTCAACTTGGTAAAGTCAAACCTTGTTCCCTCACGAGTAATTCAGTGGATAGGGCTGGTCTGGGACACAGCGTCTCTCACTCTGAGTCAGAGTGTGGACAATCGAAACAGGTTTCGCAAAAAACTGTTTATGTTTCTCCACAGTCGGACTACGATACGAAGACTCTGGGAATCTCTAGTCGGTTCTCTCAACTGGGTTCAACTAACTGTGAAGTTGGGCCGGTTGAAAGTCAAACGTTTAATCTTGGAGGGCAACAAATATTTCCCACTCTTACCGGAGGGAAAAGTATGGCCTATCCCAGAATTAATACACAGCTTACTAGCGGTCTGGGCGAAGAGGGAAATGTTGCACTCAGTCATGTCATGGACCTCTCCTCCGCCGACGGTATGGGTGGACACGGATATCCTATGCGTCAGGGACGATAGGTTGGGGCTTTCAGTCAAACCTCGGGCATCAGGGTCAAGGGCTTTGGTCCCCTTCAGAAACCTCTCACATAAATGTCAAAGAGTTACTAATCCCCTTGTATTTCCTTCAGGTTCACGGCTCTAATTTACGGGAAAAGTCGGTGGCCTTCAGGATGGACAATCTCAATGCAGTTCACTGCATTCAGAAACAAGGGTCAACGAGGTCTCGGAAGTTGCTAGACGTGTCAGAAAAGATTTTTGTGCTAGCCAACAAGCTGAACATTCATCTTCATGCATCATATCTCCCAGGCGTAGCAAACGTCTGGGCAGACTCGCTGTCTCGGAGACAGAGCACAACAGTAGAGTGGGTACTCACGGCAAAACATTTTCGATCAAATGATTGCAGAGCCTTACCGTCCACAAGTGGATCTGTTTGCGTCAGAGGAGAATCACAAACTCCCTCGGTACCTCACACGCCGGACATTAACGCCGGCGGGGGGGGCCCCGACGCATTGGTGACGGATTGGAACAGGTGGAGTTCCATTTATCTGTTTCCGCCACCAGACGCTTCTCTAATGTGCCACGTAGTCAACAAACTACAGGATTATCGAGGCGTAGTCTCGTTAATCGCGCCCCTGTGGCCGGCGCAGTTGTGGTACCAGCAATTGAAAATGTGGTGCCCGAACCCGGTGTCGCTCCCGGTCGGGTATTTCCACTTAGACACGATTGGCAACCTAAAGACCTCGCTGACTTTTGCATTGTGGACATTCAGGAGGCCAAGTGGCTAACACCGTATGGTAGAAACGTGACAGATAAATTTATGAATCAGTACACACAATCTACCAAAAGGCAATATCAATCTCATTGGCAGTCCTTTACTTCTTGGATAGTTAGAACAGAACAGACAGTACCTTCGGTGGCGTTAGTTTTTCATTATTTAAACTATTTGTTTGAACAGAAACGTCTATCTGTAGTGACTCTAAAAAATCACTTAACAGCTATCAGGGTGCCATTCTTTGACCTTACAGGTCTACCCATACCACAGGCGGAAGAAACAGGTTTCATGAGAGCATGCTTCAAACTCCGCCCACCTCCCCGTCAGCTCATGCCTACCTGGTCTCTTGACAAGGCGTTATCTTTGCTTCATTCCCGTCTGTATCAGAATACGGCAGATTTTGAATTATTAAAAAAGGCTGTGTTCCTTATGGCTCTGGCAACAGGTAGCAGGGTGTCTGAGCTGGCGGCGATGAGCAACACCCCTAATTGCATAAGGGTTGGTAGACTCAATGATTGCATTCATATTGCACCTTCCCCAGGGTTCATCGCCAAGAATGAACATAGTGAACATGTTTTCTCAGAGTTCACGGTGCCGGCATTGAAACGGGGTAAAGTGCACCATAATTTGTGTCCTGTACAAGCTTTAACCAAATATATGAGAGTGGCACCTCTTAACCGACAAGGTGCTTTATGGGTATCGAGTACAGGTAAAAGGTTAATGAAACGAAAAATGGCTTCTCTGCTAGTCGAAGTCATTAAAGAGAGTAATCCCGGCGTAGTGGGTAGGGCCCACGATTTACGCAAATGGGCACCATCTTTACGTTTTCTAAAAAACAAAATCTGTTGAAGACATAGCTACTACTCAACTATGGGCTTCAAATCATACGTTTTTAACTCGATACCTGTCGGTAGCATTAGACAAACCATCAATGCCGTGTATAGCTTTACGGCAAAGGGTCTAGAGGGGTCTCTAAGTCACTTATTGTTTAGGTTAAGAAAGAGGGGGGGGGGGGTGCAGTCAGTGTAACATAAGACACCCTAGACCCCGCCGGAGGATATGTACAGAGTATACGAGCTGTGATACAATGTATAAGTGTTGTGATTAACATTTCTCTGTAGTAATGCCTACGGGAAATGTGGTTGAAGTACAATGGATGTAGTACAACAATAGTTTCTTTCAGCTATGCGAGCTGTGATACAATGTATAAGTGTTGTGATTAAAATTTCTCTGTAGTAATGCCTACGGGAAATGTTGTTAAAGTACAATGGATGTAGTACAACAATGGTTTCTTTCAGTGGGATACACTGTTGAAGCAATTTAATTTTAAGAGTTCTCGGTAGTTGCAACTCCGAGTAGCATTTTAGTAAGTACATCTGCGATAGTACAAAAAATTATTCTATTTTTGTGTCTAATTTTAAGGAATATACACATTAGAATAATGGGGTTTATATGTGCACATGTAAACATAAAGTTTTATTTTTCACCACTTAATTTAAGTGGGGTGCCTTTAACTTTAAGATCTGGGAACAGATTCTCATAGTTACCCTTTTTTCCTCAAGCAGGCTTCTTTAAGCACGCCCCTGCTTGTACCCCTTTTTATATGTTGTATAAAGTTTATACATAAATATATAATTTTACAAAGTAAGAATACTATGTGGTTGTTTGATTATCTGCCTATTCTATTTGCAATGGTTATGATATGATTACGAATGTCCCCCTCCAGTCTTAGATATCAGGCATAATCGTCAATGATGGAGGGGCCACTAATAAATTATAGGTTTGACTCCTGCAAGGAGATAAAGAAAACCTAATATTTAGTAGTGGCCCCGTAATCATTGACGACTGGGGCCCTCCCGACCATCCCCTTCCCATTCGTTGATGTATTAAGGATTTTGTTATACTTGATATGTTAGTGAAGGCGGAAGGATGCGCTAGTCAGCGTCTGGTCCAAGAATCCACAGAAGTACATCCACAGAATATGGAAAGCTTATGAATAGTTATTCTTATTTTATTTTTATTTTTTATTTGTTACGAAGTTTTTTCGTAGTGAGAACCCAGTCATAAAGACGAACCATGAGTGATTTTGCGTGTGCTTATGATGAAGGTTCCTCTGAGCTCTGCGGCGGTAGATTCAAACTACGCGTATGAGCGTTTGAAGAGGTAGCCTTATGTAATAGGCATAATCGTCAATGATGGAGGGGCCACTACTAAATATTAGGTTTTCTTTATCTCCTTGCAGGAGTCAAACCTATAATGTTTGATCGGATTGATACTATATCTATCAACTCACTAACTACTTATCTCAGGAATACAATATTTCCTTACACTAGACTTGTTACTATATCATGATCACAAAGTTCATTATCAAACTGGCGAATTATTCTTCTTAAATGCTACGAATAACAATGTTTCCTTTATAACAAAAACAGTATCTTTCATCATATAGACTAGTGTCCGTCCTAACTATTTCTCAAGCTAAATCTGATCTATCTGCAACTATTATTTATCTCCACGCCAGTACTAGAGTTGCTTCTAACCTTAGTCTCGTATTAAACCCTCCCCTTATCTTTAATGTTCACATTAATCTACTTATCCTATAAGATCCTATACTATTGGTAGTTAAGTGGCATGGAGCCTTCTCTATCAATAACAGCTATATTCTCTCAACACTTCATCCTTTTATTTCTTCATAAGTCTAATCTATTTCTGTCGGTTCTGTTCTATAAGAACACATCGATTTTTAAAGGTTGGGTCCACTGGGTTTGTCAAGCATTTCTCTTTTCTTTATAAGTCTTGTTCGGGCCCATTAGGGTCCTGTAAAAATTCAAAGGTTTCTCTGGAACAGCTTCACCACCTCACGGCCGGCCAATAGTGCTTCTGGAAATCTTCGGTTCCGTCTACTATCTGTCGCCCCTCTTGAATTGCTTGACTGTATGTGTGTAAGCCAGCAACGTGACGACAGGCACCAAGATACTTGTGGTGTATCTGGTGAGTAGACGGAAGTGGTGTTGGGCCAGAGGTGGACTTTAGTGGGGCGGGAAAGGCGAGTTGAGAGGCTGGAGCAGGTGTCGCCAAGTTCCCATTGTTGCCCGGGTGAGGAAGAGAGTATGAGTTGCTTGCAAGTGAACTCAGTGGAGCCTGTGACGGGAAGGACGTCTACAGCCCCTCCCCCCCTCTTTATAGCCCCGCCTCACAAATTGGTGCGCTGTGATTGGTTAAGCAGGCCTCCCGGGCAGTGCCTTCTCCGGCCGCGCGTTTTGAACATTCTTTCCCCTCTCCTCTGATCTTATCTCTTCATAATATGCCCCAGGGAGATGGTTGCAAAGGTCTTGTAGTGGCTTACGGGAGTATGGGGCTAGCATGGATGTCATAGACCTATTGCAACTCAAAGAGACGGCCTGTGGAGGGAGCGAGAGCGATTTGGAAGGTGAAGAGATGTGTGCGGCTGGTACAGTATTTTCCTGCTCCGACAACGGAGGCTCCTGATTGGTTGCAAGAGAGGGTGTGGCAGAGTTGAGGGAAACATCCGAAATGTCAAAATCAGCTGGCCTAAAGAGATAGTTAAATGCAGCTCGTTGATTGGCTGGCAGGATTCTTACTTTAATTATCAACTCTGCGAAGCAGAGTGGTATCGCACACACAGGTCCCGCCCGTATACTGTGCACCACAATTTAGCTTGTCCGTCGTCGTCGTCCGTCGTCCGTCCGGTAACTCCTCCTAGACCGTTCGATGGATTTTCACCAAATTTCACAGGTATATTCATTTGGTCAATGCGAAGGTCAGTCAAAAAGAAATTTTCAATTCAACTTAAAGGTTAAGGTCAAAGGTCAAGGTTAAAAATATGGTCAATATTTCATGTGTCTTAGTTTTTACTCAAATTTCTTAATTTTCACTATACAAGTTACTGGTAACCTCGATATCTTATTGACCAAATTTTAGATAAATATTCTGAAGGGTAAGGTCAAAGGTCAAAATATTTGTTTTACTAGTATTTCTTATATTAACTGTTAGATTCTCACTAAACTTACCATGTATATTCGGAATACTTAGGACAAGGTCATACAAGAAACTATGCATTTCCATATGAAAGGTCAAGGTCACAGGTCAAGGTCAAATAAAAGGTCAATATGCTAATTTCATTACTTTTCATGCAAACTTCACAACATTTGGCAATATAGTTGCACTTTAATTGAAAAGGAAAATAATACATTTTGAGACACATCATGAAGGTCAAAGGTCAAAGGTCAAGGTCAACTATTCTATAAATATATATGAAACTAACTGATGGGTTTTAATTAAATTAGTCATGCTTATTTTGATTTTCCTGGGCAATGTCAATGAAAACAATTTTTTACTCTTACATAAAGGTCAAGGTCACAGGTCATGGTGAAAGGTCAACTTATACTATTTATTTTTAATTTGTATTCAAATGTCTTCATTTTCACTTTACAAGTTACTGGTAACATTGATATCGTATTGCACAAATTGTAGATAAATATTCTAAAGGGTAAGGTCAAAGTTCAAGGTCAAAGGTCAAAATAGTATTTTTACTAGTATTTCTTATACTAACTGTTAGATTCTCACTAGGCTTACCATGTATATTCGGAATACCTAGGCCAAGGTCACACAATAAACTATTCTATTCCATATGAAAGGTCAAGGTCACAGGTCAAGTTCAAATAAAAGGTCAATATGCTATTTTCTTTACTTTTCATGCAAACTTCACAAAATTTGGTGAGATAGCTGCACTTTAAGTGAAAAGGAAAATAATAAATGTTGAGACATATAAAGGTCAAGATAAAGGTCAAAGATCAAGGTCAACTATTCTATTAACCCTCTCACGACCATATGACGCAGAGTTGCCAGATTAGCAATAAGAAATAGAGTTCTCTCACTCTTATAATTACCTCGCCAAAATTAGTTTTCTGCCCACAGCTAACTCAAAGACAACTGCAGAGGTTAAAGTAACTAAACTAAAGGTTTCTAAATACCCCTGATGGTAACAAAGGCTTTAAAGTATCCCTAATAGGCTCAAAAGTGCATCAAGAACGTGAGAGGGTTAATATATATGAAACTAACTGATGTGTTTTAATGAAATTAGGCATGCTTATTTGATTGTCATGGTCAATGTCAATGCAAACAAAAATGTACTCGTACATATAGGTCACAGGTAAAGGTCAAAGGTCAACTTTTATTATTTATTAAAAAAGATTACTCAAATTATAGAAAACTGGCTGTGTTATGGCTTATTACTTAAATATAGCCTAATATATATCAAAATTCACATAAATATTGTAATAGTTAAGGTCAGAGGGCAAGGTCAAAATAAGAGTATTTGTCATTTTCCCTAAACTCCTCCTTGACTGTTTAATGTATTGTCATAAAATTATACAGGCAAATTCAGTTTGTCAATGCGACGATTATCCAAATATATATATTTTACTTTTATCAAAGGTCAAAGGTCAAGGTCACAGTATATGATCACTATTTGTAACCAATAAGTTTTTATACGAATTAGGCTACACCATATTCAAAATGTTAGTAATTATGAACAATGCTATTAAGCTAACTAAATCCTTGATAAGAAATTCTAAGGTCGAAGGTCAAGGTCAAATGTTAAGGTTAAAGTTCGATATGTGATTTTTACGAGTATTTCTTATTTAATATAAGATTCTCATTAGGCATATCATGCATATTCGGAATGCCTAGAGCAAGGTCATACAAGAATAAAAATTATTCCATTTGATAGGTCAAGTTCACAGGTCAACGTCAAATATAATGTCAATGTGCTAATTTCTTTACTATTCATGTAAACTTCACAAAATTTGTTGAGGCAGTTGTGCATTAAGGGAAAATTTAAATGTTAAATTTTCAGACGTCATGAATGTCAAGATGAAGGTCAAAGGTCAAGGTCAACTATTCCTTTAATACCTCTGAAACTAACTGATGATCTTTAATGAAATTTGACACACTTATTTGATTTTCTAGGGTTACATCAAAGCAAACAAAAATATAATCCTACATGAAGGTCAAGGTCACAGGCCAAGGTCATAAGTTAACCTTCATCATAAAAAAACAAAAATTTGATAAGCTGACGACTGTTAGTTGCATTTTACTTAAATAATATATATTTCAATCATATGCAGTATATATATATTATAATACTTAAGGTTAAAGGTCAAGGTCAAAGAACAAAAGAAGAGTGTTGATAATTGTCCTTAAACTCTTCCTAGACTGTTTAACCCTTTGTGTACCGGTGACGTCTATTTTATTGTATTCCACCTATAATTAGACGATTTTGTGAAGCTTATGAAGGATCTGTGGTAGTATAAGGAGTTAAAATAGTTGAAAGCCTGCGAATTTTATGGAGGCCCTTCATAAACTAGATAACATTGTCTTAGTATCAAGTATGAAATGAAACCAACAGAACTGTACTGAACGGGTTACGTATCGTCACCAAATTTTGTTGGCAAATTTGGTTGGTCAATGCAACGATTGTCCAAATTTTGTGTTTTTGTTATTCAAAGGTCAAGGTGAATGGTAAAGGTCACAGATTATGGTCACTATTTCTTTCTTATATATATTTTATATATATACTGTATAATGTATATACTGTATATAAACCTATTTTACCTAAGAGATTCAATACTACTTGCAGAATTATAGGTCGCAGAGTTGCGTATGCATTTTTTTTTTTTTTTTTGGGTAATGCGAAAACTGCACACCTACTGTATTATTATTATTTTTATTATTAGTATTAAGGCCGTGTCTCACACAGTACGGCCACCGCTCGACAGCTGCCGACAGAGGAAGACTTGCACTTTTTCGCCGATTGTAATCGACTCACTGGATCACTGCACGATCCTCGCAGGCACACGATTGATGTACAACAAACCCTCGACAGTCACTCAATACACACACGTCACACATACGTCATACACGCCGGCAACGCGACCGTTGTAGAATAAATCGCTGACTGGCGACGCTACTCACTCGGCTATCACACATTCGTCATACATTTAAAGTACGTTAAGAGCACGATAATGCTGCTTTTGGTTGACAACCATACGTTTACAGCACAACAGACGCACATACGTTGAACGATAAATACGACCGTTGTAGGCCGCCCACGATATTGACATGGCAAAGGAACCGCCCTATGTATATATAATATATATATATATATAAATATTTATAAATAACACTCCGTTCTTAACATTAATCATCAATTACAAACCCCAATATACTTGAATAAAAGTATAATAATAATACGCTGTAGTTAAGTAGTCGATAGGTGAATGTATACCTATATCATTACACGATCTGGTATACACTGACTTTGATGCAGTATATCATTAGTTTACAAGTGGATGTATTTTTAGTAAACTTGTAGATACACACAAGTTTACTTGCTACACACACACACACACACACGCACGCAGAGAGAGTGAGTGAATATGTGAGAGAGAACTACTCGCAGACATACAATACAGTATATAGACTAAAATAATACACACACACACACACACACACAATATATATAAACTAAATAATACACAACCAACCACGCAAACGCACACACACACACACAAACACACACGCACACACACACATACACACAATATATATAAACTAAATAATACACAACCAAACACGCAAACGCACACACACACACAATATATATACACTAAATAATACACAACCAAACACGCAAACGCACAAACACAATATATATAAACTAAATAATACACAACCAAACACGCAAACGCACACAAACACACACACACAATCACACACAATATATAATATTATAAACTAAATAATACACAACCAAACACGCAAACGCACACACACAATATATATATAAAATAAATAATACACAACCAAACACGGAAACGCACACACACGCACACAAACACACACAATATATATAAACTAAATACACAACCAAACACGGAAACGCACACACACACACACAAACAATATATATAAACTAAATAATACACAACCAAACACGGAAACGCACACACACACACACACATACGAGAGACGAGTGGGAGCGGACGTCGTTGGCTGGCGCTCCTCAAACTACCATCTGACTTGCCTAAAGTGGGGTACCGGTATACAGGAAATTATTGTGTATTGTCCCGCTAATAATATTATTACAGGAAAGTGTTCAGTCAAAGCTATTTAAAAATATGAATGTTTAAACGAAACTTAGAGAGTTTGTTTTGAGAAATCAGCTGGTAAGGCTGGTGACGTCACATGACAACAACAATGGCTGACATCGAAGCCACGGATATGAGTGGGGAATGTTTTTATGACGCCCCCTCGCCATGAACCTTAATTAAGTCTTGTACTACTTGCGCAGTTATCTGGGGGCTACATCCCTGTTGACACTGTGCATCGTGAAGAAGAAGAAGAAGAAGGATGGGGATTATTCAGGCTTTCCTGAAGGTAAGGAGGACCAGATCATCTTCCTGAACAGGAATCTGATAGGGCTGATAAAGTGGAGAAAGGAAATGGAGGGGTGGAGGAAGACCATTGGGACTGTAGTGGAAGAGAGCTGTGTCCCGGGGGAGGGTTTAAATGATCTAACTGCTAGGGTCAACGAATTGGTATCTGAGAATGTGGCTTTAAAAGAACAGATTAAGGAATACAAAGAACATTTAAATGAGAGAGAGTGAAAGAGATAGATGATGGGTATAGGGAGAGGGCTGAGAGAGAGATTCGTGAATTGAGGGAGGAGAATGCTAGGCTAAAACAAGGAGTGGAAACAAATCAGGACAGGACACAAAAAATGGAGGAAGAGGTATCTCAAATGAAAAATGTCTGGGGTGATCGAGTGGGTGAAGCAGAGGTACAACTAAAAGCAATTATTGAGGAGCAATAGGGACAGCAGGACGAGAACCTGAACAAGAGGGTAGTTAATGCCATCAGACAAAATGAGAAACAGGTCAGTGATATTATTGATAAGAAGAGATGTGTAATTATGTTTGGAGATGTAGAAGGGGAAATATTAGATAGAAATACGAGAAAGGGTGTGGAGATGAAGAAAGTTGAGAAGATGATTGATGTGATAGATAGACAAGATAAGGAGGGATGGAAGAGAGAGGTAGAGGATTGTTGGAGACTAGGGAAATACAAGAAAGGAGAAATGAGGCCAATGAAGATTAGATTTAAGTCAACCAAAGTAGCAGAGGAGGTACTCAGATCCAGCTGGAAGTTAAGTCAGGAGGGGGAATACAGAAATGTTAAACTAAGGAAAGATCTAAATGCGGAAGAGAGGGAAAAATTTAGAGAAATAAATAGAGAAGTCAAAGAAAAGAACGATAATAGATCAGAAGTGGAGAAGGGCTTTTTTTTCTACAGAAACATGGATGGGAAAGTAAGGAAGTGGTACCTGAAGAAGGGGGAGAGGATAGGGGCGGAGGGGGGGAGAAAAGAAGTGGTGGTACAGGAAGAAGGATTGGAGGGAGAGGTGCAACAGGAAGGGGAAATAGTAGGATAAAGACAGGGAATATCAATCATAATGGTAAAAGCAACAGGTGCAAGATGGTCTATAGCAATGTGGATGGGCTGCTATCAAAGAAATTAGAAATAAATGATTACATCAGACAGGAAGAGCCCTTAATATTGTGTCTATGTGAAACTAAACTAAATAAAGGGATAAGTTTGGAGGGAATGGGATGGAACAACTATAATATCTGGAGAAGGGATAGAGAAGACAAGATGGGGGGAGGGGTGCTAATTCTTACACATAATAAATTGAAAACAAGAATGATTGATCTGAATAATAGTAAAGCGGAAATATTAGCAGTAGAATTGACAGATGATGACAATCAAAAGGCGGATATTGTAGTGGCCTACACACAGGGGCTTGGGAAGAGGAGGAATACAAATTTATCAAAGATGAGATGATTATTTGAATTGAAAAATTAACTCGTAGAACCAATGAATTAATTATAGTAGGGGACTTCAACTGTAAAGAGGTGGATTGGGAGCAGAGAGAAGCTGGTAGCAACGTGAACTCGTGGGGGTATAGGCTACTGGATATGGTAACAGAAAATGTATTGGTGCAAAATATAAAGGAAAATACAAGAAGAAGGGGAAATGATGAAGCATCTAGATTGGACCTAATGTTTACTAGAGACCCAGATGTAATTTCTGATATAAAATACTTACCACCTTTAGGCAAGAGCGATCACGTTGTAATGGATATAGAAATCCTATTGGGTTATTCCAATATGGAGGAGAGGGAGGAGCACAAGGAAACTAGGTTTGACTATGCAAAAGGAGACTACCAATCACTGAGACAATACTTTAGAGATGTTGACTGGAGTGAAATACATCAGAGAAATAGTGTAGACGAGAAGTATGAAGTATTTAAAACAATATATGAAGAAGGAGTAAATAAATATGTCCCTAAACAAGGTAATAGGTCAGCGAAGGAAAAGGATTGGTTTAATGAAAAATGTAGGAAAGCCAAGGAAAAGAGAGACCAAGCGTGGAAGGCAGCTAGAAAAAGGTGTAATAGAGAAACTTGGAACAGATACAAGAGATTAAGAAATGTATATGCTGCAATTAGGAGACAAGAAGCCAGAGAATATGAGAAGAACATTGTGAAAAAATGTAAGAGTGATCCTAAGCTGTTCTATAGGTTTATAAATAGTAAAATGAAGGTAAGGGATAGAATAGTGAGGTTGAAGGTTGAAGGGACCACTTATGATGACGACCAGAATATGTGTGAAATTATGAACAATACACTACACTCAGTATATACTAAAGGTGATAACTTTGAAGAAGTACCGGTAGGTGAAATTGGTGATAAACTGGGAGAGATTAATTTTCTCCCAGAGGAGCTAGTAGAAATAATGAAAGGACTAGATGTGAAAAAAGCAGTGGGACCTGACAATGTAGCGGGATGGATTTTGAAAGAATGTGCTGACGAACTAGTGAAACCCTTATATGAGATAATGAAATACTCTCTGGAAGTGGGAAAATTACCAATGGACTGGAAGAGAGCCAACATTGTACCGATTTATAAATGTGGGAACAGGGAACATCCATTAAATTATCGACCTGTGTCACTTACTAGTATAGTGTGCAAAATCTGTGAGAAAATAATTAAGAAAAGAAGGATGATTTACTTGGAAAAGAATAATCTACTATCTAACAGGCAATTTGGATTCAGGGAGGGTACCTCATGTGTTACAAATCTACTCAGTTTTTATGACAGAGTGGTTGACATATTACAAGAGAGAGATGGATGGGTGGACTGCGTATATATTGACATGAAGAAAGCTTTTGACAGAGTATCTCATAGCAGGCTGAAGTGAAAATTAAAAGAGTATGGAGGGATTCAGGGTAGTTTGTTAAATTGGATGGAGGACTATCTTTCAGAGAGACAGATGAGGACTACTATCAGAGATAAATTTTCTACGTGGAAAGATGTCACAAGTGGAGTTCCGCAGGGAGCGGTGCTGGCTCCCATAATGTTTCTAATATACATTAACGACATGCCAAAGGATATAAATGCATATATGAATATGTTTGCAGATGATGCCATGATCATGAAGCGTATAGAAGATGAAAACAGTGGTAGGGAATTACAGAGGGATTTGGATAGGATAGATCAATGGAGCAAGAAGTGGAAAATGGAATTCAACACAAATAAATGTCATGTAGTGGAAATGGGAGTAAGTAAAAGAAGGCCTCATATGGAATATAAGTTAGGAGAAAACACTATTAACCCATCAGAGAAAGAAAAGGACTTAGGGATAACTGTTAGGAGTGATCTTTCACCTGAGAATCATATTAATAAGATAGTGGGAGAAACATATGGACTGCTAAACAGAATAAAAATAGCCTTTAACTATATAAACGAGGAGATGCTGGAGAAAATAATAAAAACATTGGTGAGACCAAGACTGGAGTATGCGGCGGTGGTGTGGGCACCACATCTAAAAAAGCATATAAAGAAGCTGGAGAAGGTTCAGAGAGCTGCAACTAGGATGATACCAGAACTGAGAGAATTACCATATGAGGAGAGATTAAAGAAATTAGATTTACCATCTCTAATGGATAGGAGGGAGAGAGGCGATATGATTATGATGTACAAATGTGTGAGAGGACTCGAAAAGGTGGACAAGAAGGGTTATATTGTGAAAGATAATGGTAGAACTAGGGGGCATAGATATAAGCAAATGAAAGGAAGATGTAAAGGAGATGTGAGAAAGTATAGTTTCCCTTACAGAAGTATAAGTAAATGGAATCAGTTGGAAGAGGAAGTGGTGTGTGCCACAAACATTCATATTTTTAAGGCAAAGTTAGATAATTGTAACTCAGGAAGCGGGACAATATGAGCCTAAAAAGCTCAACTCCTGTATACTACAAATAGGTAAATACAAATAGGTAAATACACACACACACACACACACACAAACAAACACACACACAAACACACACACACACACAAACTACTCACACACATATAATATATAGACTAAAATCATACACAATCAACCATCGATCAGAGGATGACAATGAAGATATCCCAGGATTCACGTACGCTCGTTGCACAACATATACACGGGCGTCACACGATCAAATTTAACGGTTTTTTAACCGTTTTTTCTGCCGATTATCGGCCAGAATTTAGTGCAGCCACTATTTTTTGGCCGATCACAGCCGACCATTTCCGCGCCACTCGACCACCCCTCGCCTACCACGATACGAGGCGATCTTTTTACACGATCACAGACGATGTCAGACAATCCCGGAAAAATTCAAATATTTTGAAAAGATCGGCTGTGGTCGGCGGCTAACGTACTGTGTGAGACGCGGCCTTTAGTAGTAGTAGTAGTAGTAGTAGTAGAATTTGTGCGTAAGAAAAATGGTATAATTCTCCCACGTACTGGACTAATATCACTCAGTGTGTCTGTCGGTCTGTCTGTCAGTCGAATATCTCCTCCTAGGATTATTCATATATGTTCACTAAATGCTACAATTGTATTGAGATGGTCCACACGGATACCAGTAAAAAAAAGTTCAGTGATATTACTCAAAGTCCAATCATATAGGTCAAAGATAAAGGCCTCATAGACTACAGTAGATCTGGACTGGACACGAAAATGGAACTTTGCAGTAAGGGACCCAAAATCGGAGAACGAAACCCGAAGTTTGAACCTGAAACTGCGAAAATGTGATATTTTCGCGGTTTCCAGGTTCAAACTTCGGGTTTCGTTCTCCGATTTTGGGTCCCTTACTGCAAAGTTCCATTTTCGTGCCCAGCCCAGATCTAATGTAGTCTATGCTATTATATATATATATATATATATATATATATATATATATATATATATTTTTTTTTTTTTTTTTTTTTTTTTTTTTTTTCTATGTGATTGAGGGAGGAAAAAGGCATAACTGCATATAGCGAGTGCCTCCCCCAAATCAAGGGACGTTCGAGCCAAAATGCCTGGACACACGGAGTTTGAAGCAATTTAAGTCATAGGAAGAGGGAAAGACTGATTCTGGGAGAGAGTTCCAGAGCTCAGCTGTTGAGTAGAAGAAAGTTTGAGAGTAACATTTCACTCTTGGGTTGGAGAGTTGCACAGAGTAGGGGTGGGATTGAGTTGCAAGACGGGTACCACGTGCCCTACGTAAAGGAGGTGGTATGCACTGGGATAGCTCTGAGGAACACTGATTATTATAGTAGCGATAGAATAGCGAGAGAGATGCAACATTGCGGCGGAGAGAGAGAGAGATTGCAGAGAGTTGGTGAGTGGACGGGAGTTAATGATACGAAAGGCCTTCCTTTCAACTTTGTCTAGGAGAGCGGTGTGGGGAACCTCCCCACACATGTGAACAATACTCAATACAAGGGCGCACTATGCCCCTGTACAGAGCAAGAAGCTGTGCAGGGGAAAAGAACCCCCTAAGGCGGTTGAGCACACCCAGCTTCTGGGAGGCTGCCTTAGCAAGACTGGTAATATGGTCCTTCCAAATGAGAGCAGAAGAAAAAGAGACACCAAGAATATTGAGAGAAGATGAAGGGTTGATTTTTGAATTGTTGAAGAATATGGGATAGTCCGCTGGGAGATCCTGACGGGTAGATAGATGGAGAAATTGGGTTTTGGAAGCATTAAAGTTAACAAGGTTTTCTCTGCCCCAATTGGAAATAGTATTTAGATCAGAATTTAAGAGTTCTATGGCTTCATTACGTTTGTCGTTGAGGGATTGCTGGCTGGGGCGTTCTGAAAAACTAATGGAGTAGTGTAAGGTTGAGTCGTCTGTGTATGAATGGATGGGAATTAAGGTACAGTTAAGGAGATCATTTATAAAAATTAGAAAGAGAATAGGAGATAGGACAGAGCCCTGAGGAACACCGGAGTTTATAGGGTGAGGAAGTGAACAATGGCCGTCCACAACCGCGGCTATGGAACGGCCGGAAAGGAAATTAGAGACAAAGGCACAGATGGAGGAATAGAAACCGAAGGAGGGTAGTTTAGAAATTAAAGATTTATGCCAGACTCTATCGAAGGCTTTCGATATGTCTAGTGCAATAGAAAAAGTCTCACCGAAGTCCCGAAAGGAGGATGACCAAGAGTTAGTAAGATATGAAAGAAGATCACCAGTAGAGCGACCCTTAAGGAAGCCATACTGGCGATCTGAGAGCAGATTATGAGAAGAGAAATGCTTAAGAAATTTGGAAGCAAGAATAGTTTCAAAAACTTTAGAAAGACAAGAGATAAGAGCAATTGGACGATAGTTGGAGGGTTGAGAGCGGTCACCCTTCTTTGAGACAGGTTGAATGTGAGCAAACTTCCAGCATGAAGGGAAGACGTTAGAGGATAGACAGAGACGAAAGAGTTTGCCTAGGCAGGGAGTCAGCACGGAAGCACAGTTTTTGAGAACAACAGGAGGAACACCGTCCGGACCGTACGCCTTATTAGTGTTAAGCCCAGAGAGGGTAGAAAGTACATCTTTAGAAGAGATTAGGATATTAGGCATAAGTAAGAGAGAGGAGGGCGGAGAGGGAGGAATAGCACCGGAATCATCCAAGGTGGAGTTTCTAGCAAAAGTTTGAGCGAAGAGTTTAGCTTTGTCAGAGGAAGAAGTGATGGTTGTGCCATCAGAGTGGGAAAGGGGAGGGAAAGACGAGGAAGAGAAATTGTTGGAGAGGTTTTTGCCTAGATGCCAGAAAGCTTGGGAAGAGCTAGAGTTGGATAGTTCAGTGCATTTATTATTGATGAAAGAGTGTTTGGCAAGTCGAAGAACAGATTTGGCTTGATTCCGGGCAGAAACATATGAAGAATGAGAGTCTTGAGTTTTAAGGCGTCGGTACCGTTTGAATGCTTCCTCCTTATTGCGGACAGCATTAGAACAGGCGTGAGTAAACCAAGATTTTTTAGCATTAGTCTGAGAGAAAGAGAATGGAATGTATGCTTCCATCCCCGATAGGATTACCTCGGTAATGCGTTCAGCACTCTCCGAGGGTCCTCGGCCATGGAAGCAGAAATAATTCCATGGGAAATCAAAGAAGTACTACCGAAGAGCCTCCCAGTCGGCAGCGCCAAAGTGCCACAAGCGCCGCCGGCTAGGAGGATCGGGTGGCTGTACTGGAGAGATAGGACAGGTGACAGAGATAAGTTTATGGTCGGAGGAGCCCAAAGGAGAGAAAAGATCGACAGTATAAGAAGAAGGGTTAGAAGTTAGAAACAGGTCAAGAATGTTGGGCCGATCTCCGATGCGATCCGGGATACGGGTGGGTTGCTGAACTAACTGCTCTAGGTCATTTAGGATAGAAAAGACGTAGGCTTGTTCACCAGGTGGATCAGTAGTGTGAGAGGAGAGCCAATGGCGGTGGTGAACGTTGAAATCTCCTAAGATGGAGATTTCTGAGAAAGGAGAAATGGATAGAATGTGTTCCACTGTAGAGTTTAGATAGTCAAAGAATTTAGGAAAGTTGGTTGAGTTAGGGGAAAGATAGACAGCACAGAAATATTTAGTAAGAGAATGACAGGAAAGTTTGAGCCATAAAGTTGAGAATTCAGAGGAGTCGAAATCGGGAACACGAGAGCAAGTGAGTTTGTTGTGCACATATGCACAACATCCGCCTTTGGCTTTGAAACTAGGATAGAGAAAGTAGGAGGATACAGAGAAGGGGTTGCTGGATGTTGCTACAGACACCTGAGTTTCGGTGAGGAAGAGAAGATCAGGTTTGTAGGAGGAGAGATGGTGATATATATATATATATATATATACTGCATATATATATATATATATTGTTACTTCCAACTGAACTATAGCTGCTTCAGTTGTAAGTGTGTGTAGTATTTCACATAGCCTAGTTGTTTGGGGGGGGGGGAAGGCCTGCCTTCTTTCTTTCTTCCTCCGTGTGCCTCGTGGCGAGGTGTTGCCATCGTTAGTCCACCATACAGTGCAACATTGTCTTTGTTGCCACGAGTGTAATTTTATAATTTGTTTAACCCTTGTGGGATTGTTTCAGTTTATCATAAGTTACCCAATGATGTCTTTTGTTTGTTTGATTACTCCTGTGTTATTAGTGAGAGCACAGGTACCTAGTTTAATTATGTAGTCTAGCCGTGCCTGGGGCTTCCCTTCTTCTTCCCGGCGTGGTCCATGGGAGTCTCGTCACTCTCGTGGCTGCGTGGCCTGCGTCAGTAGCTCACTCCCGAGACAGACATTGTATCGACCACACGCACTGCTCTGTGTGTGGTAGGCTTGCTATCTAGATCCCTTAATAGCCGCATATATTCTTTTGTTCCCTATTGTATAGTAGCATGGCAAGTCTGGAGTTACTTTAAACATAAATATTTTTACATTAACCCTTACAGTACCAGTGACGGTTATAGCCGTCAGTAGATAAGTCACTCCCCAGTCCCAGAGACGACTATAGCCGTCAGTAGTGTACTTTCCTTGTAACTGCCTGTACAAGGCTGTAGGCTACCAGGTACCATGACCTTTTGTCAATATGGCAACACTGCTCAGCTTATATAAGACCCACTGAACGCTGGGAGAGCCAGTATTCCTTCATCTCTTGAAGTGGAAGGTATTCTATCCTGCCATTTTGGCCACATTGCTTGGGACTGGGGGGGCGGACTTTTATTACTATACCCTAGAGTACAGCAGGGGTTGACCCTATTAGCTAGCATTTAGAGTTTTCTGCATTTCTTTAGGAGCATTGCATTTACTGGCATTCTTGTATGTTATCTTCACACCCTTCTTCCATTTATTTTCCTTTATTCTACTGCATTGTGAATTATTATTGTATGTTTATATTGTGTATTATTGAGGTTGGTATCTACAGTGGTTTAATGACTGGCTTGTTTGGACCAGCGTTTTGACAACCAGCATCAACCTACTGAGATACCAACCCTTGTGTCTCATATGTTGGTGGGGAGGACGTTTTTGTGAATTATTTCGTCCTACCCACCAACCCTGACAATAAAATAAAACTCATTATTTACTACAAATCTCCTAAGACCTCCAACCTTGTCCTCCGTAACCGCCCCATTTCCACCAACCAACCGAAAGACGATCATGTGATATATCAGCATATTTGCACCTCTGGGGACTGTGGACCCCTATCCTATGTTGGTATGACACAGACTCGCCTTTCCCGTCGACTAACCCTCCACCTTCAATCTGGCGCTATAAAAGATCACTATCAAGCCCCCCACCATCTTGCCCTAACTCGCGCCGACCTAGACAAACAAACCACCATACTCGACAAAGAATCAGACCCCAGAAGACTAGCTATTTTAGAAGCTCTATACATCCAAACACTCAACCCCAGCATCAACAACCAAACACAAGACCTTCAAATTCTTCCTTCAGGCAAGCGCTACAGGCATGTTGCCCCCCTTCCTCTCGCCCCGTGCCCCCCTACCTTACGCCTCCGCGCTCAGCACACAACTGACAACACCAACCAATCACAGCCACCCACAGCCAACCACCGATAAGATCTAGTGCCCGTCTCGCGAACAGACTGCCTTCCACCAATGAACAGCCACCACACACCCAGTAGCTCCGCCCACCTTCCTGTTCTTGATCCTCGAATTTTGTATAAATAGTAGGCTCCTGACCTTTGACCAGTGAGGACGTACCCAGTGACCGCTCGTGACATACCTGTTTATCCCCTAGTGAGGTGAACATTCCTAGTGATGGCTTGTGCTGATGAGATTGTCACCTCTTCCCATGTTCTCCAGCTTTGTCTTGCTTTGCAAGAGAGGCTGGAGAATGTTGAGCTCGAGGTCCAATCTCTCAAGGACGAGAACTTAGCATTGAAGATGGCATTTGAGGAAAACAAAAATGCCACTTGTGTAGGAAACCCGGACTCTTCCTGGAAGGTGGCATCTTCAAGAGGAATGAAATTAACCTTCCAGAAGCAGTATGTGACTGTTAAAAACAAGTATAGCACCCTGGATGACGAGTGTGATGGCAGTGAAGGGGGAAAGGAGGAAGGAGATGACCCGTCTTACAGCAGGGCAGTGAGAGGAGAGGGGAGGAAATCTGCAGCTACTTTTGCTGCTACTACTTCTGCTACAGGCCGGCAACAGAAAACAGCTAAGTCTATTTTAATTGTAGGGGATTCAGTGGTTAAATACCTTGGTAGGGCTACTAACACACATGTTGGTAAAGTTGTCTGTCTGCCTGGTGCCGGAGTCGAGAAGGTGGCAGAAAAGCTAGATGGTGTCATGGAAGCGAGTGGAGAGGACCCCATCATCTTCCTCAACGCAGGGAGCAACGACATTTGGAAATGCAGGACTGAGGAGTTGCTCACCACGTACCAGGAAATGTTGGAGAGGATCAAGGAGAAGGGTGGAGTTCCTGTGGTACACAGTATCCTACCAAGAAGAGGGGTAAGGAAGGAATGGTCCTCCAGGGCTATTGGTGTAAATAGCCGGCTGGAGAAGTATTGCAAGGCAAATACTATTCCATTCCTGGATAACTGGACCCTCTTCTACGGTAAGGATGAACTGTATGCCCAGGATGGAGTACATCTCTCTCGACTAGGAGTTTCGACCTTAGCCAGCTCACTCGACAAGTTTGTTGCGGGGTTTTGTTAATAAACCATAGGTGTGTAAGTAAAATAGAATCCCAGCCACATGAAATTGATAGTAATAACGAACATTCTGATAGCGTAGCATTTCGGTCTAGGTCCAGTAGTTCAACAGGTAAAAATAAATTAGTTAAAAACAATAGAAAAATAGTTGCAAATACAAGTAATAGTTTGAGGGTTTATTATACAAATTGCAGGAGTTTATGTAACAAAATGAACGAACTTAGAGCACTGGTTAGCAAAGAAAATATAGACATAATAGCGCTAACTGAAACATGGATTAATACAGAAACCAGGCATTTTTTAGCAGAGTTTGATATACCGGGATATAGTTTGTTTAAATATGACCGAACAAGTAGGAGGGGCGGCGGTATAGCAGTGTTTGTCAGGAGTTCATTAAAAAGCTGTACTAAATCAGGTATTAGAGTAAATAATGAAAATGAAAGTGTTTGGGTAGAAGTTAACGAAGGTAGTGAGACTTTAGTTATTGGAGTTATGTATAGACCGCCAAATATGAGTAGAAATGACGGAACATCATTATGGGAGGAAATTAAAATAGCATCAAGGCTTAGCAACGTGTGCATTATGGGGGATTTTAATTTCCCTAATATAGATTGGCAGCAACAAATAGGCGACTCTGATTCAAAGGAGTTTATTGAGGTAGTACAAGATAGTTTTTTTATCTCAATTCATAGATACGCCGACTAGAGGTGATAATATTCTCGATTTAGTTTTCAGTAACAATGAATATATGATAAATAGTATAGAAATCGGGGACCACCTAGGAAATAGTGATCACAATTCTGTGTATTTTAATATTCAATGGAAAGGTAATATCAGAGAGAATACAACATTAATACCTGACTTCAGAAAAGCCAATTATGGTGGGTTAAGAGAAGCCCTGTTAGCGGACCCTATGGTCAAAAAATTAAGTCGATCCAGGTGTCCAAATGAGTGTATCCTTTCTCAGGCACCTGTCATCTTAAGTCAGGAAGAGACGTCAAACTTGGTAGATACATACGATAATTTTATCAAGTCAGTATTCAATGCGCAAAATAAATATATCCCCAAAAGAAAATTTAGATCAACACAGAACCAACCCAAATGGATGAATAATAGACTATTAGATCTTCTAGGAAAAAAGAGAGGAATATATAGAAAAAACTAAAAAGGCGAAATTCACCTACTTGCTTACTATCAGAATCTATCACGACAGGTAAAAAAGGATATTAGTAAAGAAAAAAGAAATTATAAAATTAAGGTTGCCAATGACTCAAAAAATAATCCTAAAGCTTTTTACCAACTATATAAATCCAAGGTTAGAGATGTAATTGGTCCCCTTAAAACTTCGATAGGAGAAATGACAGAAAATGATTTAGAAATGTGCAGTACATTAAATAGTCAATTTCTTTCCGTTTTCACTAATGAAAATTTGGCACAGTTTCCAGAAGTCCGTAAGGTATACAGCGATAGTATAGATAATAGGTTAAGTACGGTTACTATAAGTAGAAATGATGTGCTTAAGGAAATTGACAGACTGAAACCTCATAAATCGCCTGGTCCTGATGAGGTATATGCTAGAGTATTAAAAGAATGCAGAGATGAGTTAAGTTACCCATTAACATTTCTATTTAACAAGTCATTAGAAACAGGTATAGTTCCAGAAGCTTGGAAGCTTGCAAATGTAGTTCCGATCTTCAAAAAAGGTGATAAATCAATAGCATCCAATTACCGTCCCATTAGTCTCACTTCAATCATAGGAAAGCTACTAGAGTCAATTATTGCTAGGAAAATGAGAAACCACTTAGAAACATTTAACTTAATCAATTCTTCTCAGCATGGATTCACTCAGGGACGGCCTTGCCTTACTAATTTGCTTAGTTTTTTCTCAGAGGTATATGAAGCAGTAGATAATGACAAGTCATATGATATTATATATTTAGATTTCAGTAAAGCTTTCGACAGAGTCCCTCATGAGAGATTGATGAGAAAGGTTGAGGCACATGGAATAGGTGGGGTGTTGTTAGGATGGATTAGGTCATGGCTAATTGGTAGGAAGCAGAGAGTCAGCATAAATGGTACCAAGTCAGAATGGGGAGCAGTCAAAAGTGGTGTCCCCCAGGGATCGGTATTAGGTCCCCTGTTGTTTCTTATACACATAAATGACCTAGATTTAGGTATAACTAGTAGGATAAGTAAATTCGCAGACGATACTAAAATAGGGAGATCAATTGATTCAGATAGCGATATAGAGTGCCTCCAAAGGGATCTAGATACCTTACATGAATGGTCAGTAAATTGGCAGATGAAGTTTAACATTGACAAATGCAAGGTATTAAAGATAGGGAAGATGCAAACAAATGTTAAATATAAACTAGCTAATTTAGAATTAGAAAATTCAGACTGCGAGAAAGATCTAGGTGTGTTTGTTAGCAATGATTTGAAGCCTAGAAAACAGTGTATAAGCGTTCGTAATAAGGCAAACAGGATTCTCGGGTTCATCTCTAGGAGTGTGAGTAACAGAACTGCTGATGTTATCTTAAAACTTTACTTGTCATTAGTGAGACCCCATATGGATTATGCTGTCCAATTTTGGTGTCCTTATTACATAATGGACATAGATTCATTGGAGAGAGTACAGCGTAGAATGACAAAAATGATCCATAATATTAGAAATCTTTCGTATGAAGAAAGGTTGAAGAAATTAGGTTTACATTCGTTAGAGAGACGCAGAGTTAGAGGGGATATGATAGAGGTATTCAAGTGGGTTAGTGGGATTAACAAAGGGGACATGACAAATGTACTAAAGCTCAGTGATAGCGAAAGAACTCGTACCAATGGTTTCAAATTAAATAAATTTCGTTTCAGAAAAGATATAGGCAAGTATTGGTTTGGTAACAGAGTTGTAGATGGGTGGAATGGACTACCAAGTGCTATAGTGGGATCTAAAACTGTAGGGAGCTTTAAGATAAAATTGGATAAGCATATGGACGAGAAGGGTTGGGTGTGAAGGGGGATCAGCCGGGTTGGGCCAATCAGCGCTCTGCAGACCCCCATAATCCTGCGTTAATCTCTAACCGTTTTGGTAAGATGATCCTCAGGGTATTAGAGTGTGAAGCCTATAATTGGGCTTTGTAATTGAATTGGGGTTGTGTGGGACAGGGATCTGCCTTGCTTAGGCCAATCGGCTTTCTGCAGACTCCCATTTTCTTATGTTCTTATGTTCTTATGATACCTTGTCCCTATTCTAATCATTACCTCTCCTTTCCCTGAAGATGCAAGATGTTTACTTGTGAAACGTTGGATCCACCATGAATTTTGCTAACCTGTTGTACCTCATCTCTGAACCCCAGAGGAAAATTGTTAGAACTATTGAAAGCTGTAACAATAAAATCCTTAATGCTGAAACTGCTATTGCCTTTAACCTCGTCTGTTTAAAAGAGAATCTATTACCTGGCTATACTAACATATATATATATATATATATATATATATATATATATATATATATATATATATATATATATATATAAAGTAAGAATCCTGCCAGCCAATCCACACGCTGCAAATCACCATCCCTTTAAATCAGCTGAGTTTGACATTTCCCACAACTCTGCCACACCCGCCCGGGCAGCCAATCAGGAGCCTCCGTTGTCGGAGCGTGTAAAGACCGAGCCAGCCGTGCGCACATCTCCCCTTTCAAAATCGCTCTCGCTCCCTCCACCGGCCGTTCCTTCAAGTTGCAATAGGTCTATTACATCAGTGCAAGCCCCATACTCCCGTAAGCCACTACAAGACCGTTGCAACCATCTCCCTGGGACTTATTACAAAGAGAGAAGACCCGAGGAGGGAGAAAGAAACCTTCAAAGCGCGGGGATAGAGGTAGTACTGCCCGGGCGGCTGGCTCAACCAATCACAGCGCGCCGCGCCGTGAGGCGGAGCTATAAAGGGATGGGGGAGGGGCTGCAGACGTCACAGACTCAACTCGAGAAGTGGTACTTGGTACAGCTAAGGTCTCTCCCAACAGGCCTCTAGCACCCCCCAGATCTTCAAGACCTTCAAGCTGAAGAAGAAAAGAAGAAGTGAAGAAGAAAGAAGTTAAAGATGGACGTCTTGAGGACCAGCCAGACCTAGCCTGCTTGCCTCTACGTAGCATCAGCAATCTCTCTCCACCAATCAGCACCTCTTACTGCGCTCTCCCGGCCAATCAGCTCCCTGTATCTCACCTCATAACTCATCATCATCCTTCTCCATTCTCATTACTTTCCTGTATTCTTATCTTTTCCCCAAACCTTTCTCATTAGCGGCTCGCTTGGTGTAGTGACTAGCGTCTCGGACTTCCACCCAGAAGGCCCGGGTTCGCGCCCACGCTCGGCGCATTAAAGATTTTTCACAAGCACCGAGTCGTTACCATCCCTCATGAGCAAAGGGATGGGGTAGTAGTACAGGACCCCAATGGAAATACGCCTAATCGGCCTTATTGAGCTATCCTTAGCTAGCTTAGCATGCGCTAGTTTTAAGAACTATTATTATTATTATTATTATTACATTACCTTTCCTTTCCAGATTATTAAATATTACCCATTACCGCCCATTAGAAGCCCACTTGTAGTACGACGCCGAACCTTGAAGGAATTGCCCCTGGTTATAGGAGGCAAGTGGGTAGGGTTTAGCCTTCAAGTAGGATTAGGGCCCTGTGACATAGGCTTGCCTACAGTCCAAGGGCATAGGCAGGAATTAGGTTTCTTCTGGGGACACTCCATAGGGGTGCCCCCTGGGTACAGCTTAGCTCATAAATTTCAATTATCTCCCTCCCCCATCTCCCTATTTTTGAAATTTCCTATAAATTTAGCTCTCGAAATGCTTCAGTATGGCACTGTATATCAAAGTTAAATGTAACTCTCCTCCCCCTGATGATCCTGGCTCACATATCTTCAGTATCAACCAGATCCAAATTGTAAAAGTATTCAAAAATCCCAACAATACCCTTAAAATTCGCCTTGCCTCTCAAAAAGACCTTAATGCCTACCTTGCCCCTGATAACGTAAAGAAACTTAAAGATGCAGGTTATGAACTAGTAGTCTCTCCCTAATTAAAAGCTGCTTGCACTGTCAAGATCACTCGCCCTGATAAAAGCATCTTCAACAGGGATGAGGAAGAAATTGCCAAAGAAATTTCCCGAAGAAACAAAATTAAAATTTGTGAAGTCACAAAGACTCCCCAAAACACCCTCAAAATTCGCTGTGCCTCCCCTCAGGAAGCCAGCAAACTCCTCAAGTCAGGTCTCAAAGCCTTCCATGTCATCGTGCCACCTGAGTTCCTCTCTCCTGAGTCATGGGTAAACCTCCAACAATGCTTTAAGTGCTATCAGTATGGGCACATATCATCTTCCTGCAAAAATGAGCAAGTATGCTCGTGCTGTGGTGACACTGACCACTCTTTCACAACTTGCCCATCAAGCTCCCTTAAATGTAATAATTGTAGCGGCCCCCACATTGCCATAAGTTCTGAATGCCCCTTCCGCCTCAATGTTCTCAAACGAGCACGTAAAAATTCAAAGACCTCCCCAACATCCTCCAACAACCCTCGCCCTCTCTTCTCATCCCATCCAGTCACCAACAAATCATATGCCTCAGCTGCTACCCCATCACTCCCCCATCAATCCACACCCATGCCTTCCTCCTCCTCCATCAGCTCCAACCCCCAAGCCCTTTCTTCAATCGGGAAATTTTTGCCCAAACATCAGTACTAGTAAATATAGCTCTTCACCTAACAGATCATCAAGTTACCCCAACATTCAATAAACTTTTGAATGACGGCCTCACTGCTCACAATCTCCCTGCCATCTCTATTCCTGAATCCTGGTACCAATTCAGCAAAGAAAAATCCTCCAAAACTCCCACCCCTACAGCCATCTCCTCCCCCAATACCTCCTCATCCTCTACCTCCCCCCCACCTTAGTCACCCCCTCTACCGACACCTCCACCCCCAACTCCAAGACTCCTACTCCTCCTAACACACAAGAAACCACAACCCAAGAGACTCCTGCCCAGAACCCTTCCCTCCCCAATGACGACATGCCCATCCACACTCCTGACCCCTCCCCTATCCCACCACCATCCATGCCTCCCCCAAATACCCCTCTACCTCTACCCCTATCCCCAAAGATCTTCCTGACCTCAATACCCCAACATCTTTCATGCCTCCCCCACCCTCTCCTACACCAAAAACACCCACCATTCCTCATCAATCTCCCAATCCCATTCCTCCCGAATCTCCTCTAAAAAGGAAACCGAGCAGCCCAGCTGAATTACCTTCCCCTGACTCAGACCGTTTTCGACCAAAATGCCGTAAAACATTAAATCCACAGAAGAATGCTAACTCTACCTCCAAATCCCTAGCATTTGGAGCGCTCCTTTTCATCCTCTCCCGCTCGCCAACGATCAAAATACATGAACAGCAGCTTACTCCCTCCCCTACCATAAAATGTTCATAATTTTTTTACTCACCAAACCAAAATTTCTTAAAAAATTAAAAATTACTCAATGTATTAAGCCATTCATATAACAGTGCAACCACCTCCAAATCCGGCAGTTGACAGCTATGCCTTGCTGCCCACCTTTAGACCCTTACCATCCAAAATTATCAGGCTACTTTTTAACAGCCATGCCTTGCTACCCAACTTTAGACCCTTACCATCCAAAAATTGCCAGACCATCCTTAAAACCTTCTACATTACCACATTTTATTATGCTAAAAAAATTATATTCAAGAATTGAAAACAAAATTTTATATTCAAATTCACCCAGACTCATCTGATTCGTCCAGACTGGTAGAGGCGGTTGGGCATGCCGGCTCGTCCACAGTCCAACCTCTATACCACTCTTGACCGATCAGAGCTTCTGAATCTCACTTCACCACAAATTTATTTTTACCACCCAAAATTAATTCTTTTTTGCCTTTACCACCCAACATCTTTATCTCCATCCCTTCTTGACATGCCATACTGAAGCTCTCAAAAATATGTCTCAATAATACCAACAGTCACAGCCCTCCTCTAAACCCCCAAACTAAAATCAACACAACTCACGCACGTTGGGTCAAGCCCCGACACTCTTTATCCTCCTACTTTGACACTTTCTCTCTTACTACACCAATAAAAACTTCCCTTCTTTCACCCTCACCCACCTTTTCTATATTCTTATTCATTCATTCTGCAGACGTTACTCACGTCACGTTCTCCACTGGGCCAACCTGCCAGCAACTCTCTACCTCTCCCTCACCTGTGCAGTGATGGGAACTTGGCCAAACCTGCTCCAGCCAACCAGCTTGCTTACCACCCACCAATAACGTCCACCTCTGGCCTACAACAACTTTCCACTGCTGACCAGATACACCATCAGTATCCTGGTGCTTGTCGTCATATTGCTAGCTTACACACTTATAGCCAAGCAAGACAAGTAGTAAATGGGACTGAAGACTTCGAGAAGACATATTGGCCGGCTAGGAGGTGGTGAAGACTGCTCCAGAAACAACCCAGACTTTTTAAAGGACTCTTAATGGGCCCGAAATAGATTAAAGAAAAGAGAGAAAAAATGCTTGACAAACCCAGTGGTTCCAACCAATTAAAATTAGATGTGTTCTTATAGAACAAAAAGAAAGATAAATCGATAGACTCATGAATAAATAAAAGGATGCATTGTTGAGAGAGATCGCTGTTAATGTTAGAGAAGTCTCCATGCCATTTAGCTATAAATAGGATAGGATCTTATAGGGTAATAAGTAAAGGGGATTACTAAGAATCATACGGGAGTCTGTTTATATAATGATTAATGATAACGGGGTTGTGCCACTTATTAAAGAATAGGAATTAATCATGCTTGTGATAGGTTAGACCTAGCTTGAGAAATAGTCAGGAAGGACACTAGTCCATTTGATGAAATATATTGTTTATATATAAAGGAAACATTGTTATTCGATTAGAGAGACAATTATACGGAATACGGTTTTCAGATTAAGCGACCCTGTAATCATGACATAAGTAACAAGTCGAGGTGACTATTACCAGGGGTGTTGTATTAGTGAAAGTAGTCATTTTATGTTGAATGAAATAGTGTTCTGATATACCAGGCGATCAAGTGTTAAATTGTTGTAATAAGGTAATGTTGAAATATCGGATACAGTATATTGAATTATGTAATGATCTATATGAGTTGAAACTTTATTATAAGTGAAATAAAATGGGGGGTAAATTGTTTTGTATAACTTCATTTGTGAAATAGGAATCAGGAGTGTGGGACACTCCGGAGCAGAGTTAGAGTTAAGTAATTGCCTACAGGCGCCTATTTAATAGGGCCCCTTCATCATTGACGACTTTGCCTATTAGTAATAATAGTCTCCATTCAACATCCTGCACCAGCATTTTGAATAGCCCGCGCGGAAGAATCATGGAGTACTCGTCATAAGTGCACGCTTAATTCCCTCATGGGATCGTCATTTTGATCGGGTACCCTACAGAAAAAAACTCCGTAAAAAATTAAAAAGAAAATATAACTTAATGTCTGTTTTCATATGACTTGCCATATTCGTGGATTTCTCATGCTTTGCTTCCCCGACACCAGGCCCCCTAGCGGCCATCTTCATCCTTCCAACTTCCGCGTCCCTCCCGTCAACAGGGCTCGCACCGTGTCCGATTCATTCGACGTTCACAGAGCTTCTAGTGAGTCCTTACTCATTTGTATACATCTGTATGGTAGTAACAGGGTTTAGATTAGCTAGCACGGCTGCCAGATTGGTAGGTCCGCAGGAAGTGTGTGTTAAATTAGGGTACCATTGTCACAGGCGTCTACGAGTCCCGCATTGTTGTACCGCGTGTGTTGTTGTTGTGTTACGGCTTTAGCTGTTGTGTTTACTTAGCTAGAAGGCGACCACTCTACGAGGCATGATACAGACTGTCAATATTGAGGAAAGTACATGCCATTATCTTCAGATATCAGCAAAAGCTCTGGTTAAGGGTGTCTGCACGTGGTGCTCCGCCTTCCAGGGTTCATGTTTTGCTTGGGCCCGTTGGGTGGGCCTCCCTCTTCATTGTGCTGCGGCTGGGTGCCGGAGCGTCGCCTGCCGGGATGTTCTTCGGACCACGTGGTCGGCCTAGTTAGGGGTCTCCAACGTAGGCTTCAGGTAATTTAGATTTCTAAATTTCTGTCCTTATGTTGTGCCTATGTATGCCTTCTTTTTGGTTCATGCATGCGGGCTTGTTCATTTGGGGTTAAGGAAGACGTCCCTATATGTCATTATGTATATTATATATATGTGTGGGACTTCGGGAAAGGGGCTGTGCCAACCCTGTTTCCCGGTAGTTTTTGTCTGTTCCGGCGGCCCCGTGCGGTGGGTCCACGTTATCCGTCTCTTAACGGGTAGGAACGTTCAAAAGATCCCGGCGTGGTTTAGTTGAACCACACTCTCCCGGCGGAATTGCATTCCTAGCAGGGCTACAAACTCGGCCCGCCGGGTTAACTCACCCTGACTGGCCCCGTGACACGTTATGACTTTATCGCCTGCGGCGCCACCAGTCGAGTGTACACGAAGTGATAAGATCAGTTTTGCAAACTTATTCAGTATGATCAGACACTAAAAGGGTCAAGGGACCTGTGGCTCTTGTCACAGGTAAGTTATTGAAAGTCAGCTAGACATATCCGGCGGAAGGTTAGAGTAGTGGTGAGCTATAGCTAACTTTCCGGCGGATTTGGGTTAGGATGTTTAATACCTCGCAGGTTATCATTATGAGCATTGATTCCTGGAGAAAAAAAATCCAGGTCCCAGAGACTGCTTCTCCGGCGGAGTTGGACACCTATCCCGGCGGAGGGGGGGACCCTCTCATGACGGCAACATGCCTAGGTTTGAACTTTGTGTCACACCCACTTGCTCCCTTTTACCCATTTTTGCTCACAAACTTTGCATCAGGTGTGTCAAGTGTTTGGATCGCTCTCGAGGCGTGTGGTTATCTAAAAGATGCGCCATCTGCTCTGAATTAAAAACCGCCTTGCTGGCGAAGAAAGATTTATCATGTTTAGCAGCCCTCCACGAGATTAAAGCCACGTTTAATTCTTATGCTAAAGAAACTGCCCATAAGGCGCTTCAGTGTGATGACGAAGTCCTTTGGGAAAATCTCATTATTAAGTCACCTTTAGTAAAACCCGGCTCTTCTAAATCTGTCAGACCCAAAGTCAAAACAAAAGCCCTCAGCAAAGAGATAGTGAGTAGTAGCAGTGAGAGCGAGGTCACGAAGTACTTTCCACAAACCTTCTCTATCCACTCTCACTCTTGTCATAGGCCTTCTCCAAGTCCATAAAGGCAACATACACCTTTTGTTTCTTCTCCAGATATTTCTCCACAACACAATTCAGGGTAAAAATCTGATCTACATATCCTCTTCCCTTCCTAAAACCTCCCTGCTCGTCGCCTCAGAAACATGGGCCGTTAAAGTAGAGGATGTCAACAGAATGGAACGTAATGAGATGAGAATGGTGAGATGGATGTGTGGGGCCAGGCTACAGGATAGAATAGCAAATGTTTAGCTGAGGAGACGTTTAGGTATAAAGAGTATTAGCGAGGTGATGCATAAAAGTAGACTGGGATGGTATGGACATGTGGAGAGAATGGATGAACAAAATTGGGTGAAAAAATGCAGGTCTGTGATTGAGGAGGGAGCTGCACCAAGGGGTGGACCGAGGAAGACCTGGGATCGGACTATACGTGCCGATCTCAAATCCAAGAACTTGACAAGTGAAGCAGCCCTTAACAGGGTTGCCTGGAACGCCGCCATTAGGACAAGAGACTGAAACTGCACGTATGTGTGGAACACTCGGTCTTAAAATTGTATGTTATGTGTTATGTTACACAGTAGTGTTTAGTCACGACTGATAATCCAATGGTCCCGGGTTCGAATCCCAATGCATCAATGGGAAGATATTATTGGGATGGAATTTGTGCTGTACCTAGTATCAGTGGATTACCACAAAACCCACCGAAACGCCAACAAAAAATAAAATACCCTCATTGTTCCCGGATTAAATAGCACTGTATGAATATTCCCATATTCAAAATATGCTACAGGGGAACAATGCCTAGTGAGTTAATTGCTCAATAGGTGGCATTCTGAGAGTGAAGGTCCTAGTCTAGGTGTAAAGTCAGTGAAAATAGGTTAGCCTAAACAGACCTCGGATGCGGAGATAACTTGAGCCGACCTTGCCAAGTGAGATATCTTTCTTGGTGACACTGGTAAGGTGTTCACCTCATAGCCCAGGGGTCCCAGGTTCAATCCCAGGCCCTGGCATATTTTTGTGAGGCTATTCCCACATCTAACGAAGTTTAGGTGTGCTGGTAAAATTGTTCAGATGGTTGAGAGTAAGATCGGAGCTCCATAAATCCTCTTTCGGGTATGGTGTAAAAACCGATTCCTACAGAACAAGGAAGTGGAGAGGAGAGACCAGGGAGTGTATGTGAGACGCGCTTGGGTTGGGTTGTGGAAGTTGTCAGCCGCCCAAGCGAGTTGCCAACTGGGCAGTTAGTAGGTGCGTGTATGCACCGCTCAGTGAAGTCGACTCACCATTCCCGTTCATCTCTCTGACGGACTCTCGGTCGATTCGGCTCAAGCTTGTTCCTCTCTGTTCGGAGCTTTCGCTTCCCGAAAGGTGAAGTAGTGTAAAGTCAGTGAAAGTAGGCTAGCCTAAACAGATCGGATGCGGAAATACCCTGAGCCGACCAGGCCAAGTGGGATATCTCTATTGGTCTAACTGGTAAGGTGTCTGCCTCACACCGAAGGGTCGAGAGTTCGTGCCCCCACCAGGGCATGATATTTTTGCGAGGCTATTTCCGCATTTAACGAAGTTTAGGTGTGTTGGTAAAATTGTTCAGATGGTTGAGTAAGATCGGAGCTCCATAAATCCTCTTTCGGGTATGGTGTAAAAACCGATTCCTACATAGGGGGTGAGACAGTGAAGCACAAAATGCGAAGCAGCTTCAGAGATGGGGCTGCTTTGAGCCGTGAGTGGAGCTCTAAGTGCTTCACATGTCTCACTCCCTAAAATGGTACAAGACCTCACGGGCTTCACCGTGTTGAGCGGTTGGATGTACAGGCTCTAATTGGGAGTTTTTGCAATATAGGAAGAAAAAAAAAAAAAAAAAAACACACACTCTTGAGGACCACAATGTAAAGGTTTATTGCATTTCAATCATCAAAGATAAAGAATGGTATGGTTTATTCTAGCCACAATATCATGACTGCACAGACAATTACAATGTATTGTATTGTGATGACAAGTACTTCGCCATACTCTATAGCCATTTTGCAATCACTATAGGTAGCGCCAACGAACTTGACAATTATCTCGACCCCTGGCCTTTTCGTAACTCAAAAGGACCTAGAGCAAACTGGCTGTAAATATCCACACCTATTTCTTGGTAGACTCTTCCCAAATGATATAAATGTCAGCCCGATTGCTTTATTCATTTTGAGTTATAAGAAGTTAAGGGGGTCCAGATTATTGTCAAGTTCGTTGGCGCTACCTTTAGTAATTTAGGTTAGTATAATCTAAAACAGGTGCTATGGGTGAGATTCATTTGTAGCACAGATCCCCATTATGGAATGTGGAATATGAATTAGATGGGCATTAAATAAGACTAGAGAATTTTAAACTACTAGTACTGTAATTTAAATTCCACAATAGCCATAGGTTTGGAGTGAAATTTAACCCCTTCTGTACCAGCGACGTCTTGTTTACTTTATTCTGGCTAGTATTAGACATTTTTATTCAGTTTAAAAAGGGCCTCCAGCAATTGAATGGCTTCGAACTATCTTAATTAACCCTTTTTACTACCACAGATCCTTCATAAGCTACTCAAAATTGTCTAAATGTAGCTGGAATAAAATACAAAAGACTGTCACTGGTACTGTATGGGTTAATAATACTGCATATATGTATGGCAACAACACCCACACTAAGTAATGCAGTATTAGTAATCTACTCAATATGTGTTGTCTATAATTGTATGTTGCTATAAATAATTCTACCTAACCCCTTCACGATAATGACACGTTTTACCAGTTTATCACTAGATGATTTTACTCAGGTTTTGAAGGTCCAATGGGAATTGGGAAGTACCTTCCGAAGTTTGATAAAAATTTCCTACTAATATCCAGAAAAAAGAAAGAAAACTAGCATCCTTGTATTGTGAAGGGGTTAAATATCTTAAAAGTAATATAAAAGTATATACGCTAGTCATGCATCATAGGTTACTGATAGTCCACTAACACTTATATCCTACACAGTAAGACTCAAATGCCATTAAATCTGCAACTATCTTAACTCTTTCCGTCATATTTAGCTACGTAAGTTAGGGGTTGCCCGTGCGCCCGGTACTTCCCCTACAACACACTTTCTCACACTGAGGGACCGTTAAAAGTCAGAGGAATTTGGGGTTGCCACCAACTGACAGATTATGATCTAACTTACCTAACTTACTGAGCTCAATATGACGCAAATCGCGTCATAAACTTATTATTGAGCTATTTCATGAAGTTCATATGACGCGATCGCGTCATATGATACTTTTGGGGGAAACCGCCATATGACGCGATCGCATCATATATGACGGAGAGGGTTAAGTGTACAGTATATTTGCTGCTGCACCACTCCACTACCACAAACACAATACCTGTACTGTATTAACATTTATGTAAATCACAAAGTCGTAGGGAGTGAGGGTTGGGCGCCAGTTAGACTAGATAATAGTCCGCAAGACGCCCAGCCCGGGAACTCGGTTTATACTTTACAATATATGAAGGGCCCTGCTTGGAAGTAGGTGGGAGGGCAATGTGGTGTAGTGACCTGCTTTGCTCCACCCTGCCCATCTTTGTTTTCTTTCATCCATGACCCCATTCTCTTTATTGCCGAATCCTTGGCTTTTGCTAAGGCCAGCCCTATAAGAGTTAAGCCGGTATCACACGAGAGCTTTTATAGTGAACATTCGATTATCAAAAAATTTCTGGTAAAATTTCTGGAATATTTTGCACTGGTATCGGAAACTAGACTGATGGTAGATGAATTTAATATACCGAAATAGAATATATGTTGACCTCATAAGCTGCCAGACCAGTGTTGAGGATAAATGTTGAGGGAAAAAGCGCCCTTGTGATACCGGCTTTACATGTTGTAACTCAGTGGTCTGGTTAAACTATTCATCATTAAAAAAAAAATAAAGATAAATGTGGTATAGTTCCGCTGCATGTCTGCCTGCTGTGACTCTGGGAGATCTGGGCCCTGGGATCTTTTGCTGGGGACCTCTCATGGTTCTTGGCCTCCTTGTGGGCGACCCAGTTGTGTGTAATTTTTATATTTTATATTTTGTTTAATTTGTTGATTCTGTTCGGGCTCTGTCTTGAGTTGGCCATCCTTAGCTATGGGGTATGTGCCCGAGTATATACATACATACATACAAAGTACAAGTTAGTCATTGCATTCACTGTCTAAATTTTGATGAAATTGTTTTATCTAATTATTATATCTGGTGCAAAAATAAGCAGTAAACTTTTCTTTTTTACACAACCACTTAATTCCCATGACATGAGAGTAGCAGTACTGTATGTATATACAGTAGTATCAATATAGTACTTGAGAGCAGACCATTCATAAATTCAAGTGGTATTGAGTGACAAAAACATTTTCAATTTAACTGTCAAGACAATAGTATTTCACAATTTCAATTTGTATAGGCTCAACTGATGGCAAATGTCCATACTTTAAATTGTAAACCACAAATCTTGTTTATCTTGTGTCGTCCCATTTTTTTTTTTAAGGTTTTACATTATAATTATATATATCTGTTTCCCATTTCAACACAACCATACTGTATTCTGTACTCAACTTTCCTGTTCTTTCTGTTCTATTAAGCGTTACTTCCACGTAGCGATTTTGAAAAGTTTTTTTTATCTTTATCTTGGGTCATCCCAGTTTTGGTTTGTTTATTTTGCAAGTTTTACAATTAAACTCCTAAGCATCAAGTTGGGTTTCTTTAAAATATGTCATTCATAATATCTAATGTAAAGGCACTCCTCGCTAAAACTTTTATTTGAAATTGTTTCACTAATACATTGTTTTTTTATATAGGGAACATACTATCCGATGACCCGATGTACGGTATTATTTTAAGTTTTTAGGTGTTTGTGTTTGTGTTTTGGCTGGTCCCAGAATGCATCCCCATTTGCCCCATAAATCTTAGGGTTTGCTATATATTTTCTATTTAAGATCGGGTTTCTAGGAACGTAACCCAATCGTAGATCGAGGGAGATCTGTAATTAATTTAGTTGTTATGCTTCCATACTAACCCTTTCAAGCTCCAATACGCATTTCTGTTCTGTTTTCTGGCTATTAGACGATTTTATTCAGATTAGTAACGGTATATGGAAGTCAAAGGGTTGATTGAGATAGTATTTACCCTTTTAATACCCACAGATACTTCCTAAGCTGCATAAAAACGTCTAATGATAGCCAAAATAAACTGCTAAAACGCGTCAGAGCTTCAAGGGGTTAAGTTATATATGAGACAATTAATGGTGCATAATCGCACGAAAAATTATAGAAAAAATAATAGCTTCACTATAGAGTTGTCACATTTTAAGTCTTGTTTTTCAGTAATTCAGAATTGTGTTTTAGGCTTCCTAGGTTCGAGTCCTTGGAGTGCCACATGTATTGTATTTGTTAATTTCATTAATTGAGTTTAGAGGTGAAGTTTTATTTTATTTTAATTTGCTAAAGCATTGTTTCCACATAGCGAATTTGATAAGTTCTTTTGCAATTATATTGTCTCGTCCTAGTTTTGGTTTGCTTATTATGCAAGTTTTACATTTTAATTAAATAAAAATACAATTTAAAGTGAGGAATAAGTGTAATTTATTTAGTATGAAGTTCTATACAATGGTGGAGACTGATGATTGACGCTGGACAGGGACTAAGCCTGCAGCATTGGTCTCCCATCTCTTGTGCCACATCAGTTCACTGAAAAGGCCACAAAGGATGAAAAGCCCGTCGCACCAGAGAGGAATGTAGGATAATAGTGAGCCGTTACAATGCATGTAAGGGGAGGTGTGGCAGAGTGGTCTTGCCACTGGACCCAGGTTCGAATCCCAATATGTCAATGGGAAGATATTATTGGGATGGAATTTGTGCTGTACCTAGTTTCAATGCATTACCACAGCACACCTAAATGCCAAAAAAAAAAAAAAAATCACTGTTCCCTGATTAAATAGCACTGTATGAATATTCCCATATTCATAATATGCTACAGGGGGGCAATGCCTAGTGAGTTAATTGATCAATAGGTGGTGTTCTGAGAGTGAGTCTGAGTCTGAGGAAAGAGACGGAGCAGCTTCAGATAGAGTTGCTTCGAGCCGGGGTGCTTCGCATGTCTCACTCCCTAGACTGGAACAAGACCTCACGGGCCTCACCGTGTTCAGCGGTTAAGTGTGCAGGCTCTCAGCCTATGCCCGAGAGGGAGTAGTTGGAATATAGAAAAACAAAACAAAATGGAATGGAAAAATTATGCTAAACCATTGTATGTAATGTACAGTCGGCCTAATAAGTGATGTCTCGGCACCAAGTATATTTCAATCAATAATTGGTATCAGCAATGTCTAAAACTTGATTTATTAGTTTCGAGTGAGATATACAAGCACGTTCCTAAACTTACCCACCCTATTCAACATCTGACAGACATTAATACCGCACAGAGCGAGCCAAACGTAATGCCAGCTGAGACATGACTTATTAGCGCCACTGTACAGTCAATAGGAGGTACAAGCGACCGCAGTCAAGGGCTCTACATTTTAAGGAGACAGTGGTTATTTTGTTTTGGATCTATTTATTTATATATTAACTTATTTCTTAGTTTCCTCGCTAGACCTTCATCAAGCTTAAAAATAAACAATCCATAGACCCTCCTTCAAGATACTACCACAAATCATTCTTCAACTGCACAAAATCGTCTAAATATAGCTAGAATAGAATTACCAGAGTATGCAAATCATGGTAACAAATATACAAATAATCCTGGATTTGACTTTCTCACCTTTGTTGCATAAAAGGCCCATATATTAGTCGTCAATATAAAAACAACTCGCTACATAAAAGCTCCAAGTTGTAAGAGACACATAAACCCACAAATACATGTAATGAATGTGTGTAAGCCAGTATACTAATTGATTAAATACTCAATAATGGAGATCTAATATACAAATACTTATTAATAGCTACCAATCAAAAAGATACTACCTTGACCCCTTCTGTACCAGCGACGGCAGGGAGCCGTCAGTAGATAAATCACTCCCCAGTCCCAGTGACGGCAGGGAGACGTCATTAATGTCCTTTCCTTGTAACTGCCTGGTACCACGACCGTTTGAGCACTGCTCTAGAGTTGGCAACACTTCTCAGCTTGTATCCAACCCTCTGAAGGCTGGGAGAGCCAGTATTCCTTCATCTTTTGAGGTGGGAGGTTGTTCTATCTTGCCATTTTGGCCATATTGCTTGGGACTGGGGGGGACTTTTATTACTGTACCCTACAGTACAGTAGGGGATAATCAATAACCACATAATACTGGGATGAACAAACACATACTATGTCATTAAAATATATATATAAATAAAAGTTAATCATTATACTGTACTGTGCTAATTGATGTTATGGGGAGTATCATGTTCCAAGCCATGCCACAGTATATTAAATTACACATACAGTAGTGTCATATTCAATAGTTCTAGTGGACGTTTTGTCAAAGTAGAAACAGTTTAGTACACATTAGTTTTCGTTTTGCACTGCTCAGTAATGCTGAATATAAAATACAAATATGATTAGAATTAAAATGATATATAAATATCTCATCAGACCATTTGCCAACCAATCACGATCTATAACTCCATATAATAACATTGGTCAATTTGTGTATTACCGAGGATGCCATGAAAGAGCATATATATTTGCGTTGGTCTCTCTCACCACCAAGAACAACAACATGGATATCGATGCCTCCAAACTTCAGCAGTAAGTACAGTTGCAGACGATGGAAACCGCATTGACGTTAAGGGAGATACAGTAAAAGTCTGTTAATCCGACGACCGATGATTCGAATCTCCCAATAGTCCGAATTTTTCAATTTGAGGCCAAATCCGAATTCACCCGATGGTCCGAATTTCAAGAAGTCCCAAAGTCCCCTTTTTGAGGCATTAGGCCACTCAAATGACACATAATGGAGCACACACATATCATATGTTCATGAATTCACTTTAAAAGTTTACCATTGTCATTGTAGCCTATTACCTACTTCAAAACATTCAGATTAATGGTCAAAGGAAGCTACTGATATAAACGTAAACACCTTCTTCTTCCAAATCGTCTGCTAGAGAGTTTGTTTTGCTCTTGAACGCATCCTTGGGACGCTCCGATGCGCTACTGGCTTGCACCGCATTTTCTGCAAGCGCATTCAGCCTTGAGCTTGAAAACGCACCTTTGGACGTATTAGTCTTGAGCTTGAAAACGCACCTTTGGACGTTCCGATACGCTACTATTTATAGTTCAGTGATCGGAGCGTCCCAAGGGTGCTTTCAAGACAACAAGACAAGGATGCTTTCAATACAATATAATATAACAGAGCACGTCACAAAAGGAAAATCACAAAATGAAAATTACAAGAACCTCTCAGGGAAGTGCCGTTGTTAAGGCATTACTTCCCGAACCACATCTGATCTGATCTGATCTTCAAGAGCAGGAAGACAAACTCGCTAGTAGACGGAAGAAGAAGAAGACGTTTATAGCATCAGATTCCTTTGACCATAAATCTGAATGTTTTGAAGTAGGTAATACGCTACAATGACAATGGTAAACTTTTGAAGTGATTTCATGAACATATGATATGTGTGTGTGCACCATTGTGTCATTTGGGTGGCCTAATGCCTCAATGTTTTCGTCATACACAGGTTCATAGGGGTAAAGTCCGATAATCCGAAAAATCCACTAATCCGAACGAGGGCCGGTCCGCTGCCCTTCGGATTAACGGAAGTTTACTGTAATACGCGGTCCACTAATGGCTCAAATACTTCCGATGATGGTGTCATGAGTAGCAGGTCAACCTTCACTTTGATGACTCCAGGGTAGACTTATACCTTAACCCAGTGAGACCCAGCGTCGCACGTGATGCGTCGGCAGTGTTTGATCACCAACTCCCAGCGACGCATCACGTGCGTCCGACATATAAAAAACACTTACGTGGCTCGTAAGGTAGGAAATGGCGGGAGAATAGGAGGGGGAGGTACCGTAGTGTGTGTGGGAGCCGGGCCAGTAGGTGTGAGCGGGCCGAGACAGCCGCGCGACTGGTGGTGGTGGGCTTAGTGGGGATACTTTACACCCTTAGTTCACCGCCACTTTGAACCTTCATTACTCCGGTCGTATGGGAGCTAGAGGCTTGAGATTTATGTGAGACACTCCTTAGGATGTATGCCGTACAATGCCATACTCAGTTTTTACCCTAGTGCTCCCGGGCGGGTGGTCATGCGGGGGAGACGAACTTTCGACCCCCCCCCTCCGCCCCCCAAATGACCGAAATGAGTTTTTTTTTTCTTCATTTCTCACCATTCTCTTCCATTTTGGCTCAACAAAAAATTTTGAGGCTCCCCCCCCCCCCCAAAAAAAATGTCCGAGGTGATTTTTTTTTTTTTTTTTTCATTTCTCATCCTTGTCTTCCATTTTAGCAAACAAAAAAAAAGAAGTGAAAATGGCTTGGGACTGGGGTGAACAAAATATTATAACTAGCCGGGGCTCAACGGGTTAAAGCCTGTAGTAATAAACAAACCCCATCATTGTCGCCGTTTACTTACCATTGCTTTGCTATATGCCTAGTCAATCAATATGATTTCTCGATTATAAATGGAAATATATGATACTTCCATGTCTCTGTGTCATATTATTGCCAAGTTTTCATAATTAGCAACATATATCTACACAAAATCTATGTAATTGCCGAGTAATCAGGATGGAGAGATAGCAATTTACCATCAGCTGGAAATAAACCGACTATAGTATATCACATACACTGGCAAAACTAGAGTAATTACCACCGACAGCAATGGGGTTAGTCTCTCGTTGGCATGGTGTGAAAATAATCCAGATACTAGTCTGGGCACAGTCACGTCCTACCTCCATGATTCACTTGGGTTTAGGACGTGAGACTGTAACCACTTTCTCTGTAGTCAAAACGGTCTTTAAACTTGTATATATGTATGTACCACTCTAGTGAAAAGTTAGTAAACATCCTTAGCAAACATAAGCCATGTTCACTGGTATTCAGAAGTATTGTTGGCTTAAGGGGAGATGGGTCGTTTTTCTAGAAACCCTTCTCCCTCATGTTTAGCCCCATTAGTTTTCAGATTTTAAGATGTTTGCCCCATTAGTTTGTCGATTTTAAGACCTTCCACCCCATTTCCTTACCAATATTAAGGCCATTCGTGCTATTTAGGTGTCAAATTTTTTCCTGCCGAACGATAGTGACCCTGTAATTTTGGACTAACCGGCAAAGCCGGGAGATTTTTCTACCAAAAAATGTACAAATTAATCTAGAAGGGGGGTCTAATGGATGTTTTTTTAAAGTTTGATGGAGGTCTGGGGACGAAACTAGAATAATACTAAATAAATGAAAAATTCAACCAAAATGTGAACTATCTCCCCTTAAACTAATAGAGGAAAATGACTCTAATGTTGTGAAGGTGGGAAACTGCTTTGTCCATGGTTTTTTTTTCAGTGGTATTGATGACTTTATGTGGCCAGCTGTGACGTTGGTCGCTGGGGGCCCTTACTCCACCACTTTCTCCGCTACTTACTTCGCCACTTACTCCGCCACTTTCTCCACCACCTCCTTCTTAATCACATCTTCTTCATCACCTCCACCACCTCCTCCTCCTCCTCCGCTGCCATCATCATCACCATCATCGTCGGAATCATCGGCATATTTCAATCTCTTTCTTCTCCCTCTGCCTTTCTCACCCTTACTTTTCTTCCCCTTTTTGTGTCTGCTGTCCTCTTCTTCCTCTTCCTCCTCATCATCGTCATCTGCAGGTAAATAAAGCGTACAGGTTTTGTAATCACATTTACCTACTTTTTACTGTACAGTCGCGCTACTAAGTGATGTCTCAGCACCAAGTATGTTTTGATCAATAATTGGTATCAGCAATATCTAAGCTAGATTTCTTCATATCGAATGAAATATACAAACATGTTCCTACACTTACCCACCCTATTCAACATTTGAGACATTAATACAGCACAGAGCGAGCCAAACGTAATGACAGCTGGGGCATGACTTATTAGCGCGACCGTACATGCCAAATATAATAATTACTTGTTCAGGTTATTCTTATCACTATAAATCATTGCATTTAATTAGAGGACTCAAAGAAATATAAATAAGTTACAAATAGAAAATATGATTAAATTATCTTCTGGCTTGTATCATTGTATTTAATTAGATGACAAAGTAATATAAATAAGTTATTAGATGACAAAGTAATATAAATAAGTTACAAATAGAAAATATGATTAAATTATCTTCTGGCTTGCAAGCTTATACTGTATATGTAAGAAAAAGGGGAAACCTGTGATGATTTGGTGCCAATGTTGTTACCATCATCAGATATATATAAGTCTTGATTTAGACTCTCATTTTAGGCATCCATGTTTAACCCTTTCAGCGTTTTTTTTAAATGGAAAAATTTAAGTTAATGTGAGTGCTCGTGAATCCACAATACGCAGCTGCAGGCACGACCTCCCAAAATACAGCCTTCTGAATCCTCCCTTCCTCGCGAGGAAAGAGTCCACCTGGCCAGGCTGAGATGTGGGCACCATCCAGCTCTTCTGAGCTATCAGAAGAGACTGGATGTCTCCGTCGACGACACCTGCCCGGGATGTAACACAGCACCATTGGACACATCCTAGAAGACTGCATTTCACACATTCACTGTCGCCAACAACATAATTTACATTCCTTGAGAGCTCTGTGGGAAAGCCCAAATGTAGCCATGGCCTTCCTTAGGGACTCAGGGCTGTTTGACCAGGAAGCTTAGGGAACGACAACAACACCATCAAGACAGAGGAAAGTAGGGGTTTGCTTGTATATATCCGGAGATATATATATATATATTTTTTTTTAACCCGTACAGCCCCAGCGACGCGTCTGACGCGTCGGCGATGTATGTAACGCACAGCCCCAGAGACGCGCCTGACGCGTCACCCTAATTGCGCCGACCGTAACCTCAGGTGTAGCCACTCAAGAGGGCTCAGATTTGTATGGGAACTGTGTACGTATCCCACGCAACCGTGCCGATGGTTGAAAACTCTTAAAGTCCACGTGCGTGCGCGCGAGCGCGCAATAACCTGTTTTTTTGGGATAATTGCCTTCAATTTTTTACTCTTGTAAAATCCGTTTTCGGGGGCTCTGTTGGAGCATTTTTTAAGCTTTTTGAGCGGTTTTTCGTGGTTTTTCCTTCATTCCTAACCCATTCGCTATTGTTTCTGGAATAAAACCATTTTTTGAAAACCGGCCGGGTTCTGGTGCGCAAACATTACAAAACTAGCCGGGGCTCCACGGGTTAAAGACAATGAACGGAGGAAGGAAAAACACAGATAAAACAAAAAGGTCCATGTGCCTAAAGGCATCCTCCATTCATAAAATGTTTGTAACAACTGGATTTAAACATTTGTAGATTGTAAGTTTGTGGAAAGCAATTCGAGGGAAGTGAATTCCAAAGAGTAGTAGCTCTGGGGATAAATGAATTCTGATAAGCAGAAGTTCTGCATTGTGGAGGAGAAAGTGTAAATTCATGGGCGCTCTCAGCTGCCCTAGTTCTACGGGGAAAGATGTGGAGAGGCGGCACAATTGAAGCAAGTTCCTCGGAACAATTGCTGTGAAAATATCTGTAGAATAATGCAAGGGATGCAACGTTTCTTCGTATGGATAATGTAGGAAGGTCCTGTGTGATTGCAGGGTTATTGATTAATCTAATAGCTTAATTTTGAATTTTGTCCAACTGCCTCAATGCAACCACTCCACTTCCACCCCACAGAGGTGAACAGTAATCCATCTGAGAACGCACATGACTTTTATATATCACGGCCAACTGCTCGTCAGTGAAGAATTCTCGAACTCTGTACAGGAGTCCCAGTTTTTTAGAGGCATTCTTAGCAATGCTTCTAACATAATGTGTCCAGCTCAAGTTAGTAGTTAATGTTACACCGAGAATGTCAATACTAGGGGAAGTGGGAATATTTACATCATTAAAAAATATATGAGAGTCAATGAGATTCTGTCGGTTAGAAAATTGAATGTACTTGGTTTTCTGTGCATTAAAGGAAACTAGATTCTTTTGTCCCCATCCATTAATTCTAGAAAGGTCCTGGTTCAGAGAAATTGCAGTGTTTATTTTTGAATTTATAAGATCGGGTTGGGTGAAAGAATTGGTAAATGTGAAGGAACTGTGGAGTGTTGAGTCATCTGCGTAGGAATGTATTGGATTATGAGTGATAGATATGAGATCATTGATATGAATGAGGAACAGAATTGGGGCCAAAACTGATCCCTGGGGAACACCAGCATTTATTGAGTGAAATTGAGAATAAAGGCCATCTACCATTACACATATTTTTCTGTTATGAAGATAAGAAGAAATTAGTGGAACTAATGATGCAAGGCCGTAGTGTGACATCTTCGACAATAAGGATTGATGCCAGACTCTCTCAAATGCCTTTGATATATCCAGTGCTATTGTATGTGTTTCACCATGTTGGTCTGTAGCTTGGTTGATTTGATGCGTAAGAAGGCAAAGCATGTCTGCAGTTGATCGACATCGTCTAAAACCATATTGCCTATCACTGATTAATTTATTATTCTCAAGATGCTTAATTATGTGATTATTTAATATAATTTCAAAGACTTTACCAAGAGTGGAAGTTATAGCTATTGGTCTGTAGTTTGATGGATATGAAGAGGCACCTTTTTTAGGAACTGGATGGATGTTTGCTTCTTTCCAGGGTACTGGGAAGCATGAGGTATGAGTACACAGACGGAAAAATTTTGCCACTACAGGAGCGAGCACCAAGGAGCAATTCTTAAGTACTATTGGAGGAATTTCATCTGGACCAGGAGCCTTATCTACTGAGAGATTCTGCAAAATAGTTTTGACATGTCTGGTGTGGATCTTAAGTGAGGGAATTTCAGGCGAATTAAAATTAAGTACAGGGACATCTTGATTTATTTCATCTAAGGTTGAGTTGGTGGAGAAAATATCCGCAAGAAGGTTAGCTTTACCTCGTGGGTCACTTACAAGATTGCCAGTCGGAGATTTTAATGGTGGAATGGATGAAGCAGTAGTGAAGTTGGATTTAAATGAGTTAAGAGTAGACCAAAATATTTTGTTATCATTTGGATTATTTAGAAGTTTATTTGCCTGCTTGTGGAGAAAGTTTGATTTAGTTAGGTTTAATACAGTTTTGGCATGATTTCTGATGTTTCTAAAGTAATTAAAGGCTTCATGTGTTTTTGATCTTGTGTATGCATTGTAGGCTATTGCTTTTTGTTCAGTTACTCTAGCACAATTATGGTCAAACCATTTAGGTGAATTAGATCTTTTACTGTACTTTTGATGAGGAATAAAAGTTTCCATTCCAATTTTTACAAAATCTTGTATGTGGCTCAAGGTGGAGTGTGCATCATTAGAAAAGAAAGAGGTCCAGGGAATATCAATAAAGAAACCTTGAAGACCCTCCCAGTCTGCCCTATCGTTGTTGTTGTTGTTGTTGTTGTTCCCCAAGCTGCCTAGCCGAACAGCCCCAAGGCCCCGAGCAATTCCAAGGCCATAACCGAGCGCCCTCACAGAACCCTCCCAGCCGACCACAATAAAGCCTGGGTGACCGAAGCCACTCCATGGCGGGGAGCTGAGGAGGGTGCGGAAACGCCCGGGAAACCAAAGCCCCACCCAGGGCCCTGTGCCCCTCAGCAATTATGAAGAGAAAGTTGAGGGGCAAGGGAAAAATGTGACGCTTTGGCTTCCAATCTTGGTAGATTGGGAGATCAATCCACGGAAGAGACGCCGTCACTTGAGATCTAGAAATATATAAGTTAAAGGAACAGTCAGAGTAAGCTATGGGTATGGCAGAGATCGCTCAGCTCTCACTCTGATAGACCAGCCCATCACCACTGCCCTATCGTAATGCCATTTAGTCACCAAAACAGGTTCAGAGTGGGAAGATGTGGTAGGTGATAGACAGGTGGCCTGTATCAGACAGTGATCAGAAGATCCAAGCGGGGACCTCACTGTAACATCATAATTTTCTGAATTGGTTGTTAAAAATAAGTCCAGTAGGTGGGAATTATGATTAGGATTATCTGGTACACGGGTGGGTTGGTTGACTAGTTGAGTGAGATTAAATGAGTCTGCAAATAGCTCACATTCAAGACCAGCATCATCAGTCCTGGCTGAATGAGTGAGCCATTCAACATTATGGACATTAAAATCACCCAACACAGTGATTTCAGAAGAAGCATTTAAGTTGAGGACACGGAGTTGTGAGGACAGAGAATCAAAAAGACTTTGCTCTGGAGGAGTATTTGGGGAACGGTAGATGCAACATATGTATTTAAATTTACCAGCAGAAATTAATTTGTATATAGAATAATCAAAATAGGGACAATTGAAACTAGTAACCTCCTCCAGGGCAATTTCAGATTTTAGGTCTGAAATTTTGGAGCAGTTGATAACCTGGAAAATTAAATCTAGACGTGTCAGATGTGGATGTTACTTGAGTCTCTGTCAAAAAAAGGAGAGTAGGGGATTCTGCTTGAAGAAATTGGTGAACAGAATTGATGTTAGAGTGAAGTCCCCTTATATTGCTAAAGAAAAAGCTGCACCGACGAGCAGCTTTGGGACGTTGCAATGCTCTTGACACAGTCGCATGATGACGACCGGGAGGGCCCTGTGTCAATGACCCAACCCTGCCGGGGGTGGATATCCGAGGGACCACCAAGTTTGCTCTTAACAATTGTACTGCCATATTTATTGGGTAAGGTGTATGGTGTTACATGTATGATATGTAGTGGGAAGAGTAGTGTTTTATGGATAGAGGATAGCAATGTAGGGCAATGTCGTGAAGTTGGATGTGTATGTTATATAAAGAGGGTTTTCCTGATACCCCTGATGTGTGAGGCAGAAAGATATGTATCCAGCTACCAAGGCCTGGGAGAGAAAATGGAATTCAGGCTATTCCCTGAGTCTCCCGAAACCTTGGCGGTAGTACTTCCCTGGGCGGGGCTGCCTACCCCTACTACCTATCGGTCAACGAGGTAAACATCGAACAATACTGCGAGTACAGTACTTTTGTATTGAAGTGAAATGTGTGACTGAAACAATTCTAATTGACCACTTGCGAGTTTCAGGCTATAAGGAAGTTGGAGCTGTAGACATCAATAGTAAACAGAAATGCAATAATAATGTAGGTTTCTGATGGCTAAAGAGTATGTTGAATTGGATTGTATGTATTTATAAATGAACTACAATCTTAATATAGCTGGTAATTCTGCTAAATATCGATGTCTAAAACTCCAGCTTCCTTATAGAACGAACCTCGCAAGTGGTCAATTGCCTCACTATATAGAAGCCCGAGTGGTAATATGGGAGATAATGATAAGTTATTGAAAGTCGAACAGGAAATAGTTGTAGATATTGACAACAAGTTTGTTCTAGGCCCTTTTGAGTTACAGGGAGGTCAGGGATCAAGATTATTGTAAAGTTCGTTGGTACTACCTAGAGTTACAAGATTATACTGGGTGACTTTAACTTGACAAATATTAACTGGGTACAATTGACCACTTGCGAGTTTCAGGCTATAAGGAAGTTGGAGCTGTAGACATCGATGGTAATTATAAATGCAATAATAATATACGTTTCTGATGGATAAATGGTATGTTGAATTGGGTTTTATGTATTTATATATGTACAGTAGGCCTACTACAACCATATTTTAGCTGTAAATTCTGATAAATATGGTCGTCTACAGCTCCAACTTCCTTATAGAAGGAAAGTCGCAAGTCGGCAATTAGTACTACACCAGCGGGAAGATATAGTGTGGAGCATACATTTATTGAGACGGTGAGGGACTGCTTCCCGACATAACATATTTATGAAATTACAAGATACAGAGGGGAGACACAAGGTAGTGTTATAGACTTAATACCGGTAATAGCGTAATGCATAAATGAGCGTAATTTCGGTGTGAGTATCCTAGGTTTGAGTCCTTGGAGTGCCACATGTATTTGTTGATTTCATTAACTGAGTTAGAAGTAAAGTTGGTTGGTGACAAAATATGAATGACATATAGAATTTGTTTAGGATATAATATTAAATAGTCCTATCGGGCGTAGTGATCATGCCTTTATAACTTTTACTTGCAATATCGAAGTAGAGAAGACTTATAAAAAGAAAATATATATGTTAATTAAAATGTAAAACTTGCAAACTAAACAAACCAAAATTGGGACAAGGACAATATAAAGTCAAATTAAATTATCAAAATCGCTATGTGGAAACAACGCTTACTAAAATGAAAATTATTAAATAAAAGAACACAATCCACCACATAGGGTGTACATTACTACATGAGCAAGTTAATCTGTTTCCCAAGCAAACTAATCGCACATATAACAACGCACTATCGTCACGTTAAAGGAAGTAGTCAAGTTTGGGAAGTCTATGAGAGAGCGGACTATGAACTATGGAGACATTACCTAAATTTAGACTAGAAGGATTATCTGGGTGTTTGAGATGTTGAGGAAATATGCACAAAATATAAAACCAAAATAGAGGAAGTGATAAATAAATACGTACCAGTAAAAGAATTTAAGGATAAGTCAAAGTTAAGGAGGACTAATGAGAGAGAGGTGGAAGGATGGAGTTAAGAAGTACAGTAGGGTCCCACATAAAACTTGTTCGCATAAAACGAGTCTCGATTAAAACGACCGACCTAAAATTCGCTTTGTACGAAATATCGTCGCTTTGTATGAAATGTCGTTCGCTTTGTACGAAATATCGTCGCTTTGTACGAAATGTCGTTCGCTTTGTACGAAATATAGTTCGCTTTGTACGAAATATCGTTCGCTTTGTACGAAAATTTTCGCTTACAGTGAACATTGACGATATTGCGCCACCAAAATGCTGTGTTCACATAAAACGAAATCGCATAAAACGCCCTCGTTTATCGACCATAAACTCGTTTTATGTGAGACCCTACTGTATATGCATGAAAGCGGTACTGAATGGGAGAAGGGGTGTTAACTGACTGGGGACAGAGGTGCATGGGGGCGATTCATTGGTGGCCACCCCTTCGCGGACCACAGCGTCCAGCAATAGATAGATAGATAGATAGACTAATGAGGATTTACCAATGAACCGAAAACTGTGGTCAGTAATAAGAAAGAAAACTAAGGGCAAATGTACGTCTTAACCGTCAAATTCAGTCGTCTGATATCTCGTATTTCTCCAAGATTTGTCCAATATTCTCGAATAGTGTCGGACGACGCACTCACTTTCCCGGAAATTAAAGGTAAATGTCCGTCAAAATCGGGAATGTAGGGTACGAATAGGGTAGTCTCCGTTTTCTATGTTGACGCGGACTTCCCTCTTGAGGTTGGAATGTTTTCGTAACCTCCGTTTTCATGGTTGACTCGGACCTCCCCTCATGAGGTCGGGTTTTTCCTCTTTCAGGTCGGACACAAGCCAGAATTCGGCGACAACCATTAGGCAACTTGGACTAAAACAATGAAGTCCTGTCACAGTGCTGCCCACCATGTGAACACTATGGCCGACTCAGGCATGGCACCAAAACAGCACCCAGGTAAGACTAGTAGAGTCCCCTGTGGCAACCATCCGCTCCATACCAGTCTCAGCAGTGTCATATCAAGCCAGCGCCAAGAGCAAGGCTTCATTATATAGAAATGGCTGTTGATCCACAAGTCTACCACCATCCCCCATTTTAGTCACCTTGTACGAAACATAGTAAGATGCATGGGGCATCCTTCACCATAGATAAAGGCCCCCTTACCCCCTGGGTATATAAAGCTTTATCAAAATGATGAACTAAATGGGTATTCCAATTATGTGCACACAAACTCTTACCTAAACATCTAACTTCAAAACGGATATGCCAATTAAATGCACGAGTCTCTAAGATACATATCCTATATCTATCTATCTATATGCTCAGGCCCAATCCCCACTTTTCCTATTTTTTTATTTTTATTTTCTATTTTACTCTATTTTATTATTTTTTTGTTTTTATTTTCTTAGGGGTGGCCAACTCAAGACAGAGCAAGAACAGGGAAAACACAAAACACAACACAAAACAACGAACAAACACAGACAAAACAAAAAATTCCCACACATCTAGGTCACCCAGGAGAATACCCAGAGACATATCCAACTGACATAATGTACCAAATACAAGTTATCTAATAATTCTCGTTACCTTCCTCCGGTGGGATGCTGTCTGCCTCGGTCTCCACACGCTCCCGGGCGTTGAGAAACACACTCTGCATCACTATGGAGTCCTCGTATATAATGGAAGCTTCCTCGTTATACTCCTGAGCATTTCGGCAAAGCAGCATGAAGTCACTCTCTACCTCGTTGATTTCTTCGTACTGAAAAAAATAAAATAAAATAAAAAATATTAACCCCTTGAAGCTCTGACGCGTTTTAGCAGTTTTATTTTGGCTATCATTAGACGATTTTATGCAGCTTAGGAAGGATCTGTGGGTATTAAAAGGGTAAATACTATCTCAATCGACCCTCTGACTTCCATATACCCTTCCTAATCTGAATAAAATCGTCTAATAGTAGCCAGAAAACAGAACAGAAACGCAAATTGGAGCTTGAGAGGGTTAATTATGGTGTAATGGTTAGAGTGTTTAAAACATTTGTGTGCGGTAACCCAGGTTCGAAAACCGGTGGATCACATGCTTTCATTAATTTCGATGGGAGGTGTTTGATGATGGAGTGAAATAAATAAATAAATATTGATAAGTAAAAGTATAGCGGCTATTATTGCTGATTGTGTTCTTTTATTTATAAATTATAATTTTACTTAACCCGTAAACGGCAGCAAAGCTCATAAGAGGTTTTACTGGGTGAGGGCGGCAAAGCTCTTAAGAGGGAGGCCTAAAAAAAACATTTAAACGGCCCCAGTAGCACTAAACAATTTTTTTTTTTTCCCCCCCCCTATACCTCATATCACTCCTCCACATCCCCTCCCCCTTCAATTATCACCTATTTTCCCTGTTATTCCCTAATTCGTTGGTATATTTTTGTGCTAACATTAGCAAAATGTATGGAGGATGTGCTTACGTGCCTAGCGAGTGTGTTATACAACCGAGTGTGTGAATGAGTAGGCTCAGTGTGGCTTGAGGCCTCGTGGAGGGAGGGGTTGCCTCAATTTTCTCCATAATTCATGAATGGGCTGGTCCATCTATATTCGCGATTTTGACCAGAACAATTATATTTTCACTTCACTTGTTTTAATGTTGTTACAGGTTGCTATCTTCATAGTGAAGGTAAAATAGGCTCATATGAATAAGTAATAACGATATTTATCGTAAAATGACGATTATAGGCCTGAATGGAGCCTATATGCTCGCCCATGGGGACCGGGTTCAATACCCCCCCCCCCCTCGCCGTTTATATGTTAAGGGGACATGGGCCGGTTTTCTGGACCACTTTCTCCCTCATGCTTAGCCCCATTAGTCTTCAGATGTTAAGAGGTTTGCCCCATTAGTTAGTCGATTTTAAGACCTTTCGCCCAATTTCGTCGTCAATATTTAGACCTTTCGTGCTATTTAGGTGTCGATTTTTTCCCTGGCGAACGATAGTGAGCCTGTAATGTTGGAAGAATCGGCCTTTGGCCGGGAAATTTTTCTACCGAAAAATGTACAAATTAATCTAGAAGGGGGATCTAATGGATGTTTTTTTAAATTTGATGGAGGTCTAGGGAGGAACTAGAAAAATAATGAATACTGTAGGCCTACATGCAAAAATAATGAATACTGTAGGCCTACATGCAAAAATAATGAATACTGTAGGCCTACATGCAAAAATAATGAATACTGTAGGCCTACATGCAAAAATAATGAATACTGTAGGCCTACATGCAAAAATAATGAATACTGTAGGCCTACATGCAAAAATAATGAATACTGTAGGCCTACATGCAAAAATAATGAATACTGTAGGCCTACATGCAAAAATAATGAATACTGTAGGCCTACATGCAAAAATAATGAATACTGTAGGCCTACATGCAAAAATAATGAATACTGTAGGCCTACATGCAAAAATAATGAATACTGTAGGCCTACATGCAAAAATAATGAATACTGTAGGCCTACATGCAAAAATAATGAATACTGTAGGACTACATGCAAAAATAATGAATACTGTAGGCCTACATGCAAAAATAATGAATACTGTAGGCCTACATGCAAAAATAATGAATACTGTAGGCCTACATGCAAAAATAATGAATACTGTAGGCCTACATGCAAATATAATGAATACTGTAGGCCTACATGCAAAAATAATGAATACTGTAGGCCTACATGCAAAAATAATGAATACTGTAGGCCTACATGCAAAAATAATGAATACTGTAGGCCTACATGCAAAAATAATGAATACTGTAGGCCTACATGCAAAAATAATGAATACTGTAGGCCTACATGCAAAAATAATGAATACTGTAGGCCTACATGCAAAAATAATGAATACTGTAGGCCTACATGCAAAAATAATGAATACTGTAGGACTACATGCAAAAATAATGAATACTGTAGGCCTACATGCAAAAATAATGAATACTGTAGGCCTACATGCAAAAATAATGAATACTGTAGGCCTACATGCAAAAATAATGAATACTGTAGGCCTACATGCAAATATAATGAATACTGTAGGCCTACATGCAAAAATAATGAATACTGTAGGCCTACATGCAAATATAATGAATACTGTAGGCCTACATGCAAAAATCGCACAAAAAGTAAACCATCCCCTCTTAACCCGGGAACGGCGAGGGGGGGGGTAATGAACTAGCTCCCCATGCAGTGGCGTATATAGGTCCTTGGGAAGGGGGGAGCCATAGGGGTGAATCCATTATTTTAAATTTTATATAATGGGTGGGCGAGCGAAGCAAGCCTCTACAGCTGGGGGGTCTGATTTTGAAAATCAAGCATTTTTAGGGTCCTTTTGAGGCCTCAGCAGGGATATATTGCACTAATTTGATATTCAATGGTAAAACAATATACAGAAGATTATATATGTTGGCTAAACAAAAAAAAGAGCTGTTTGACAAATATTTAATTAGGGAATTCTACAGTATGTATAAAAAAACTGCTATAATCTATATCATAATACTGTACTATACAATTGTTGATGCATTCATTCCTGGAACTTATGGAAATTGCAATATTACTTTTTATACGGTCTTTGCTAGCCATATGCATATAAATATAATATTTAGCTTGGCAAAGCTCGAGCCATGACACATTCCTGAATAACGAAACTCACAACATTTGAACTACACAACACAAGCCACAGAGCTGAACACCATTACACCACTAATTTCTATCCGTCTGACGGTAGTCTGTTCCCCTCACATCAGATCCACAGACGGTGACAGACTGCAGGGCGCGCCGCTACACTAGTACACAGCACTCCCAGTCAGAACTCACATGTTCTGTACACGACCAAGTTGACCAACCGTCCAACCTGACGAATAATATAGGCCTACTGGGGAAAACAAAAGGGGGGGGGGGCATGGCCGAGTGCCCCCCCCCCCCCCATATACGCCACTGTCCCCATGGGCGAGCATATGGGGCCTATAATCGTCATTTTATGATAAATATCGTTATTACTTATTCATATGAGCCTATTTTACCTTCACTATGAAGATAGTAACCTGTAACAACAATCAAACCAGTGAAAATATAATTTTTCTGGTCAAAATCGCGAATATAGATGAACCAGCCCATTCATGAATTTTTGAGAAAATTGAGGCAACCCCTCCCTCCACGAGGCCTCAAGCCACACTGAGCCTACTCATACACACACTCGCTTGTGTAACACACCTGCTAGGCACGTAAGCACATCCGCCACACAGTTTGCTAATGTTAGCACAAAAATATACCAACAAATTAGGGGATAACAGGGAAAATAGGTGATAATTGAAGGGGGAGGGGAAAGGGAGGAAGGAGGGGATGTGGAGGAGTGATATGAGGTATAGGGGAAAATTATTATTTTTTTTTTTAGTGCTGTTTAGATGGTATTTTTAGGCCTCCCTTTTAAGAGCTTTGCCGCCGTCGCCCAGTAAAACCTCTTAAGAGCTTTGCCGCCGTTTACGGTTCAAGCGTTGTTTCCACACAGCGATTTTGATTAGTTATTTTGTCTTTTTACTGTGTTCGTATACGTTTTGGTTTGTTTATTTTGTAAGTTTTACATTATAATATACAGTCTGGCCTGCCAATACGCGAGCTTTTAATACACGATTCACCTTATACGCGAGGAGGGGGTCGAATCATACCCAAAACTTTCAAAACGCGTGATGTACCTTTAAAACGCGAATCCGGGGCCGATATAAGGGCAATTCCGGGGAGTTCAGCTAATACGCGAGGCCCCCCACCATTCCGCGCATCCATCTGCGCAGGGACGCCAGTCTACCCTCAGTCCACGCAGTCCGACTCGTGTGCAGTGATATAGTTTTTTGCCCCCATCATCATGTCCCCTCGCAAGAACAAACTTATTATTGTTATATTTTCTTATGATTTGGATGTTTATGTATACATATATGTACCTTTTGTGGCAATTGACGGAGATAAATAGGCCTAAAGTAGACAACTTGGAGTCAGTGCCGCCCATATCGATTTATTCTCATATAATACTCTATTGCTAATACGCGAATTTCCATTCCGCGCCCTCGTGTGTCGCCCATATACTCGCGTATTGAGAGGCCTGACTGTACAGTACATTTTCAAAGCGGTTTCGGGTTGAACTGAAGTACTTGATTAATTCTTTACCTGATGATACCGATAATACTATTTCTGATGTTCTTATATTTGTTATTAGGCTTTATGGGAGGATGGTTCACTTTTTGGGCGATTTTTGCATGTATTAATTATTTTTCTAGTTTCCTCCCTAGACCTCCATCAAATTAAAAAAAACAAAACATCCATTAGTTCCCCTTTCTAGATTAATTTGTACATTTTTCGGTAGAAAAAAGGCCGGTTCTTCCAACATTACAGGCTCACTTTCGTTCGCCAGGGAAAAAATCGACAACTAAATAGCACGAAAGGTCTAAATATTGACGAAGAAATGGGGCGAAAGGTCTTAAAATCGACTAACTAATGGGGCAAACATCTTAATATCTGAAAACTAATGGGGCTAAACATGAGGGAGAAAGTGGTCCAGAAAACCGGCCCATCCCCCCTTAAATATATCAGAATTAATGACCTTGACTGTACATAACCAGATTAACACATGCCGAACGGTCAGTTTCACGACAGAGGTCAGTCCATCAGAAGTCACCCATTACAGAATTATCTTATTGTATCCTAGGTAGTCTGCAATACTTACCCTTCCTTCCTCAATCTTAGTGAGGATCTTAACAATATCCATGGGTCTCTTGATAACTCCATAGTAGTCTGGCAGCTCCCGCCGTGATGGTAACTTCATGAACGGTTCACTTAGCACACGGCCGTCACTGAAAACAAAAATGCCGCCATTAGGACAAGAGACTGAAACTGCACGTATGTGTGGAGCACCCAGTCTTAAAATGTTATGTATGTATGTATATTACATATCTATACATACACAATATACATAATATATATAATATACATACATACATAAAATTTTAAGACTGGTGGTATGTATGTATATTACATATCTATAGTGGTGATGGGCTGGTCTATCAGAGTGAGAACTGAGCGATCTCTGCCATACCCATAGCTTACTCTGACTGTTCCTTTTACTTATATATTTTCTAGATCTCAAGTGACGGCGTCTCTTCCGTGGATTGACCTCCCAGTCTACCAAGATTGGAAGCCAAAGCGTCACATTTTTCCTTTGCCCCCTCAACTTTCTTTTCATAATTGCTGAGGGGCACAGGGCCCTGGGTGGGGCTTTGGTTTCTCGGGCGTTTCCGCACCCTCCTCAGCTCCCCGCCATGGAGTGGCTTCGGTCACCCAGGCTTTATTGTGGTCGGCAGGGAGGGTTCTGTGGGGGCGCTCGGTTATGGCCTTGGCCTTGCTCGAGGCCTTGGGGCTGTTCGGCCAGGCAGCTTGGGGAACAACAACAACAACATATCTATATATTTAATAAAAGCAGGTATTATAGAGTTGTTGATGTTATCCATCCTTATTTTTTAATAACAATCTCCATACCTGTTTTTTTACATTTAACTTTTTTTTAATTTGGACCCCCCTTTTCTGCCCTATTTGTTTAGCAATTATAAGAATGCGAGCGAAAAAAAAAAATGGGAAAAGTGGGGATTGGGCCTGAGTAAATACATAGATAGATAGAAGAATGCGAGCCTAGAACTTAAATTTTACCAGGCAAATGGCTAGGACATTTTTCTACAGAAAAATGTACAGTACAACTATTGCCTGAGGAAGGTCTAGACTCTAAGAGTAATTTTGTTTAGCTTGAAGGGGACAGATCTAAGGAGGCATTGTTTTTTAACCTTGAAGTGGGACTAGGAAGAAAAAAAAAAAAAAAAAAAAAAAAAATAGAGTAAACCCCCGTTATTTCGGACTCTTTTTAGTCGGAAACTCGTACTTCTCGGAATGGCATCGGCCTCTCGGAGATGTCCCTGTATATCTCGGCAATTTCCGAGTTGGACGGGATTTGTATTTACCTAATTGTTGTTGTTGTTGTTGTTGTTGTTCCCTAAGCTGCCTGGCCGAACAGCCCCGAGTCCCTGAGAAAGGCCATGGCCACGATCGGGCTTTCCCACAGAGCTCTCATTGAGTGTAGATTGTGTTGTTGGCGTAAGTGGTTGTGTGAAATGCAGTCTTCTATGATGTGTTTAATGGTATGGGGTGCTGTGTTACATCCCGGGCAGGTGTCGACAACGGAGTCATCCAGTCTCTTCTGATAGCTCAGGAGAGCTGGATGGTGTCCGCATCTCAGCCTGGCCAGGTGGACTCTGTCCTCGCGAGGAAGGGAGGATTCGGAAGGATGGATTTCGGGAGGTCGTGCATGCAGCTGCGTGTTGTCTGTGAGTGAGTGGATGGATCGGTGAGAGATATGAGTATGGATGTGCTTCTGGAAGTTGGTTCGGGGTGGGCAGGGAGGGAGAGAGGACAATAATTGTGTGTGATAATTGTAGTTTACAGAAGGAGTTGAGCTAAGCTCGTGTTGTCCCGTCTCTCAGTATACCAATTTGCCTTTAGATTTAGTATATTCAGAGCTTTGCTTTATTATAGATTTGCACTTTGACAGGTTCGTTAGGAATGGTAATTATTTCATAAATGTTTATACATATTTTAATAATGCATCACTTAGCTCTACTCCCACTAGTTCTGTATATTTTGATAGAACTAAACTTAAAGATGCCCTTAAATTCCTCCTTTTCAATACTTATGTTAGATTCGGGCCGTACATTTTCAAACAAATATTAGGAATTCCTATGGGTGGAAATGCTAGCCCTTTAATTGCAGACTTATTCTTGCTTGCTTTAGAATTTAAATATATAAAAGACTTAGTTGACAGTAGCAAGAAAAATAAAATTCCAGAAAAATTAGCACTTGCTAAACTGTTAAGTAATAATAGTAGATATATTGATGATATTCTTGTTTGCAATTTGTTAAATTTTAATCAAGTTGCTAAACTTATTTACCCTAATTCTATTCCCCTCACACAATGTAACGTAAATTATAAAGTTGAAAATTTTCTTGATATAAATATAGAGATTGTTAATGAACAGTGCATACTTAAAGTATATCACAAAGTTGATGATTTTAATTTTAACGTAATAAACTTTCCTTTCCCTAGTAGTAATATCGATAGTAAAATAACTTATAATTGTTTTTATTCCCAATTAATAAGATTTTGTAAAATCTGCACTAAAGTAGATGACTTTTGGGCTAGAGCTAGGTTACTATACAGACTCTTAGTGGACAGAGGTTTTGAGGCAAGTAAATTGTTCCATAAATTTAATCTTTTTAGGGTCAATTATTGTGACTGTATTCTAAAATTTGACATCAATAATTTTAATAAAGCATTTTTAACTTGAAGTTTCTTGTATAACCTCTGCTTACTTTTTGTCTGTATTTATTGTTTATCTTTTTCTTTTTCTATTATTATTATTATTATTATTAATATTGATGATTTTTTAAATTTATTGTTCTTGTTAAAAGAGTACTCTTTGTTTAAATCTGTTGTTACTTCATATTTTGCAATTATTTCTCTTTATATTATATGTATTCATTGTCGATAGTATCAATTGCTTACTTTTGCGATTTCCTTAGTTTATTTGTGCTATAAATTAAATTAAAATGTAAAACTTGCAAACTAAACAAACCAAAATTGGGACAAGGACAATATAAAGTCAAATTAAATTATCAAAATCGCTATGTGGAAACAACGCTTACTAAAATGAAAATTATTAAATAAAAGAACACAATCCACCACATAGGGTGTACATCACTACATGAGCAAGTTAATCTGTTTCCCAAGCAAACCAATCGCACATATAACAACGCACTATCGTCACGTTAAAGGAAGTAGTCAAGTTTGGGAAGTCCGGGACGTTCTGGCAAATTTTACTAAACTCTGCATGAATAAAGAAACTACATGTTAAATGTCAAAATATTATTTAAAATCAAATTTGCAACATGACAAGACATTATAGTAAAAAATACAAATATTGATAAGATATCTATACTATTACAAAATAATATATAAAATACAGTACAGCACTCACTAACGATAGTGCTATCGGGTAGGTACCTGTAAGCATAGCATGCCTCAAGTGACCCCTATCAATAACTACCCTACAAATAACCTACATTTATAGCACAAATAAACTAAGGAAATCGCAAAAGTAAGCAATTGATACTATCGACAATGAATACATATAATATAAAGAGAAATAATTGCAAAATATGAAGTAACAACAGATTTAAACAAAGAGTACTCTTTTAACAAGAACAATAAATTTAAAAAAAATCATCAATATTAATAATAATAATAATAATAGAAAAAGAAAAAGATAAACAATAAATACAGACAAAAAGTAAGCAGAGGTTATACAAGAAACTTCAAGTTAAAAATGCTTGATTAAAATTATTGATGTCAAATTTTAGAATACAGTCACAATAATTGACCCTAAAAAGATTAAATTTATGGAACAATTTACTTGCCTCAAAACCTCTGTCCACTAAGAGTCTGTATAGTAACCTAGCTCTAGCCCAAAAGTCATCTACTTTAGTGCAGATTTTACAAAATCTTATTAATTGGGAATAAAAACAATTATAAGTGATTTTACTATCGATATTACTACTAGGGAAAGGAAAGTTTATTACGTTAAAATTAAAATCATCAACTTTGTGATATACTTTAAGTATGCACTGTTCATTAACAATCTCAATATTTATATCAAGAAAATTTTCAACTTTATAATTTACGTTACATTGTGTGAGGGGAATAGAATTAGGGTAAATAAGTTTAGCAACTTGATTAAAATTTAACAAATTGCAAACAAGAATATCATCAATATATCTACTATTATTACTTAACAGTTTAGCAAGTGCTAATTTTTCTGGAATTTTATTTTTCTTGCTACTGTCAACTAAGTCTTTTATATATTTAAATTCTAAAGCAAGCAAGAATAAGTCTGCAATTAAAGGGCTAGCATTTCCACCCATAGGAATTCCTAATATTTGTTTGAAAATGTACGGCCCGAATCTAACATAAGTATTGAAAAGGAGGAATTTAAGGGCATCTTTAAGTTTAGTTCTATCAAAATATACAGAACTAGTGGGAGTAGAGCTAAGTGATGCATTATTAAAATATGTATAAACATTTATGAAATAATTACCATTCCTAACGAACCTGTCAAAGTGCAAATCTATAATAAAGCAAAGCTCTGAATATACTAAATCTAAAGGCAAATTGGTATATTGGTATATATGTAGGTTATTTGTAGGGTAGTTATTGATAGGGGTCACTTGAGGCATGCTATGCTTACAGGTACCTACCCGATAGCACTATCGTTAGTGAGTGCTGTACTGTATTTTATATATTATTTTGTAATAGTATAGATATCTTATCAATATTTGTATTTTTTACTATTGTTAATGTCTTGTCATGTTGCAAATTTGATTTTAAATAATATTTTGACATTTAACATGTAGTTTCTTTATTCATGCAGAGTTTAGTCAAATTTGCCAGAACGTCCCGGACTTCCCAAACTTGACTACTTCCTTTAACGTGACGATAGTGCGTTGTTATATGTGCGATTGGTTTGCTTGGGAAACAGATTAACTTGCTCATGTAGTGATGTACACCCTATGTGGTGGATTGTGTTCTTTTATTTAATAATTTTCATTTTAGTAAGCGTTGTTTCCACATAGCGATTTTGATAATTTAATTTGACTTTATATTGTCCTTGTCCCAATTTTGGTTTGTTTAGTTTGCAAGTTTTACATTTTAATTAAGTCTACTTTTATCCAATTTTTTCTTGAAAATATGGATGTTCCTTGCCCTTACCACCTCCTCCTCCAGCCCATTCCATTTGTTAATACATCTATAGGGGAAGCTAAACTTCCTGATATCGTTCTTGCAGGTAGGTCTTTTTACTTTGTAGCTGTGGCCTCTAGTTATTCCTGTATCCATAATTAATATATCCTATGTGTCCGGTTTACAGTATTCTCTCACTCAATTTTAAGTGGTTTTAGGACGAATTCAAGCCTGTGCCCTATAACTATTGTGTTAATATAAATTACTATGTACTGCACTGTTTTTTTTTTCTTTTATTAGTTTAACCAGACCACTAAGTTTCGATCTGAAACTCTCACAGGGCTGGCCCGAAGGATTAGGTCATAAGAAGGCACATCGGGTCAAATATTAAAACGGGCAGTTACAGTAAAAATCGGCAACAAGGAATAAGGAGAGACATAAAACGGAGATTATAAGTTAAAATGAGTGTAAAGGGGAGCAAACTTTAAGAAAACTTAAAAACGGGGTTATAGAAAAAGAAGGGGAATCTGCTAAAATATCAGAATAAGACTTCCTGCCAAAATATAAGGACCTAGGGTGGGAAAACGTAGGACAGTCAATTAAAATATGTCGAATCGTGAGTTGCATATCACAAGTAGCGCATTGGTTGTGGAGGAGACGACATCAAGTAACCATGAGTTAAACGGGTATGACCAATACGTAACCTTGTCAACAAGACTTGAAGATGGCGAGTGGGCTGAGATGAGGTCTGCCACATGTGAGCAACGGGTTTGATAAAGCGTAATTTATTAGTAGGAGGTTGAGAGGCCCACAAAGTTTGCAAACGTTGATAGATGATAGGAGGTAGAGATGTCAACCAATCTTCCACTGGCAGTTGGTTGTGAGTAACTGGAAAACCAACAGCGTCTTTTGCCGCCTGATCAGCCAGCTCATTGCCTCTTAGACCAACATGAGCAGGCACCCAGCATACCTGGACCAAAAAACGTCGGACACGTAAATCGTGAAGAGAACGATGTAACTTGGCAACAAGCCTGTTACGCAGGTTGTAGCCACGAAGAGCCTCAACTGCACTCCGAGAATCACTATATATGACAAAACGCTGAGGGGGATAGCGAGAGATTATGTCAACAGCAGCATGTATTGCAAACAATTCAGCAGTATAAACCGTCGACTGCATGGGGAGAGATATCTGAACTTGGTGGTTCTGAGACACGGCAGCATAACCAACACCCGAATCGGATTTGGACCCATCAGTATAGATGGCGATATGGGGGGGGTTTGCGGCGAATGTGTTCTATGGCATGCTGTCGAAACACAGTCGGTGAAGCGGAAGACCGCTGAGTTAAGTAAGATAGGTATGTACAAACTTGCGGAGGGTGTAAAGTCCATGGAGGCAAAATGGAAAGAGGGGGAAGGAATTGAATATCCAAACCCGTTGACCTAAGAAGTAGACCAGCACAAATGGGGAAGGGAGGAACATGAAGACCATCTGAATATAAGGCATCGTCGTGAAATAACTGCTTGGTAGGAGAATCACTATCACAGATTCGTAGAGTTCTCCGCATGGCGACTAGGTCCAGATGAAGAGTAAGAGGGGGCATTCCACTGTCAGCTAAAAGGGACAGAACGGGAGAAGAGCGGAAGGCACCAGTACATAATCGAAGGCCGTGATGATGAATAGTCTAAAAATTTCAAGGTCACCTCAGACGCAGCACCATAAATAGGACTCCCATAATCAATGATAGTTAACACTGTAGCTTTCTATAGCATCAACATGGTGGAGAGTTTGGCACCCCAGGTACAGTAGTGTGAGACAACCGTTTCAACAGGTTGAGGGCACGTAAACTCTTAGCGCGAACATAAGAGACGAGAGACTTCCAGTTCAGATGAGTATTGAAGACGAGACCTAGAAATCTGACTTCTTGACAGAAAGCAATGCTATTATTATTAAATCGCAAGTCTATGCTCTGATTTCGTAACCACCTTTTATATTTATAAAACAAGATAGTCTTAGTTTTTTCAGCAGAGAAGCGGAAACCGACCGAGGAAGCCTATGTCACCACTCGCTCTATGGCGATGTTAAGCACTCGCTGGGAATGGCGAAGATTACGGGAATAATAATACAGTACAACCTCGTTTATCCGGCATTCAGAACAGCGGCACCCTCAAAACAACGGCACGAATCGGCCAGGCATTAATTAGGTATAAAATCAGAGAAAATGCGGCGAAAATGAATTCAAACCGCCCGCCATGCGCATCGTCGATCGCCGACAGACTCGGCGCCGTCTGCTTACTCTGTTTTTGTTAGAAGACATAGGCCTAGCCTATATATCTCCACAAAGAAATGACCTAACCTAGTTTAGATGTGACCTAACCTATGTTAGATGTATATAAGTCAGCAGAACTCACTGTTATCTCTTGTTTGGCTTTGTTTACTTGTGTACCGAACGTTCTGCAACACACAAACACACGCACACACATCAGCTGACTCCATGCAGTGACCACGAATCCAAAACGTTTATTATTTAGGTAAAAGTGATTACTGCCTCCTGATATACTGTATATCTAAGCTAGGTTAGACCATTTCTTGGTCTGGCTAGCTAGTGACTTGGCAACTTGTTGCTAAGGTTGTTGTTATGTACTCGTGGTCACTGCTTGGAGTCAGCTGATGTGTGTGTGTGTGTTTGTGTGTTGCAGAACGTTCGGTACATAAGTAAACAAAGCCAAACAAGAGATAACAGTGAGTTCTGCTGACTTATATACATCTAACATAGGTTAGGTCACATCTAAACTAGGTTAGGTCATTTCTTTGTGGAGATATATAGGCTAGGCTTATGTCTTCTAGCAAAAACAGAGTAAGCAGACGGCGCCGAGTGTCGGCGATCGACAATGCGCATGACGGGACTATCTATAGCCTAGGCCTAGGAGTAACTCTCAAAACAACGGAAAAGTGGGTTATCCGGCATCGGCTCCCCCCCGTTCGTGCCGGATAAACGAGGTTCTACTGTATATGGCAAAGTCATTTACAGTACGTATAGGCTACTCCTAACTCCCGGGGGTAACTGTTTAACAATTTCATTAATTGCTAATGCAAAAAGAGTACTACTTAAAACGCTACCTTGTGGGATGCCACTTTGGAGTGAAAATGAGGCAGAGGTAGTAGTGTCAATCCGAGTATGGAAGGTACGGTCATCAAGGATATTAGAGAGAAAGACCGGGAGGTGACCTTTAATACCATTGGAATGAAGGGTTCGGAGTATCGCATGACGCCAAGTGGTGTCGTATGCTTTTTGAATGTCAAAGAAAACTGCTACAGTCGTTAGTTTGCGGGTAAACCCATCCCGAATATATGACTCTAAATGGGCAAGGGAGTCAAGAGTGGACCTATTGGGTTGGGAGCCAAACTGAGAGGGGGTAATAATATCATGTTCATGGAGCCACCAAAGCAAACGTGCATTCACCATCTTCTCCATGAGCTTACAGAGACAACTGGTGAGAGAGATAGGTCGATAATTTGTGGGAAGACATGGGTCTTTACCCGGTTTAGCTATAGGGATAACCTCAGCGTGTCTCCAAGATCGTGGAAAGAGTCCATTGACCCATAAATAATTATAAAGCTGTAGTAAATAGGACTGCGCAAGGGGAGCAAGATGCTTAAGCAGCTCAAAACTGATATTGTCATGGCCAGGGACGGTGCTCGAACAAGAAGCAAGAGCAGCCTCCAATTCAGTCATCGTAAAGGGTTGATTATATGTAAGGTCATCAGAGGTCTCAAAATTCATAGGTACTGATTCAGCAGTCTCTTTACGACGGCGGAAGGTAGCAGGAAGATTATCTAAACTGCTGATCGCAGCTAGGTGACGGCCAAGAATGTTAAGAGATTTCTTGTGGACTGTGAACTCGACGACCATTGCACTGGAGGGCATGGCGTGGAGGACGGAAATGTGACCCATTAATTTTACCAAACTTGTCCCAGATAGTTTTCATGGAAGTAGTGGAAGAGATGGAAGATACATAATTTTGCCAAGAAGTGGATTTCTGGAGCTTAACCTCCTTGCGGAACTTTGAGGTTAACCGATTATAAAGTGGTTTTTAAGGACCATGATGTCCATGAGAAGGGAAACCATGGAGGCGAGGTCATCAGGGTGCAAAGGACGACGTGTAGCGAGGAAACGATAGCGTCTATCGAGGCAATTTAATCTACGGCCAACAGCATGCTTATGGTTAATCAGTGATTGGAGGGTATCAGTCCACCATGGGACCCTCCTCGTCATGGGACGGGGCGAGGACGGAATGGACCTGTTCGCAGCGTCAATAACGAATGCCGTAAAGTGATCGGCAAGATCGTCATGATCCCTGAGAGGCAGGAAAGGGGGGACAGATGGAATGCATCCCAATCAGCCTTGCGAAAATTGTAACGCGGAGGAGCAAGAGACGGAAGCGGAGTTAAAACATGACAAAATAATGGGAAAATGGTCACTAGAGTAGGTAGTATCGTCCAAGACACGCCAGTCAAACAATAGTTGAAGAGCATAGGGAAACATCTATAGAAGTCATCGTGCCATGGGCTTTGAAGAAAAATGTAGATGTACCTTCCTCATTAAGGCAAAAAAAATTAGATTGCAGTAACTGTTCAAGATGCGAACCAGGAACATCTGATGCGGAACAATGCGAATCCCATATAGGACTATGGGCATTAAAATCTCCAACCACTAGTAGGGGGCTAGGGAAGGAGGTAAGAAAGGGTGGGAGGAGGGATAAGTCGTAATTAAAATCAGGTTGGTTAAAAAAATTGCATATGGATAAAAGGCCCCCCACCTGGAATGGGCAATTCAATGGCAAAACATTGAAGATAACCACCTGGTGGAGGGAGGGAATTAAAAGTAGCACCATAATGGACATAAGTGGCAGTGCCTAATTCATTACCGTTAGTAATGGATAACTTAAAACAGTGTCAGGACACCGTCCAACATGTTGAAGGCAAAGACACATTGGAGAGTAATTATATATTAAAAGTTGGATCTCCCCCCAGCTGCAAACGAGGGGAGAATCCATTCATATTCCATTGAATAATGGCAGGATTAAAAATCACGTAAGATGGGTAAAGTTATGAAGATTAACCGACTTGTTAGAATCTTTCAACTTTCTTTAGGATTGCATATATGATTTTTTAACGGTGGGGGCTTGAGCTCCCAACCGAGCAATAGGAGGTTTAGATGACAGGCAGGCTTTAGGTTGTAAAAGGACAGAACTACGAGCCAAAGCTTCCACAAAGGCTTCTTTGGTTTTGCGAGACTCTTTAAAGCGTATGCGTAAGTGGTGAGTGCAGAGGCAAGATGAGCCATGGACTAGAGTAGTATCAGTATCATCCACTTCCCGGTTATCTAGGAAATCACGTACCAATTTGAGAAGTACAGATTGATTAGCAGCAGGAGCATCATTGTACAAGGTCTGGAAACATGCATAACATCCACATGTCATATTATGTTTGGGAGGGGGTTCTTGACCACTCAGAATTGAGTTGGTCGGGTGAACCACTCCGCCATGCCCACCCGAGGAAACATGGGAAAGGATTGGGAGAGTGGTAGTCGCACTGTGACTATCTGTACGTTCTGTGTCGCAAGCAGGGGGCGAGGAATTAAGGAGACCTGATGTGGGAGGAATATTAGACCCTCCGACAGATGGAGGACCCAAGGGCAGATCATTTGGCAGTGAAGGCAAACATGTGCGAGAGGAAGACCCGGATTGGTAAGGGACAGCCTTTACACGTTGCTGTTTGACATGAGGGTGTGAAGGATACTGAGACCCGGAATCCGCAGGAAGATCCCTACCCCGTTTACTAGAAACAAGTTTCATCGGTTCCTCAAGGGCAGACGACTCATCTAGGGGCAAATAGTCAGACAGTGCAGCAAAGCTATTGGATGTAGAGAGTAAATATGATGTAGATAGTGGGCTTGTGCTTTTGCTTGAGGGGCCAGAAGGTGCAGCATTGGTGGCAGCAGGAACAACACTAGGTGGGTGTTGAGGTACCGGTGCAGGTTGCGATGATAACACCTGAGACCTGTAGGAATTCCGTTTGGCTGGATCGTGAAGACCACGGACAGCTGCCTCACATTTAGCACGAGGGACAGTGAAGGCAGATCTGGTTAGTAATAACTTAACTTCAGTGTTATAAATACAGTATAAAACTCACAATTCTTGGATCGAGCATGATGGGCACCACCACAATTTATACAGTGGGCGGGACCGCAATTCCATTTCGTCTCATGCGCAGACGAGCCACAGTAGGCACATACGCTTTTGTTGCGACACATTTTGGCCGAGTGAGTGAAGGAAGAGCAATTCCTACATTGGAGAGGTTGTGGGATATAAGGACGTACTTCTCTAGTTTTCCCTAAGATGGTGACCTTCGACGGAAGCGTTTTACCGGGGAATGTTAACGTAGCAATATTAATCGCCCTTGAGGTGCCGCGGATAATAATAATAATAATAATAATAATAATAATAATAATAATAATAATATGCTGGTATTTTATTTGTTCGAGCGCCAATTCTCCAAGTAGATTCACGAGCGCTCACATTAACTTGAATTTTTCCATTTCAAAAAAACAATTTTTTTTTTTTTTTTTTTTTTTAGAGCTTATAGTCATCAGTAACTCTATGCTCCCCAATATCATAAGCTCTCAGAAATATGTGCGACTTCAGTTGTTTCTTAAAAGCGTCAACACAATTCAACTGCTTAAGTGACACAGGAAGTCGATTGAATAGACGTGGGGCAACATAAGAAAAGGATCTAGCAGCAAAACCACGTTCCCCAATGGCTCTGGGCTCATAAAGGCGATATGGGTCATCACCACTACGCAAATTCACATTTGACTCATTATGTGTTGGAAATAGAAGATCCAACAAATACTTAGGCTCACCAAACCTCAGCACCTTAAATGTCAGTAGGCACACTTTAAACTCTATTCTGGCCTTAATGGGAAGCCAGTGTAGGATCTATTAGATAATATGTGGTGGGTGTTCTGGGTGGAAGTGAAAATATTAGTCTAGCACACCTATTAAGAACAGACTGGAGTTTCTTCAAAGTAACATTTGGTAGACCAATGAACAATGAATTACAGTAATCAATTCTAGATATAACAAATGAATGAATGAGGGTCAAAAGAGATTCCTTGCTCAAGAACTTCCTTATAGCAGAAAGGTTACGAATGTAAAGGTGACAACTCTTCACGACACTATTTATATGATTCTTAAAGTTCAGATTTTTGTCGAATACAACGCCCAAGTTTTTCACTGATTCCATAGGTTGGAGCTGTGATTCACCGAATTCTAGACATCCAAAATCTTCATGGACACTGTTTCTCAAATTACCATTAATGACTATAATCTCTGTCTTGTTGTCATTCAATTTGAGCTTCCTTCTAGTCATCCAGATCTTCAAGTCTGACAAGTGATGAAAATTTATTCTTTACCTCATCGATATTATTAATTTCAATATACAACTGTGAATCATCTGCATAGAAATGATACTTAACACCATGTGCATCCAGTAGGGATGAAAGACTAGAGGCATAGATAATAAACAACACAGGGCCAAGAACTGATCCCTGAGGCACCCCGAACTTTAGCAATGATGGTTCTGACATAGAGCCACCAATGATAACACATTGACAAGTGACGGCGTCTCTTCCGTGGATTGACCTCCCAATCTACCAAGATGGAAGCCAAAGCGTCACATTTTTCCTTTGCCCCTCAACTTTCTCTTCATAATTGCTGAGGGGCACAGGGCCCTGGGTGGGGCTTTGGTTTCCCGGACGTTTCCGCACCCTCCTCAGCTCCCCGCCATGGAGTGGCTTCGGTCACCCAGGCTTTATTGTGGTCGGTAGGGAGGGTTCTGGGGGCACCCGGTTATGGCCTTGGCCTTGCTCGGGGCCTTGGGGCTGTTCGGCCAGGCAGCTTGGGGAACAACAACAACAACAACACATTGACTGCGATCGGTAATATATGACTGAAGAAGCAGGAGTGCATCTCCCTGCACACCAAAACCAGAAAGGTCTCTCAGGAGCAACTGATGGTCAACAGTATCAAATGCTGCAGAGAGATCCAACAAAACCAAAAGAGAACACCGTCCAGAACATGTATTCGAGACTAAATCATTATAAATCCTGCTCAGGCCTGTCTCCGTTGAGTGGAGCTTCCTATAAGCAGACTGAGACTGGGGAATGACACTGTTCCGCTCCAGAAAAGGCAGCAACTGGTCCAGTATTGCACGCTCGACAATCTTAGACAGAAATGACAGGTTAGACACAGGGCGATAGTTTACCAAATTATCGCAATCTAGGCCTGCCCTCTTCAGTAAAGGCCGAATTAAGGCATGTTTTTCAGAATTTGGAAAACAATTTTCCTCAAAGATACGATTGACAATTGAAGCAATGAAAGGTGATGCAGTCTCATAAGCTGTAGTTATCTTTGATACATTTATCGGGTCCAATGAACAGAATGTTTTATTGAGTTCTCTTAGGTATGTCAAGGCATTTAGGGAGTTAATCGGCTGAAAATGTGTGAAGGCAGAGTCTACGGCCAACGGCCGAGAAGGGACCACAGAGTATTCTCCAAGAGCAGGGGTATTGTCAAACTCATTTCTGATTTGAGCAATTTTGTCTGCAAAGAAAGCTGAAAATTTTGATGCAAGATCAGAAGCTGAGACAGATGAGGGTAGAACCTGAGAAGAATGCTGGCCTGTTAAGTTGTTAAGAATTGAAAAAAGTTGTTTCTGGTCACCTCTGCAGGAATCGATTCGACCAGTATAATACTCGATCTTGCTTTGTGTAATTTTGACGGTGATAGCTCTACGAGCAGCGACATAATCTAACCGAGAGGATTCAGTTCTGTGCCGGCGCCACAGACGCTCTGCCCGTCTCCTCCTCTTATGCAAAGCCACTACACTTGAATAATACCATGGAGCGTCACCCTTTATCCTTATCTCCTTGTCAATCTCAGGGCAATCACAGTCTTGAATATAACGGAAGAAGGTGTTATAAGTGTGAACTAACTGATTAGCTGTTGATGATGTAATATCGACCGTGTTAAGTTAAAGTTCAATATCACGACTTATATATTCTTGATCCAAATTACAATATTTACGAAAGGTTATTTTCTTGGTATAAGATAAGGGTTTTGGTGCATTCACTTTAACCCTCTCACCACGGAAGGGCTCTTGAACGCCCATAAAAAAGCATATAACAGGTACCCGGAAGGCCTCTTGAACGCCCAGTGGTTGAAAGCCTGTGAGCTTCGTGTGCGAGGCGTCGGTCCGACGCATGTAAACAACAGCCGGCTGGACCGACGCCCCGCATCTCCGGCCACAAGAAGGAGAGCGTCGCTTGTTCGTGTGTGCCTGTATGTTGTTGTTAAGTATCGAAAAGTGGTGTAAAGTGGCTGTTTTGGCCATAAAGTTATCTCCAATGAAATCATCATCACAGCTCAACCAGTTGACTTAGAGAGCTCTACTTAATGCCATTCTACAGGTAAATAACACAGCTACGCTTGGGGATGCGCGGGAATGCGGGAAGCAGTCTGATTAACGAATATACGGTAGCCTAGCCTAGACGTTTTTCGGCCAAAACACCCGGGTTTCGAGGAATATATATATAATACATAGCCGGGGCTGGAGGGTTAAAGGAGATGATGTCATGGTCAGACACGCTACGGCCAATAGGAAAAACTTCAATATTATTTACAAGGTTGGATTCACTCTGGGAGAGGACCAGGTCAAGGGTATGCCCTGAAGCATGTGTAGAATCAGCCACGAGGTTTGAAAAACTATACATGTCAACAAGTTCCAGGAACTCAGAGGAATAAGGTTTCATTCCAGGTGTGTCAACCCAATAGTTAAAATCACCACAAATCAAAAGTTTTCCACTCTTTGCGGAGAAATATTCCAAGAATGTGCTAAATTCTTCCATAAGGAGTCTATCTGTGCCTGGATGACCTGGACGATAGATAATCGCTAACCTAATTATCTGGCCGTGGGTGTTGATGGTAACTTCCATGCATTCGAATGATGAAGCGGGCTGATCAGGAGGAACACATTTGATATTTGACAAGGAAAGGGAATACACAACTGCCACACCACCACCCACAGCATGTGTGGGTGATGATCTTGGAATGTGAAGCATAGAATATGTCTTAGGAAGAGCCACTTTAACAATACCAAAATCAGACTCAAGCAACCAGGTCTCTGTCAGACAAAGAATATCAAAGCAGAACTCATTCAAAACTTCAACAATATTAATCATCTTGTTTCGCATAGATCGTATATTTAGCAAACCCGCTCTCAGCGAACCCTCCACGGCTGTCATCAACTTTTTGACACGGGGAATCTTATTCCTCAACTTTAATCTTTCATTTTTGCCATTCACCCCTCCCTTTTCTCTTCCACCCTCTCCCCCACCACTCGCCTCTCTCTTCGCTGGAAGATATCAACCTTTGAGAAGGAATGTCCTCGCAACTGAAGGGATTCTTGTATCGCGCTAGGAGATGGGCATTCGTCAGATTGAGGGAGAACAACTGTGCCCTGGATAGAGTTCAAGTGCTCAAGCGGCAGGACAGACACCGCAACGCCGTCAACCGGAGGAATGACGTCGATTGTTCTTCAGTGGTAGCCTCTTATCAACCAATCACCAGAACCATGAGGACGGAGAGACATGTCACGTGAGGCATGGACCTTAACCCTCTCACCACGGAAGGGCTCTTGAACGCCCATAAAAAAGCATATAACAGGTACCCGGAAGGGCTCTTGAACGCCCAGTGGTTGAAAGCCTGTGAGCTTCGTGTGCGAGGCGTCGGTCCGACGCATGTAAACAACAGCCGGCTGGACCGACGCCCCGCATCTCCGGCCACAAGAAGGAGAGCGTCGCTTGTTCATGTGTGCCTGTATGTTGTTGTTAAGTATCGAAAAGTAGTGTAAAGTGGCTGTTTTGGCCATAAAGTTATCTCCAATGAAATCATCATCACAACTCAACCAGTTGACTTAGAGAGCTCTACTTAATGCCATTCTACAGGTAAATAACACAGCTACGCTTGGGGATGCGCGGGGATGCGGGAAGCAGTCAGATTAACAAATATACGGTAGCCTAGCCTAGAAGTTTTTCGGCCAAAACACCCGGGTTTCGAGGAATATATATATAATACATAGCCGGGGCTGGAGGGTTAAGAAGAGCAAGCTCAAGCTCCCAGTTTCGTAGTGGAGTATCAGAGTGGAGTACAAGGTACCGAGTCCATGAATTCTCACCAAAAAAGAACAAAAAAGTAGAAGAATACAGAACCTAGCATAATTGGTTAAGCTGACAATGTCAGCTCGTAAGCCCCCCTATGATGGCAACGAGCTAGGAGCAGGGGGGTGTACTGTACTGTCCCTGATAACATAATAATGTTCGTATTTGTCATATATATTGATGAATTTCACATGAAATTATGTAATTCGGATATCTTGGAAAATCAGAGATTTCGGAAGTGGTCTCCCCCCAATTAGTCCGAGATAACGAGGGTTTACTGTAATGTCATCAGATGAGCTAGTGTTAATAAAAATCTCCTTACCTGTCTTCATATTTAACAGCAATCTCCATGAGCCTCTTGAACTGCCTGATGAGCCTCTTGTTCTTCGGGTTGGGCTTCTCCCGGGCGGGGCGTCCCCTCTTCTTGGGCTTGGGGTCGTCGCCCTCCTCAATTTCCTCCCGCTGTTTACGCTTCCCCTTGGGCCCCCCGCGCTTGATCTTCCCGCCGCCGGCCGCATCCTCCTCCTCCTCCTCCATAGCCTGGTGGATCACATAAAATAATTATAATATATTATACCTATCACATACCTTCCTCTTCTATGAACTCACTGAAAATAAAATATATACAGTAGGTTCTCCAATCTCGGTTAACCCGTTCAATAACGGTGTCGTCCTTTTAACTTTATTCTGGCTACTATTAGACGATTTTATTCAATTTAAAAAGGGCCTCCAACAATTAACAGGCTTCAAACTATCTCGTCTAACCCTTTCTACTACCACAGATCCTTCTTAAACTGCACAAAATCATCTTATTATAGCTAGATTAAAATTGAAATTATGTTGGCGGTACAGAAGGGGTTATTAAGGTCTCAATACTGTATTTCCAATCTTCATGTTCCCACCGTTCAGAAATTTCAACCAAATATCACTATTCTCGATAGCCCCATGCTAGGCGGTGTACTACTTTTCTTACATCTTACAGTAGATCCTCTGGAAAAAGGCAAACTAGGCCTGTGTATCCAGCTCAGTGCCAGTACTTGCACTGCTGCGGTCGTTCACGGTGTTGGCGGCGGCGGTAGTAGACGCAACATTTTTACTATTCTATATTTTTGCTTTATAATCCAACTTCAAATCTTGTCTTCCCCATGCTTTATCAAGATTACTTTCAAACTTCCTTATTGATTCGGAATCGACTACATACTGGGGCAGTGCGCTCCACTCATTTACCACTCTATCACAAAATGAGATCTTTGCCTTTTCAAGCCTATTTCTTTCTTTGTAAATGTTCTTAGTGTCCTCTCGTTCTTGTTCCCTCCCGCATCAAGAAGATACCTTCACACACATCCTCATAATACATTCCTGACACTATCTTAAAAGTCTCTATCATATCCCCTCTCTTTCTCCTATATGCCAGTGTCGGAAGCCCCAGTGTCCTCAACCTTTGCTCATAGCCCGCGTTCTTCAACGTTGGTACTAGCTTGCTAGCTCTCCTCGGCACTTTCTCCACTGCTTCTATATCCTTTACCATATATGGAGCCCACACCTGGTTCGCATATTCCAGGTGCGGCCTAACCAGCGCTGTATAGAGATTCCTGAATATTTCTTCGTCAAGTGACACAAATGTCCTCCTTATCAGCCCTACAATTCTATTGGCTTTGTTTATCTTTACCGCTAAATGTTCTGAGAACTTTTAACTTATTGTCTATCACTACTCCTATATCCTTTTCTGCACTAACTTCCTCCATCGCTTCATACATACTGTATCCTACCTTGTCTATCTTGCTTGTCCCAATCTGTATGTACAGGGTACTTGCATTTTTTTGGATGAAAAGGCATTAACCAATGTTCAGACCATCCCTTCATGCCCTCCACATCTCCTTGAAGCAAACCCACATCTTCCTTACTCCTCCCTCTTCTATACAGCTTAGTGTCATCCGCATACAGGTATATCTCACTTCCATTAGTTATAACTTCAGGTAAGTCGTTGATAAATATAACGAACAGTAGTGGTCCCAACACAGATCCCTGAGGTACCCCACTTGTAATTTCCCTCCACCCCGAGCCTATTCCATTCACCAGTACCCTCTGTCTCCGATCTTTCAGGAAGGCTTCTATCCATTTCACACATTTCTCCCCTATATTATAGCTTCTAACTTTCTCTATTAACCTTTTATGTGGGACCTTATCGAAGGCCGTCATAAAATCGCAATATACCACGTCTATAACATCACCATCCTCCAGAATTTGCATCCAATCATCTACCACCTTAATTAGCTGTAGTACTGTCGACCTCCCCGGCAAGAATCCGAACTGTCTCCCACTGAAAAGTTGGTTTGATTTCATATGCTGCATTATTTCTTCTCTAATTACCGTTTCCATTAGTTTACACACAACACTTGTCAAACTGACTGGTCTATAATTTCCTGGGTCATTTCTCTTTCCCTTCTTAAAAATAGCTGTTATGTTCGCCTCTCTCCAGTCCATCGAGATTTGTCCTGTATTAAAAGATACCTCAAATAACATTTGTAATGGCTCTACTAACATCTCACCTCCTTCCTTTATGATTCTTGGATGTATCCCATCCGGTCCCGGGGACTTACTTCTGTTCATTTTTTCTATAGCCCTTCTTATTCTAACATGGGAAAACTCTATTAGTTCTAGTGCCAGTGCCTGTTTGATGGGAATAGTAGGCACTGCATCATCCGACTCCACTGTTAGTACAGTACCTCCCCAAAGTATTTCCCCAGCACCTCTGCTTTCTCCTTATCAGTTTCTGCTCTATTCCTATCATCCAATTCTCCTATCAGTTCTGGGATACCTACTCTTCTTGTTAACTTTTCCTGAATGTACTTCCAGAATATTTTTGGATTATCCTTCACGTTTTTGGCAATCTCTCTCTCCCTCTCCTTCACCCCCCTTATTTTATTGTTTATTTGTCTACGTTCCAAATCCACTTCTTTAGCTTCTATACTAGACCCCCTGTTCTTTTTTAACACTTTTAGTCTATCCCACAATCGTTTCTTTCTTCTTATCAATGTCCAAAGCTTTCTTTTCATTGGTAATTCTGGGTTCGTTCTTTTCCTCAATTTTGTTTTATCCTTATATTCCCTTACTGGTACATATTTGGATATAGCATTCTCCAGTTTGACTCTAATCTTCCTCCACATTCATTCAGCGTCTTCACCGTTCAAATATTCCCCCCAGTCAATGTCCAAACACCTTGTCAGCAGCTCATAATCTGCTCTATCATACATGTATATTTTGTTATTGCTTCTATTATCCCTCTCTGTTTTAATATTGCAACTAAAACTTATACAGGCATGGTCACTACGACCTATAGGGCTATCCACATTGACATGTTCTACTATATCCTCCTCATTGCTAAAAATCAAATCAAGTACACTCCCCTGCGTCCCATCTCTATAATATGTTGCGTTAAAAAACAATCTCTCACTTTCTCTATAAACCTGTTTTCCAGGCTACACTGTCCCGCTGGAGTAGTACAATTTGCCCAGTTGATCCTTGGCAAATTGAAATCTCCAATCAAAATCTTATATTTGTTCTCTCCATCATCTATTTCCTCCATTGCTTTCAGTAGGTTAGCATCCTCTTCCCTACTATTATTTGGGCTTCTATATATAGCGGCAATTAGAATTGACCCTCTTGCACATTTTACTTCAATACACAAATACTCACAATACTGCTGTCTCATATCCACCTCATTTTACCTTGAGCTCTTTTCTTACATAAATAAACAGTCCTCTTCCAACCTCTGCTCTAATAGCATTCCTCTCATACAACTCAAAACCCTCCAAACTATACTCCACCAGTTCCCTTTCAATTCTAGCATTTTTTGGTCTTACTTCCTCTAAGGGTATGACATCAGGTTTTTCCTCTTCATCCTGCAACCTACATATCAGGTCTCTTTTCTTGTCCTGGGTAAACACATCAACATTGCTAAACATAATCCTTAATCTTTCTACCATTCCTTCAGCAGCTACATCATCCCGCTCCTCCTGTCCGTGCCCTACTCCCCCCCTCACACTACCGGTACTGTGTCTGCAGCTTCTTCTTCTCCTGTCTCTCCCCGAGACGCTTCCACCGTGCTCTCCACCTCTGCCACAACTTCTATCACATTCTCTTCCCTCCCAGATCTCCTTCTCCCTTCTATTCATATATACCACTTCTTCAATTTCCCGTCCCTCACTCTCCAGAAAAACTTCTTCTTATCCTCCTCACCCAACTTTCCATTTTCCTCATCAGCCTTTTCCTGTAGTTCCTTTATTTTTTTTCTTTGTTCTATTCTCAAATCCTTCTTTAATCTTATATGTTTCAGTTCTTCATTTGTGTTTAGTCTCCAACTAAAAATTTGTCACTGTCTCTGCCACTGCCCTGGTTTTAAACTGTACCCTTATAGGTCTCATCTCCCCCCTTCTATATCTACCTATCCTACTGACTTCCTCCACCTGCCCATCCCATTCACATCCATCTACATCAACAGCTTTCATGACCGCCTTCACTTTCTCAATATCTCTCACTTTTCTCACTCCATTATCATTCATATGAGCCTCTATATCTCCATGCATGATTACACCTCTATCCCTGTCCATGGCCTCCCTCACGACACTCTCCTTGTTCTTCATGACTCCTACGACTGCACTTTCAAAACTTTTTTTTGGTCTTGTTCATTTCCTCCTTTTGTTCTTTCACAATTTCCTCCAAATCCTTAACTTTCTGTTCACCTACCACCATCCATGCAGTTGACTCCTTCACTTCCTTGAATCGTCCTTCGTATTCCTTCAGCTGCTCCTTTAATGCCATATTCTCTGCTCCCAATTCCTCTACCCTTTTTAGTATCATCGGGTGGATGGGACTATCGGGTGGATGGGACTCGTTAGCCTTGGTAGGCAACTCATCTAGGGGAGTAAACCTAATACAAATCCGTACTGCTTACCTAAGGGTAAGGCAGGTTAGTGGATGGATTAGCCGAACACCACTGTAGAAAAATAGTGCTAACAAGATACACAGAGGGCCTCGGAGTCGGACGGGTCCTAAATTGAGTGGTCAATCCTGTAAGTCCTTCACTAAACTGGCTCGGGTTGTCCCTCTCACAGGGAATAGGTCTGCTTGGGGGCATTCTGTGTATGGCCACCCTTGTAAGGGGAGTAAGGCGTCCGGCAATAGATAGATAGATAGATCTAGGTTATTATTAACTTCCGAAATAGGCCTACATTCGCTTCCTTCACTAAGCCTATTCCCTGCCCCACCCGACGCACCACATAGTTCACACAACACCTTGATTTTCTCACCAATATCCCCCTTCCACTTCTCCGTATCACTCTTCCACTTTTCCAAATCCTTCACAACATTAATAATCTCTTCTACCTTCTTATCTGTGCTCCTAAACCCACGAAACCGTCCTAACCTTTCTTCCGTCTCCGAAATTCCCGCCGTTCCGTCCGCCATGTTTGTTTACAATCACTACAACTCCAGCTGACCCGTTGATTACACTACTCTTTTCACAATATATATCACCCCTCCACCACACCAATTTATCTTCAAAGCACTTCACTAGTCCTTCCTCTCCTCGCTCGCTCAGTATGTATTCGAAATTCCGTTATAATTAATCGTGCCCATGATAATATGCCGGAGCCTCAAAAAATGCGTCCGCCTCCCACCATCGCCTCGACCGACCGACCACTTATGATACCCTTTTTTGGGGGGGGGGGGGGGCCGACTCAAGACAGAGCATAATATTTATCATTTATCATATCTATCATATCATATTTATATATAGAATAGTAAAAACAATAAGCTATAACTACCATAGAGTAACAGTTATGGTAAATAGAAGCTTAACCCTTGGAATCCGGGAGGCCTCATATGAGGCAAAATGCTTGGCTAAAATGTCGCCGATATAATCATCAGAACTCGGCAACCACGCAACGTAGCGATGTCATCTCAACGGCAGTCTACAGACAAGAAAACGTTCTACAATTTGCAAAACATTTGACTGCTCTAGGTGGTCTCAATCAGTAGCTACTGAATTATGAAGTTTGAAAATACCAAACTTCATATGAGGCCCCCCGGATCACAAGGGTTAAGGGGTGGAATGTGAGTTTATTTTTTTATTTATTTCTTTTTCTTTTTTATTTATTTATTTTTCTATGTATATTTTCTATATATTTCTTTTTCTTTTTTATTTATTTATTTTTCTATGTGAATGAGGGACACAAAAAACAGAACTGCCTGTAGCGAGTGCCTCCCCCATAGTTGAAAATGACAGGTCCAAAATCAAGGAACGTTCGAGCCAAAATGCCTGGACACACAGAGTTTGAAGCAATTTAAGCCATAGGAGGAGGGAAAGATTGATTCTGGGAGAGAGTTCCAGAGCTCAGCTGTTAAATAGAAGAAAGACAGTAACGTTTAACTTTTGGGTTGGAGAGTTGCACAGAGAAGGGGTGGGGTTGTGTTGCAAGACGGGTACCACATACCCTACGTAGAGGAGGTGGTATACACTGGGAGAGCTCTGAGGAACACTGATTATTGTAGTAGCGATAGAATAGCGAAAGAGATGCAACATTGCGGCGAAGAGAGAGATTGCAGAGAGTTGGTGAGTGGACAGGAATTAATGATATGAAAGGCCTTCCTTTCTATTTTGTCTAGGAGTGTGATGTGAGAGGAACCTCCCCACACATGTGAACAATTCAGTACTCAATACAAGGATGCACTGTGCCCCTGTACAGAGCAAGAAACTGTGCAGGGGTAAAGAACCCCCTAAGGCGGTTGAGCACACCCAGCTTCCGGGAGGCTGCCTTAGCAAGACTGGTAATATGGTCCTTCCAAGTGAGAGCGGAAGAAAAAGAGACACCGAGAATATTGAGAGAAGATGAAGGATTGATTTTTGTATTGTTGAAGAATAAGGGATAATCGTCTGGGAGTTCCGGACGGGTAGTAAGATGGAGAAATTGGGTTTTGGAAGCATTAAAGGTAACAAGGTTTTCTCTGCCCAAATTGGAAATAGTAGTTAGATTAGAAGATAAGTGTTCTATGGCTTCATTAAGTTTGTTTTTGAGGGATTGCTGGCTGGGGCGTTCTGGAAACCTAATTGAGTAGTGTAAGGTAGAATTGGCTGTGTATGAATGGATGGGACTCAAGAGCCCTGAGGAACACTGGAGTTGATAGGATGAGGAAGTGAGCGATGGCCATCCACAACCGCAGCTATGGAACGGCCGGAAAGGAAATTAGAGACAAAGGCACAGATGGAGGGATAGAAAACGAAGGAGAGTAATTTAGAAATTAAAGACTTGTGCCAGACTCTTTCGAAGGCCTTCGATATGTCTAGTGCAATAGAAAAGGTCTCACCGAAGTCCCGAAAGTTGGATGACCAAGAGTTAGTAAGATATGAAAGAAGATCACCAGTAGAGCGACCCTTCAGGAAGCTATATTGGCGATCTGAGAGCAGATTATGAGAAGAGAAATGCTTAAGAAATTTGGATGCAAAAATAGCTTCAAAAACTTTAGAGATACAAGAGATGAGAGCAATTAGACGATAGTTGGAGGGTTGAGGGCGGTCACCCTTCTTTGGGACAGGTTGAATGACAGCAAACTTCCAGCAAGAAGGAAAGACGTTAGAGGAGAGACAGAGACAAAGAGTTTGCCTAGGCAGGGGGTCAGCACGGAAGCATTTGAGTACAACAGGAGGAACACCGTCCAGACCGTACGCCTTCTTGGTATTAAGCCCAGAGAGGGTAGAAAGTACATCTTTAGAAGAGATTAGGATATTAGACATAAGTAGGAGAGAGGGGGTGGAGAGGGAGGAATAGCACCGGAATCATCCAAGGTGGTTTCTAGCAAAAGTTTGAGCGAAGAGTTTAGCTTTGTCAGACGAAGAAGTGATGGTTGTGCCATCAGAGTGGAAAAGGGGAGGAAAAGACGGGGAAGAAAAATAGTTGGAGAGGTTTTTGGCTAGATGCCAGAAAGCTTAGGAAGAACTAGAGTTGGATAGTTCAGTGCATTTGTTTTTGATGAAAGAGTGCTTGGCAAGTCGAAGAACAGATTTGGCTTGATTCCGGGCAGAAACATATGAAGAATGAGATTCTTGAGTTTTAAGGCCTCAGTACCGTTTGAATGCTTCCTCCTTATTGCAGACAGCAGTAGAACAAGCGTGAGTAAACCAAGAATTTTTTGCATTAGACTGAGAGAAAGAAAATAGAATGGTACGCTTCCATGCCCATGAGGATTACCTCAGTAATGCGTTCAGCACTCTCCGAGGGTCCTCGGCCATGGAAGCAGAAATCATTCCATGGGAAATCAAAGAAGTACTGCCGAAGAGCCTCCCAGTCGGCAGCGCCGGCGCTTGTGGCACACAAGCGCCGCCGGCTAGGAGGATCGGGTGGCCGTACTGGAGAGATAGGACAGGTAACGGAGATAAGCTTATGGTCGGAGAAGCCCAAAGGAGAAAAAAGATTGACAGTATAAGAAGAAGGGTTAGAGGTTAGAATAAAGTCAATAATATTGGGCCGATCTCTGAAGTGATCCGGGATACAGGTGGGTTGCTAGACTAACTGCTCTATGTCGTTTAGGATAGAAAAGATGAAGGCTTGTTCACCAGGTTGGTCAGTGGAAACAGAGGAGAGCCATTGGCGGTGGTGAACATTGAAATCTCCAAAGATGGATAGAATGTGTTCCACTTTAGAAGTTAGATAGTCGAAGAATTTTGGAGTCAGTAGAATTAGGGGAGAGATAAACAACGCAGAAATATTTAGTCTGAGAGTGATACGAAAGCTTTAGCCAGAGAGTTGAGAATTTAGAAGAATCTAAGTTGGGAACACGAGAGAAAGCAAGATTGTTGCGTACATATACGCAACATCCACCTTTGGCTCGAAACTGAGGATAGAGATAGTAGGAGGATACAGAGAAGGGTTTGCTGTTAGTAGTCCCAGACAACTGTGTCTCGGTGAGAAAGAGAAGTTCAGGGTTGGCAGAGGAGAGGTGGTGTTGTTGTTGTTGTTGTTCCCCAAGCTGCCTGGCCGAACAGCCCCAAGGCCCCGAGCAAGGCCAAGGCCATAACCGAGCGCCCCCACAGAACCCTCCCCACCGACCACAATAAAGCCTGGGTGACCGAAGCCACTCCATGGCGGGGAGCTGAGGAGGGTGCGGAAATGCCCGGGAAACCAAAGCCCCACCCAGGGCCCTGTGTCCCTCAGCAATTATGAAGAGAAAGTTGAGGGGCAAGGGAAAAATGTGACGCTTTGGCTTCCAATCTTGGTAGATTGGGAGGTCAATCCACGTTAGAGACGCCATCACTTGAGATCTAGAAAATATATAAGTAAAAGGAACAGTCAGAGTAAGCTATGGGTATGGCAGAGATTGCTCAGTTCTCACTCTGATAGACCAGCCCATCACCACATGACTAGAACCCAATCCTCTCAGCATGAGCTAGGAAAGGCCCTAGAAAGCCGCCTTTGGCGGGGGGATAGCTCCCCTATTTCAACCCTTTTCGGGGTTGGTCACCCGCCCAGAGAGGTGGTGTTCCACAGAGTGGAAGTTAGAGGAGAGGCCACGAATGTTGCAGAAGTTAATAGTAAGAGTAGAAGGTAGTGGTCCAGAGCATTTTGTGGAGTCGTTGTCAGGGGACAGTCGGATGGAGGCATTCCCCCCCCCCGATTCTGTTCACCGATTCTGGTCTGGCAGCTTCCAAAATCAAGTGTTATGATGAGAACTCTACTACCTGCAATATTCTCACTTCAGTTTAATTATCAATATTTATGCTAAAAAGCCCAAAAATGTTGGCAGAAAATTAGCCTAGATAAAAAATTGCCGGATAAACAGCTAATGTAACTATCAATAGTAACATAAATAGCACACTAAAGCTTTATATATTTGACACAGAGTACACCAAAGCTTTCTCAAATGTATCATCAAAGCTTTTAATAACTTTGTTAAAACCATGATAACAATAAAATAATCTTAGTCGCGAGGATGACATCATAATGTAAACAGTACAGTATCATAAACGGTATATGTTAACTAAATCATCTGCACACAAAAATAATAAATAAATACCGGTATATAAATATAAAAATAAATATAATACAAAATACACATATTGGTGCCTTTCTTGCTACACAGCAAACATAAAATAATTATACAATACTATAGTCTATTCGCTGTAAGTAGGCGAGAAATCATGACCTATATCCTCTGTAACTCGAAAGAGGCTAGAGCAAATTGGCTGTAAATTTCCATATCTATTGCTTGACCGACTCTTCCCAAATGGTAGAAATATTAGCTCGATTACTCTAGTCGTTTTTGAGTTACAGAGGATAGAGGTAATGATTTCTTGCCTACTTACAGCGAATAGACTATAGTTTATGTATATATAACCCTTCCAACTCGGTTGTCCTCTTATACTCCACACCAAACTTTTACCGCGGAACTCGGGTGTCCTCTTATTCTCCTGCGCTCTAAAGCCGGTATCACACGAGGGCCTTTTCCCTCAACACTGGTCTGGCAGCTTATGAGGTCAACATTTAAACTATATCTGTCACCTAAGTTCGTTTATCATCAGTCTAGTTTCTGATACCAGTGCAATATATTCCAGAAATGTTGCCAGAAAAATGTTGACTATAAAAGCTCTCGTGTGATACTGGCTTTAATGTTCACAACCTTACAACACAACAAGCAGACGGCATTGCGATGCCCGGTCAACGCCGGGATCAAGACAACAGTAAGTACTGTACTTCATTTTCCAATAAATCTGATCTTTCTACCTATTACCATTGCTAAGCTATTAAGGGGAGGAAGACCGTTTTTCTGGACCCCCTTCTCTCTAATGTTTAGCCCCACTAGTTTTGAGATTATAAGACGTTCGGCCCATTAGTTTGGCGATTTTAACACCTTTCCCCCCATTTCGTTGTCAATTTTAAGACTTTTCGTGCCATTTAGGTGTCGATTATTTCCTGGCGAGCAATAGCGAGCCTGCAATTTTAAGAGAAACCGGCCTTTGGCCGGGACATTTTTCTACCAAAAAATGTACAAATTTATCTTGAAGGGGGGTCTAGGGGGTGTTCTTCTAAGCTTGATGGAGGTCTAGGGAGGATACAAAAAAAATATATGAACAAATGAATTAATAGACCAAACAAACGGGCAGTCTCCCCTTAACCCTTTCCGCCCGGTTGTCATTTTAAAAGGACACCGCGGCAGATGGGCAGGAACCCGGGTGTCCTTATATAGTCCGTAAGCTTGAAAGCCTATTCAGCTTGTTTTGAAAGCCGCGCATCCAACGTATGTAAATAAAACCTGTCGGAGGCGCCGCACGCACCTCTGGCAGCAAGCAGACGTCGGAGCTATGTTGTTGTGTGGTCTGCAAAGACAGATTCAGTCTTGAAAAGTGTGTCACATTGCTAAAATTGCGGCAAAATGTGCTCCACGGAAATCGTCATCACAACTGAACCAGTAGACTTAGAAAGCTCTACTTAACGCCAGTCTACATATTGGAAACCACAGTACGTTTAACCCTTCCTACCCGGGCTGCCTTACAAAAGGACGGAGGTCGTATCCGGGCGATCTGGCCGAAAAAAGTCTAGGTCTAGGCTACCGTATCTTTGTAATTTTAACTGCTAGAAATTTCCCACACATCCCTAAACGTAGTGCGGTTTCCAATCTGTAGACTGGCGATGAGTAGAGCTCTCTAAGTCAACTGGTTCAGTTGTGATGACGATTTCCGTGGAGCGAATTTTGCCGAGATGTTGACAATATCGGAGCTTTTCAGACACTAATTTCGTCATATCATACAACAACAACATTGATCCGACGTCTCCTTCTTGTTTTCGGAGGTGCGGTGACGCTATGAACGGCTTTGTTTACATGCGTCGGACGCACGGCGTTCAGACCAAGCTGAATAGGCTTTCAAGCTTACTGTCTGTTAAGGGAAGGTTTTTAGTGTGTTTCCTAGACTTCCATCAAGCTTGAAATTACACCCCCATGACCCCCTTTCAAGATAAATTTGTACATTTTTCGGTAGAAAAATGTCCCGGCTGAAGGCCGGTTCCGCTTAAATTACAGGCTCGCTATCGCTCGCCAGGAAATAATCGACACCTAAATGGGACGAAAAGTCTTAAAAGTGACATAAATAGGGTGAAAGTTCTTAAAATCGCAAAACTAATGGGGCGAACGTCTTAAAATCTCAAAAGCAATGGGGCTAAACATGAGGGAGAAAGGAGTCAAGAAAAAACTCCCTCCAGTGGATATCTCCCCTTAAAAGGACACCCGGGTACCGGCCCATCTGCCGCAGTATCCTTATTAGAGGACACCCGGGCTGGAAGGGTTAAACATGCGTGGGAATTTTCTAGCAGTTAAAATAACAAAGATACGGTAGCCTAGGCGTAGACGTATTTCGGCCATGTCGCCCGGATCTCAACGTCCTTAGGATAGGCCTCCCCCCCCCCGGGAGGGGGGGTTAAGGCCACAAGGCCATAAGGCCCCATATGGGCAGATTCTGGAGGTATGGAGCGTAAGAGGACAGCCGAGTTGGAGGGGTTAATATGTGAAGCATAGTATTGTACTAATAATACCAAACTATTTAAATTACAATACTGTACAGGTCTCCCTCGATATACGATTGGGTTACGTTCTTGAAAACCCGATCTTAAATAGAAAAATTGTATAAGAAACCCTAAAATTAGTGGGGTAAATGGGGATGCGTTCTCGGACCAGCCAAAACCCAAACACAAAGACCTAAAAATCTATAATAATAATGTAAATTGGGGCATAAGATAGTGAGTGAAACCTGTATAGTAATTCAGTCTGAGAATTACTTCCCTTATTACCGACACTAAAATAACAATTCAACTGTGTGATGATAATAGAAAATTTTGTAATGCATGCAACAAGTACAGTACTGTATACAGATATCCCGGGGGGGCCCCTTACCTCCTTCCCATCTTCCTCAACAGCCTGCATGAAATAAAGACGGTCACAATTGTAAGCTCCATAATACCTCGGTACAGTCAATCATTCTATAACACAAATACATACAACGCGATCCTCCTTGAACAAGAGGGGGAGGGGAGGGGGTCCAGAGTGCCCGTACCTCTTATAAAACGAGCCGAACACATATAACGCAAAATGGACTTACCGAGCAATTCAAATCCGGCGCCTCCTCTTACTCCCCCCCCACCCACTGAGCAATGAGTGGATGTCTCCATGCCTACAGTATGGTCTCGTATAAAGTGAGATCGCATAGTGCGAGCAACCAAAAACAATAAATCTTACATTTACTCTGTTAATTGTGATTTACTCTGTTAATTGTGGCCAAGATATTGTAGATTCAAAAAATGTTCAACCAATTTCTCTATTATATATTCATATTTTTAAATATTCTAGGTCTTTCCTAGAACCGACCGTACTATACGCAATCACATAGTGCGAATTTCATGTAGTGCGAGGGTCAGAGTGACCCTTTACAATTATCATTTTCTTTATTAGTTTTAAGGTAAGTGATGTTTTTTAATATTAGTTAATGGTTTAATGATATCTGGTAGGTAATTATTATGTTCTCTCCAGTAACCAACTTTACTCCCAAACTCGATTAATGAAATTAACAAACACATGTGGCAGTCCGGGGATTCGAACCCAGGATGGTCACACCGAAAATCAACACACTTATGCATTGCACCACGAAGACAGTTAAAGAATGCTGCACAAGCCTACAATTTATTATGCAGTTTCGAATCCTGCATACCAATCTTAGCATGTACAAAATTGGGGGGTGCAGACCCATATAGAATTATCTCCATATAAAATTATATTCCTATAACTCAATTCCTAGTGCGCGACGGGCTCTGCCGCTAATATAGTTACGTTATAGGAGGATGGACTAAGTTTGTCCTAATACGCGTCTACATAGGCGACACGGGACCTCGCCTACTATCACAGATCCTTCTTAAACTGCACAAAATTGTCTAAATATACTGTATATACATATATACAGTACATACATACAATGGTTTAAAGTCATTTTCCATTACATACATTGTTACGGCTTAGATGGGGTTGCCTTTCCACTCTTGGAAAATATTTCAATAAAGTCCCACCCCATCATGTCATCAATGTGGCTGATTTTGGCATAGTACTAACCATACATACAAGTTTAAGACCATTTTGTCCACAGAGATTGTGGTTACAGTCTCACGTCCTAAATGACGGCTTTCCAGATGGCCTTGTCCAGGGCTGCCTTTGTTGTCAAGTTATATATTTTGAGATCGGACCGGAGTACCCGATCCCACATCATTCTAGGTCTACCCCAACGTTCACAGTCCGGCACTTCTTCACCCAGTTCTGATCATCCATTCTCTCCACGTGTCCAAACCAACCAAGTCAGCTCGTGCGCATCACTTCACTGACACTCCTAATGCCCAGACGCCTTCTCAATTCCTCGCTCAATACCCCGTCCCTGAGATTAACCGCACACATCCATAACCGTGCCGCAGCAAGTCTCAAGTAAGTCCAACTGCAGCACCTGCACCTGTAGTATCTTCAACCCAAACCAGCCTCAACAGTGCTACAACAAGACAGTACCATACTAAGACTCTACAGTTGTTGTTGCTCCCTAAGCTGCCTGGCCGAACAGCCCCTCTACAGTACATGTACTGTACATTAGGCAACTTGGACTTTAGAACAACAAAATCCAGCCACAACACTGCCCCACCAAGTAAACACTCTGACCGACTCTGGTGTGGTGCCAAACAGCACCCAGGTAAGACTATTAAAGTCCCCTGTGGCACCTATCCGCGCCTCACCAGCCTCGGTAGTGCCATACCAAGACAGTGCCAATAGCAAGGCTTTCTTGTATAGTAATGGCTGTTGGTCCATAAGTCTATTACCATCCCCTCAATTAGTCGCCATGTACGACACGCAGTAGGATGCGTGGGGCATATTCTTTATATTCCTACACCCATCATACAATGGGTGGATACAATGGGAGGATAATATAGCTAGATTAACCCACAGAACCCCAGCGACGCAGCGTTTGCGTCCGCAATGTATGTAACGCTAAACCCCAGGGACGCATAAGGTGCGTCCTGGTTAATTACTCCGGTCCTATGGCACCTAGAGGGCTCAGATTTGTATGGGAACTGTGTAAGTATCCCACGCAACAATGCCGATGGTTTAAAACTCTCAAAGTCCAACCACGTGTGCGTGAGCGCGCAAAAAACCTGTTTTTGCCTGTCCATTACCCCATGTTAATTCCGACTTTTGGGCGCACCGTAGGACCCCTTAACCCTTCCTACCCGGTCTGCCTTAGGTAAGGACAGCACGAAAGAAGGGCCGCTACCCGGTATGCCTTATCCAAGGCATGAGCTTAATAGCCTAATTAAGCTTGGTCCGAACGCCGTGCGTACGACGTATGTCAACAAACCCAAGCGTTCGTCACCGCACCTCCAAAAACAAGAAGGAGAAGACTCCTCAATGTTATTGTTCTGACGTCATGACGAAATTAGTGTCTAAAAAGCCCCCATATTGGCAACATCTCTGCAATATTGGCTCCACTGAAATCGTCATCACAACTGAACCAGTTGACTTACAGAGCTCTACTCAATGCCAAAATACAGATTGATAACCGCACTACGATTATAGATGAGTGGAAAAGTTCTAGCAGTGAAAATAAACATAAATACGGTAGCCTAGGCCTAGACATTTTTCAGCCATATTGCCCGGGTAGGGGCGACCGTCATTGGGTAAGACAGCCCGGGGAGGAAGGGTTAATGACCTAGGCCCTAAGGGATCGTTTTTTTGTGGGTTTGCCTTCATTTCTAACCCATTCCTGGTGTTTTCTGGAAAACATTTTTTTTACAATCTGCTGGTCCTGGGGTGTGCATTTATTATTAATTAGCAGGGGTTCAGTAAGTTTATAAAAAAAAAAAAAAAAAAAAAAAAAAAAAAAAAAAAAAAAAAAAAAATTAAACCAGTACACTAAGGGTTAATGTACAAGTAGTAGCCTATTATAAGGTGTTGATTACTTACCCCAATAGCCCTGAGCCACTCCTTCTCTGTGAGGCTGTCTGTGTAGTCCACCTCTTTCTTGGACCGCGCTCTACGGTCACCAAGCTCCTCGGGTTCTTCCTCGGGTTCTTCCTCCTACAGTACAGTGGATAACCATTATACGCAACTTCACAAACGGTAGAATAATGTAATCCTATAGAAGTTGATTTTTTGTTTATGTAATGGAAACAATAGGAAATTACAATGTTCCTGTCTTATATTATAGCCATGTTTTAAATGTTTTTATATTTAACAATATATTCAAAAATAATCTTCCTAATAGCGGATTAATTAAGATGGAAAATTATTTAGTAATTTTATAGTACCCCCCCCCCCCCCCCCCCCGAAAAGAAAAAGAAAAAATGGGACTAGACTTATAGTAAGACAAGTGTACTGTAATAAAGATGAACAAACGATGAAGACAAAGTAATTTATAATGAGGTCAAAACAAAATCAATCATAGGAATACTGACGGTCTCTTCCTCCTTCAACATCCACTCTGGCAGTTCATTATCGGTCATGAGTCTGGGTTTCGTTTCTACCCTGCGGCGATCTTCATCGTGGCGCTGGAATAACTCAAACTCCTCATCCCCGCGAGCAATCATCTGGTTGATCGTATCGTCGTCCGGAGCTTCATCCTCCTCCTGGAAAAAAAAATACAACATAATGGGGCAGGAGGCTAGGAATCTTCCTCCCCTTGTAAAATTATCCTACTCAACGAGACAGAGAAAGGGGTGAGGGAACGCGAAAGTGGTCCCGGACCCTAAGAATTGGAACTTTAAGGTTTCTGTTCGGGCTCTGTCTCGAGTCGGCCACCTCCAGCAATGGGGTATGTGCCTGAGTATACATACATACATACATACATACATACATGTATAAGGAGGGATGGAAGATAAGGAGGGATGGAAGAGAGAGGTAGAGGATTGTTGGAGACTAGGGAAATACAAGAAAGGAGAAATGAGGCCAATGAAGATTAGATTTAAGTCAACCAAAGTAGCAGAGGAGGTACTCAGATCCAGCTGGAAGTTAAGTCAGGAGGGGGAATACAGAAATGTTAAACTAAGGAAAGATTTAAATGCGGAAGAGAGGGAAAAATTTAGAGAAATAAATAGAGAAGTCAAAGAAAAGAACGATAATAGATCAGAAGTGGAGAAGGGCTTTTTTTTCTACAGAAACATGAATGGGAAAGTAAGGAAGTGGTACCTGAAGAAGGGGGAGAGGATAGGGGCGGAGGGGGGAGAAAAGAAGTGGTGGTACAGGAAGAAGGATTGGAGGGAGAGGTGCAACAGGAAGGGGAAATAGTAGGATAAAGACAGGGAATATCAATCATAATGGTAAAAGCAACAGGTGCAAGATGGTCTATAGCAATGTGGATGGGCTGCTATCAAAGAAATTAGAAATAAATGATTACATCAGACAGGAAGAGCCCTTAATATTGTGTCTATGTGAAAACTAAACTAAATAAAGGGATAAGTTTGGAGGGAATGGGATGGAACAACTATAATATCTGGAGAAGGGATAGAGAAGACAAGATGGGGGGAGGGGTGCTAATTCTTACACATAATAAATTGAAAACAAGAATGATTGATCTGAATAATAGTAAAGCGGAAATATTAGCAGTAGAATTGACAGATGATGACAATCAAAAGGCGGATATTGTAGTGGCCTACATGCCGCCCTACACAGGGGCTTGGGAAGAGGAGGAATACAAATTTATCAAAGATGAGATGATTATTTGTATTGAAAAATTAACTCGTAGAAACAATGAATTAATTATAGTAGGGGATTTCAACTGTAAAGAGGTGGATTGGGAGCAGAGAGAAGCTGGTAGCAACGTGAACTCGTGGGGGTATAGGCTACTGGATATGGTAACAGAAAATTTATTAGTGCAAAATATAAAGGAAAATACAAGAAGAAGGGGAAATGATGAAGCATCCAGATTAGACCTAATGTTTACTAGAGACCCAGATGTAATTTCTGATATAAAATACTTACCACCTTTAGGCAAGAGCGATCACGTTGTAATGGATATAGAAATCCTATTGGGTTATTCCAATATGGAGGAGAGGGAGGAGCACAAGGAAACTAGGTTTGACTATGCAAAAGGAGACTACCAATCACGTAGGGCGGGTGCCCAACCCCGAAAAGGGTTGAAATAGGGGAGCTATCCCCCCGCCAAAGGCGGCTTTCTAGGGCCTTTCCTAGCTGATGCTGAGAGGATTGGGTTCTAGTCATGTGGTGATGGGCTGGTCTATTAGAGTGAGAACTGAGCAATCTCTGCCATACCCATAGCTTACTCTGACTGTTCCTTTTACTTATATATTTTCTAGATCTCAAGTGACGGCGTCTCTAACGTGGATTGACCTCCCAATCTACCAAGATTGGAAGCCAAAGCGTCACATTTTCCCTTGCCCCTCAACTTTCTCTTCATAATTGCTGAGGGACACAGGGCCCTGGGTGGGGCTTTGGTTTCCCGGGCATTTCCGCACCCTCCTCAGCTCCCCGCCATGGAGTGGCTTCGGTCACCCAGGCTTTATTGTGGTCGGCGGGGAGGGTTCTGTGGGGGCGCTCGGTTATGGCCTTGGCCTTGCTCAGGGCCTTGGGGCTGTTCGGCCAGGCAGCTTGGGGAACAACAACAACAACAACAACAACCAATCACTGAGACAATACTTTAGAGATGTTGACTGGAGTGAAATACATCAAAGAAATAGTGTAGACGAGAAGTATGGAGTATTTAAAACAATATATGAAGGAGTTAATAAATATGTCCCTAAACAAGGTAATAGGTCAGCGAAGGAAAAGGATTGGTTTAATGAAAAATGTAGGAAAGCCAAGGAAAAGAGAGACCAAGCGTGGAAGGCAGCTAGAAAAAGGTGTAATAGAGAAACTTGGAACAGATACAAGAGATTAAGAAATGTATATGCTGCAATCAGGAGACAAGAAGCCAGAGAATATGAGAAGAACATTGTGAAAAAATTTAAGAGTGATCCTAAGCTGTTCTATAGGTTTATAAATAGTAAAATGAAGGTAAGGGATAGAATAGTCAGGTTGAAGGTTGAGATGACGACCAGAATATGTGTGAAATTATGAACAATACACTACACTCAGTATATACTAAAGATGATAACTTTGAAGAAGTACCGGTAGGTGAAATTGGTGATAAACTGGGAGAGATTAATTTTCTCCCAGAGGAGCTAGTAGAAATAATGAAAGGACTAGATGTGAAAAAAGCAGTGGGACCTGACAATGTAGCGGGATGGATTTTGAAAGAATGTGCTGACGAACTAGTGAAACCCTTATATGAGATAATGAAATACTCTCTGGAAGTGGGAAAATTACCAATGGACTGGAAGAGAGCCAACATTGTACCGATTTATAAAGGTGGGAACAGGGAACATCCATTGAATTATCGACCTGTGTCACTTACTAGTATAGTGTGCAAAATCTGTGAGAAAATAATTAAGAAAAGATGGATGATTTACTTGGAAAAGAATAATCTACTATCTAACAGGCAATTTGGATTCAGGGAGGGTACCTCATGTGTTACAAATCTACTCAGTTTTATGACAGAGTGGTTGACATATTACAAGAGAGAGATGGATGGGTGGATTGCGTATATATTGACATGAAGAAAGCTTTTGACAGAGTATCGCATAGCAGGCTGAAGTGGAAATTAAAAGAGTATGGAGGGATTCAGGGTAGTTTGTTAAATTGGATGGAGGACTATCTTTCAGGGAGACAGATGAGGACTACTATCAGAGATAAATTTTCTACGTGGAAAGATGTCACAAGTGGAGTTCCGCAGGGAGCGGTGCTGGCTCCCATAATGTTTCTAATATACATTAACGACATGCCAAAGGATATAAATGCATATATGAATATGTTTGCAGATGATGCCAAGATCATGAAGCGTATAGAAGACGAAAACAGTGGTAGGGAATTACAGAGGGATTTGGATAGGATAGATCAATGGAGCAAGAAGTGGAAAATGGAATTTAACACAAATAAATGTCATGTAGTGGAAATGGGAGTAAGTAAAAGAAGGCCTCATACGGAATATAAGTTAGGAGAAAACACTATTAACCCATCAGAGAAAGAAAAGGACTTAGGGATAACTGTTAGGAGTGATCTTTCACCTGAGAATCATATTAATAAGATAGTGGGAGAAACATATGGACTGCTAAACAGAATAAAAATAGCCTTTAACTATATAAACGAGGAGATGCTGGAGAAAATAATAAAAACATTGGTGAGACCAAGACTGGAGTATGCGGCGGTGGTGTGGGCACCACATCTAAAAAAGCATATAAAGAAGCTGGAGAAGGTTCAGAGAGCTGCAACTAGGATGATACCAGAACTGAGAGAATTACCATATGAGGAGAGATTAAAGAAATTAGATTTACCATCTCTAATGGATAGGAGGGAGAGAGGCGATATGATTATGATGTACAAATGTGTGAGAGGACTCGAAAAGGTGGACAAGAAGGGTTATATTGTGAAAGATAATGGTAGAACTAGGGGGCATAGATATAAATTAATGAAAGGAAGATGTAAAGGAGATGTGAGAAAGTATAGTTTCCCTTACAGAAGTATAAGTAAGTGGAATCAGTTGGAAGAGGAAGTGGTGTGTGCCAAAAACATTCATATTTTTAAGGCAAAGTTAGATAATTGTAACTCAGGAAGCGGGACAATACGAGCCTAAAAAGCTCAACTCCTGTATACTACAAATAGGTAAATACATACATACATACATAATATTAACACTATCAGCTTCATCCTCCTCCTGAAAAAAAAAATATATAACATAATATTAACACTATCTGGTGCAACGTCTTGGGGGTTATTATGGTATTTGGTTTAATTATGGAGGTTTTTAATTGTTTTAGCCATTTTCGAACAATGTATTTTTAGTTTACCCCTGTCGGGAATTTAGATAAAGAGGTTAAATTGCATATCACTGGTACATGAAATATCCCAACAAATAGTTATAATATAATTACCAACGAAGTATTCGTCGATGGGTGTAATCCAGTCCCCCACACACGGCTAATTCAATTGCATGACATGTAGGAATGTTCACATAATACAATATCGATACAATGAACTTAGCTTAGAGGACTGGTGATGTAGGACTGTTGTTATAAATTAGTATTTGTAGCACATGGTGAACTGTGGGTTGAGTCAGAGCCGGGGGAGGAGATGTTGGCTGTACGGTGTTGATTGAGAGACTAAAGGGCCGGCGTCCGATCGCTTTGCGAAATTACATATGGCTGCCGGCTCATAATAATTATAACCCATAACTTGGTTTCATAATACATCTAGAGCTGATGTAGATATTTATACATTACAGTTAATATTTAACCTAACTTAAGAATAAACTACAATACACAAAGAACCAGCCGAAATCGTACAAGCGATACGATACCGCCAAATTCAAATGTCCTATTGGACCAAAACCTGTCGGGATCATTACCCTATTCCCGACAACCCCTTAGACTTAGAATAACGCCTCTCCAGACCCCCTTCAAACTTAATAATAACGTCCCCCAGACCCCCTTCAAGCTAAATGTGTACATTTTTCGGTAGAAAAATGTCCCCGGCCAAAGGCTGGTTTCTCCCAAAGGAAACATCGACACCTTATTGGGTTGAACCATCATATAATCGCCAAACCAATTAGATGAATCGTCTTAAAATCTCCAAACTTTCCAGAGGATCTACTGTAAGAAACAAACTAATGGAGTAAAACTGGGAGGATCCAAATTGGCCCGCCCTGCACCTAATAGGGTTAAAATGTAAAACTTGCAAAACAAACAAAACAAACAGGAACACACAATATAAAAGAACTTATCAAAACAAACAAAACAAACAGGAACACACAATATAAAAGAACTTATCAAAATCACTATGTGGAAATAACGCATACATACATTAATTTAAAGACTGAGTGGTCCACATGAGGTGCAGTTTCAGTCTCATGCCCAAATAGCAGCATTCCGAGCCTCAAATATCTTGGAGATCAGATCGTACGGCGTGATCCCAGGTGAGTGGATTCAATAGTGCTTGCATTACAGAACAATTCAAAGATTCTAGGATTTATAGTCTTCATTAAAATGTAAAACTTGCAAACTAAACAAACCAAAATTGGGACAAGGACAATATAAAGTCAAATTAAATTATCAAAATCGCTATGTGGAAACAACGTTTACTAAAATGAAAATCATTAAATAAAAGAACACAATCCACCACATAGGGTGTACATTACTACATGAGCAAGTTAATCTGTTTCCCAAGCAAACTAATCGCACATATAACAACGCACTATCGTCACGTTAAAGGAAATAGTCAAGCGTATTTATCAATACCAAATCAATATCAATATCAATATCAAAGGCCTTAACCTTGGGATCTGTCAGTTTACAGATAATTGTGTTGTAGTTGTTGTTGTTGTTGTTCCCTAAGCTGCCTGGCCGAACAGCCCCGAGTCCCTGAGGAAGGCCATGGCCGCGATCGGGCTTTCAGATCGTAATTACTATGTACAGTAATTGTGTAGTTGTAGTTGTTGTTGTAGTTTCACAGACTCTCTGGCTGAGCAGTCCCGAGTCCAGTTGACTGAAGCCGCGCCAGATGCTCAGGCCCCCGGACGGGCCAGGGTGAGATGAGATCTGTCTCTGAGACGTGTGACGCCTCCCGGCGCTAGCAGAATGGTTGCGTGGGGCATTGCAGCTCGCTGGCGCTCGCCAGGATGGGGGGATGGGCTACAGTTGTCCTAGAATGATCTGCTTTATGTTATTAGTGTCGTGTTGCCACAGACAGTCTAGAAATGGTCTTTGTTTTGGTCTGTGACCGCGACCTATATTTTATATTCGCTATAATATAAATGTTGCTTGTGTGGGAGGCGAGCGAGAGCGGGTGAGGGGGTACACCTGGCAGCGGAATGAGCTATCACGCGGCTTGCTTGGGCGCTGACGGCGTTGGCGGCCGGGTGGTCTACTAGTCCCTGCTCATCGCGGCCTCGTGTTTTTTACCAGCTCAGAGCTGGCCTGACACGCATATCGTCTACATCCTTTGCAATTCTGTCCCCCATACTCGCCACTTTGCATACTATTTCTCTCTCTCGACTTCTCCTTTCTCATTCTCTAATCTTTATTAAACTCAACATCCCTTCTGGTTTCAGCATAGACGTTCACCGTCGGCCAGTCGTATTGTACGCGAAGCTCTCAGATATTTCTATGTTAATTAAAATGTAAAACTTGCAAACTAAACAAACCAAAATTGGGACAAGGACAATATAAAGTCAAATTAAATTATCAAAATCGCTATGTGGAAACAACGCTTACTAAAATGAAAATTATTAAATAAAAGAACACAATCCACCACATAGGGTGTACATTACTACATGAGCAAGTTAATCTGTTTCCCAAGCAAACTAATCGCACATATAACAACGCACTATCGTCACGTTAAAGGAAGTACAGTAGTCAAGTTTGGGAAGTCCGGGACGTTCTGGCAAATTTGACTAAACTCTGCATGAATAAAGAAACTACATGTTAAATGTCAAAATATTATTTAAAATCAAATTTGCAACATGACAAGACATTAACAATAGTACAAAATACAAATATTGATAAGATATCTATACTATTACAAAATAATATATAAAATACAGTACAGCACTCACTAACGATAGTGCTATCGGGTAGGTACCTGTAAGCATAGCATTGTATTAGGCTTTAATGAGGTTTGGAGAGACGGACTTTTTCGTGTGTGTCCTCTCTCGGGAAGGTTGTAGACCGGTATATGTCTCCCTGGCAGGGTGTTGAGTGATTCTGCTTAGTTATTTAAAGCTAGACTAGGGGTAAAGTTACTGTGTCGTTGTCTCCGATGTGTGCAGTGTTAGCTAAGCCCTGCACGACATCGACAGGTACTGTGGGAGCCTAGGTTGTCTTCGGGTGGGTTCACTTTGCGAGCACAGCACTGTGGTGTGAGAGGGCCATAGCCTATCCCTCACAACATAGTGCTGCCTCTTTGTGTTGACTTCTGAGGGATCGCCAGGATAGAACTAGGTACTAGAGACCTAGATTTATCAAGAGAGCATCCCCGTCATATAGCGTAATCTTCATTATACCACCTTCGGACAACGTTAGGCTACGAGCCGCATGCTCGCCCATTGTTGCCCTGCCTTGATACAGCTAGACTTTATTAACCGAGCAGACACTGGTTAGAGATAAGCCCCCATTATTATATGTATGCCACATTATTATTCACTGCACTTTTGAGCCGAGGTTGTTGTTGAGTTGCACAACCCTAGTAGGCTGTTGCGTTGTGTCACGAAGTATTTCTTTAGTTGTCGAGCATTACTACCTTTGCGCAGTCTTTATTATTCGCCTGCCTATTATTACTATATGTCCTAGTATTTATTGTGACCCGTATTCTGCATTATAATTGTTCAAGATTCTTTACGAACATCTTCCCAGCATCAGACTTATTTCAGAAGTTTCCAGTTGATGTTGCAGGACTAGCATTGCACTTTCTTTAATACAGGAGTGCCAGTTATTTGAGTATCTACCGTAACGTTAATTAATCACGTTAACTATCTATTCTTTGTGTAACCTAATCGAGTAATCTTTTACTGTTTGAGAATAGGCTGTTTCATCGAGCGTCAGCCTAGTGTGTGTGCACCAGTTACCGAGTCATAGGATACCTCGTTGTCCAGGCACGACTCAGGGCGGTAATGGTGTTTTGTTTTCCAGTGTTTAAGGCAGGGGTTGGATCTAGTGTTACCGTTGTTGCATTTTGCCATTATCTAGTCCAATGTTGAAGAGCCCTGTGTCTTTGAGAACCTGGATCGTAACAGACGGCAGCGGGGGGAGGGGATCATCTGCCCACAGGCTTGCACCCCCGGGCCAATGCCCCCACCGTCTGTAGCCCCCCTTGCAGTGCCACCCTATCGGGCAATCTCACCAGCACCTAGAAGGAAAAGTACTGTAGTACTGTACAGGCCTCTCGCAATATTCGCGGGGGTTACGTACCTGAATATGCCGCGAATAACTGAATCCGCAAAAATTATTACAGATTCCCCAATTTACCCAACGAACCCATCCCAAGCCCCTAAATCAGGTTTACTTGGTGTTAATGGGCGGGTGCCCAACCCCGAAAGGAGTTGAAATAGGGGAGCTATCCCCCCGCCAAAGGCGGCTTTCTAGGGCCTTTCCTAGCTGATGCTGAGAGGATTGGGTTCTAGTCATGTGGTGATGGGCTGGTCTATCAGAGTGAGAACTGAGCAATCTCTGCCATACCCATAGCTTACTCTGACTGTTCCTTTTACTTATATATTTTCTAGATCTCAAGTGACGGCGTCTCTTCCGTGGATTGACCTCCCAATCTACCAAGATTGGAAGCCAAAGCGTCACATTTTTCCTTTGCCCCTCAACTTTCTCTTCATAATTGCTGAAGGGCACAGGGCCCTGGGTGGGGTTTTTGGTTTCCCGGGCGTTTCCGCACCGTCCTCAGCTCCCCGCCAATATGTGGCTTCGGTCACCCAGGCTTTATTGTGGTCGGCAGGGAGGGTTCTGTGGGGGCGCTTGGTCATGGCTTTGGCCTTGCTCGGGGCCTTGGGGCTGTTCGGCCAGGCAGCTTGGGGAACAACAACATTGTAAACCGGGCACAAATCCCGTCCAACTCGGAAATTTCCGAGATATACAGGGACATTTCTGAGAGGCCGATGCCATTCCGAGAAGTGCGGGTTTCCGACTAAAAAGAGTCCGAGTCAGCGGGGGTTTACTGTACACTCGACCCTCGATTTAACGGACCTCGATACAACGGATTTCGGATTTAACGGACTCAGTCTGTAGGCGGACAATCCATCTGGACCGGACCAAATGTCCGGTGCTGGATAATTTGTACACTAAATGGCAGGGCGAGTGACTCTTAGGCCTAGGCTATTAATACTCACAAAACCTCAACTGAGCTGCTTGGATAACGAGAATATCCCAGGTATATTTAATAAACGTATATTAACCAAGTAATCTTGACCAAACCGATTCATATCTCTTGTGTTATGCTTTGTTTACACTTTACTGGTCTGACGAACGATCCGCCACACACACACACACACAGTGACTACGGGTCCAAAACTACTTTTATTATTAGCTAGCCAGACCAAGAAATGATCTAACCTAGCTTAGATAATATATCAGTCACTTGACGAAGAAATCTTCAGGAATCTCTATACAGCGCTGGTTAGGCCACACCTGGAATATGCGAACCAGGTGTGGGCTCCATATATGGTAAAGGATATAGAAGCAGTGGAGAAAGTGCAGAGGAGAGCTAGCAAGCTGGTACCAACGTTGAAGAACGCGGGCTATGAGCAGAGGTTGAGGACACTGGGGCTTCCGACACTGGCATATAGGAGAAAGAGAGGGGATATGATAGAGACTTTTAAGATAGTGTCAGGAAAGTACGATGAGGATGTGTGTGAAGGTATCTTCTTGATGCGGGAGGGAACAAGAATGAGAGGACACTCTAAGAAAATTTACAAAGAAAGAAATAGGCTTGAGAAGGCAAAGAACTCATTTTGTGATAGAGTGGTAAATGAGTGGAACGCACTGCCCCAGTATGTAGTCGATTCCGAATCAATAAGGGAGTTTGAAAGTAATCTTGATAAAGCATGGGGAAGACAAGATTTGAAGTTTGATTATAAAAAAAAAATACAGAATAGTAAAAATGTTGTGTCTGCTACCACCGCCGCCAACACCGTGAACGACCGCAGCAGTGCAAGTACTGGTACTGAGCTGGATACACAGGCATAGTTTGCCTTTTTCCAGAGGATCTACTGTAAGAAACTGTAAGAAAAATAACTTTTACCTTGTGAACTACCGGTACTTTTATTTATTTGCTCAATCGAAAAACACTTGATATAGCCTACAGGTAGAACATTCTAGTCTTAACCATTCACAAGGTAAAAGTTATTTTTGCCTCCTGATATATTATCTAAACTAGGTTAGACCATTTCTTGGTCTGGCTAGCTAATATTAAAAGTAGTTTTGGACCCGTAGTCACTGTGTGTGTGTGTGTGTGTGTGTGTGTACTCACCTAATTGTACTCACCTAATTGTAGTATACAGGATTTGAGCCTAAGCTCGTGTTGTCCTGTCTCTCTCTCTACATTTATCCAATTTTGCTTTAAAAGTTTGGATATTTCTTGCTCCCACCACCTCCCCATCCAACTTATTCCAACACTCAATGCTTCTATACGGGAAGCTGAACTTTCTTACATCAGACTTACATATAACTTTCCTCAACTTACAATCATGACCCCTGGTTCTTCCCTCGTCCCTCACCACAAAATCTCCCGTGTCGATCTTCTCAAAACCTTTCACACACTTAAACATCATGATCATGTCACCTCTCTCTCTCCTCTCCCTCAGCGTTGGCAGCTTTAGCCTCTCCAATCTCTCCTCATAAGGCAGGTCTCTAAGGCTAGCTATCATCTTAGTGGCAACTCTCTGAACTCTTTCCAGTTTTTTATTATGTTTTATAAGGTGTGGAGACCACACCACTGCTGCATACTCCAGTCTTGGTCGTATTATTGTCCCTATTATTTTTGCTAACATCTCTTCATCTAAATAATTCAGAGCTATTCTCATGTTAGTCAACACTGCATAGGTTTCACCAGTTATTTTATTTATATGCTGTTCAGGTGACAAGCTGTCTGCCACAACTACCCCTAGGTCTTTTGCTTTCACAGCTTTACTAATTATTTCATCTCCTATTTTATATCCCCAAGAAGGTCTATATTTACTTTTTCCCATCTCAAGAACCTGACACTTACTCGTGTTGAATTCCATTTTCCAAGTTTGACTCCACTCATATAACTTATCTAGGTCTCTCTGTAATTCTTCATAACTACTCCTACTTGTAATATGCTTCATTAATTTTGCATCATCAGCAAACATAGATATATATGAGCCTATTCCCATTTGAAGGTCGTTGATGAAAACCAAAAACATGATTGGGGCCAACACCGATCCTTGAGGCACTCCGCTTTTTACCCTTTTCCACGAGGAGAACTTTCCTTTTATTACTGTTCGCATTTCCCTCCCAATTAAATAGTTTTCCATCCACTTTAATAATACTCCCTCAACCCGCCCCACAGTCCTGAGCTTCCACAACAATCTCTTATGAGGCACCTTATCAAATGCCTTCTTGAAATCTAAGTAAATACAATCTACCCACCCCTCCCTCCCTTGTACAATGTCAATTACCCTATCATAGTAACTCAACAAATTTGTGGTACACGAATTACCTTTTCTGAACCCGAACTGCTTGCTTGAAATTATTTCCCTCTCCTCCAACATACCCACCCATCTTTTTCTAATAATCTTTTCACAAAGCTTGCATATAACACTCGTTAAGGATACCGGTCGATAATTTAGCAGGTCTTCTTTATTTCCACTCTTATATATTGGAGTTATATTTGCTTGTTTCCATTCTAAGGGAAGTTCCCCCTTGTTTAATGAGTGTTGAACAATATTAAAAATAGGTCTCACTAGTTGTTCAGAACATTCTCTTAATACCCATCCAGCAATGTTATCTGGGTCCATAGATTTTCTCACGTCCAATTCTTCCAACAATGATTTTAGTTCATCCTTGTTGACTTCTATCGACTCTAGTCCCTGTATCTCGTTCAATTCCACCACAGGTTCTACATAGTCATCCTCCTCCACAAACACGGATGTTAATGTATCATTCATAATTTCACACATACCCACTGTGTCTTCATATAATTGACCCTCTACCCTAAGCTTTGTTATTTTGTCCTTTATTTTTGTTTTGCCGTTGATATAACTATAGAACAGTTTGGGTTCTTTATTACATTTGTTTACTATATCTTTTTCAAAGTTCTTTTTCTCCTCTCTTATAGTCTTGACATAGTTGTTTCTAGCATTCTTATACTCATTCCATTTTTCCTCAGTGTGTCTCCTTCTCACTTTATTCCATGCAGAGTCCTTTTTGTTCTGGGCAATGTGACATCGCATGTTAAGGGGACCGTCCGGCCTTTACTCTAGAACGTGTCAGTGGATTTTGTCTGTATTTCATAAGATTTTGTACACGTATAGGGGACCTAACAACTAAGAAATTTCCAAAATTTTAATTCTCTAGGACAATTATTTTTTGAGTTAGGTGTGTAAATTTATGATTTTTTGTAAAATCAGAATCTCATTTAAATGTTGTTGCTTGATTGTTTTAATGCATTGGGGGTACTAACAATAGGTGTAGTTTCAATTGTACGTTGATACTTTTTTCCATTTTGTATCTAATTGTAGAATTAGGGCATTTACAATTAGGTACAAATTAGGTACAAATTAGGTGACAAATGTCTCGGGGTGCTGTGTAGAAATGGGAAATAAATAAAAACAAATGGCGACGTGGAGTTGTAGAGAATTTCATGCCCTTTCCAATGACACCAGAAACATTGTTGTAGCATGTTTGGTTACGTCAGAACTGCGCCGACAAGTGAACTTTCTTACGTGAGGTACTAAGGCACGAGAGCTGTTGCAAGCCAGCCGGCCAGCCGCACCCTACCTCTCTCGCGGCTTGGACCACACTGCTCTTTCTCCTCCACCACCACCACACCCTTCGTTGTTACCCGGGTTGAGTACCAGATACTGTTAGGCAAAATATCTAAGAACGTCATATTTTCACCAAAAATTCATGGTTTTAGTTTATTTTTTTTTCAGATCCGAAACCCATAATGCATTTTCTACGCGTCTGCGCGACCCGCGACCCGCGAAAACTTTAAACTAGCCCAGAAATAACATGCTTCCAGACGGAATATTGCCTCAGGATTTTAACTGAAGACTGGGTGATGATGCCATATATCGGGTTGCGCAATATTGCCGTTTTGAGCACTATTACGAGTATGAACCGGACGCTCCCCTTAAACCACTCTTTCTCCTTAGCCAGCTTTCTATCCTTAAATGTTGGTACATATTTATCTACCCCCTCCCTGTAAATGTCTAGTAACATGGTGTATTTAACCTGAATATTCTGTTCTTGCTCAATAAATGACCAATCTATATCTGCAAAGTATCCTCGTAATGATTCATAATCCGCCTTACTATAATTTAGTCTATATTCCCTATGTTCCTCCTCTCTGCCTTCCAGAAATTCCACTGTCAATTCAAATTCAATCACAGCATGATCGCTTTTTCCCATGGGACTCAAATATGTTAGGTTCTTTATTTCTTGGGGGTCTTTGGTGAATAATAAGTCGAGTCTTGATGGTTCATCACCTCCTCTAAATCTTGTATTTTCCATAACGTGTTGTGTTAATAGATACCCCATTGTTAGTTCAAGAAATTTGTTACCCCAAGTATTTTCATTTGAACCCGCATCCAAACATTCCCAATCCACCTCCCCGCAATTAAAGTCCCCTGCAAGAATAAGCCTATTTTTCCTTTTACAAATAATTTCTAACATACGCAAGGTTTCCAAAATTAATTCATTATATTCATCGTTGCTCCAAGATTTAGTCTTAGGAGGTAAATAAACTGATACAATGTCCAATTTTGACCTATCATTATCCTCAATTTCAACTGCTACCACTTCAGCAATGCTATCACCAAGTTTTAATTCTTTAGCAGTAATTTTATTATCTACCATGATCAACACTCCTCCTCCTAGCTTTCCTAACCTGTCTCTTCTCCATGTACTGTATCCTGCACAACTAATTATATTTGTGTCTACCTCCTGGTTAAGCTTAGTTTCAGTCAAACATACTACCCCGGGCCTCTCTCTCTTTACATATTCGTCAAACTCAATCTTATTGGAAATTAACCCATCAATATTTGTATACATGAACTTAGCGTTTCCAGTATTTTCCCTATTTTTCTCGTCCCTGCCCGTTCCTTTCTTTTTTGTACGTGCCCCTCCCAATTTATTTCCTAGCTTGTCTCCTCTTCTCTTGTCTCCACCTGGACTGTTTCTCGCTCCGTTTCCACCTCCCCTCCCTCTGCCTCCACTTGGACTGTTTCTCTCTCTATCTCCACCTCCCCTCTCTCTGCCTTCTCCCCCGTCACCCGCACCATCTCCTTTTCCCTCCCTACTTCGTCCCTTCGCTTTATATACCATTTCTTGAGTTTTCCCTCCCACACTCTCCAGAAAAACTTCTTTTCGTCTTCTTTCGTCCTTTCTCCATTCTTTACATTTGCCTCGGTTTGCAATTCCTTTCTTATGTTTCGATCCTCAATACTCATGTCTTTTCTAATTGTAATTTTCTTAAACTTGCTGGTCAAGTTAAGTCTCCATGTTACGTTCATTATTGCATCCACTGTTACCCTAGACCTAAACTGCACTCTCATTGGCCTTGTGTTTCCCTTACTATATTTACCCATTCTCCTAACTTCTTCAATATCATCTCTCCAGTTGTTTCCTTCTTCATCGACATGCTTGAGTTTTCGGCACAATACAGTTCCTTTCATGCTGATTGTTGATATAGCAGTCAGAATGGCCTGAAAAGGCCCAAAACGGCCACAGACCCCCCGCTAGACAAGGGTTAAAACCTGAAACTTGCAAGTGAATTGGAAAAATAAACACTCAATTTTTCGCACCAAAACCCTAAATCGGCTAATATTTTACAGTACAGAAAATATATACAGTGGTCCCTACCATTTGGCGATTTAATTAGTCTAGCCAAACCAGCGCCAAAAGTGAATTTCGCCAAATGCGAATAGTACTTTAAATGGGAAAATTATCCATTAGTCTTTGACGAGGCCTGAGTTCACCCTTTTGACCTCCATTTTCATACTTTAACTGATTAACCCTTAAAGAGCGGCGCTCGACTTAAGTCGTACACCAATTTGCAGCAAGTTAGGAGCATTATTAACCCGTGGAGCCCCGGCTAGTTTTGTATTATTTGTTCACCAGAACCCGGCCGGTTTTCAATTTTTTTTTTTATTCCAGAATCAATAGCGAATGGGTTAGGAATGAAGGAAAAACCACGAAAAACAGCTCAAAAAGCTTAAAGAATGGTCCTACAGAGACCCCGAAAACGTATTTTACAAGAGTAAAAAATTGAAGGCAATTACCCCAAAAAAACAGGTTATTGCGCGCTCACGCGCACGCACATGGACTTTGAGAGTTTTCAACCATCGGCACGGTTGCGTGGGATACATACAAATCTGAGCCCTCTCGAGTGGCTACACCTGAGGTTACGGTCGGAGCAATTAGGGTGACTCGTCAGACGCGTCGCTGGGGCTGTGCGTTACATACATCGCCGACACGCCAGACGCGTCGCTGGTGCTGGACGGGTTAAGGCTTTTAACCCTTATTTAGCGGGGTCGGACTTAAGTCCGATACGAGAAAATTGGACTAAATGGCGGGGTCGGACTTAAGTCCGTGGGAGTATTCCCGCCCTAATTTAGGTGGAAAGCGAAACTTGGTGGTCAGGCGGTGTACTACAAGGGCCCACCCACACATCCCCACTGCGTGACCGTGACTAAGTGACCCTCAAGCAGCCATAATGGAAGGTCAAGATTTGCCCGTGTTCGATTCGGTGGCCGCCAATCCCTAGTGCGTCGCGCCACCCTACTAACCACGCCCGGCTCACCACCCAGAAACTAGATATCATGCTGAACTCTTCAGAACTTTCTAATAAGCTGTTGGATGAAACCGTCGAAGGTCTGGGTGAGAGTTTTGGTAGTGTGGATGACTCGGAAGACGAAAATAACCCGATCATAGGCTTTCACCCCAAGCATAATTTGCGTGGGGTGGATGTTGTGGTTGATATTGGACAGACCCTTCAGCAAATTGGAGACGTTCCTGACGAAGAACATACTGGTGTGGGTGTTGGTAAGTACAATTTATATTTTATAATTGCTTGAAAATGTGATTGCAAGCATTTTATCACCTTACGAGCGGCTGGTGGAGTATATTTCACTGTGCCGCCCAGCGGGTTTTTTTTTTATTACCCTAAATGGGGTTGTTCCGTGCTCTTTTTCATGCATAAACAAGACCCAGAGCGTAATACAAGTATGTATCCTGAAAGTGTGTAAATTGAGCTTTCCAATGACACTCGAACCATCCTTTTACGATCACTGGTTGTCTTTCAACGATCGTAAAACACGAGTGCAAAAACCCTAAAATACAGTAATTTCCTTATAGAATTCCCTGTGTGGCGAGCGGTCTTGAGGTAATTTATGCTCCTAATCATCGCTCCACTCTCTCTCAGAGCACATTACGTCCTCAAAATTGCACTCTACAAGAAATTTCCTTTGCATTTTATAGCGTATTATTTGCAGGCGTTCGGTAAATTTCTTACGGTAATACAAACAACCAAAGATTGAATATTTGTGCTTGGCATTATATGATTGTGGAGAACAGATGTAGGCCTACCGTATATATTATGTTTTCATATATTATATGATACATGTGTAACATTTTTATATTATCACGACTATCTCTCTCTCTCTCTCTGTCTCACTCTCTTTGTTTGTACTCCTTTGTACTCTCTTTGTCTGATGTAGGCCAGGGCACGCCCCTAACTAATCTCTTCCCTCCCAGGGGAAATCACACCTAGCAGATGTTTTTGACCTCCCCCCTCTCTCTGTCTGTCTTCCTCTCTGGGTCTACCTATACTGCATGTGACATTGAAATTGCTTGAGAGTTTGATTGCAAGCATTTTATAGCGTATTATTTGCAGGCGTTCGGTAAATTTCTCACGATAACCAGGGTGTATGGTACATTTCTCACGATAATACAAGCAACAACGAAGCTTGGCGAAGATTGTGGTCTACAATATACCTTTTTATAATTGCATGTGACCTTGTAATTGCTTGAAAGTTTGATTGCAAGCATTTTATAGCGTATTATTTTCAGGCGTTCAATAAATTTGATAAATATATCAAAATAAGTCCTGTGGGACTATGAAATAGCTATTATTGGACAAGGACAATATTTTGTTCATCCCTCCACTGGAACATCAACAACAATGTCAACAACGTATCGCCGTCGGCAATCGTAAGATTCAGAGTTGTAAAGATTCCAGGACGAGCTCAATAGAAAATGAATGAATGAAATGAATGAGTGTGCAGTACTGCCAATACGTATAGCGACTTCCGCTAGATCTAGAGACCTTTACTTCGATCTAGCAGCAATGACTTACACTAGCGGTTTTGTTTTGAAATTTCAGAACAATTTCGAAGTGATATATTATGGTCTTGGAGGCGCTGTCTAGAGTTTTTAGAGGCGGACTCCCGTTGGAACTGTTTTATGCAGACGATTTAGTCCTAATAGCTGACAGTATGCAGGATGCTGAGGCCAAATTCAGAAAGTGGAGAGAGGGCATGGCGAGCAAGGGTTTAAGAGTCAATATTAACAAAACCAAGGTTATGCATTGTAGTTTGAGACGAGGCAATGTGGAAAAGAGCGGTGCATACCCATGTGCAGTGTGTGGAAAGGGAGTGGGCGTTAACTCAATTCAATGTAGCATCTGTCGATGTTGGGTACACCATGGGAGTAAGCGCTGTAGAAGATAAAAGGGGCCCCTGCCGAAGGATAAGTCAGAAATAGAGAAATTTGAGTGCGTAGTGTGCAAAGGCGAGCTTGTGTTAAGTGATGATCCTGTGGCTGTGAATTTTGGAAATGAGTCTTTGGAGCTGGTGAACAAGTTTTGTTACCTAGGAGATACCATCTCTGCCGGTGGTGGGGCCGAGGCTGCCACTGTTGCTAGAATTAGGTGTGGCTGGGGGAAGTTCAGAGAATTGATGCCAATCCTGACCATGAAAAGAATGCCTCTCCCCCTGAAGGGAAAGGTGTATGCCTCATGTGTTAGAAGTGCAATGACGTATGCCTCAGAAACATGGGCCGTTAAAGTAGAGGATGTCAACAGAATGGAGCGTAATGAGATGAGAATGGTGAGATGGATGTGTGGGGCCAGGCTACAGGATAGAATAACAAATGTTGAGCTGAGGAGACGTTTAGGTATAAAGAGTATTAGCGAGGTGATGCGTACAGGTAGACTGGGATGGTATGGACATGTGGAGAGAATGGATGAACAAAATTGGGTGACAAAATGCAGGTCTGTGATTGTGGAGGGAGCTGCACCAAGGGGTGGACCGAGGAAGACCTGGGATCGGACTATACGCGCCGATCTCAAATCCAAGAACTTGACAAGTGAAGCAGCCCTTAACAGGGTTGCCTGGAACGCCGCCATTAGGACAAGAGACTGAAACTGCACTTATGTGTGGAACACTCAGTCTTAAAATGTTATGTATGTATGTATGTATATTATATGGATTTTGCCAATTCATATTTCTAGTGGTATTTATCATGTCTTACATCTAACAATATATGCTAGCGGATTTAATTTCAATTGGTAACCCTCCCGCTCTAGTCGGCTCCAAGAAAATCGATAATGGTGGCACTTTAGTAAACAGGTGATAAACAAAACCGCATGCGGATCGGTTTGGTGTATCGGTATTATGGTAAGTTGGCTACCTACTATTGTTTATACGATATAGTAAGTAATGATAAGTAAATTGTTATATATTACATATAAAACAAAAACAAAATTCCTGCAAAGCAAGCGAAACAGAGAGAGAGAGAGAATGCAGAAACTGAACTGAAGAAAGAGTGACAAAGATATAATAATACAGAAATATTACAAGCAAATAAATGAAATAGAGGGATTAGTTAGAGAAAATAATAATGAGAAATACATAATACGGATGAGGAAGAGGGAAAGCGAGCGAGCCAGAGAGAGAGAGAGAGAGAGAGAGAGAGAGAGAGAGAGAGAGAGAGAGAGAGAGAGAGAGAGAGAGACAGAAAGAGTGAGAGATTAGAGAAAATAGAGAGATTGCAAGCATTTTATAGCGTATTATTTGCAGGCGTTCAGTAAATTTCTTACGGTAATACAAACAATGAAAGATTGAATATTTGTGCTTGGCATTATATGATTGTGGGGAACAGATGTAGGCCTACCGTATATATTATTTTTTCATATATATATGATACATATGTAACATTGTTATATTATCACGACACTCTCTCTCTCTCTTGTCTCTTCCTCTCTGGGTCGGTTACCTATAGCCTACATTTATAATTGCATGTGACCTTGAAATTGCTTGAGAGTTTGATTGCAAGCATTTTATAGCGTATTATTTGCAGGCGTTCAGTAAATTTCTTACGGTAATACAAACAACCAAACAACGAAAGATTGAATATCTGTGCTGCATATCCCTCATACGAAATACCATTCCCACCGTATAGAGAGAATACAGAAACTGAACTGAAGACAGTGAAAAAGATATAATAATACAGAAATATTACAAGCAAATAAATGAAATAGAGGGATTAGTTAGAGAAAATAATAATGAGAAATACATATACGGATGAGGAAGAGAGAAAGGGAGCACAAGAGAGGGAAAGCGAGCGAGCCAGAGAGACAGACAGACAGGAGGAGTGAGAGAGATTAGAGAAAATAATAATGAGAATTACATATACGGATGAGGAAGAGAGATTGAGACAGAGCGCGCGAGAGAGGGAAAGTGAGCAAGCGAGAGAGAGAAACAGACAGACAGACAGGAGAGAGAGAGAGAATACAGAAATAAGGAGAAATAAGAGAAAAATAAGACCGATTACCGAAGGAATAGTAGACGCCCTAGAGGCCGAAGTCAGGCCAAAGCGAACGCAACCGAACGCGCCTGGGAAATAGACCAAAAAGTACCTCCTCTTCCCACCCTCCACACTCATTCATAACGTCCATTCATAGACTTATATGGGGAGACGAAGAGTTGCTCTTTCCAAAAATGATCGTTTCGTTCGCATTGGAGCCATAGTAACGGCGCTAGGGCGAGTGAAATTGAGCGAATATTTCGGGATTATGCCCGCTGAGCGGTACAGTGTAAAATACCTTACCACCCGCTAAATAAGGGTTAAAGGGTTAAAATCGAGTGCAAATGGCCGGGAGAGCAGCGGGCCAGACAGCCGACTCCCAGGGCTTACCGCCGCCCATTAACTCAAGTTCCCTGTGTTCTCGAGAGGCCGGCAGTGTAGCCAGTAGTGAGCATAGATGGGAAAAATATACCGATATATGCTAAACTTCCATGTTCGTGGCACCACTGCAAGAGAACCACGAGTGCTACGTAGCTCGTTCTGGTCTCATTTTGAAGCTTTTGGTGCCTAGTTTTTTGCTAAATATTGTTTTTCTTCATGCAGATGCTTGATTTATCATGCAGGAGGGCCTGAATATGCCCAAATGAGCCCAAAACACCCCGCTAGACAAGGGTTAAAAGCAGACATTATACAGTGATCACTCCCATAACCGAACTATATGAGCCATGGCCAGTTTGGTCACAGGAAGTATCGGGATAGGTCTACCCAGAGTTAATTATTTATGTCATTATTATTAGGTTATTAGTCCTTTAACTATTTATTTGTCTCTATTATTATATTGGCAACATACTTTCATACCAGGGGTCATAAATATATCCAATTAAGTCCTGTGGGACTATGAAATAGCTATTATTGAACAAGAAAAATATTCTGTTCATTCCTCTACTGTAATATCAACAACAATGACGCCGTCGGGACTAGGCAGTGTGCAGTACTACCAATAGGTATTGTGACTTTCGCTAGATCTAGCGACCTTTACTTCGATGTAGCAGCAATGATTTACGCTAGCGGTTTGTATTAAACCTTTGTTTTGAAATTTCAAAACAATTTTGAAGTGTTATTATATGGATTTTGCCAATTCATATTTCTAGTGGTAGGCCTATTTATCATGTCTTACATCTAACAGTACTGCCAATAAGTATAGCGACTTCCGCTAGATCTAGAGACCTTTTGATCTAGCAGCAATTATTTACACTTTAAACTTTTGTTTTGAAATTAAAATGTAAAACTTGCAAACTAAACAAACCAAAATTGGGACAAGGACAATATAAAGTCAAATTAAATTATCAAAATCGCTATGTGGAAACAACGCTTACTAAAATGAAAATTATTAAATAAAAGAACACAATCCACCACATAGGGTGTACATCACTACATGAGCAAGTTAATCTGTTTCCCAAGCAAACCAATCGCACATATAACAACGCACTATCGTCACGTTAAAGGAAGTAGTCAAGTTTGGGAAGTCCGGGACGTTCTGGCAAATTTTACTAAACTCTGCATGAATAAAGAAACTACATGTTAAATGTCAAAATATTATTTAAAATCAAATTTGCAACATGACAAGACATTAACAATAGTAAAAAATACAAATATTGATAAGATATCTATACTATTACAAAATAATATATAAAATACAGTACAGCACTCACTAACGATAGTGCTATCGGGTAGGTACCTGTAAGCATAGCATGCTTCAAGTGACCCCTATCAATAACTACCCTACAAATAACCTACATTTATAGCCCAAATAAACTAAGGAAATCGCAAAAGTAAGCAATTGATACTATCGACAATGAATACATATAATATAAAGAGAAATAATTGCAAAATATGAAGTAACAAACAGATTTAAACAAAGAGTACTCTTTTAACAAGAACAATAAATTTAAAAAATCATCAATATTAATAATAATAATAATAATATAGAAAAGAAAAAGATAAAACAATAAATACAGACAAAAAGTAAGCAGAGGTTATACAAGAAACTTCAAGTTAAAAAAGGCTTGATTAAAATTATTGATGTCAAATTTTAGAATACAGTCACAATAATTGACCCTAAAAAGATTAAATTTATGGAACAATTTACTTGCCTCAAAACCTCTGTCCACTAAGAGTCTGTATAGTAACCTAGCTCTAGCCCAAAAGTCATCTACTTTAGTGCAGATTTTACAAAATCTTATTAATTGGGAATAAAAACAATTATAAGTGTTTTTACTATCGATATTACTACTAGGGAAAGGAAAGTTTATTACGTTAAAATTAAAATCATCAACTTTGTGATATACTTTAAGTATGCACTGTTCATTAACAATCTCTATATTTATATCAAGAAAATTTTCAACTTTATAATTTACGTTACATTGTGTGAGGGGAATAGAATTAGGGTAAATAAGTTTAGCACCTTGATTAAAATTTAACAAATTGCAAACAAGAATATCATCAATATATCTACTATTATTACTTAACAGTTTAGCAAGTGCTAATTTTTCTGGAATTTTATTTTTCTTGCTACTGTCAACTAAGTCTTTTATATATTTAAATTCTAAAGCAAGCAAGAATAAGTCTGCAATTAAAGGGCTAGCATTTCCACCCATAGGAATTCCTAATATTTGTTTGAAAATGTACGGCCCGAATCTAACATAAGTTAAGTATTCAGAACAATTTCGAAGTGATATTATATGGATTTTGCCAATTCATATTTCTAGTGGTATTTATCATGTCTTACATCTAACAATATATGCTAGCGGATTTAACTTCAATTGGTAACCCTCCCGCTCGAGTCGGCATGAAGAAAATCGATAATGGTGGCACTTTAGTAAACCGGTGGTAAACAAAGCCGCATGCGTATCGGTTTGGCCAAGATTACTCGGTTTATATAAGTTTAGTATGAAATATAATTTAGTATTATGGTAAGTTGGCTACCTACTATTATGTTTATAAGATATAATAAGTAATAAGTAAATTATTGTATAGGCCTATCGGCGATTTCAGCCACTCAGATTCTTGGCGCCAAAAGTGAATTTGAAGCGCCAAGTTCGGATTCCGGTACCATATCCAACCTATCGCCAATACTGTATTTCGCCAAGCTGAAATTCGCCAAATGCGAGGGACCACTGTATTATACAACAATAAACATTTGGTTCTGACCTCATCATCTTCATTATCTTCGGAGAGGATGGCCTGGAGAAACTGTCTACGGTCGGAACCAGTGGACTTCTGATCGAACATACCCGCCTGGATGACCTTCTCGTCCATGTTGAGCTTGTACCGAGCTGCAGCCAAGATGCGCTCCTCTACCGTGTTCACCGTCATCAGTCTCAACACTCGGACCTAGGGAACAATGTAACATATCATATCATAACTCCTCTACAATGTTTAAGCCGGTATCACACGAGCACTTTTTCCCTTAACATTAATCCTCAACACTGGTCTGGCAGCTTATGAGGTCAACATGTGAAACAATTCTGCCACATAAATTCATCTATCATCAGACTAGTTTCCTATACCAGTGCATAATGCTGTATTCAAGAAATGTTGCCAGAAAAATTTTGATCATCGAATGTCGACTATAAAAGCTCTCGTGTGATACCGGCTTTACCGTCATCACCCTCAATACTTTCATCTGGGGGAGAACATAATATCACCTCATAACTCCTCTACAATGTTAACCGTCTAGGGAACAATGTAACATCATATCATAAAGCCGGAGTCACACAAGCCCTTTTTCGAGCAATTATCGTCTGGAAGCTTTTAAGATTACACATTTATTTCATTAAGCGTTGTTTCCACATAGCGATTTTGATCAGTTCTTTTGCATTTATCTTGTGTCGTCCCAGTTTTAGTTTGTTTATTTTGCAAGTTTTACATTATAATTATCAGAATTCAGCCACCTAACATACTCTACCTTCAGTCTAGTTACCGATACCAGTGCAAAAATGTCCCGAAATAATGTGAGAAAAAACTTGCTCATGGAAAATTGACGGAAAATTGACTTGTGTGACAGCAGCTTAACTCCTCTACAATGTTTACCGTCATCACCCTCAATACTTTCACCTGGGGGAGAACATATCACCAAAATAACTACTCTACATTGTTTATATTCTAAGTTTCTTGTGAACGTCAAGGAGTTAAGGTAGGCTGGTTAGGTCAAGTTAGTGTACATGCATACATATCAATTATTTAAATAAATCGTAAACTCATTGACCAATTATACTTGAAACCATTAGCCCTTTCACACATTTATGATGCAGAGGTTGCCAGATTAGCAATAAGAAATAGAGTTCTCTCACTCTTATAATTACCTCTCCAAAATTAGTTTTCTGCCCACAGCTAACTCAAAGACAACTGCAGAGGTTGAAGTAACTAAACTAAAGGTTTCTAAATACCCCTGATGGTAACAAAGGCTTTAAAGTATCCCCAATAGGCTCAAAATCGCGTAATATGTCGGAGAGGGTTAATGCAACTTACTTCGTTCTTCTGTCCAATCCTATGAGCTCGATCCTGCGCCTGGAGATCCTGGTGTGGGTTCCAGTCCGAGTCAAAGATAACGACCGTATCAGCTGACTGCAAGTTAAGACCCAGGCCGCCGGCTCTTGTGGACAGCAGGAACAGAAAATAGTCTCGGGAGGTGTTGAACAGACGTAACAGCTCACCTCGGTCCTCAGACTTGGTCATACCTTAAATAAATTATAAACAAACTTGGTCATATACAATTACAAATCAACTCGGTCTTACCTTTATTTTCAATTGGCCACTTGCGAGTTTCAGGTTATAAGGAAGTTGGAGCCGTAAACATCGACATTGAAAAGCAATACAATAATAATGTAAGTTTCTAATGGATAAAATGTATGTTGAATTTGCTTGTATGATTATATAAGTGTACTGCAACCATATTTTAGCTGGGAATTCTGCTAAATATCGAAGTCTACAGCTCCAACTGCCTTATAGAACGAAACTCGCAAGTGGTCAATTGTATGAATAAACTTGGTCATACCTTTCCATAACCAAACAAGTTTGGTCCCTTTATATTAGATAAACAAACATACAGTAGTCATAGACTGGGATGGTATGGACATGTGGAGAGAATGGATGAACAAAATTGCGTGAAAAGATGCAGGTCTGTGATTGTGGAGGGAGCTGCACAAAGGGGCAGACCGAGGAAGACCTGGGATCGGACTATACGTGCCAATCTCAAATCCAAAAACTTGACAAGTGAAGCAACCCTTAACAGGATTACCTGGAACGCCGCCATTAGGACAAGAGACTGAAACTGCACGTATGTGTGTAGCACTCAGTCTTAAAATGTTATGTATGTATGTACATACTACATCTCTTCACATAGAACTGCACTGGCTGCCAGTAAGAGCAAGACTAGAATTTAAGTTGTGTTTGGTGACTTTTAAGGTTCTCAAATTTGGTGAGCCTAGGTACCTTGCGGAGCTGCTCAGGCGCCCACCGGCACACCATGGTGTAGTTGTGCGTCATGACAATGACCCTTTTCGTCTTGATGAACCAAGGGCTTTCCAGCAGTCTTCTTTCTTAGAGAGGTCATTCTCCTACATGGCTCCGAGGTTGTATAACAGGTTGCCGCTGTCCATGAGACAACGGAGTTCTGTTGAATGCTTCAAGAGACAACTTAAGACTTTTCTTTTGAGAGAAGCTATGATCTTGAGAGAGGTGTCATGACGGCTATAGAGTTTAGGCTGTTTTGCCACTGCTAGTGATTGTTAAATGTGTGTTGTATATAAGCCTTCTTTTGATGCATTGATTTTGTTCTTTTTTCTTTCTCTTTCAGAGCGCTAGTGAATTCTTCGGAAAAATTGGCGCTTATGAGAAATAAGTAACATGCTTATTATTATTATTATTATTATTATTATGTATGTATGTATGTATGTTCAGTCAGCTCGCCTAATACGCGCCTTCCGAATTCGCGAAAACCCTAATACGCTCCTGGGGGTCGGAAAACCCCAAAATTCTCAATAAGCGTCTACGGTTCCTAATAAGCGTTTCGGGAGCCCAAACGTGGCCAAATCCGCCCTTTTTACCTAATAAGCATGGACACCTATCATTTCGCATGGCACCAGATATCATCATATTATGAGGATATTACTTATCACATAGACTTTATTTGAAACCATAGTCATATTTAGCATAGTCTAATTCATCGTCGTGTTTCCGCGACTTTCGCCAGACATGGCACTTGACTTGATTCTGTGTTGATAGTCCCGGGCATTCAATTCTTTCATCATTACCACCAGGCCCACCGTCACTATCACTGAATGCCATAACAAACGCGAGAGATACAAGGTTCAGGCACAAATAAGCAAGTAAAAGTAATAACGAGGGCGTCGCGCTCCTTGGTGCCGCTAGAAGAGTGGCGAACACATCAAAAGGTATCAAAAGGTAAGGGTGGACTTAAAGCATCTGCCTAGTCTTGACAACATTAACCCTTCCCACACGGGCTCGCCCTCCTAAGGACGTTGTTGAGATCCGGGCGATATGGCCGAAAAACGTCTATGTCTAGGCTACCGTATCTTTGTTATTTAAACTGCTAGAAAATGCACACACATCTCTAAACGTACTGCGGTTTCCAATCTGTAGACTGGCGTTGAGTAGAGCTCTCAAAGTCAACTGGTTCAGTTGTGATGACGATTTCGGTGGGGAGAGTTTTCGAGGCGATGTTAGCAATATGACACAATTTTCAACACTAAATCTGTCTTAGCAGACCACACAACAACAAAGCTCCGACGTCTGCTTGCTTTCGGAGGTGCGTGCGTCGCCTCCGACCAGCTGTGTTTACATACGTCGGACGCACGGCTTTCAAAACAAGCTTAATAGGCTTTCAAGCTTACGGATTTTAAAAGGACACCCGGGCTCCTGCCCATCTGCCGCGGTGTCCTTTTAAAATGCTGCCCGGGCGGAAGGATTAAAGAGGTCGGCTGAAACTTGTGTACTGTAAGTGACGCTCTGATCGTCGGATTCACCGGATTCATTAACCCTTCCAACCCGGGCAGCATGTTAAAAGGACACCGTGGCAGATGGGCAGGAGCCCGGGCAGCATGTTAAAATCCGTAAGCTTGAAAGCCTATTCAGCTTGGTCTGAACGCTGTGCGTCCGACGAATGTAAACAAAGCCGATCGTTGCGTCACCGCACCTCCGAAAACAATAAGGAGACGTCGGATCAATGTTATTGTTGTGACGTCAGACGAAATTAGTGTCTGAAAAGCTCCGATATTGTCAACATCGCGGAAAAATTCGCTCCACGGAAATCGTCATCACAACTGAACCAATTGACTTAGAGAGCTCTACTCAACGCCAGTCTACAGATTGGAAACCGCACTACATTTATAGATGCGTGGGAAATTTCTAGCAGTTAAACTAAACACAAATACGGTAGCCTAGGCCTAGATGTTTTTCGGCCAGATCGCCCGGGTAGCCCACACTGTCATTGTGAGAGCTAGCCTGGGCCAGGAGGGTTAAAGAGCCTTGACAATTCATATTTTTTCACCAACTAACTTTACTTCTAAACTCAATTAGTCAAATCAACAAATACATTTGGCACTCCAAGGACTCGAACCTAGGATACTCGCACCAAATTCCACGCATTTATGCATTACTCTATCAAGACAGTTTCTTGGGAGTTCAGTACACTTGTTTGTTTGTTTTCTAGTTTGATGTAGAGTCTTTAATTATTTTTGCTCTTGTTTTTGGTGTATTTTCTTATTATTGTATGTCTTATTGTTCATAATTTAATCCACTTTTGGTTGGTATTTGGGGCAAAAAAAATCAAAATTAGGCAATTTTTTTCGAGGTGTCCACCATAAGCTATTTCTCCCATAATGAATGTTGTTCTTATTACGCGGATTCCTAATACGCGCCGTCCTGTGTCGCCCATATAGGCACGTATTAGGAGAGCTGACTGTATGTATATAATCATATTTGCTCATTCTTTCATACATACATAGCGCGGTTGGGAATATGAATATGACTAGATTAATATCCAGTGTTCGAGAATGGATAATAAGGCGTAGGCGTGTGCATAAACCTTTAACTGTCCTGGTGGTGTAATGGTTAGTGTTTAAAAATATGTGTGTGATAATCCAGGTTCGAATCCCGGTGGATCACATATATCTATTGCCTGACGCCGTGATCCCCGAAGGGGTGGCCACGAACGAACCGCCCCCATGCACCTCTGTCCCCAGTCAGTCGACGCCCCTCCCCCCAACCAGCACCGCCTTCGTTCATGTACTTCCTCACTCCATCCTTCCACCTCTCATTCGGTCTACCTCTCCCTCTCTGTCCCTCCACCTCGCTCTCGTACACCCTCTTAGTCATTCTCTCGCTTTCATTATTTTCAATGGAGGTGTTTGGCGTTGTGGTGAAATTAATAAAAATATAGATTACAGTCAGATACAAACTTAGTCATACCTTTACACAGTATTAAATATACTTGATCGTACCATAACATTTATGAGGGCTTTTGCCCGGTAGGCTGTAGACAATTTTTCATTATTATTATTATTACTACCATAAAATAAAAATTAAACATGGTCTTACTTTACTAAATTATTATATTTGTTATCATCAGCACTCACATTACATTAAAACTGGTAAAGGACCAGTATAGGTGTCTTTGCGAAGGTACAAAAGGCGGAAGAGGAAAACATGCTCACCCAAAAGAAAAAATATATAAATGACACATAAGGACTGCAGCCAAAAGATGGAGGCCATTAAACGTGTGGAAGAAGACTGCTGAAAAAGACATATACCCTGGTGAGGTGAGCAGTGTGGAAAAAAGGAGAAGATTCAGGGATAAACAAAGTAGCCTGGAGGTAATTCTGCTGTGGCTACCCTCTATAGGCAAGGGGGGCTTCACATCTAGTAGAGGTAAACAAATAAGCCACACATATCCTACTGCATGTCTTACAAGGAGACTAAAGGAGTATTTTTTTTTTTGCTGTTCCCCAGGCTGTCTGGCCGAGCAGCCCCAAGGTCCCGAGCAAGGACAAGGCCATAACCGAGCGGCCCCACAAAACTCTCCCTGCTTACCACTAATAAAGCCCAGGTGACCGAAGCCACTCCAAGGCGGGGAGCGGAGGAGAGTGCGGAAACGCCCGGGAAACCAAAGTCCCACCCAAGGCCCTGTGCCCCTCAGCAATTATGAAGAGAAAGTTGACTAAAGGAGTTATGGACAACAGTTTTTTACCGAAATAAGTATAAATTAATCTAGTAGGGGGATCTAATGAAGTTTTTTTTTAAAGTTTGATGGAGGTCTAGGGAGGAAACTAGAAACATAAAAGAAAGATACTGTACATAAATGAGAAAATATAAAATCTCATTCCCCCGTAAGGGGAGATGGGCCAGTTTTCTGGACTACTTTCTCCCTCATGTTTAGTTTTCAGATGTTAACCCTCTCACATCCTTATGACGCAGAGGTTGCCAGATTAGCAATAAGAAATAGATTACTCTCACTCTTATAATCTATCTATCTATCTATTGCCTGACGCCGTGATCCCCGAAGGGGTGGCCACGAACGAACCGCCCCCATGCACCTCTGTCCCCAGTCAGTCGACGCCCCTCCCCCCAACCAGCACCACCTTCGTTCATGTACTTCCTCACTCCATCCTTCCACCTCATATTCGGTCTACCTCTCCCCCTCTGTCCCTCCACCTCGCTCTCATACACCCTCTTAGTCATTCTCTCGCTTTCCATACGTTCCATATGGCCGAACCATCTCAAGTTGTTCCTTTTCACACTTTCCAGCACATCTACCTCCACACCACACCTCCTTCTTACTTCCTCATTAGTCTGTCTATCCCTCCATGTAACTCTGCACGCACTCCTTAAGTAATTCATTTCCACTGCTCTCACTCTTGGTCTGAGTCTCTCAACCAACGTCCATGCTTCGCTTCCGTAAGTCAGTGTCGGGATTACCACACTGTCATGCAAGGACTTCTTCACTTCCATACTGACCACCCTATTTTTTGTTACTGCTTTTAGCGTTCCTACAACCCTCTTCCCCTGTTGTACCCTCTCTCCCGCACCTCTTCATCCATAGTCCCATCTTTACTCAACACACTGCCCAGATACTTAAAAGAGTTGACGATCTCCATAGCCTGACCGTTCAGCTTCACCTCACACTCTGTGACTTCACCCCTTTCGAAGACCATAACCTTGCTCTTCCCCGTATTTACCTTCAAATTCCGTTTTTCGCACACTGTTCCAAACTCATTTACCAGACCCTGCAACTCCCATTCATTATCACTCATCAGAACTGTATCATCCGCAAACAGCAGTATAGGTAGCTTCCACTCAATTCCCTCCCTTTTCAGCGATACACCAACATCCACTGCTCTTGATAGTATTTCTTTCATAACTCCATCCATATATACAGTAAACAACCACGGGGACATCACACACCCCTGTTTCAAACCAACATTCAGGTCAAAGAACTCGCTCTGCTCACTCTCCACACGTACTGCCGCCTTTGCACCCTCATACATGCTCTTCACTGCTTTCAGCAACTTGCCCTCTACTCCGTATATTCTAAGTACTTTCCACAAACCTTCTCTATCCACTCTGTCATAGGCCTTCTCTAAGTCCATAAAGGCAACATACACCTTTTGTTTCTTCTCCAGATACTTCTCCACAACACAATTCAGGGTAAAAATCTGATCTACACATCCTCTTCCCTTCCTAAAACCTCCCTGCTCGTCGCCTATCCATTTCTCCGTTCTCACTCTCACTCTCTCAATCACTACCCTACTGTATACCTTCCCTACTACGCTTAGAAGACATATTCCTCGGTGGTTACCACACACTCCTCTTTCCCCTTTGCCCTTATATAGGGGGACTATTATGCCAGTCTTCCAGTCATCGGGTGCACTCCCCTTCTCCCATGCTAGTTTGCACATTTTCCATACCCATTCTATCACTATCTCACCACCATACCTCAACATTTCCCCACACACTCCATCTGTTCCTGGTGCTTTCCCCAACTTCAATCTTTTCATGGCTTCCCACACTTCTGACCTCCTGATCCCCACCTCCTCCTCCACTACTTCTCTTCTTCTCCCTCCCATACCATATCCAGCTATGTTTGCTGGCTCTTCATTCCTTTCATTTAGCAACTCACTGAAGTACTCCCTCCATCTTTCGACTCTCTCTTGCTTCTCGGCTAGCATTCTCCCATTCTTATCTTTCACACCCTTACTGTTTCCCTTGCTACCTTCCCTAACTTTCTTGACTTCTTTCCAGAACAGTTTCTTACTCTCCCTCCATTTTACACTCAGATTCCTTCCAAATTCCTCATCTACTCTTCTCTTACTTTCCTTCACTACTCTCTTCACCACCCTCTTACTCTCCACGTACCTCGCTCGTTTCTGTCTCTCGGAATCTTCATTCCCTCTGCTACCCAACCACTCTCTATATGCTTTCTTCTTTTCTTCCACAGCTATTCGTACCTCTTCTGTCCACCATGCTGTACCTTTCACTCCCCTCCCTCTTCTCCTCACTCCACACACCTCCTCACATGCTGCACAGATCTCATCCTTAAACACCTTGCTCATCTCCTCCACTTCCTCCATAACTTCCAGGTCGAACCCACCTAGTCGTCTTTCCACTGCTCTCCTGTACTCCTCCCTGATTTCCTCCTCCTGCAACCTCTCCACCCTCCTCACCATTCCACCCTCCTCTCGCCTCCCTCCCGCTCTCCTCACCCACTTCTTTTGTATCCTAACCTTAGCTACCACTACATAATGATCAGACAGACCCCCTCCAATACCCCTATACACCCTAGCATCCATCACAGATTTCTTCATTCGTTCATCCACACATACATAATCAATCAATGACTTTCGTTCCACCACTGTCTTATCCTTCATCGTCAACATCCGTTTCCACGTGTACCTGTGGATCATTCTGTGTCGGAAGAAGGTGTTGGCTATCCACAGCCTCCTCCCCACACATACGTCCACAAGTGCACTACCATTCCCATTCACCTCTGATGGTACCCCCCACCCTCCCACCACTCCCTCAACTTTCCTATCACCCACCTTACCATTCATATCCCCAATCAGAAATATTCTTTCGTTCTTGTCAAACTTCTCCAGGCACGCCTCCACATTCATCCAGAACTCCTCTTTCTTTCTTTCAAGTATATCCTCTGTCGGGGCATACACGCATACAATCACCCACGTTTGTATTCCTACTTTCATTCTCACCCACACAATCCTTGAATCCACAGACCCATACTCTCTTACACATTCCTTCCATTTGCTACTTACAAACAAACATGCACCTTCTCTCGCTGTTCCTTCACTCACTCCAGCACACACACCCTCTCCAAAATTAGTTTTCTGCCCACAGCTAACTCAAAGACAACGGCAGAGGTTGAAGTAAATAAACTAAAGGTTTATAAATACCCCTGACGGAAACAAAGGCTTTAAAGTATCCCTAATAGGCTCAAAATTGCGTCAAGGACGTGAGAGGGTTAAGATGTTTGCCCCATTAGTTAGTCGATTTTAAGACCTTTCGCCTCATTTCTTCGTCAATATTTAGACCTTTCGTGCTATTTAGATGTAAAAAAAATCCCTGGCGAACGATAGTGAGCCTGTAATGTTGGAAGAACCGGCCTTTGGCCGGTACATTTTTCTACCGAAAAATTTACAAATTAATCTAAAAGGGGGATCTAATGGATGATTTGTTTTAATTTGATGGAGGTCAAGGGAGGAAACTAGAAAAAATAATGAATACATGCAAAAATCGGCCAAGAAGTGAATCATCCACCCTTAAGGCTGGTGTGGTGCAGATACTGCAGGTGCACTTTGTTAATTCTTCCTGATGCATCGCCAGCACTATGTCACATAAACCAGTCGAGACATGGTGGGGCAGCGTTATGGTAAGACTTGATTTCACTTCAGTCCAAAGTGCCAAAAGGCAACCCTGTCTGAGCCATTACAAGCATTTTTAGTAGTACACTCATCCCTCTGCTATCACAGGTTTTGCTATAGCGTTTATGTGCTATCACGGCTACCTTAAAAACCCTAAAATTTCCTTATCGCGTCCCAAAAGGGTGCTATCGCGGTTCCGTACAGACGGGAATGTTCAAACACGGCCCCCGATGACGTCACAAAACATCGGCGGCTATGATTGGTGGACAGGCTGGCCACCATTGTGTTGGAAAATTACATGTTTACAATTTTTTTTTTTGTCCGAACCTCGTATCGTGCGCGTTTATTATGGCCTTTGGTGCATTCGGTGATAGGGATAGTGGGTCTGGTGGTAATGATGAACAGATGAAGGAATTAAATTCCCAGGGCCATCAAAACAGATAGCAAACACCGGTCTAGGCTACCGACGCCAACGCCGTGTCAGACGAAGCGCCGAAATTATGCCAATGAGTTAGGCTAGGCTATACAGTCAGGCCCCCAGGGCGCGAGCTCTAAGGGCACGATATCAAAAAGGCGCGGAAGGTACTAGAGTGGCAAAAAATACGTAAACGAAGCGGTTTTTAAAAAGGGCGCGGTCTATGGTCCGCCGGAAAGCGATGCGCAGCTATTGTCGGCCATCTTGGCGTGACGTCAGACCGCCTCCGCCCTCCCCCCGCCAATCTCAGTTTTTGTTTTTCGTGGCCTTGAGCATATTATGAGATTATGTATCCCCCCACCTCACCATCCCCCCCCCGCCCCTGACCATAACACACCAGCCCGTGTGACACTGGTCCCGCCGAAGAAGAAATTGAAGGTGGTAACTATTGAGAAAAAGAAGCAGGTCGAGACGGGAGACAAACAAGCAAATGTTGTCCGTCACTACAACCCAACCGCCCGTACCGGTACCTATTTTTCCCTAATAGGCCTCACTTCACTCACTTCACACAACAACAATGACACCATACACCATTATAAGTGAGTAACCATTCCATTTACTGTTAATATATCATATAAGTAACTGTATTTAACCATAATCTGTACTTTTTGTATGTATTTTAGGCGTTAGGCTAGGCCTATTAGGGAAAAATAGGTACAGGCGGTTGGGTTGGCAGACTACGGTCCTATTTTCTCCATTTATTCTTAAGTCCCAAGGAAGCGCATTTCCAAGGACACTGTGTTTGCCCAGTCTATATTGACAGCGCCCTTGGGGGGAGCACTTATATGACTGATTTCAAATATAATATGTGTGGTAAGTAATCTCCTCATATTACTGTATGTATTTAAGTATTCTCCTCAAATGCATTCAGTGATAGGGACAGTGGGCCTGGTGGTAATGATATAGGAAATAAATGGCCACCATCAAAACAGACAGAGAGCAAACGCCGGTCTAGGCTACCGACGCCGACGAAAGTGCCGAAATTATGCCGATGAGTTACTGTAGGTTAGGCTATATATGACTGATTTCAAATATAGTATGTGTGGTTAGTAATCTCCTCATAATATGTATTTATAAGTATTCTCCTCAAATAATATGTATTTATTGTATGTATTTGGGGGGAAATGGGTTTCAAAGATGGGTGAGCCTGGTACCTCGGCACCAATTATAATTATTCCCATTAGTTCTTCAGTGTCGCTAACACGATTTTCGCTATAGCGGTAGAATTAGGGCACCAATTACCCGTGATAGCAGAGGGATGAGTGTACAGTAGTAGTTTTAGTACCCCCCAAGGGGTAAGGGAGCCTTCATCTAATCTATCTATCTATCTATATGCTCAGGCCCAATCCCCACTTTTTCCAATTTTTATTTTTATTTTCTATTTAATTCTATTTGATTATTTTTTTTTTTTCATTTTTTCTTGGGGTGGCCAACTGAAGACAGAACAAGAACAGGGAAAACACAAAAACAACATAAAACAACGAACAAACACAGATAAAAACACAAATTCACACACATCTAGGTCACCCAGGAAAAGACCCAGAGACCAGGGTCACCAAGGTCGCTCCAGCACTCCCCCGACCACCCGGGGAGGTTCCGATCTCGGCAGGCAGACATGCAGCGGAGCCGAAGCCACAAGCCCGCCCACCACACTTCCAGGTGCACCCTTCATATTAATCGTCTGCCCAGGCCAGGCGCCTGATGGACTATTATCTAGTCCAACTTGCGCCCGACCCCTTCCCCCAAATGACCACGTGTTAATTCAACTACAGTATTCACAAGCATTTTCCATTCACTCCTGTCCACCACCACTTCTCCTGCCTGATCTAAAGTCATTCCTCTATCATCCAAAGCTTTTCTTACAAAGTCTCTCCATCTCAATGGGGGTCTTCCTGCCCTTCTATCTCCCCTTGTATCTGACTCACATATTCTCTTTGTAAGCCTTTGATCTCCCATTCGTTCAACATGATCATACCAGCTCAGCACCCTTCTGTCCAATCTGGCTGACAAATGTTCCTGCTGCCCCACTCTCCTACGTATCTCTTCATTCCTCAATCCGTCTCTACGAGTAACGGGGCTGTTCGGCCAGGCAGCTTAGGGAACAACAACAACAACGAGTAACTCCACACATACTCCTCAAGCAGCTCATCTCCATCACATCCAGCTTTCTTTTCTCCTTTTTCTTCAGAGCCCATGTCTCAGCCCCATATATCACTGTTGGCACAACAATTCCTTGATACAATGCACTTTTTACTTTCATTCCGAGATTTCTCTTCTTCCATATACTTCCCATTGCTCCGAAAACCTTCCTTCCTTCACACACACTCTGTTTGACCTCCATTTCCATCATCTAATGGTGGAGGAAAAAAAGAATATGCCTCACGCATCCTACTGCGTGTCGTACAAAGCGACTAATACTGTAGGGGGGATGGCGATAGACTTGTGGACCAACAGCCATTACTATGCAATAAAGTCTTTATCTTAGCACTGTCTTGGTATGGCACTGCTGAGGCTGGTGGGGTGCGGATAGGAGCCACAGGGGACTGAGTTTTACCTGGGCGCTGTTTGGCATCACACCTGTGTCAGCAACAGTGTTTGCATGTTGGGGCAGGATTTTATTGTTCTATAGTCCAATTGCCTGATATACAGTAGTCTTGTTATGGTGCTGTCTTTTTGTAACACTGTTAAGGCTGGTGTGGTTGCAGATACTGCAGGTGCAAGTGCTGCAGGGAGACTCTCTGTCGAGTCTTGCTGAGGCACGGGTAGCATTATACCAACATCAGCCACAGTGATGACTTGGTGGGCAGTGCTGTGGCGGGACTTTATTGTACTACAGAACTGTACACTCCAACTACTGAAAGGCAACCCCGTCTGAGCCGTTACATTGCATGTAATGGAAAAATGACTTTAAACCATTGTATTGTATATAGTAGTAATTATAAAGTAATAAATCCAAACTCACCATCCAGTCTGAGGTATTTGAAGCCCTTGTACATGAGGTAATCTTCCATGATGGTCATAAGCTGCGTCATCTGGCAGAAGAGCAACACGCGATGATCGGTGATGTGCAGCTTGGGCAGGATGCGGTCCAGCAGCTCAAACTTACCAGAGGATCGGTAAAGGTCAGGTCTGAGAGAAAGAAAAATACCACCTTAAATAATTAATTAATTCTTAGTATACAAGTGGGTTTCCCAAGCATAACTAAAAAAATTTAACCATACATTTCAATTAAAATGTAAAACTTGCAAAATAAACAAACCAAAACTGGGACGACACAAGATAAACGCAAAGGAACTAATCAAAATCGCTATGTGGAAATAACGCTTAATAAAATAAAATTTGAAATAAAAGAACACAATCCACCACATAGGGTCTACATCACTACATGAGCAAGTTAATCTGGTTCCCAAGCAAACTAATCGCACACACAACAATGCACTATCGTCATGTTCAAGGAATTAGTCAGTTTGGGAAGTATGGGACGTTCTGGTAAATTTTACTATATTCTGTATGAATAAAGAAACAATAATTTGTATCAAATTTCATAAGGTAATTTGCAATTTGACAAGATATCTACAATAGCACAAAAAACATACAACACTCACTAACGACAGTGCTATCAGGTAGGTACCTGTCAGCATAGCATGCCTCAAGTGACCCCTACCAATTACTACCCTACAAATAACTAGTAAGACTAGTAAGTGTAAGTGACACCTAAAATTGTGTACCGTACACCCATATTGAAAGACCTATGAGAGTTCCGTATGGAGCTCAGTGGTCTGGGTAATCTGCTCCACATAACTACACAACCCATATTGAAAGTGAAAATGACACCAATGTCACTACAAGTAATGACTGAAAGGACACTAATATGGCACAATAAATACGACAATATAACTTTCAAAAACATAAAATTGCCACTGACGCAACGAGTGACTTACTGCATACTAGCCAGGTCCACGGAAACGCGTTCGAACGCGGCCTGAATCTTGCGCCCCAGACTCCATCTTTACAACCTCACAACACAACTACTAGGCGACATAGCGATGTCCGGTCAACACCAGGTTCAAAACAACAGTAAGTTCAGTAAAACCTCGCCCATCCAGACTAATTGGGGGAGAACCCTGTCTGGATCTTCCAAAAGTCTGGATCTGCCGAAAGTCTGAATATACAGTATATTCAGCCATCCAGACAAATCCCGATGGCTGAAATATGAGTCCGGATATCAAACAGACTCAGGTTTCAGCCATCCAAACAAATCCGAATGGCTGAAACATGAATCCGGATATCTAACTAAAACAACCAGACTAAGGTTTCAGCCATCCAGACAAATCTGGATGGCTGACATACAAGTCTGGATATTTAATGCTAGATGTAAACAATACGCGTGGTGAGTTGTACAGTATTCGTCTCGTTCCCAAGCCATCCAGAGAAGTTTGGTTGGCTGAAACATGAGTCTGAATTGAAATGCCTGTCCGAATCTGAGAGCACCGGATAATTGGGGTTCTACTGTACTGTACTCCATTTTCCCATTGAGCTAACCTTTCTATATATTATCATTGCTTAGCTATTAAGATGGTAAAGATAAAGTTATATCGCCATACGGCCCGAGTCAAGGGGTTTGGAGCGTAAGAGGCCAGCCGAAGCGGAGGGGTTAGATAGTAAGTTTTAAAAATATATACCATATGACAATTAAGCCGGTATCACACGAGAGCTTTTATAGTCAAAATTTTTCTGGCAGCATTCCTGGAGTATTTTGCACTGGTATCGGAAACTAGACTGATGATAGCTGAATTTAGGCAACCAAAATATTTTATACGTTGACCACATAAGCTGCCAGACCAGTGTTGAGGATAAATGTTGAGTGAAAAAGCGCTCGTGTGATACCGACTTTGTGTAAAGGAAGAAGGGAGAGTATAAGCTTAGCTCTTAACCTGTAAAACAGTAAAACACGCACCCTTGAACAATGCCGCCAGCAAAGCCAGTATGGTGGCAGAAAGCCTCCTCAATATGCTGGAACATGAACGGATGGTTGCAGAGTTTCCTCAACTGCATGATGGTATTCATGAGAGCCTTGGTGTTGCTCTTCTGACCCTTCTTATCCTCGGCACACAGCAATACACCGCGGGTCTGCATGGAGCGGTACAACACATGCTGCAGCCCGGACATCTCACATTTGATGATGTACTCAATCTGGGTAAAAACAAAAATTATCATCAGTGCTCTACATAACTAAATCTTTTCTATCTATCTATCTATTGCCTGACGCCGTGATCCCCGAAGGGGTGGCCACGAACGAACCGCCCCCATGCACTAAATCTTTTAACCCGTCCAATCCCAGCGACGGCTACCAGCCGTCAGTAGATAAGTCACTCCCCAGTCCCAGCAACGGCTGGGAGCCGTCAGTAATGTACTTTCCTTGTAACTGCCAGTATCAGGCTGTGCCTGGTACCACGACCGTTTGAGCACTGCTCTAGATATGGCAACACTTCTCAGCTTATATAAAACCCACCGAAGGTTGGGAGAGCCAGTCTTCCTTCATCTCTTGAGGTGGAAGGTTGTTCTATCTTGCCATTTTGGCCACATTGCTTGGGACTGGGGGGGACTTTTATTACTGTAACCTCTGGTACAGTAGGGGTTAACAACTCCTACTTGACGATGTACTCAACCTGGGACACAATCATTATCATCAGTATTACTGTATATAAAATAAATCATTTAATATCTTTTACTTGAACCTGGGATACCAAAAGGCAGCTGCAAGAAAGATATCTACGGTACTTAAATACTGTATAGGGATCTGTATCTTGTGTTTGTAGACCTGGAGGAGGCCTTTGATAGGGTGCCCAGAAAAGATGGCCCCACTGCCTTCACCACTCTCAAGAAAAAAAATAGAAATAAGAATGATGAAAAGGGTAAAGTCAGAACTGGCTATGGGAAATACAGGACACCAACCCTCACTCTGACAGATCCAGCCCACCACCACATAAATCAATATACACTATATATATAAATATACACAGTACAGTATAATTAACCCGTACAGTACCGGTGATGTCCTTTTCATTATATTCAAGAGACTATTAAACAATTGTATTCAGTTTAATAAGGACGTTTACCCATTAAAAGACTACAGAATATCTCCATTTATCCTTTCAGCTACCATATATTTTTTTAAGCTTTATAAAATTGTCTAAATGTAGCTAGAATACAATATAACACACGTCGCTGGTACTCAAAGGGTTAATATATTCAATAATAAAAGAAGACATGTTATTGTAATGTTTTCGAGTGCCAGTGAATTCTGTGGAAAAATTGGCGCTTGTGAGAAATAAGTAACATGCCTATTATTATTATTGTGAGAAATAAGTAACATGCTTATTATTATTATTATTATACCTAGCATGGAGGTGTGAGAATATACATCAAAGTGAATAAACAATTAATTAAACAGTTACCTTGTCAGGAAGTTGAGCCTCCACTTCTCGCTTCAGCCTTCGAAGCAAAAATGGTCGAAGAACTTTGTGCAAACGACGGATAATCAAAATGGTTTCTTCTTCGTTCAGTTCAACCTGGAAAAGATAATAGTAAAAATATATTAATTAAAATGTCTATCTATCTATCTATCTATCTATATGCTCAGGCCCAATCCCCATATTTTTCCTATTGTATTTTTATTTTGTTTATTTTCTATTTTATATTTTATTATTTGTTTTCCTTTTTTCTTGGGGGTGGCCGACTCAAGACAGAGCAAAAACAGGGAAAACACAAAAACAACATAAAACGAACAAACACAGATAAAAACACAAATTCACACACGTCTAGGTGTGTAAAACTTACAAACTAAACAAACCAAAATTCGGACAAAGACAATATAAAGACAAAATAACTAATCAAAATTGCTATGTGGAAACAACGCTTACTAAAATAAAATAAAAATTTAAGTCTTTTGCAAATATCAATATTTATATGCTCTGATCTAATATATTTCAAATTATTATTTTTCTTCCATACTAGAATTTTTGTTACTAGAAAATGTCCATGCCTCAATGCCAAACAGCTGAAAAAGCCATAAAACTTTCAATAAAGGTAAATATTATAATGTAAAACTTGCAAAATAAACAAACCAAAACGTATACGAACACAGAAAAAAGACAAAATAACTAATCAAAATCGCTATGTGGAAACACGCTTAACCCTTTGGCTACGGCCTTGTTCGGGCTATTTAGGGCATATTCAGGCACTCCTGAATGATAAATCAAGCATCTGCATTAAATGAAGTGTATTCTGCCAAAAACTAGGCGAAAATAGCTTCAAAATTACACCAGAACGGACCGTATACGTGGTCTGGTTCACCCGCAGTGATCCCAGTGAAACGCGGGAACCCCGCTATTATGTAACACTCGCTCGCTTGGCTGCACTTATGAGAGAGACAGAGAGAGACCCGCGTGAGACACAGCCTAGCTCTGTGAGCTGCTGGGTGCTCTGAGGGTCGGAGGTGGGCCCCTCACGCTCCCGCCAACTGTCACTCGATTTTTACGTTTTTTACAGGCTTTTAAAGCCTGGAAATTGCTGTAACTTGCCAAAACATTCCAGAACGTCACCCGCAGCGAAAGGGTTAAGTAAAATAATAATTTATAAATAAAAGAACACAACCCACCACATAGGGTGTACATTACTACATGAGCAAGTTAATTTGTTTCCGTATTAATGAAGAAGCTGGCAAAAATATACAAACAAAAAAACATCTTAGGGAAGAGGCAACCCAGAGATAGGAATCAGCCCTACCATGTGTCAATAACAAATGTTAAAAGGTAGCATACCAGGAGTTTAAATTGCTTACACATGAACAAAACATATACTGTATATACAGTACCGTACTGTATATGTATAATATATATATATATATATATATATATATATACTGTACTGTATATATATATATATATTTATATATATATATATATATATATACTGTATATACAGTACAGTACTGTATATATATACCGGTATATATATATATATATATATATATATATATATATATATATATATATATATATATATATAGTATATACAGTGTATATATACAGTATAAAAGATACAATGTAAATTAAATTGACTAAAGTTTGTAATATACAGTACAGTACAGTTTACCAATATCTCTGCACAAAACAAAGAACCTTCCTGGGGAAAAAGTACAGCCCTCAGCCAAGATTGCATTGAGGATGAGTGATCTAGGGATATTCTATCTACTGTATCTATCTATTCACTCAGGCCCAATCCCCACTTTTCCTTTTTTTTTGGGGGGGGCCCCCCCGACTCAAGACAGAGCAAGAACGGACAACACAAAACAACGAACACACACAAAATATTCCTCGTCTGCCAACCATTAATTCGGCAAACCCGACGGTCCAGCAATATTTATCAATTATCAATTAGTCTCTGGTCAGCACCAAAGTCACACTTTTGTGCCCCCTTTTCCAACTTTTTGTCTTCATGCAAGGCGGCTCGCGACACACACACACCAACACACGTTTGCGGACGATGCTAAGCTGCTTAAAACGATCAGAACCCAGGAGAATTGCCTTGAACTCCAATCAGATTTGCAAAAGATCCATGAATGGAGCATCAAATGGAATATGGAGTTCAATGCAGGAAAATGTAAGACTCTAGAAATGGGTAAAAGCAAGTACAGACCTAGAAAAGATTTTAAACTAGGAAACAAAGTGATTCCCAAAGCAGAAAAAGAAAGACTTGGGGATAGAATTTAAGGATAACATGTCTCCGAAAACCACGTAAATAAGATAGTGAGAGAATCACTAGCACTATTGGCAAATATCAGGATGTCTTTCAATTATCTTAATGAAAACACCATGAAATAAATAATAACGGCAATAATAAGACCCAGGATGGAATATGCATCTGTAGTGTGGTCCCCTCACATGAAGAAACATATCCACAAAATTGAGAGGGTACAGAGAGCAGCTACGAGGATGATCCCAGGTTTGGAAAATTTAGAGTACCAAGAGAGGCTCGAGAGATTGAATCGACCTACACTGGAACAGAGAAGGAAATGACGACAGCAAAATCAGATATACAAATGTGTTATTGACAAAATCGACCAAGAAAACTTCATAGAGAGGGATGGAGGTGAGAGAACAAGAGGTCACAGCTACAAACTGAAAGTGCCTAAATCTGATCTGAAAAGTAAAAGATTTCCTACCAACTCGATTAGTGGGTGGAACAAATTGCCAGCCGAAGTAGTGTCTGCACCATCAGTGCATAGTTTCAAAGCACGGTATGACAAACATATCTTAGGAGGCGGGAATTAACGAGCATGCTCACTCCTGCAAATACACCTAGTGTAAGTACACTCGACTGCTTGTGTGACAGACCAAAGCAAACCATCAATAATTTTCTGCAGTTGTTGTTGTTCCCTAAGCTGCCTGGCCGAACAGCCCCGAGTCCCTGAGAAAGGCCATGGCCACGATCGGGATTTCCCACAGAGCTCTCATTGAGTGTAGATTGTGTTGTTGGCGTAAGTGGTTGTGTGAAATACAGTCTTCTATGATGTGTTTAATGGTATGGGGTGCTGTGTTACATCCCGAGCAGGAGTCGACAACGGAGGCATCCAGTCTCTTCTGATAGCTCAGGAGAGCTGGATGGTGTCCGCATCTCAGCCTGGCCAGGTGGACTCTGTCCTCGCGAGGAAGGGAGGATTCGGAAGGATGGATTTCGGGAGGTCGTGCATGCAGCTGCGTGTTGTCTGTGAGTGAGTGGATGGATCGGTGAGAGATATGAATATGGATGTGCTTTTGGAAGTTGGTTCGGGGTGGGCAGGGAGGGAGAGAGGACAATAATTGTGTGTGATACCGTGTGCTGGGTGTTGTTTTGATATTTCTTGGTGTCTGTGGGTGTGTTGCCATGTAGTTTAGTGGGTGGTCTTGGTTCGTGGAGGCTGCTGCCAGGAATTGAGTGCCTCTCATGTCCAGATGGTCTTTGACATTGAGGATTTTGGTTTCTTGATGTAGGTGATCTGTGGGTGAAGTAGCTGTACAGCCTGTAATGATCTTCAGGGCTTTGTTTTGAATAGTCTGCAAGGTCTTATGATGTTTCAGCTAGGTTAGAAGGCCAGGCTGGGCTTGCGTATTCCATCACTGATCTTATGTATTGTTTATATACTGTGGTGGTAGTTTCTTTGTTGTGTCCAAATTTTGTGTGAGCAAGTGACCTGAGGGCGTTAAGTCTGGGTGTCAATTTCTTTTTAATGTTTGTGGTGTGCTGTTTGAATGTCATATGAGTATCATATGTTACTCCTAGGATTTTGGGTGTGTGTGTATGTGTTAGGGGTGTCTTGTTTATGGTGAGTTGAGGGATGTATTCGTGTTCTCCTGTCCAACTTGTGAGCAGGGTTGCGGTGGATTTGGCTGGGGCTAGATTAAGTCTGTTTGTAGTGCACCAGCCATGTAGTGTGTTGAGATAGGGTTGAAGGAGATCTGTTGCTCTTTTTGGGTCATGGTGTGTGCATGTGAGTGTTATGTCATCTGCATAGGAGGCTAAGTTTATTTGGGGCGTATTGGGTGTAGTTATATCGTGCATGTACAGATTGAAGAGTGCGGGCGATAGGACGGATCCTTGTGGGACTCCGTTTGGAAAGTTTCTGATTTTAGATGACTGACCGGCAAAAGATACGTGTGCACATCTGCCTGCTAGGAAGTTGGCCAGCCACCTTTTTGTGTTGTTGTGCATGTTTGTGTTGTAGATTTTATTTGTTAGGTTGTGGCGGGGGATGGCATCGAAGGCTTTACTAATGTCGAGTGTGGCTAATAGTGATCTGTGTGGTGGTCTAGCTGAGTTGATGCCGTCGAAAGCTCTTTGTGTAAGGTCTGTGAGAAGAGTGTTTGTGGAGTGCAGTGGCCTAAAGCCATGTTGTTTTCTGCAGTACAAATCCATGGATGTTCAGTAAGCAATGGACAGTGACATAAACATTGTTCTATCTATCTCTCTATTTACTCAGGCCCAATCATTTTTTTTTTTTTTTTTTTTTTTTTTTTTTTTTTACAATGGTGAAATATATCAATAATTATTATGTTACCTCCACCAACCGACTTTACTCCTAAACTCAATTAATTAATTAATTAATACTCAATAATCAATAGTGAAAACAAGCAAGCCGTAGGCAATGGTAATGCAATCGCAGGTCCAAACCTCCACTTATATTTTTCATCTAAAACAAAAATAACTTGGTTTATAATGCTATACTGTACTGTAGTCTTCACCATTCACAAGAGAACAGCAAATGCTGCCTCCTCATAGGTACATGCTTGGATTGATATGCAGGATTCGAAACTGCATAATAAATCGTAGGCTTGTCCACCTTTCTTTAACTGTCTTCGTGGTGCAATGCATAAGTGTGTTGAGTTTCGGTGTGAGCATCCTAGGTTCGAATCCCGGACTGCCACATGTGTTTGTTAATTTCATTAATCGAGTTTAGGAGTAAAGTTGGTTGGTGGAGAGAACATAATAATATAATATATATATATACAGTATATATATGTATACGGTTGGTCCTCCGGTAACGCGTGTTTTAGAAACGCGGATTTGGTGGCACGCGGTACACCCCAAATATCCAAAATGTTACTAACGCGGTCATTACTTAGACTGGCGCGGGGTCCAGCTGGACTCCGAACCTTTACTCCCGACTTTTGTAGCTCATATCTCTTCAAATATATGGCCTAACCAAGTTTTTATGCATACCGGAGGTAGATATGATCGTTCCCGTGCATTGGGTGAATACTAGCACACTCCACATTGTGTAGTTAATGTGTGAGGTGAGAATAATTACCGAAACACACTTATGTTATTGTTTGGCTGTCGAGTGAGTGTGTGTGTTGTCATTGTGTGGAAGACTTGGCTAGGCTATCTCGGTCGCCGAATCTTTACTTACGACTTTCGTAATTTACCGATGCTCATAACTCTGCAAATAAATGGCCTAACCAAGTGTTTATGCCTACCAGAGGTAGATATGATTGTTGTTGTGCGTTGGGTGAAGACTAGAACACCCTATTTGTGTAGTTATTGTGTGAGGTGAGAAATAATAAGACGGCGAGTTAGGCGGGAATTCCGAAGCTAAGATTTTCGTAATTTACCGATGCTCATATCTCTGCAAATAAATGGCGTAACCAAGTGTTTATGCATACCAGAGGTAGATATGATCGTTGTTGTGCGTTGGGTGTGAAGACTAGAACACCCTACAATGTGTAGTTATTGTGTGAGGTGAGAAATATGATGGAGGGATTTCAGAGCTTCGATCGAAAAATGTCGGCTACTGCTGTGACTCTCTCTCATTAGCCTAGTTGCCTAGCCTAAATGAAATATTTATTCAGAGGTAAGAGTTGTTGCAATGGGCAAATCAACTCATTGCACATGTCAAATAACCTTTATAATTGATTTAATTATTATAACATAGGCTTCTATGGAGAAAAAGTGGACTTCGTGGAAATCCCCAGAACACCAAGGTACCTTTAACATGTAAACATATGGGTTCGGTAACGCAGATTTTGCTAACACGGGCGGTAACCAGAACACATTGGCCGCGTTAATGGAGGACCAACTGTATATATATACCAGTATATATACTATATATTTATATATATATATAGTACTGTATATATATATATATACCATTTCCTTGCTAAGATTAACCTACATTTACCCAACTTTTTTGGGTAGGCTAAATGTAGGTTAATCGCAGTTCCCTGAATTTCGGAATTTTGTTGTATTCATACCTCCGCAAATAAATGGCCTACCCTAGGTTGCGTATATATGAGGAGGAATATTCGCTGTTATCCTGCGAATGGTGAAGACTATAACATTATAGTTTTGTGTCATCAATAAAGGAAGACACCATACTGTGTCTTGTGTTAGCATCTATGTCATTAACCCTCTAAAGCTCCAATACTGTACTATCCTCGATTCGCGGATTCGGGAAGGGTGTCCCTAAATGCACCAATACGCAATTCTGGTATTGGATACTAACCTACTGTCTCGTGTAGTGGTGTATAGATATGTGGATATTACAAGTTTGTTATTTTCAAAGTTTAATTTTCGATAAATTCAAAAGCATTTTTCCACATACAGTAAGATCTCACATAAAACGAATAATAGGTGCCAAAAAAAAAAAATGCGTTAGATCCAGATTCATTAGATGTAAATACATAAACTAATCGGAAAATGGTAATTGGTGTCAAAAATGTTGTCCAAGTCCCCATTTTTCACCTATTTTTGCCCTTCCGAGTACTATTTTGGGACATAAAATAAATACAAATCATGTAATATATTAATTATTAGAAGAATTAATAATAAACCAATTTATGAGTGAATAATGAGGTGTGTAGGTTAGACGATGTCTAAGATATCCGAGGCAGGGAGGCTAGGCTACTGAGAAGCGCCGCGCACCTCCTCACCTCCTCCCTCTCTCTCCGTGTAGGCTTAGCCCTCTTCACTGTTACATGTTTCCATTCTCTGCACTCCCACCTCCAGTACCTGAGGCTTGGCGTAACACACCGCCAGACAATTGTTAGATGGGATGGAACTTCGAAAGGCAGAAAGGGAAATTACAAGTGGGGTACCTCAGGGATCTGTGTTGGGACCACTACTGTTCGTTATATTTATCAACGACTTACCTGAAGTTATAACCACGATATAACTACACCCAATACGCCCCAAATAAACTTAGCCTCCTATGCAGATGACATAACACTCACATGCACACACCATGACCCAAAAAGAGTAACAGATCTCCTTCAACCCTATCTCAACACACTACATGGCTGGTGCACTACAAACAGACTTAATCTAGCCCCAGCCAAATCCACCGCAACCCTGCTCACAAGTTGGACAGGAGAACACGAATACATCCCTCAACTCACCATAAACAACACACCCCTAACACATACACACACACCCAAAATCCTAGGAGTAACATATGATACTCATATGACATTCAAACAGCACACCACAAACATTAAAAAGAAACTGACACCCAGACTTAACGCCCTCAGGTCACTTGCTCACACAAAATTTGGACACAACAAAGAAACTACCACCACAGTATATAAACAATACATAAGATCAGTGATGGAATACGCAAGCCCAGCCTGGGCTTCTAACCTAGCTGAAACACATCATAAGACTTTACAGACTATTCAAAACAAAGCCCTGAAGATCATTACAGGCTGCACAGCTACTGCACCCACAGATCACCTACATCAAGAAACCAAAATCCTCAAAGTCAAAGACCATCTGGACATGAGAGGCACTCAATTCCTGGCAGCAGCCTCCACGAACCAAGACCACCCACTAAACTACATGGCAACACACCCACAGACACCAAGAAATATCAAAACAACACCCAGCACACGGTATCACACACAATTATTGTCCTCTCTCCCTTCCTGCCCACCCCGAACCAACTTCCAGAAGCACATCCATACTCATATCTCTTACCGATCCATCCACTCACTCACAGACAACACGCAGCTGCATGCACGACCTCCCGAAATCCATCCTTCCGAATCCTCCCTTCCTCGCGAGGACAGAGTCCACCTGGCCAGGCTGAGATGCGGACACCATCCAGCTCTCCTGAGCTATCAGAAGAGACTGGATGCCTCCGTTGTCGACTCCTGCTCGGGATGTAACACAGCACCCCATACCATTAAACACATCATAGAAGACTGCATTTCACACAACCACTTACGCCAACAACACAATCCACACTCAAGGAGAGCTCTGTGGGAAAGCCCGATCGTGGCCATGGCCTTCCTCAGGGACTCGGGGCTGTTCGGCCAGGCAGATTAGGGAACAACAACAACAACAACAAGTTATAACCAATGGAAGTGAGATATACCTGTATGCGGATGACACTAAGCTGTATAGAAGAGTGAGGAGTAAGGAAGATGTAGGTTTTCTTCAAGGAGATGTGGAGGGCATGAAGGGATGGTCTGAACATTGGTTAATGCCTTTTCATCCAAAAAAATGCAAGTACATGCAGATTGGGACTAGCAAGATAGACAAGGTAGGATACAGTAAGTATGAAGCGATGGAGGAAGTGAATGCAGAAAAGGATATAGGAGTAGTGATAGACAATAAGTTAAATTTCTCAGAACATTTAGTGGAAAAGATAAACAAAGCCAATAGAATTGTAGAGCTGATAAGGACATTTGTGTCACTTGACGAAGAAATATTCAGGAATCTCTATACAGCGCTGGTTAGGCCGCACCTGGAATATGCGAACCAGGTGTGGGCTCCATATATGGTAAAGGATATAGAAGCAGTGGAGAAAGTGCAGAGGAGAGCTAGCAAGCTGGTACCAACGTTGAAGAACGCGGGCTATAAGCAGAGGTTGAGGACACTGGGGCTTCCGACACTGGCATATAGGAGAAAGAGAGGGGATATGATAGAGACTTTTAAAATAGTGTCAGGAAAGTATGATGAGGATGTGTGTGAAGGTATCTTCTTGATGCGGGAGGGAACAAGAACGAGAGGAAACTAAGAAAATTTACAAAGAAAGAAATAGGCTTGAAAAGGCAAAGAACTCATTTTGTGATAGAGTGGTAAATGAGTGGAACGCACTGCCCCAGTATGTAGTCGATTCCGAATCAATGGGGAAGTTTGAAAGTAATCTTGATAAAGCATGGGGAAGACAAGATTTGAAGTTTGAGTATAAAGCAAAAATACAGAATACTGTAGTAAAAATGTTGCGTCTGCTGCCGCCGCCGCCGCCGCCAACACAGTGAACGACCGCAGTAGTGCAAGTACTGGCACTGAGCTGGATACACAGGCCTAGTTTGCCTTTTTCCAGAGGATCTACTGTAAGAAACTGTAAGAAAGAACAAAAGGTTGGAGCTAGACAAGCAATTTAGAACACGCATCGAGTATGGCGTGGACTGACGATAGCGGGGTTACCAAATAGAGTCCGCTAGAGAGTAAATAAATGCTGAAAATCGCTAGAATAATGCCACAATCTCCAAAATATTACTAACAAAATGCCGAAAATCTCAAGAATATCGCTAGAATTCATGTTTTATTTTTTTTTATTTTTTTGTTCTATGTGATTGAGGGAGGCAAAAGGCAGAAATGCCTATAGCGAGTGCCTTCCCCATAGTTGAAAGAGTGACAGGGCCAAAATCAAGAGACATTCGAGCCAAAATGCCTGGACACACGGAGTTTGAAGCAATTTAAGTCATAGGAAGAGGGAAAGACTGATTCTGGGAGAGAGTTCAAGAGCTCAGCTGTTGAGTAGAAGAAAGACTGAGAGTAACGTTTCACTCTCGGGTTGGAGAGTTGCACAGAGTAGGGGTGGTATTGAGTTGCAAGACGGGTACCACGTGTCCTACGTTAACCCTCCAGCCCCGGCTACGCATTACATAAATATTCCCCGAAACCCGGGTGTTTTGGCCGAAAAACGTCTAGGCTAGGCTACCGTATCTTTGTTATTCTGACTGCTTCCGCATTCCCGCGCATCCCCAAGCGTAGCTGTGTTATTTACCTGTAGAATGGCGTTAAGTAGAGCTCTCTAAGTCAACTGGTTCAGTTGTGATGATGATTTCATTGGAGATAACTTTATGGCAACAACAGCCACTTTACTACTTTTCGATACTTAACAACAACATACAGGCACACACGAACAAGCGACGCTCTCCTTCTTGTGGCCGGAGATGCGGGGCGTCGGTCCAGCCGGTTGTTGTTTACATGCATCGGACCGACGCCTCGCACACCAAGCTCACAGGCTTTCAACCACTGGGCGTTAAAGAGCCCTTCCGGGCAGCTCGTGTATGCTTTTTTATGGGCGTTCAAGAGCCCTTCCGGGAACAGAGGGTTAAGGAGGTGGTATACACTGGGAAAGCTCTGAGGAACACTGATTATTATAGTAGCGATAGAATAGCGAGAGAGATGCAACATTGCGGCGGAGAGAGAGAGATTGCAGAGAGATGGTGAGTGGACGGGAGTTAATGATACGAAAGGCCTTCCTTTCAACTTTGTCTAGGAGAGCGGTGTGAGAGGAACCTCCCCACACATGTGAACAATACTCAATACAAGGACGCACTATGCCCCTGTACAGAGCAAGAAGATGTGCAGGGGAAAAGAACCCTCTAAGGCAGTTGAGCACACCCAGCTTCTGGGAAGCTGCCTTAGCAAGACTGGTAATATGGTCCTTCCAAATGAGAGCAGAAGAAAAAGAGACACCAAGAATATTGAGAGAAGATGAAGGATTGATTTTTGTATTGTTGAAGAATAAGGGATAGTCCGCTGGGAGTTCCTTACGGGTAGATAGATGGAGATCAGAATGTAAGAGCTCTATGGCTTCATTACGTTTGTCGTTGAGGGATTGCTGGCTGGGGCGTTCTGAAAAACTAATAGAGTAGTGTAAGGTTGAGTCGTCTGCGTATGTATGGATGGGAATTGAGGTACAGTTGAGATCATTTATAAAAATTAGAAAGAGAATAGGAGATAGGACAGAGCTCTGAGGAACAATGGAGTTTATAGGGTGAGGAAGTGAACGATGGCAGTCCACAACCGCCACTATGGAACGGCCGGAAAGGAAATTAGAGACAACGGCACAGATGGAGGGATAGAACCCGAAGGAGGGTAGTTTAGAAATTAAAGATTTGTGCCAGACTCTATCGAAGGCTTTCGATATATCTAGTGCAATAGAAAAAGTCTCACCGAAGTCCCGAAAGGAGGATGACCAAGAGTTAGCAAGATATGAAGGAAGGTCACCAGTAGAGCGACCCTTAACCCTCCCGCCCCGGCTACGCATTACATAAATAATCCCCGAAATCCGGGTGTTTTGGCCGAAAAACGTCTAGGCTAGGCTACCGTATCATTGTTGTTGTTGTTGTTGTTGTTCCCTAAGCTGCCTGGCCGAACAGCCCCGAGTCCCTGAGAAAGGCCATGGCCACGATCGGGCTTTCCCACAGAGCTCTCATTGAGTGTAGATTGTGTTGTTGGCGTAAGTGGTTGTGTGAAATGCAGTCTTCTATGATGTGTTTAATGGTATGGGGTGCTGTGTTACATCCCGGACAGGCGTCGACAACGGAGTCATCCAGTCTCTTCTGATAGCTCAGGAGAGCTGGATGGTGTCCGCATCTCAGCCTGGCCAGGTGGACTCTGTCCTCGCGAGGAAGGGAGGATTCGGAAGGATGGATTTCGGGAGGTCGTGCATGCAGCTGTGTGTTGTCTGTGAGTGAGTGGATGGATCGGTGAGAGATATGAGTATGGATGTGCTTCTGGAAGTTGGTTCGGGGTGGGCAGGGAGGGAGAGAGGACAATAATTGTGTGATACCGTGTGCTGGGTGTTGTTTTGATATTTCTTGGTGTCTGTGGGTGTGTTGCCATGTAGTTTAGTGGGTGGTCTTGGTTCGTGGAGGCTGCTGCCAGGAATTGAGTGCCTCTCATGTCCAGATGGTCTTTGACTTTGAGGATTTTGGTTTCTTGATGTAGGTGATCTGTGGGTGCAGTAGCTGTGCAGCCTGTAATGATCTTCAGGGCTTTGTTTTGAATAGTCTGTAAGGTCTTATGATGTTTCAGCTAGGTTAGAAGCCCAGGCTGGGCTTGCGTATTCCATCACTGATCTTATGTATTGTTTATATACTGTGGTGGTAGTTTCTTTGTTGTGTCCAAATTTTGTGTGAGCAAGTGACCTGAGGGCGTTAAGTCTGGGTGTCAGTTTCTTTTTAATGTTTGTGGTGTGCTGTTTGAATGTCATATGAGTATCATATGTTACTCCTAGGATTTTGGGTGTGTGTGTATGTGTTAGGGGTGTGTTTATGGTGAGTTGAGGGATGTATTCGTGTTCTCCTGTCCAACTTGTGAGCAGGGTTGCGGTGGATTTGGCTGGGGCTAGATTAAGTCTGTTTGTAGTGCACCAGCCATGTAGTGTGTTGAGATAGGGTTGAAGGAGATCTGTTGCTCTTTTTGGGTCATGGTGTGTGCATGTGAGTGTTATGTCATCTGCATAGGAGGCTAAGTTTATTTGGGGCGTATTGGGTGTAGTTATATCGTGCATGTACAGATTGAAGAGTGCGGGCGATAGGACGGATCCTTGTGGGACTCCGTTTGGAAAGTTTCTGATTTTAGATGACTGACCGGCAAAAGATACGTGTGCACATCTGCCTGCTAGGAAGTTGGCCAGCCACCGTTTTGTGTTGTTGTGCATGTTTGTGTTGTAGATTTTGTTTGTTAGGTTGTGGCGGGGGATGGCATCGAAGGCTTTACTAATGTCGAGTGTGGCTAATAGTGATCTGTGTGGTGGTCTAGCTGAATTGATGCCGTCGAAAGCTCTTTGTGTAAGGTCTGTGAGAAGAGTGTTTGTGGAGTGCAGTGGCCTAAAGCCATGTTGTGTTGGAGCTAGGGGTAGGTCAGGTGTAATTAGTTGTAATACTAGGCGTTCCATGACTTTGGAGGGGGAGCAAAGGAGTGTGATGGGGCGGTGCGAGGAGGGTAGCGTGGGGTCTTTGTTGGGTTTGGGGAAAGTGATGATGATACCATGCTTCCAAATGTCTGGTATTGTGTTGTGTGAATAGCTGTAGTTTGATATGTTAGTGAGTGCTTGTATGCCTTGTGGTCCCAGGTGTCTGAGGTGTATGTTGCTTATGTTGTCTAGGCCACAGGCGGGTGAGTGCTTGAGATTGTTGATGATATGCTTTGTCTGGTGATTGGTGAAGGGTGTATAGTCAGGGTCTGTGGGGAATTGTCTCTTACGTCGGATGACACGTCGGTCGTCTTTGTGAGGTTTTAGGTGGCTGACATGTGAAAAGTGATTGATGAGAGTGTTTGCTTGTTGTTTACATGAAGGTTATCATTGTTATGCTGACTGCTTCCCGCATTCCCGCGCATCCCCAAGCGTAGCTGTTATTTACCTGTAGAATGGCGTTAAGTAGAGGTCTCTAAGTCAAGTGCTTGATTTGTGATGATGATTTCATTGGAGATAACTTTATGGCCAAAATAGCCACTTTACACTACTTTTCGATACTTAACAACAACATACAGGCACACACGAACAAGCGACGCTCTCCTTCTTGTGGCCGGAGATGCGGGGCGTCGGTCCAGCCGACTGTTGTTTACATGCGTCGGACCGACGCATCGCACACGAAGCTCACAGGCTTTCAAGCAATGGTACAATGTTGTACCACCTGGGTTCCTGGGGGCAAAACATAATGGTACACACGTGTACCATCCGAGTTTGAAGGGTTAAGGAAGCTATACTGGCGAACTGAGAGCAGATTATGAGAAGAGAAATGCTTAAGAAATTTGGAAGCAAGAATAGTTTCAAATACCTTAGAAAGACAAGAGATGAGAGCAATTGGACGATAGTTGGAGGGTTGAGAGCGGTCACCCTTCTTTGGGACAGGTTGATTGTGAGCAAACTTCCAGCAAGAAGGGAAGACGTTAGAGGAGAGACAGAGACGAAAGAGTTTGCCTAGGCAGGGGGTCAGCACAGAAGCATAGTTTTTGAGAACAACAGGAGGAACACCGTCCGGACCGTACGCCTTATTAGTATTAAGCCCAGAGAGGGTAGAAAGTACGTCTTTAGAAGAGATTAGGATATTAGGCATAAGTAAGAGAGAGGAGGGTGGAGAGGGAGGAATAGCACCGGAATCATCCAAGGTGGAGTTTCTAGCAAAAGTTTGAGCGAAGAGTTTAGCTTTGTCAGAGGAAGAAGTCATGGTTGTGCCATCAGAGTGGGAAAGGGGAGAGAAAGACGAGGAAGAGAAATTGTTGGAGAGGTTTTTGGCTAGATGCCAGAAAGCTTGGGAAGAGCTAGAGTTGGATAGTTCAGTGCATTTATTATTGATGAAAGAGTGTTTGGCAAGTCGAAAAACAGATTTGGCTTGATTCTGGGCAGAAACATAGGAAGAATGAGAGTCTTGAGTTTTAAGGTGTCGGTACCGTTTGAATGCTTCCTCCTTATTGCGGACAGCAGTAGAACAGGCGTGAGTAAACCAAGATTTTTTAGCATTAGTCTGAGAGAAAGAGAATGGAATGTATGCTTCCATGCCTGATAGGATTACCTCGGTAATGCGTTCAGCACTCTCCGAGGGTCCCCGGCCACGGAAGCAGAAATCATTCGATGGGAAATCAAAGAAGTACTGCCGGAGAGCCTCCCAGTCGGCACCGCCAAATTGCCACAAGCGCCGCCGGCTAGGAGGATCGGGTGGCCGTACTGGAGAGATAGGACAGTTGACAGAGATAAGTTTATGGTCAGAGGAGCCCAAAGGAGAGAAAAGATCGACAGTATAAGAAGAAGGGTTAGAAACAAGTCAAGAATGTTGGGCCGATCTCCGAGGCGATACGGGTGGGTTGCTGAACTAACTGCTCTAGGTCATTTATGATAGAAAAGACGTACAGTAGGCTTGTTCACCAGGTGGGTCAGTAGTGTGAGAGGAGAGACATTGGCGGTGGCGAAGGTTGAAATCTCCTAAGATGGAGATTTCTGAGAAAGGAGAAATGGATAGAATGTGTTCCACTGTAGAGTTTAGATAGTCAAAGAATTTGGAAAAGTTGGTAGAGTTAGGGGAAAGATAGACAGTACAGAAATTTTTAGTAAGAGAATGACAGGAAAGTTTGAGCCATAAAGTTGAGAATTCAGAGGAGTCGAAATCGGGAACACGAGAGCAAGTGAGTTTGTTGTGCACATATGCACAACATCCGCCTTTGGCTTTGAAACTAGGATAGAGAAAGTAGGAGGATACAGAGAAGGGGCTGCTGGATGTTGCTACAGACACCTGAATTTCAGTGAGGAAGAGAAGATCAGGTTTTTAGGAGGAGAGATGGTGTTCAACAGAGTGAAAGTTAGAGGAAAGTCCGCGAATGTTACAGAAATCAATAGAAAGAGTAACAGGCCGAGGTCCAGGTAATTTTGTGGAGTCGTCAGGGGATGGTCGGTCGGGTGTGGGGGCATTTATGGTCCCCCCCCCCTGGGGACTCTGAGGCTGGGCTAAAATTCATAATTTTTTAAATTTTGGTGTGGAGGAATGAAGTGTGGTGTGCATGTTTAGTGTAGTGACGTGGATAGGAGGAGGTGTTTGTGAGAGCTAGCTGGATTGCTCTGTGTAAATGAGGCACAAAGAAAATCAGTAAGAGAGGCCAAGAAAATGAAACAGGAGTTCCAGCGACTCTTTATTACATGCCTATAACCTCACCTGGGTCTAGCCCTGATCGATTGGTGGCTACAATATCCCCACCAGATGTAGCCTACAAATTTGCCTCTAGATCAAAGTAAATATCTTCAGATCTAGCGGGAAAGTACCTAAATTGGCAACACTAGACGATAGTGGCGGGGAGGGAGATGGGGAGGGAGGGAGGGACGCCAGGAAGCGTTAAACATTCAGCGATCGGCGGGAAATTTGCAAATTTGATCCCGGGCACCCAGAATAATTGCCGTTAGATAGGAATTTTGGATCGTTAGTTACGAGATAGGGTAGGGCTCCAAATGGGTCGTTAGATGCAAATGTGTTAAATCAAAATGCGCTAGATGCGAGATTCCACTGTATAGATTTAGTTTAGTGTGTTGTCGTTTCGATAGTTTTTAATTTTGATGAGTTCCGTTATATTAATTTAACCCCTCAGACCCGGTTGGGTTCTGAGGCATCCATAAAAAACACCCCCGCGGAACCCGGAAGGGCTCTGAGGCTCCGGCAGCTTGAAAGCCTGTAAGCTTGGTGTGCGAGGCGTCCGTCCGACGCATGTAAACAACAGCCGGTTGGACCGACGCCGCGCATCTCCGACCACAAGGAGGAGAGGCGTCCTTGTTCGTGTGTGCCTGTATGTTATTGTTAAGTAATGAAAAGTAGTGTAAAGTGGCTGATATCGCCACAAAGTTATCTCCACGGAAATCGTCATCACAACTGAACCAGTTGACTTAGAGAGCTCAACTCAACGCCATTCTACAGGTATGAAACACATCTACGCTTGGGGATGCGCGGGAATGCGGAAGCAGTCAAAATAACAAAGATACGGTAGCCTAGGCGTAGAAGTTTTTCGGCCAAAACCCCCGGGTTTCGGTATGGAATACAGTACATAGCCGGGTCTGATGGGTTAAACAGTAACTTTTTAGTTCGTTTTCAAGATATATATTTTAATACTTAGAAAGCAATTGAATGAGAACCGAATACTCAAGTCAACAGATACTATCTATCTATATACTCAGGCCTAATCCCCCATTTTTTTTTTTTTTTTTTTTTTACAGCATACACTAATTCCTACCTTTTCTCCAGTGGTGGCAAATGGAGCATTAAACCACTGCTCGAAGGTGTTACAGGACTTGAAGATTGACGGCAGCAAGAAGTTAAGCAGCGCCCACAACTCCGGCAGCTTATTTTGCAGCGGCGTACCGGTCAGCAACAGACGATGGGGGGCGTTGTAGAATGTGTTCAACGTCTGAGGGAAGAGAAGGACCATACATAATTATAGATTTTTTTTTTTTAATATGTAAAACAGTAGGCTGAATGGGGCCGAATGGATACAAGCCAGAGAAAGAGAGAAAAGGAAAGAAAAATGGCAGGTCACCCCCCTTAACATTGCAATGCGATTTGTTGCTAGACAAATTAAAATGTAAAACTTGCAAGCTAAACGAACCAAAACTTGGACAAAGACAATATAAAGGCAAAATAACTTATCAAAATCGCTATGTGGAAATAACGCTTAGTAAACTAAAAAATGTGTCATGAAATAAAAGAACACAATCCACCACATAGGGTGTAGATTACTACATGAGCAAGTGATAAATATACAAAGCTTTATGTAATCACAAAGACTAGATTATTTCTCTCTCTCCCTCTCTCTGTACCTGTGTGAGTTTGCAGTGATGGTTCTTCATACGGTGGCCCTCGTCAATGATCATGTACTTCCAGCGCATTTTGGCCAGCACTCCCTTGTCCTTGATGATGTATTCATAAGTCGTCAGGAGAACGTTCAACCTGGTGGCCCGCATCTGGCTCTGTACAACTTTCCGCACTTGGGGGGACCCTTTATACGTCACAAGCTGAAATTAAAAAAAAAAGCATTCATATACTGTATTTTTATGTTTTTTACACCAACCAACTTCACATCTAAACTCAATTAATGAAATCAACAAATACATATGGTACTCCGAGGACTCAAACCCAGGATACTCACATCGAAATTCCGCGCACTATGCATTACGCTATCAAGACAGTTACTATGATATATTTTGTGGAACTCAGTGGTCTGGTTAACCCTTCACGCCCGGGCAGCATTTTAAAAGGACACCGCGGCAGATGGGCAGGAACCCGGGTGTCCTTATAAAATCCATAAGCTTGAAAGCCTATTCAGCTTGTTTTGAATGCCGCGCGTCCGACGTATGTAAACAAAGCCTGTCGGAGGCGATGCACGCACCTCTGGCAGCAAGCAGATGTCGGAGCTTTGTTGTTGTGTGGTCTGCAAAGACAGATTCAGTCTTGAAAAGTGTGTCACATTGCTAAAATCGCGGCAAAATGCGCTCCACGGAAATCGTCATCACAACAGTACTGAACTAGTTGACTTAGAGAGCTCTACTCAACGCCAGTCTACACGTTGGAAACCACAGTACGTTTAGAAATGTGTGGGAATTTTCTAGCAGTTAAAATAACAAAGATACGGTAGCCTAGGCGTAGACGTATTTCGGCCATATCGCCCGGGTCTCAACAACGTCCTTAGGATAGCGAGCCCGTGCCAGTAGGGTTAAATTAATTTTTATAAAACAAAAAAATGTGATGTATTTTATGGCCTATTGAAAGCATATCACAGCTGAAGGTGATCCCTAATTATAATTACTATAATAATAACTTAATCAGACAACTGAGTTTCTCCCTTGGTTTCAAGTTTATCCGACAATAATTTTAAATAACATTAATGCCTGTTGCTCATATTTGGAACATTTTCTTGACCGGATCAAAAATATGTTAATAGTAATAGAAATTCCGAATTTCATTACAAACTTTTAAACTAGCATGCTTGGATAATCTGAAACTGATTGCAGGAAACAAGAAGACTTATAAGACACAGTTGATTTGTTGTTGTTGCTGTTCCCCAGGCTGTCTGGCCGAGCAGCCCCAAGGCCATAACCGAGCGTCTACACAGTACCCTCCCTGCTTACCACTAATAAAGCCCAGGTGACCGAAGCCACTCCAAAGGCAGGGAGCTGAGGAGGGTTCGGAAACGCCCGGGAAACCAAAGCCCCACCCAAGGCCCTGTGCCCCTCAGCAATTATAAAGGGAAAGTTGAGGGGCAGTTGATTAACCCTCCAGACCTGGTTGGGCTCTGAGAAACCCATAAAAAAAACACCCTGCACTACCGGTAGGGCTCTGAGGCTCCGGCAGCTTGAAAACCTGTAAGCTTGGTGTGCGAGGCGTCCGTCCGACGCATGTAAACAACAGCCGGCTGGACCGACGCCGCGCATCTCCGACCACAAGAAGGAGTGCGTCGCTTGTTCGTGTGTGCCTGTATGTTATTGTTAAGTAGCGAAAAGTAGTGTAAAGTGGCTGTTTTTGCCACAAAGTTATCTCCAATGAAATCGTCATCACAACTGAACCAGTTGACTTAGAGAGCTCTACTTAACGCCATTCTACAGGTACGAAACACATCTATGCTTGGGGATGCGCGGGAATGCGGAAGTAGTCAAAATAACAAAGATACGGTAGCCTAGGCGTAGACATTTTTCGGCCAAAACCCCCAGGTTTTTGGAATATATATGGAATACATAGCTGGGGCTGGAGGGTTAAGGGTTGTTTTTTTTTTTTCTCTCGTAGTTCCCCAGACTGTCTGGCCAAACAGTCCAGAGTCAGGTAGGCCGAAGCCGCTCCAGATGCTCGGGCCCCCGAAGTGGCCAGGGTGAAATGAGATCTGTCTCTGAGAGGGCATCGGGGGAGGGGATCATCAGCCCATGGGCTTGCACCCCCGGGTCAATGCCCCCACCGTCCGCAACCCACCTTGCAGTGCCACCCAATCAGGCGATCTCACCAGAACCTAGAAGGAAAAGTAGTACAGGAAAAGAGACAGACAGAAACAGCTAAGGTAGGGTAGAGGATGCGAAAACCTCACACTGAATAGGACCAGCCCTCACCCGAGGGTTGTTGTTGCTGTTCCCCAGGCTGTCTGGCCGAACAGCCCCAAGGTCCAGAGCAAGGCCAAGGCCATAAACAAGTGCCCCCACAAAACTCTCCCTGCTTATCACTAATAAAGCCCGGGTGACCGAAGCCACTCCATGGCAGGGAGCTGAGGAGGGTGCGGAAACACCCGGGATACCAAAGCCCCACCCAAGGCCCTGTGTCCCTCAGCAATTATGAAGGGAAAGCTGAGGGGCAAAGGAAATAAATGTGATGCTTTGGCTCCCAATCTGCCAACTTTGAGAGTTGGCAGTAGGGAGGTTAATCCACGGAAGAGATTCCGCCACTTGAGATCTAGGAAATTTATAAGTAAAAGGAACAGTCATAGTAAGCTATAGGTATGGCAGAGATAGCTCCGCTCTCACTCTGATAGACCAGCCCATCACCACATGACTAGAACCCAATCCTCTCAGCATTAGCTAGGAAAGGCCCTAGAAAGCCGTCTTTGACAGGGAAATAGCTCCCCTATTTCAACCCCGAAATTCAACCCCTTTCGGGGTTGGGCACTCGCCCTGGATGTAGGGTTGTTGTAGGTGACGTGCCTATGTCTGCCAGAGATGAAGTTTGTAAGCCATTTTTTTTTCATTTTTCTGTAGTGTGGTGTTTAAGTGATATTTGTATGTGTGTCGGCATACGGTGTAGAAGAAGGGTTAAGTAAGTAAATAATTCAAGGGATTAACCCTTTGAGTATCAGCGACGTGTGTTATATTTTTTTTATTAAGGTGACAGTTACAAAGTGGTGTACAATCTATCTTATTCTAGTTACATTGTAGTTTATCTTATTGTACCAGTACCTCCCTACAATCAACCTAGTTGTTCCCCAATTCGTCCCTCCGCCACGACCATTTCAAAGTCCAAGTCTCTCACTCTTGTCCTCTGTAGCGGGGAGGACCTTGTACCCCTGAGACATAGGAGTGCAGACCTGAGAAGAGAGAAAGAGAGCCGGCATCTCATCCAAGTTATGACTTGGCTTCTATGCCGACGCTTTTTCTCCGATATTTGTTCAGCTAATCTGGCATAGAAGACACTTGCAGAAGGTCCCATACCTCCCGACAATGAGAAGACCAGAGGAGTAAAGCTTCCTTGATCCCTGTTCAAAATTCTTTCTTCATAAGCGCGTTTTTTCTCACTTTCGTTTCTCAAGTACTGTATGCCGCCTTGTTTCCTCACTCACGATATGTTTGTGCTCTTGGGTTGAAGATTCTGATGTCGAAAAAAGCCTGTTGTCCCCTCGTCCAAAAACCTCGAGCACTTACGTCCACCCTTGCTTCATTTGAAGTATTTGCAGTATTGTGGGCCAAGCGCTGTCCGTCCATAGGCAGAAGTTCCGGTTCGATTCTGACATCATGGCACACCTCGTCCAGCATTTGTGCAGTGATGTCTCGTACTTCATCATGCCGGATACAGATGAATCCTCCTTTCTTACAGGTCATACAGTGGTCTGGGTTGTTTATTTCACCACATGCACATTTCAGCGGCAGGTTCGAAACTGGCCACCCATACCTCAAGGCTATGGCATCATTGAATTCTTGTTTATTTAAGCTGAAGCCTTTCTCCTTTATTGGTAATGATGTGAGCCAATTTGAAGCCCTGTGTCTTGTGCCATCTCAACTCTCATTTTCAGTTCTTCCCTACATCTGGTCTTAATTTGTTCTAGGCTATGTTTCTGTCTCTCTTCTCTGCTCTTTGTAATTTCCTGTCTTGCATTTCGTTGTTCCTCTTCGTCCACCTCATCATTTTCATTTTGCTCCCGTATTTTTTCTGTCAGAGACGTAGTAATTTTAAGGGAATTTTGGTACTCATGAGGTGCCGCCTCCACTGGGTTTATGATCCCCATACCTCCGAACCTTGGCGGAAGAGCTAATAGATCTCTTAGCTCTTGCGTGACGCCTTCCATCTCTGTTAAAGCCGGCATGAATGCTCCTCTGATTGCTTCTTCCAGCGGTTGGAGCATCTGTCTAATGTCAGGCACTGTTCTCATAAGAAAGGTCCATCTGTGCTTAACACCATATGTGAAGGCAGTATATGCAGCATGTGGTTCAGATTTCGCAATGTCTGCCAGGGTTTTCACTTCCTTTACCCACTCCGCTACCTTTTTTCGCACATAGTCTCTCTTGCATTCTTCTGTGCCTATTACTGCTCCAAAATGGCGTTGACCCTCCTTTGTAATCTTCACTCCTGTCCCATCAAAAGTCCGCACCGCTTCTTCATACTTTTTTTCTTTCACTATTATTGACGGGACTCGTCAGCCGTGGCCGGCAACCTGTCTAGGGGAGCAAACCCCACTTAAACCGCCTGCTGCCTTGCAGGTTAAGCCCATCTTGGCAAAGGCTAGGCCCACTGCCAACAACTGTGGTTGGGGGCTAGTCAGAGCAGGCACCCCATGTAAAACTTGTTTCAAACTCGTCAAATCGCGGCTCGCGGACGCGGAGGGATCTACCTCAGGTCCAGCTCTGGCCCCCTGGGGGTGCATCCTGGCCAGGAGGACCGAGAGGGTACAGGGCATAGTGTTTTTTCACCATCCACAGACTGGCACTTTCCGCCTAGAAGTACAGGGGCCCGAACCCGGAGGTAGCGCACCGGGAGGCTGCCCTATCCCTAGGCGCATAATACCGGGCCAGCCATAGTGCCGTGTGCGCGCACGGATTGCGTCCTCTGCAGTTGGTTCTGGTGGGGTGCCCCGAGGCCACTAGGTTCCACCCCATTTAAGTTCTTGGGATGGCCTTTGGGTGACAACTGCCCGGGGTTGCCTGGAGCTGGATACCTGGGGATAGTGACCTCCAACGTTGGCAAAAAAATACCAATCATGACTAAAAACAACTACCAAAGAAAACGTAAGTCTGTTGATATAAAATCGCAAAAGGACACTGCCGCAGATTCTTCCCCCAAGTTTAGGTTCGGAAGTGTGAATGTGGGTACTATGAAAGGAAGGACAGCTGAGATTGCAGAGATGCTAGAGAGACGACGAGTTGATGTATGTTGTGCCCAGGAAACCCGGTGGAAAGGGGGGAGTGCGAGGTGGATTACGGGTAAAAACGAACGCTTTAAGTATATATGGAAGGGAAATGAACATGGTACGGGAGGGGTGGGTTTCCTGGTGGCAGAGAGGTGGGCAGATTGTGCTATAGAAGTAAAAAGGTTTAATGAAAGACTGACTTTACTAAGAATCAAAGTCGGGGCGAGAGTCATAGATGTTATATCAGCATATGCCCCCCAAGCAGGCTTAGCTAGAGATGTCAAAGAACGGTTCTGGAATGAATTACTAGGGGTGGTTGTCGGATGCAAGGAAGGGGAGGCAGTAATTGTGGGAGGGGACTTGAATGGACATGTCGGGGCAGGTGCCGATGGATATGAGGGCGTGCACGGAGGACAGGGTTATGGCCGTAGGAACCTGGGAGGCGAATACATACTGGAGCACTGTACTGCCACAGGGATGGTGGTATGTAATACTATGTTTAGGAAGAGGATGAGCCATCTGATAACATATGAATCAGGTGGCTCCAGTAGCCAGATAGACTACTTCCTTATCAGCAAATCTGACAGGAAGTGGGTTAGAGACGGTAAGATCATACCAGGTGAAGAATGCATCCCCCAACACAAGCTTCTAGTATGTGATAGATACCTTTAGATACCTTTAGATGTGTTCGCCGCTCTTCTAGCGGCACCAAGGAGCGCGACGCCCCTCGTTATGGGTGGTGATTTGGTGCAGTAGACTGTTTGAAGCGACAGCTCGCTCCCTTGCGAGGATGGGCTCGTCTGGCACTTTTTGCAGTTCGACATCTAGGGCTCTCTTGAAGTTGTCTAACGAGATGTCCCTCATGTCTCTTACTCGCCGTGGGAGTTTGTTGAAGAGACGTGGGCCTCTGTGTGATAACCAGCCCTCTCGCAGAGAGCCCATAGCACCCCTGTTATTCATCCGGGGGATTTCGCATTCCCAGCCTCTCCTATCACTGAATTTCATGACTATCGGAGTATGTAGGTTTGGTACTAAACCCTCTGCGATTTTCCACGTGTATATTATTAGGTAACGTTCTCTTCTACGTTCCAGTGAGTACAGATGCAGTGCTCTTAAACGCTCCCAATAGTGTAGATGTTTTATCGAACTTATATGCGAAGTGAAATTTCTTTGTACACTCTCTACGTCATTTATTTCACCTGCTTTGTATGGGGATGTTAATACGCTACAGTATTCAAGCCGCGGTAGCACTAGAGATTTGAAGAGCGTTATCATTCGGTTTACGAGGAAATTGTATATCCACCGTCCGATTTTCCCAGTTATACCTTTTGCTTTCAGTTTGTGGGCTATTATACCATGGTCATATTTATCAAATACCTTAGCAAAATCGGTGTAAATGACATCCACGTTTTTCTTTTCTTCTAGCGCTTTAAGAATTTTGTCATAGTGTTCCAAAAGTTGTGAGAGAAATGATCTTCCCGCTCTGAACCCATGTTGACCGGTGTTGTGTAGTTCATTTGTCTCCATGAATGTTGAAATTTTGCTTCGCAGGACTCGCTCGAAAACTTTAATGATGTGAGAGGTTAGAGCTACCGGGCGGTAGTTTTTTGGTAGTGCTTTACTCCCTCCTTTATGCAGTGGGGCAATTATTGCGTTTTTCAAGCTATCTGGTATGTCACCAGTGTCTAGACTCCTTCTCCACATTATAGCCAGGGGTTTTGAGAGGTTTTCCTTACATTTTTTCATTAGGATCGAATTCCATGAGTCCGGGCCTGGTGCCGAGTGGGATGGCATGTTGGAAATGGCCTCTTCTATGTCTTTTGGACCGAAATCAATATCCAGCATCTGAGGGGTTTCCGTGGGGGAGGTTTCCATGAAAAATATATTTTGGTCTCTGATGACTTTTGTTTCATCAGGCTCACTGAATGCCATTTCATACTGCCTGCTTAAGAGTTCGCTCATTTCCTTTTTGTCCCCTGTGAAAGAGCCGTCCCCTTTGCTCAGTGGGCCGATGTTTGATGTTGTTTTAGCCTTTTGTTTGGCGTATGTGCCTAGGTAGAGTTCCTGTCAGAAAGAAAGTTCATTTGCCAAAAAGGAAAGTATGGTTGTTGGAAAAAGAGGAGTACAGAGACAGATTCCACAATGAAATGATGGAACTCGAAAGGAGAATGGGCGTTAGGCCAGATGTTGATAGCAAATGGAACTTTATAGAGCGCAGCCTCTTCGATACCACAGACAAAGTCTGTGGCAAAACAAAGGGGCCACCTAGACATAAGTTCTCCTGGTGGTGGAACAATGATGTCGAAGCGGCAGTCAGAGAGAAGAAGAGATGTTTCAAAGTATGGAAGGAAGGTGGCAGCAAGGAAGAATACCTGTCCGCCAAACGTAATGCTAGAAGAGAGGGCTACAGGGCAAAGAAAACCATACAGGATAGCATAATAGAACAAGTTTGCAGCACTAATAATACCAATGGAGTTTATAAATTAGCTAAGAATGTAAGGGACAGTAGCCAGGACGTCGTGGGTGTAAGATGCATAAATAATGACAGTGGCACGACTCTTTACACAGAAAAAGAAATCAGAGAGGCGTGGAAGGAGCATTATGAAAGACTGCTTAATGTGGAGTTTGAGTGGAACAGGGAACAGCTCAGCACTGTAGTCCCAGTACAAGGCCCTCCGCCTTTGATAGGGTACGATGCTGTTAAAAGTGCTATAGATAAAATGAAGTCAGGAAAAGCCGCTGGGAGCTCCGGCATTGTCACTGAGATGCTAAAAGCAGCTGGAGATATTGGGGTAAAATAGGTCATAAGAGTTGATTAATGCTATCATAAAGGAGGAAAATGTTCCCTATGCTTGGCAGGAAAGTGTTATAGTAAATATATATAAAGGCAAGGGTGACTCCTTAGACAGGGGAAATTATCGGGGTTTGAAAATGCTCGATCAAGTCATGAAAGTCAGCGAAAGGGTCTTTGAATGCATGATCAGGGAAAGTGTTGCTATCAGCGACATGCAGTTTGGATTTATGCCGGAACGTGGCACAACTGATGCTATCTTCACTCTTAGGCAAATGCAAGAGAGGTACCTAGAGAAAAACAGGGAGTTATACCTAGTTTTTGTAGATCTGGAGAAGGCCTTCGACCGGGTGCCCAGGGAGGTAGTGCAGTGGACTATGAGAAAACTTGGAGTAGAAGAGTGGTTGGTGCGTGTGATAATGAGAATGTATGAGGGGTCACGGGCAGCAGTTAGAGTAAACAGGGGCCTGAGTGAAGAGTTCTCAGTGAAAGTTGGAGTTCACCAAGGATCAGTTCTGAGCCCATTACATTAGTTTTTTTTTTTTTTTTTTTTTTTTTAACCCGTTGAGACCCAGCGTCGCACGTGTTGCGTCGGCAGTCTTTGATCACCAACTCCCAGCGACGCATCACGTGCGTCCGACATATAAAAAACACTTACGTGGCTCGTAAGGTAGGAAATGGCAGGAGAATAGGAGGGGGCGGTACCGTAGTGTGTGGGGGAGCCGGGCCAGTAGGTGTGAGCGGGCCGAGACAGCCGCGCGGCTGGTGGTGGTGGGCTTAGTGGGGATAGTTTACACCCCTAGTTTACCGCCACTTTGAACCTTCATTACTCCGGTCGTATGGGAGCTAGAGGCTTGAGATTTATGTGAGATACTCCTTAGGATGTATGCCGTACAATGCCATACTCAGTTTTTACCCTAGTGCTCCCGGGCGGGTGGTCATGCGGGGGAGACGAACTATTGAAACCCCCCCCCCCGCCCCCCAAATGACCGAAATGAGTTTTTTTTTATTTGTGTGTTCATTTCTCACCATTCTCTTCCATTTTGGCTCAACACATTTTTTTGAAGCTCCCCCCCCCCCAACCCAACCCCCCCCAAAAAAAAAATGTCAGAGGTGATTTTTTTTTGTTTTTTTTCATTTCTCATCCTTGTCTTCCATTTTAGCAAACAAAAAAAATAAGTGAAAATGGCTTGGGACTGGGGTGAACAAAATATTATAACTAGCCGGGGCTCAGCGGGTTAAGAGACAATGAACGGAGGAAGGAAAAACACAGATAAAACAAAAAGGTCCATGTGCCTAAAGGCATCCTCCATTCATAAAATGTTTGTAACAACTGGATTTAAACATTTGTAGATTGTAAGTTTGTGGAAAGCAATTCGAGGGAAGTGAATTCCAAAGAGTAGTAGCTCTGGGGATAAATGAATTCTGATATGCAGAAGTTCTGCATTGTGGAGGAGAAAGTGTAAATTCATGGGCGCTCTCAGCTGCCCTAGTTCTACGGGGAAAGATGTGGAGAGGCGGCACAATTGAAGCAAGTTCCTCGGAACAATTGCTGTGAAAATATCTGTAGAATAATGCAAGGTATGCAACGTTTCTTCGTATGGATAATGTAGGAAGGTCCTGTGTGATTGCAGGGTTATTGATTAATCTAATAGCTTTATTTTGAATAATGTCCAACTGCCTCAATGCAACCACTCCACTTCCACCCCACAGAGGTGAACAGTAATCCATCTGAGAACGCACATGACTTTTATATATTACGGCCAACTGCTCGTCAGTGAAGAATTCTCGAACTCTGTACAGGAGTCCCAGTTTTTTAGAGGCATTCTTAGCAATGCTTCTAACATAATGTGTCCAGCTCAAGTTAGTAGTTAATGTTACACCGAGAATGTCAATACTAGGGGAAGTGGGAATATTTACATCATTAAAAATATAAGGGAGTCAGTGAGATTCTGTCGGTTAGAAAATTGAATGTACTTGGTTTTCTGTGCATTAAAGGAAACTAGATTCTTTTGTCCCCATCCATCAATTCTAGAAAGGTCCTGGTTCAGAGAAATTGCAGTGTTTATTTTTGAATTTGTAAGATCGGGTTGGGTGAAAGAATTGGTAAATGTGAAGGAACTGTGGAGTGTTGAGTCATCTGCGTAGGAATGTATTGGATTATGAGTGGTAGATATGAGATCATTGATATGAATGAGGAACAGAATTGGGGCCAAAACTGATCCCTGGGGAACACCAGCATTTATTGAGTGAAATTGAGAATAAAGGCCATCTACCATTACACGTATTTTTCTGTTATGAAGATAAGAAGAAATTAGTGGAACTAATGATGCAAGGCCGTAGTGTGACATCTTCGACAATAAGGATTGATGCCAGACTCTATCAAATGCCTTTGATATATCCAGTGCTATTGTATGTGTTTCACCACGTTGGTCTGTAGCTTGGTTGATTTGATGCGTAAGAAGGCAAAGCATGTCTGCAGTTGATCGACATCGTCTAAAACCATATTGCCTATCACTGATTAATTTATTATTCACAAGATGCTTAATTATGTGATTATTTAATATAATTTCAAATATAATTTTGTTTTAGTCTTGGAAGCTCTGTCAAGGGAATTTAGGACAAGACTCCCATGGGAGATGTTATATGCAGATGATCTAGTTCTTATCGCAGATAGTGCGCAGGAAGCAGAGGCGAAGTTCAAAAGAAGAGTTAACATAGATAAAACAAAGGTCATGATTAGTGGAGTAGGGCGTGGAGCTATGGAAAGAAGCGGCGACTATCCATGCGCAGTATGTGGGAAGGGGGTGGGATGTAATTCAATTCAATGTTGTGTCTGTAGTGACTGGGTACACAAGAGATGTAGTGGAGCTAGAGGACCTTTGACAAGAATCATAGACTTTGAATGTGCAGTGTGCAAGGGAGATCTTGTATTAAATGACCCGCCTGTCAGTGTTGATTTCGACAGTGTAACGCTGGAGTGTGTGAAAAAGTTCTGTTACCTGGGCGATACAGTTTCCACTGGAGGTGGCGCTGAAGCTAGCTCCATTGCTAGAGTCAGAAGTGGCTGGGGAAATTTTAGAGAGCTGTTGCCACTCCTGACCATGAGAGGGCTCCCACCCCACCTTAAAGGGAAGGTGTATACCTCGTGTGTTAGGAGCGCGATGACCTATGCCTCTGAGACGTGGCCGGTTAAAGCGGAGGATGTCAATAGAATGGAACGAAATGAGAAGAGAATGGTGAGATGGATGTGTGAGGTCAATCTTAGGGACAGGGTATCGAGCGAGGAATTGAGAAGGCGTCTGGGCATTAGGAGTATCAGTGAAGTGATGCGCACGAGCCGACTTGGTTGGTTTGGACATATGGAGAAATGGATGATCAGAACTGGGTGAAGAAATGCCGGACAGTGAACTTGGGGGGAGCTGCGCGTAGGGGTGGACCTAGAATGACGTGGGCTCGGGTACTCCGGTCCGATCTCAAAATAAAGAACTTGACAACACAGGCGGCCCTTGACAGGACCGCCTGGAAAGCTGCCATTTAGGACGTGAGACTGTAACCACAGCTTCTGTGGACAAACGGTCTTTAAACTTGTATGTATGTATGTATTAGTACAGATTTACTAGCATTCGGATGGTACCCAATGACTTCGCCCACTGATTGTACTCTCCGCCACCATTCTATGAGATCCCCTATTTTTCCTGCACCTGTGAGGTCATCTGCATACACCACTCGTTTCACTCGGGTTACCTCATGTTTTATTTTCTGCTGCAGAATAGATAGTGCCAGTGCGTACATTGCCATTGCCACTGGATCTCCTTGCGTTGTTCCTTCATTTGATTTGAGAATTTTCATTTCTTCCTTCTTTGTGCTTCCAACTACTGTATATACAGGTTAGCTGGCTCCTTATAAGTGTGTTCTATGTACTTTGCGATGCTCGGGCATTTGATCATTATGTTGTGAATAGCTGCCTCCCTATTAATGGTGTTAAAGGCATTTGTTGCATCCACTAGCAATACCGCTTCACAATCTTCCTCCTCATACACCTTCCCCATTGCATGTATTGCTGCTTCTCCTCCGGCTTGCTGTCCTACACATACTTGTAAGTTGCCCACTGCTCTTTATACATCTTTTCCAAATACAAACATGATTGCTTTTCCTATAATCCTTCTAAGAACTTCCCCAACGCCTACTGGTCTAACTCCTGGATTCTTATTTAAAGGTATCAGGTGACATGCTGTCAGAGCTTCTATGTTCACGCATGGTGATGATGCAAGTTTCTTTGCCAGCATTGCTATTGCTTCACAAAGGTCACCTGCGGCTGAACCAAACTTGTTTTGACTTAGGAAGATCCTCCAAGTCTTAGCATCTACACCTGATGGACCTGCTCCTCCCTGTGTTTTCAGCGCCTTTCTCCATACGAGGTCTCCAGTTATATTCTCATATATCACCGGGTCTGGAGGAACATATTCCCCGTCTAGTTTGGCCTCATCACTTGCTGGTTTTGCTTCTGGGTGTTTCTCCTTTAGCTGGTCCAAGATGCGTCAATTCACTTCGTGCACCCCACTTGAGGCTTCCCCAGTGACCATTCTGACTGCCTGTGCCACTTTACCAATCATCATGCTATTTCCCACTGATCGTGCCATATCATCTGGCTTCCTCTTTCTTCGTTGTTTTGTTTTCAGTCTTTGCTGGATTGCTCGTACAGTAGGGTCTCACATAAAACGAGTTTATGGTCGATAAACGAGGGCGTTTTATGCGATTTCGTTTTATGTGAACACAGCATTTTGGTGGCGCAATATCGTCAATGTTCACTGTAAGCGAAAATGTTCGTACAAAGCGAACGATATTTCGTACGTTTTGTACGATATTTCGGCGCTCTATATGAAAACTCCTCGGATTTGCCCCACTTTGGCGGCGGACTCGTTTTATGTGATCACATTCGTTCTGATCGAAAATTAAATATTAATATTTTAGGTCGGTCGTTTTAATCGAGAATCGTTTTATGCGAACACGTTTTATGCGGGACCCTACTGTACTTGGCTAAGAATTTTGTCTAACTCCCCATTTTTCCACCACTCCATTCTCTGTTTCAGCGCTTTAATGTTCTCATTCAGTTTTCCCTTTGGTCTCTTTCTTTGAAGGAACAACTGAGGAATGAAAGAAGCTATCTTGATTGCCACGTGCACCAAAGGGGCATCCTGAACATACTTTAGGATCATACGTCTGAGTTCCCCCAGCATGTCTTTTGCGGCTTCACAAATCGGTAGTTCAAACTTATTATGTTGCCATTGTATCACTTCTGTATAAATTTCATTCACTAATGTTGTGAGTCCGTCACCAGAATGTCCCATCCATTCCCCACCATTCATGTTTACGTTACGAGGTCGTTCGTTCTGTTCACGATTTTCGACTATTTCTCTCTCATTATCTTCGTTTAGGCCTACACCATTTTCATTATTTTGTTCCACACCTCTGTTGTCTTGCAAATTATTGATTCCTGCATTTTCTTCTGCGGGCTGCAGTTGTTGATTGTTATTTTCTGCATTTTCTCTAACAGGGTTTGCTTGTACATCTCCATTAACTACATTGTCTGTTTCACGGTTCATTTGTACTGCATCTCTCACTGCGTTTTGTCTGTCATCAGGATTATTCCTCGACTGGGACCGAGTTAATATCATCTTGTCTTATTATCTTAATTTCCTACCTATTTCCTAGTACTGAGTCTATCTATCATTACTTCCTAAGGGACGAGCCTTTGCCCGATAAAGGTGAAAATGTAAACATCCTATGAGTAGCGTTAGAGATAGAAAGAGTAAGAGAAGTTATTTAACTCACCTAGTATGATGCAAGGCTACAGAAGATCAGGCTATATTACAAGACAGTGAGTGCAAAAGAAAATAGAAAAATAAAGTAAAATAAAAGTAGTGTTTAAAAATATGCACAAAGAATAAACACGGAAAAAAAAAATTAAACAAAGTAAATTTACAATATAATACAAAACGATTATTGTAGTGAGAAAGGAAATACACTAATTAAGAGAGTAAAATGATTAAAAAGACAAGTGTCAAAATAGTGCTAAGGATTAAAGAAGGATGTTAGAAATCTACCATTAGTTTGAGAAAAAGGTCATGGTTATCAGTATGCACACAATATATCAGCGAATTATACCTTATTTTTAAATAGTATACTTAGTTACTAGTTCGTTAGAGATAACTCTCACATGAAATATACCACTTCAAGTCTGATTTCCTGACTCGGCCATAAATCATATAGAACCCTACCTAATATAATCGGCCTGTTTCCTCAAAGCTAAATGACTCTATACAAAGCTAAAGAAACCTTGGCAATTTGAGCCGCTTTACATTTTAAATATGCCTAACTTTAAATGGAAACCAGCCAATTATGTCCTAAGATTTAATTATTTTCAAGACAAAAATATGTACAAAATATTACATCATGTTACTCATGTAATAGTAGCATGAGGGACATTGAGGAAAGTGGAAGGAAGAGGGAAGGAGAGGGGAGGGAAGGGAATGAGTGGGTAAGGATGGGGGGAAGGAAGAGGGAAGGAGAGGGGAGGGAAGGGAATGTGTGGGTAAGGATGGGGGGAAGGAGAGGGGAGGGAAGGGAATGTGTGGGTAAGGATGGGGGGAAGGAAGAGGGAAGGAGAGGGGAGGGAAGGGAATGTGTGGGTAAGGATGGGGGGAAGGAAGAGGGAAGGAGAGGGGAGGGAAGGGAATGTGTGGGTAAGGATGGGGGGAAGGAAGAGGGAAGGGGAGGGAAGGGAATGTGTGGGTAAGGATGGGGGGGGGGGGGGAGGGTTGAATACTTGTTGTCACTGTGTTTCTCTCTCTCTATTATACAGTAGCTATTACTACTCTTACACAAACACACATTTATTTTTAAGCTGCATTGCATCAAAAACTACCACTGACATTTTGTTTTCAATAAAAATCTCCCCCACGGATTTAAATAAGAACCATACTTAAATACACTTTTGTTTTGCCTTTACAGTCAGGTATCGTATTACTTTAAGCGAGGGGAGGAGAGGTAGAGAGGGGGGGGGGGGAGTGTTGTGGTCAGCGCGGTTTATGGCTCCGTCCTCTTTTCCATTACTCCGCCTTTTCGCCTCTGCTGTACATCGCTCTCTCTCCTGCATACTTCCCCCTGCTGCAGTCGTCCTCTCAGCATCAGCGCAATGCAGAATATTCCGGTCCACTTTCACACGACCAGCTTCTCCATGCACTGGCGCGATGACAGAAGGGATGTGAGTGGGGAAGGGGGGCACACCCTAGGGTGAGTGGTGTTGGCTGGAGACAGTCAAGGAGGGAGGGTGTTATGCCTGGCATCGGCTTGCCCTTCGTCCGTATGTCTCCCTCACTGCCTGGCACAGCACTCTTCAATTTTCCGTCTCTTCTTTCACATGTTGTTTGATTTTGGTTAGATAGAACTCCAGAGTTTCACCCAATATCAAATCACCGTAATTTTCCACTCACCCTGTTGTATATTTCACAATTCCATCACCACCCCTTCCCTCACTAACTTGCTGTTCACCACGGAGAGAAAAATCCATACGTCCTCTCCCTTCAAAGCCTTGGCAGGTTGTTCACTGATCGACTGACTCCAAATAGGCCTTGGCAGGTTGTTCACTGATCGACTGACTCCAAATAGGCCTCAATATGTTATCCTTGAGTTCAATATAACAATTACAACGCGACACTCCCGTTATCTCCACGGTAATTGGCATCAACAATTCCCGACAGGCGACAGCTCTTAAGATAAACATGGCGCACCTCACTGGCTCACAAAGACTCAAAAGAAGTATGCAGTTTAGGAAGGATCTATGGTTGTTAAAGTGGTTGGTTGAGATAGTTTGAAGCCTTATAATTGCTAGAGGTCCTTCCTAAGCTGAATAAAATTGTCTATTAGTTGCCAGAATATGACTAAAGGAACGTCCCTGGTACTGTATGCGTTAAAAATATAAGAAGTATGACTAAAGGAACGTCCCTGGTACTGTATGGGGTTAAATCATATCATTAACTAACCTGAACTGTAGGTACCCACTTCTCAAACTTCAGTGCCCAGTTAGATATAAGTAACACCCCGTTCTCAACTAGAAAAATAACGAATACATGCAAAAATCGCCCAAAAAGTGAACCATCCCCCCCTTTAGTAAGTAAATAATTCAAGGGATTAAAAATAAATCATTAACTAACTTGAACTGTAGGTGCCCACTTCTCAAACTCCAGAGCCCAGTTGGATATTGTAGAAAGCGGCACGATGATGAGGTACGGCCCGTTGTTCTTCTTGGTTTCTATTAGGTAGCAGAGAAGGCCGATGGTCTGGATGGTCTTGCCCAAACCCATCTCGTCGGCCAGGATGCCGTTCAAGTTGTTGTTGTACAGAGACACCAGCCATTCCAACCCCTAAAACAATAACAATACAGTATTACTATAATTATAATGTAAAACTTGCAAAATAAACAAACCAAAACTGGGACGACACAAGATAAACACAAAAGAACTAATCAAAATCGCTATGTGGAAACAACACTTAATAAAAGAAAATTTGAAATAAAAGAACACAATCCACCACATAGGGTGTACAGTAGCCTATATGAATATTCATACAATGCTATTTTAATCCGGGAACAATTAAGGGTATTTATTTGGCGTTTCGGTGGGCTTTGTGGTAATGCACTGATATTAGGTACAGCACAAATTCCATCCCAATAATATCTTCCCATTGACATATCGGGATTCGAACCCGGGTCTATTGGATTACCAGTCCAGTGGCAAGACCACTCCACCACACCTCCCTTATAAAACCGTCTTGGTGGTGTAATGGTTAAGGTGTCTAAAAATCTGTGTGTGATAACCCGGGTTTGAATCCTGGTGGATCACATATATGCTTTTTTCATTGGAGGTGTTTGGTGTTGTGGTGAAATTAATAAAAAATAGATTAGTGTTAGCTTTGATAATATTACCTTAACTTGATATTCCTTGAGTTGACCATTGATCATCATCTTGGGCTGCTCTGTGACGGCCTCTTTGACGGTATGGGCGATGGAGTAATAGTTCTTCTCTCCCGAGGCATCCTTGTATTCATCATCATCAGTCTTAACCTTCTTCAACAACTCCTTCGGTGGTTCATATTTGCAGATTGTAGCATTTTCATCTGGCTTTACAACTGCACAAAAGAGATTAATACATATCAGTTAAAATGTAAAACTTGCAAACTAAACAAACCAAAATTGGGACAAGGACAATATAAAGTCAAATTAAATTATCAAAATCGCTATGTGGAAACAACGCTTACTAAAATTAAATCTATGAAATATAAGAACACAATCCACCACATAGGGTGTACACTACTACATGAGCAAGTTAATCTGTTTCCCAAGCAAACTAATCGCACACATAACAACGCACTATCGTCACGTTCAAGGAATTAGTCAAATTTGGGAAGTCTGTGACGTTCTGGTAAATTTTATTAAACTCTGAATGAATAAAGAAACTACATGTTAAATGTCAAAATATTCATTTAAAATCAAATTTGCAACATGACAAGACATTAACAATAGTACAAAATACAAATATTGATAAGATATCTATATTATTACAAAATAATATATAAAATACAGAACAGCACTCACTAACGATAGTGCTATCGGGTAGGTACCTGTAAGCATAGCATGCTTCAAGTGACCCCTATCAATTAAAATGTAAAACTTGCAAACTAAATAAACCAAAATTGGGACAAGGACAATATAAAGTCAAATTAAATTATAAAAATCGCTATGTGGAAACAACGCTTACTAACTACCCTACAAAATAACCTACATTTATCGCACAAATAAACTAAGAAATCGCAAAAGCAAGCAATTGATACTATCGACAATGAATACATATAATATAAAGACAAATAATTGCAAAATATGAAGTAACAACAGATTTAAACAAAGAGTACTCTTTTAACAAGAACAATCAATTTAAAAAAATCATCAAAATTAATATTAATAAAAGAAAAAGATACAATAAATACAGACAAAAAGTAAGCAGAGGTTATACAAGAAACTTCAAGTTAAAAATGCTTGATTCAAATTATTGATGTCAAATTTTAGAATACAGTCACAATAATTGACCCTAAAAAGATTAAATCTTTAGTATAAGATTATAATGTAAAATTTGCAAAATAAACAAACCAAAACTTATACGAATTAAAATGTAAAACTTGCAAACTAAACAAACCAAAACTGGGACAAAGACAATATAAAGTCAAATTAACTTATCAAAATCGCTATGTGGAAACAACGCTTACTAAAATAAAATTTATGTAATAAAAGAACACAATCCACACAGTAAACAGTAAATAGACAAAACAACTAATCAAAATCGCTATGTGGAAACAACGCTTAACCCTCAAAGAGCGGGGGGTCTGTGGTCGTTTTGGGCCTTTTCAGGCCATTCTGACTGCTATATCAACCATCAGCATGAAAGGAACTGTATTGTGCCGAAAACTAGGCGGAAATCGCTACACAATGACACCACATACAGCTACGTAGCACTCGTGGAGCCCTGACAGTGTTACCTCAAAGATGGAAGTTTAGCTGATTTTGCTACATTGTTCACTTTTCGCTAACTATTGGTCACACTGTCATCCACCCGTGCGGTGGGGGAACTGGAGTTTGTGTGGGCCTGGAGGCCACAGATGTCGGACGTATGGTTCATTACTGTTCCACCCATTTTCACTCGATCTTCACCCATTTTTCACCCGTTTTCTCCCAGTTTCTTTCACTCGACTTAAGTCGAGCGCCGCTAGTCAAGGGTTAAGTAAAATGATAATTTATAAATAAAAGAATAATATACAGTGCAGCCCCAAGTTTGCTGACTCATAAGTAGTCTGACAACTTGATAGCGTAATGCATAGTGCGCGGAATTTCGATGTGAGTATCCTGGATTCGAGTCCTCGGAGTGCCACATGTATTTGTTGATTTCATTAATTGAGTTTAGATGTGAAGTTGGTTGGTGTAAAAAACATAATAAAACTGCGACAAACTGAAAACCGCCAAACAAACTGGGGGCAAACATATTATTGTTTTTTTTTCCCACCAACCAACTTAACCCTTTCACGCACATATGACGCAGAGGTTGCCAGATTAGCAATAAGAAATAGAGTTCTCTCACTCTTATAATTACCTCTCCAAAATTAGTTTTCTGCCCACAGCTAACTCAAAGACAACTGCAGAGGTTGAAGTAACTAAACTAAAGGTTTCTAAATAACCTTGATGGTAACAAAGGCTTTAACTCTCCGGTTCCGGGGGCCCTCATATGAGGCGGATCGCTGTGTCCGGGGCCATTTTCGTACAGTCAAGCTTCATAATTCAGTAGCTACTGATTGAGATCACCTAGAGCAGTCAATTTTTTTGCAAATTGTAGAACATTTTGTTGCCTGTAGACTGCCATTGAGATGACATCGCTACGACGCGTGGTTGCCGAGTTATGATGATTTTAGCGTCGATTTTTAGCCACGCAATTTGCCTCATATGAGGCCTCCCGGATTCCGAGGGTTAAAGTATCCCTAATAGGCTCAAAATTGCGTCATATGTCGGAGAGGGTTAAACTCTAAACTCAATTAATGAAATCAACAAATACATGTGGCACTCCAAGGACTCAAACCTAGGATACTCACATCAAAATTCCGCGCACTTGTGCATTACGCTACCAAGACAAAGTAATCTTTGGTCACCCAGAAACTAACATTTTATTTTTAGCCATTTTCGTACTTATAACTTACGATATTTTTTGAACAAATTGACAAAGTTAATCTTTTGATACTGAAGTCTTTATGTTTTACAAGAAAGAGAAAGATCATTGAAACTATTATAGGTAGCGCCAGCGAATTTTACAATAATCTTGACCCCTTAACTTCTTATAACTCAAAATGAATGAAAGCAATCGGGCTGACGTTTCTATCATTTGGGAAGAGTCCACCAGGAAATAGGTGTGGATATATACAGCCAGTTTTCTCTAGACCCTTTAGAGTTACAGAGGTAAGGAATCAAGATTATTGTCAAGTTCGTTGGCGCTACCTATAGTGAGATAATTCCCGCAAAATTTTGAGCTTGGGCAGACCCATTCACATGGAATGGACCTTTAATTCATCTATCTATATAACTATTGCCCGACGCCGTGATCCCCGAAGGGGTGGCCACGAACAAACCGTCCCCATGCACCTCTGACCCCAGTCAGTCGACGCCCCTTCTCCCAACCAGCACCGCCTTCATCCATATATTTCCTCACTCCATCCTTCCACCTCCCCTTCGGTCTACCTCTCCCTCTCTGTCCTTCCACCTCGCTCTCGTACACCCTCTTAGTCATTCTCTCGCTTTCCATACGTTCCATATTCATACAGAAATATAAATAAACCATTAAATGCATTTTTAAGGACATTTGCCTAAATAATAGACTTTATAACATACCGGTACAAATACTGTATTATTTAATAAGAATTTATATATACATGCCAAACAGCATATACTTTAGTTGTTGTTGTTGTTGTTCCCCAAGCTGCCTGGCCGAACAGCCCCAAGGCCCCGAGCAAGGCCAAGGCCATAACCGAGCGCCCCCACAGAACCCTCCCCGCCGACCACAATAAAGCCTGGGTGACCGAAGCCACTCCATGGCGGGGAGCTGAGGAGGGTGCGGAAACGCCCGGGAAACCAGAGCCCACCCAGGGCCCTATGCCCCTCAGCAATTATGAAGAGAAAGTTGAGGGGCAAGGGAAAAATGTGACGCTTTGGCTTCCAATCTTGGTAGATTGGGAGGTCAATCCACGGAAGAGACGCCGTCACTTGAGATCTAGAAAATATATAAGTAAAAGGAACAGTCAGAGTAAGCTATGGGTATGGCAGAGATTGCTCAGTTCTCACTGTGATAGACCAGCCCATCACCACATGACTAGAACCCAATCCTCTCAGCATTAGCTAGGAAAGGCCCTAGAAAGCCGCCTTTGGCAGGGGATAGCTCCCCTACTTCAACACTTTTCGGGGTTGGGCACCCGCCCATATACTGCAGTAATTAAGAGATCTATCTATCTATCTATTGCCTGACGCCGTGATCCCCGAAGGGGTGGCCACGAACGAACCGGCCCCATGCACCTCTGTCCCCAATCAGTCGACGCCCCTCCCCCCAACCAGCACCGCCTTCGTTCATGTACTTCCTCACTCCATCCTTCCACCTCTCATTCGGTCTACCTCTCCCTCTCTGTCCCTCCACCTCGCTCTCGTACACCCTCTTAGTCATTCTCTCGCTTTCCATACGTTCCATATGGCCGAACCATCTCAAGTTGTTCCTTTTCACACTTTCCAGCACATCTACCTCCACACCACACCTCCTTCTTACTTCCTCATTAGTCTGTCTATCCCTCCATGTAACTCCGCACGCACTCCTTAAGTAATTCATTTCCACTGCTCTCACTCTTGGTCTGAGTCTCTCAACCAACGTCCATGCTTCGCTTCCGTAAGTCAGTGTCGGGATTACCACACTGTCATGCAAGGACTTCTTCACTTCCATACTGACCACCCTATTTCTTGTTACTGCTTTTAGCGTTCCTACAACCCTCTTCCCCTGTTGTACCCTCTCCCGCACTTCTTCATCCATAGTCCCATCTTTACGCAACACACTGCCCAGATACTTAAAGGAGTTGACGATCTCCATAGCCAGCTATGTTCAGCTTCACCTCACACTCTGTGACTTCACCCCTTTCGAAGACCATAACCTTGCTCTTCCCCGCATTTACCTTCAAATTCCGTTTTTCGCACACTGTTCCAAACTCATTTACCAGACCCTGCAACTCCCATTTATTATCACTCATTAGAACTGTATCATCCGCAAACAGCAGTATAGGTAGCTTCCACTCAATTCCCTCCCTTTTCAGCGATACACCAACATCCACTGCTCTTGATAGTATTTCTTTCAGGACTCCATCCATAATTATATACAGTAAACAACCACGGGGACATCACACCCCCTGTTTCAAACCAACATTCAGGTCAAAGAACTCGCTCTGTTCACTCTCCACACGGACTGCCGCCTTTGCACCCTCATACATGCTCTTTACTGCCCCCCACGCACACGTCTTAGGTTAAGGCCCCATTAATTAAGACAACTGCAGAGGTTGAAGTAACTGAACTAAAGGTTTCTAAATACCCCTGATGGTAACAAAGGCTTTAACACCTTACGAGCGGCCTATGCGGTTTATTTATATGTACCGCCCAGCGGGGTGTTTTTAGCCAAAATAGGGCTGTTTACGTGATCATTTTCATGCCTAAATAAGACCCAGAACGTAAAACAAGTACCTATCCCTGAAAGGGCATAAACAGAGCTTTCGAATGACACCATAACGATCCTTTTATGATGGCTAGTTTTCTTGCAATAACCGTGCAACGCGAGTGCAAAAGCATGTAATTCGGTACTTTCCCCATATAATTCAGTATGTAGCGAGTGAGAGAGGGAGGAGGGAGCTGAGATTCGTGTCAGTAGGTTCGCCGCGGTGGTCTGGAGCAGTCATACGCTCGCTAGTCTCCTGCCACCACTTGTCTCTCTCTCTCAGCAACATTACGTGCTGAAATTGCCACTCGACCTATGTCGAGCGCCGCCACATAGTCCAGCTTTATTTAACTCGACTTATGTGGTGAGCCGCTAATTAAGGGTTAAAGTATCCCTAATAGGCTCAAAATTGCATCAAGAACGTGAAAGGGTTAATTCTATTTTATATTTTTTTTTTCTTGGGGGTGGCCACCTCAAGACAGAGCAAGAACAGGGAAAACACAACATAAAACAATGAACAAATACAGACTACAAGTACCGGTAATTATAATGTAAAACTTGCAAAATAAACAAACCAAAACGTATACGAACACAGTAAAAAGACAAAACTAATCAATATCGCTATGTGGAAACAACGCATTAAGTAAAATTAATAATTTATAAATAAAAGAACACAATCCACCACATAGGGTGTACATTACTACATGAGCAAGTTAATCTGTAAGCAAACTAATCGCACACATAACAACACACTATCGTCAGGTTCAAGGAATTAGTCAATTTGGGAAGTCGGGGACGTTCTGGTAAATTTTTACTAAACTCTGCATAAATAAAGAAACTACAATTAGTGTCAAAATGTTCTATTAAAATCAAATTTGCAACTTGATAAGACATTAACAATAGTAAAAAATAAAAATGGCTATCACTAACGATAGTGCTATCGGGTAGGTAATTAACCCCTTCTTTACCGCGCCGTCCTTTTAACATTATTGTGGCTACTATTAGGCGATTTTATTCAGTTTAAAAGGGGCCTCCAGCAATGAACAGGCTTCTTACTTTCTCATTTAACCCATCGACTACCACAGATCCCTCTTAACCCTTTCATACATTTATGACGCAGAGGTTGCCAGATTAGCAATAAGAAATCAGAGTTCTCTCACTCTTATAATTACCTCTCCAAAATTAGTTTTCTGTCCACAGCTAACTCAAAGACAACTGCAGAGGTTGAAGCAACTAAACTAAAGGTTTCTAAATACCCCTGATGGTAACAAAGGCTTTAAAGTATCCCCAATAGGCTCAAAATTGCATCATATGTCGGGGAGGGTTAAGCTACACAAAATAGTCTAAATATAGCTAGAATATAATCAAATATATGTCGCCGGTACAGAAGGGGTTAATACTGTACTTACATTGTTCAGCCTGCTTAGCTGCTAGCTTCTTTTCTTTGGTTGCTTCATCATCATCAGAAGAGTCGGACTCCTCATCAGGCAGGATCTCCCAGCCCTGATTGGCGAGCAGGAACGCCTCCAGTGTCTCGGACGTGGGAGCCTGGAAGCCGCTAACGATGGTCCCCGTGGCTGACTCCATCACCGGGATGCGGACTATCTTTTCACCATCCTCGCCTCCAACAGCCACAGCCTCGCGAGCACGACGACGCTCCTCGCGCTAGGTACAGTAAACATATTTATTACCTGTACAGTAGGGTCCCGCATAAAACGAGTATATGGTCGATAAACGAGGGCGTTTTATGCGATTTCGTATTATGTGAACACAGCATTTTGGTGGCCCAATATCGTCAATGTTCACTGGAAGCGTAAATTTCCGTCAGGAGCGTACGATATTTCGTACGTTTTGTACGATATTTCGGCGTTCTATATGAAAGCGTACGATATTTCGTACGTTTTGTACGATATTTCGGCGCTCTATATGAAAACTCCTCGGATTTGCCCCACTTTGGCGGCGGACTCGTTTTATGTGATCACACTCGTTCTGATCGAAAATTAAATATTAATATTTTAGGTCGGTCGTTTTAATCGAGACTCGTTTTATGCGTACACGTTTTATGCGGGACCCTACTGTACTTTCAAAATTAAATAATAATAATAAGCATGTAACTTATTTCTCACAAGCGCCAATTTTTCCGCAGAATTCACAGGCGCTCGAAAACCAAAAACCATGTTGTTGTTACCTCCAGGAAATTTGCAAAGGCTAAATTTACTGGTACTGTATCTCTAATCATGTGCAATATTACCTACTTGGTATGTATGTTAACTACACGACAGATCTTCACACAAGCAAACAATAATATTTTTTTCAGAGAAAATTTAAAGTTTAATCTATTTTATATATTAAATAATACGCTGAGGGACTCCCTGCATGGGGCAGGTCAAGGAGTTATACAGTAGGGTACTATAGCTTAGAATTAGCTACCGGTACTTATGTTTCATGAATCATAACATTGGGAATATTATGCAAAATTAATAGTTGATTGAGTATGAAGAAACTTCAAGGTAAACATTATATCATGTGGCATATTCATACATAATACTGTATAACTGTCTTGATAGCGTAATGCATAAGTGCACGGGATTTCGATGTGAGTATCCTAGATTCGAGTCCTTGGGGTGCCACATGTAATTCCGCGCACTTATGCATTACGCTATCAAGACAGTTAAGAAATATGCACAAGCCTACGATTTATCATTTATTATTAATGCAGTTTCGAATCCTGCATATTAATCTAAGCATGTACATATATTCTAACTATGCTATAGTAGCCTAATGTAGATAGAATAGAATAGAATAGGGACTCACAGCCTTCTTGCGTTCCTCCTTGTACTTGAGTCGCTGGTCCTCCTTGTGGGCCTTCACCATTTCCGTCAGGTTGGCGATAAACTCGTCGGTCTGCGTGAGAAGGTACGCCAGACGTTTATCCTTCTTCTCGTCGATCAGTTTACGGTAGCCTTCTTCATCTTCCAGCATCAGCCGCCGCAGACGTTCCTTCTCGATGCGCTCCTGCTCCTTCTGCTTCTCTCGCTCGGCGTTCATGTGGTGCATCAACAGAGCCTTGTTCAACTTGTTCACCTTCACTGTGTTCTGACGGTGGAACTCCCTACAAACATTACAACAGTTAGTTAAGGGGACAGTGGCTGTTTGTTTGCTCTATTAATTTGTTTATTCATATATTTTTTTGAGTTTCCTCCCTAGACCTCCATCAAGCTTAGACAAAAATTTGTACATTTTTCGGTAGAAAAATTTCCCGGCCGAAGGCCGGTTCCTCTTAAAATTACGGGTTCGCAATCGCTCGCCAGGAAAATAATCGACACCTAAATGGCACGAAAGGTCTTAAAATTGATAACGAAATGGGGCGAAAGGTGTTAAAATCGCCAAACTAATGGGCCGAACGTCTTATAATCACAAAACTAGTGGGGCTAAACATTAGGGAGAAGGGGGTCCAGAAAACAGTCTGCCTCCCCTTTTAAAATAACAATTATTCAAATATTCTAAAGTACTGTGTACTGTTACGTATTTATATTTTATATTTTGTTTGTATAGTATTTTATCTTTGTATTTTTGTTATGTTGCAAATTTGATTTTAAATAATATTTTGACATTTAACATATAGTTTCTTTATTCATGCAGTTTAGTAAAATTTACCAGAACGTCCCGGACTTCCCAAACTTGACTAATTCCTTTAACGTGACGATAGTGCGTTGTTATATGTGCGATTAGTTTGCTTGGGAAACAGATTAACTTGCTCATGTAGTAATGTACACCCTATGTGGTGGATTGTGTTCTTTTATTTAATAATTTTCATTTTAGTAAGCATTGTTTCCACATAGCGATTTTGATAATTTAATTTTACTTTATATTGTCCTTGTCCCAATTTTGGTTTGTTTAGTTTGCAAGTTTTACATTTTAACTATAGTTCATCCATTATAGGTTGACCAGAAATCCTGACCCCTAATCTCTGTAACTCAAAAAAGGGCTAGAACAAATGGGCTGTAATTTTTCACACCAATTCCCTGGCTGACTCTTCCCAAATGGTAGAAATTATACTTTGATTACTCCAGTCGTTTTTGCATTATAGACGTTCGTGGTCAAGATTTTTTACCTAATTAGAATGAATAGACTATACTGTACTACCTTCAGTAATGACTCTCTCAACCAGTAATACCTCTCATGAGCCCAACAAGCAGCACTGTATTCAGGCACACTCACATTAAAATGTAAAACTTGCAAACTAAACAAACCAAAACTGGGACAAAGACAATATAAAGCCAAAATAACTTATCAAAATCGCTATGTGGAAACAACGCTTACTAAAATGAAATTTATGAAATAAAAGAACACAATCCACCACATAGGGTGTACATTACTACATGAGCAAGTTAATCTGTTTCCCAAGCAAACTAATCGCACACATAACAACGCACTATCAACGCACTATCGTCACGTTCAAGGAATTAGTCAATTTGGGAAGTCCGGGACGTTCTGGTAAATTATACTAAACTCTGCATGTATTTCACACTTCACACTCAGGTGCCATGATGTAAATAAAGCTGTTCTTGTTAGAATGAAATAAATATCTTGACCTTCTAAAAGAAGAGATAATTGAGGTACAGTAAACCCCCGCGCTTTCGGAATTCCAAGACTTTCGGACGAGCATTTCAATTCAGACTCATGGTTCAGCCTTTTAGATTTGTCCGAAAGGCTGAAAAAATACCTTCGTCCTTTTCGGACTACTGTACATTTAATTTCGGACTCATGGTTCAGCCTTTCGGATTTGTCCGAAAGGCTGAGAAAAATTAAATCGTATTCGGACCGAAGAGCCGAGTTTCGAACTTGTCTGGTTAGGTGAATGTGTATTCGGACTTATAAACTTCGGAAATGATTTCAGCCATTCGGACAAGTCCGAATGGCTGAAGTGTGAAGTTCGGACTCGGCCCTTTCGGACTTCTGACACTTTCAGACAGGGGTCTTCCCCGATTAGTCCGAAAAGGCGGGGGTTTACTGTACTGTACTTATGTTTTTTTTGTTTTTTTTTTCAACTACGGTACTGAGGTTGAGTAATTAGTGTGGCTAGGAAAAGGTACTACCAATTAATTAACAGATTAGCAAATAGATGTGACACAAGGGAAAAGTGATAAAAGTTGATGTAGATATATCAGAAAAGCCTGCACAATATAAATTATAGCAAGTGAGAACCTACTTGAACTCTCGGCCATGTTGCAGCACACAGTTGAGGTACTCCTGGTGCTTCTGTCTCTTCTTGCGCTCGGCCTCCAGCTTCTGTTGTTTCTCCAGCTTCTCTGTGATGCGAGCCTCCCTCAGACCCTGCCGCTTGGTGCGCTTGTAGGCCTTGATGTTTATGGCTGTCTCTAGGGTCGTGTCTTTCCTGTTGCAACCTACCACCTGAACACAATACAAAAATTACCTAAGTAAAATACAGTGGATTTTGAAATGCCTGGATGGTGTTAACAGGAACAATGAATTTGATAAAAAAATAAATAATAATAGAAGTAGGTAAACATTCAATAAATACAGACAAACAGTAAGCAGAGGTTATACAAGAAACTTACAAGTTAAAAATGCTTGATTAAAACTATTGATATTGGGAAAAATGAGGTGAAAGAAGCAGCGAGACAAATGAGAGCGGGAAAATCAGAAGGTATGGATGGTATGGCTGTGGAGTGTATAAAGAAGGGTGGAGATGTGATAATAGATTGGTTGATGAGACTATTCAATGTTTGCTTTGTTGTGTTAATGGTACCACTAGAAGACTGGAAGAGTGCATGTATTGTGTCGTTGTACAAGGGTAAGGGAGACCGGCAGTAGTGTTCAAGTTATAGAGGTACCGGTATTAGTTTATTATCAGTGGTTGGAAAGCTGTATGGCAGGGTGTTGATAGAGAGGATAATAAAGTGTACGGAAGTTGCACTATGAGAAGAGCAGTGTGGTTTTAGGAGGGGAAGAGGGTGTGTGGATCAGATTTTTGCAGTAAGACAGCTATGCAAGAAGTATTTAGAGAAGCACAAGGAGATATTTTGGGCCTTTATGGATTTGGTAAAAGCGTATGATCATGTGGATCGAGAAGCAATGAGGAAGGTGTTAAGGATTTATGAAATTGGAGGATTTTTTTTAAGAGGAGTTAAGAGTTTTTATGAAGGGAGCAGAGCGTGTGTTAGAGTAAGAAATGGTGAGTTGAGTGAATGGTTTGAGGTCATCATCATCAAATCTGAAGCCCTGCTTCCAGAGGAAGCAACCCAAAAGGGATGGCCATGGCAGAAACTGCCTCCAGGCTCCCAGACATACCCCCACTTACCCACTCCACAGTGCCATTTCCACTAAGTGGATTATGACCATGAACACTGAAGGAGCAGACCCAGAGCAGTCCCTCACCCGGATGGCAGTTCCACCACTGTTTTGCTATTTTATTTACCCCAGTGGGGCCCTGGCTGGAAGCATACCAAGCACAGGAATTTTCTTAAGATAGGAACCAGTGGTCCACTGCTCCAGAGGCTGATTGCACCACCAAAGTGGCGGGCGGTGGGGTCGCCGCATCCCTACGCCAACTGGTTGGAGGTAAATGTAGGTTTGCGACAGGGTTGTGTAATGTCACCGTGGTTGTTTAATATGTTTATGGATGGTGTGGTGAGGGAGGTGAAAATGAGAACTATGGGAAGAGGATTGGGTTTAGTTGTTGTTGTTGTTCCCCAAGCTGCCTGGCCGAACAGCCCCAAGGCCCCGAGCAAGGCCAAGGCCATAACCGTACGCCCCCACAGAACCCTCCCTGCCGACCACAATAAAGCCACTCCATGGCGGGGAGCTGAGGAGGGTGCGGAAACGCCCGGGAAACCAAAGCCCCACCCAGGGCCCTGTGCCCCTCAGCAATTATGAAGAGAAAGATGAGGGGCAAAGGAAAAATGTGACGCTTTGGCTTCCAATCTTTGTAGATTGGGAGGTCAATCCACGGAAGAGATCCACTTGAGATCTAGAAAATATATAAGTAAAAGGAACAGTCAGAGTAAGCTATAGGTATGGCAGAGATCGCTCAGTTCTCACACTGATAGACCAGCCCATCACCACATGACTAGAACCCAATCCTCTCAGCATCAGCTAGGAAAGGCCCTAGAAAGCCGCCTTTGGCGGGGGGATAGCTCCCCTATTTCAACCCCTTTCGGGGTTGGTAGGGTTTAGTAGGAAAGAATGGTAGAGATTGGGAGTTGAATCAGTTGCTATTTGCTGCTGACACAGCGTTGGTGGCGGATTCTGAGGAGAAACGTCAGCGAGTAGTCAAAGAGTTTGGTGTGGTTTGTGGGAGGAGGAAACTGAATGTCAATAAAAGTAAAGTGATGATGAGTACTAGGGGTGATCGTAGGCTGAATCTAGATGTGAGGCTGGATGGGGAAATACTGGTACAAATGGAGTGTTTTAAATATCTAGAAGGAACGATAAGCAAGAATGGAGGTAAAACAGAGAGTATGTGAAGGAAGGAAAGTTTTCAGAGCAATGGGAAGCATGTAGAAGGTGAGAAATCTCTGAATGAAAGTTAAAAGGTCAATGTATCAAGGGATTGTTGTACCAACAGTCATACTTGAACGGTGAAGACGCTGAAGGAATGTGGAGGAAGATTAGAGTCAAACTGGAGAATGCTATATCCAAATGTGTACCAGTAAGGGAATATAAGGATAAAACAAAATTGAGGAAAAGAACGAACCCAGAATTACCAATGAAAAGAAAGCTTTGGACATGGATAAGAAAGAAATTATTGTGGGGTAGACTAAAAGTGTTAAAAAAGAACAGGGGGTCTAGTATAGAAGCTAAAGAAGTGGATTTGGAACGTAGACAAATAAACAATAAAATAAGGTGGGAGACAAGGAAGAGGGAAGGAGAGGGAGAGAGAGATTGCAAAAAACGTGAAGGATAATCCAAAAATATTCTGGAAGTACATTCAGGAAAAGCTAACAAGAAGAGCACCGTAGGTATCCCAGACTGATAGGAGAATTGGATGATAGGAATAGAGCAGAAACTGATAAGGAGAAAGCAGAGGTGCTGGGGAAATACTTTGGGGAGGTACTGTACTAACAGTGGAGTCGGATGATGCAGTGCCTACTATTCCCATCAAACAGGCACCGGTACTAGAACTAATAGTATTCCCATGCTAGAATAAGAAGGGTTATAGAAAAAATTAACAGAAGTAAGTCCCCGGGACCGGATGGGATACATCCAAGAATCATAAATTAAAATGTAAAACTTGCAAACTAAACAAACCAAAATTGGGACAAGGACAATATAAAGTCAAATTAAATTATCAAAATCGCTATGTGGAAACAACGCTTACTAAAATGAAAATTATTAAATAAAAGAACAGGAGGTGAGATGTTAGTAGAGCCATTAATTTTTTTATTTGAGGTATCTTTTAATACAGGACAAATCACAATGGACTGGAGAGAGGCGAGCATAACAGCTATTTTTAAGAAGGGAAAGAGAAATGACCCAGGAAATTATAGACCAGTTAGTTTGACAAGTGTTGTGTGTAAACTAATGGAAACGGTAATTAGAGAAGGAATAATGGAGCATATGAAATCAAACCAACTTTTCAGTGGGAGACAGTTCGGATTCTTGCCGGGGAGGTCGACAGTACTACAGCTAATTAAGGTGGTAGATGATTGGATGCAAATTCTGGAGGATGGTGATGTTATAGACGTGGTATATTGCGATTTTATGAAGGCCTTCGAAAAGGTCCCACATAAATGGTTAATAGAGAAAGTTAAAAGCTATAATATAGGGGAGAATAATATGTGAAATGGATAGAAGACTTCCTGAAAGATCGGAGACAGAGGGTACTGGTGAATGGAATAGGCTCGGGGTGGAGGGAAATTACAAGTGGGGTACCTCAGGGATCTGTGTTGTTGTTGTTGTTGTTGTTCCCTAAGCTGCCTGGCCGAACAGCCCCCGAGTCCCTGAGGAAGGCCATGGCCACGATCGGGCTTTCCCACAGAGCTCTCATTGAGTGTAGATTGTGTTGTTGGCGTAAGTGGTTGTGTGAAATGCAGTCTTCTATGATGTGTTTAATGGTATGGGGTGCTGTATTACATCCCGGGCAGGCGTCGACAACGGAGTCATCCAGTCTCTTCTGATAGCTCAGGAGAGCTGGATGGTGTCCGCATCTCAGCCTGGCCAGGTGGACTCTGTCCTCGCGAGGAAGGGAGGATTCGGAAGGATGGATTTCGGGAGGTCGTGCATGCAGCTGCGTGTTGTCTGTGAGTGAGTGGATGGATCAGTGAGAGATATGAGTATGGATGTGCTTCAGGAAGTTGGTTCGGGGTGGGCAGGGAGGGAGAGAGGACAATAATTGTGTGTGATACTGTGTGCTGGGTGTTGTTTTGATCTGTGTTGGGACCACTACTGTTCGTTATATTTATCAACGACTTACCTGAAGTTATAACTAATGGAAGTGAGATATACCTGTATGCGGATGACACTAAGCTGTATAGAAGAGTGAGGAGTAAGGAAGATGTGGGTTTGCTTCAAGGAGATGTGGAGGGCATGAAGGGATGGTCTGAGCATTGGTTAATGCCTTTTCATCCAAAAAAATGCAAGTACATGCGGATTGGGACAAGCAAGATAGACAAGGTAGGATACAGTATGTATGAAGCGATGGAGGAAGTTAATGCAGAAAAGGATATAGGAGTAGTGATAGACAATAAGTTAAATTTCTCAGAACATTTAGCGGAAAAGATAAACAAAGCCAATAAAATTGTAGGGCTGATAAGGAGGACATTTGTGTCACTTGACGAAGAAATATTCAGGAATCTCTATACAGGGCTGGTTAGGCCGCACCTGGAATATGCGAACCAGGTGTGGGCTCCATATATGGTACAGGATATAGAAGCAGTAGAGAAAGTGCAGAGGAGAGCTAGCAAGCTAGTACCAACGTTGAAGAACGCGGGCTATGAGCAGAGGTTGAGGACACTGGGGCTTCCGACACTGGCATATAGGAGAAAGAGAGGGGATATGATAGGCCTAGAGACTTTTAAGATAATGTCAGGAATGTATGATGAGGATGTGTGTGAAGGTATCTTCTTGATGCGGGAGGGAACAAGAACGAGAGGACACTCTAAACATTTTTACAAAGAAAGAAATAGGCTTGAAAAGGCAAAGAACTCATTTTGTGATAGAGCGGTAAATGAGTGGAACGCACTGACCCAGTATGTAGTCGATTCCGAATCAATAAGGAAGTTTGAAAGTAATCTTGATAAAGCATGGGGAAGACAAGATTTGAAGTTTGATTATAAAGCAAAAATATAGAATAGTAAAAATTTTGCATCTGCTACCGCCGCCGCCAACACCGTGAATGACCGCAGCAGTGCAAGTACTGGCACTGAGCTGGATACACAGGCCTAGTTTGCCTTTTTCCAGAGGATCTACTGTAAGAATACTGTAAGTATGGGGCTGAGACATGGGCTTTGAAGGCAAAGGAGAGAAGAAAGCTGGATGTGATGAGGATGAGCTGCTTGAGGAGTATGTGTGGAGTTACTCATAGAACCAGATTGAGGAATGAACTTAATGAAGAGATACAATGGAGAGTGGGGCAGTAGGAACATTTGTCGGCCAGAGTGGACAGAAGGGCGCTGAGTTGGTATTTTCATGTTGAACGAATGAAAGATGAAAGGCTTATATGTATATATTATTTTTTATGTTGTGTTGTGTGATCCCTGTTCGGGCTCTGTCTCGAGTCGGCCACCCCCAGCTATGGGGTATGTGCCTGAGTATATACTGTACTGTACATACATGATCAAGATAATAGTATATCAGCAAGCATTTCAAAATTATTAATTATATGCTAGAGTATACAGGTCTCCCTCACTATCCGATGCCCCGATTTACGATATTATTATACCTTTTTAGGTGTTTGTGTTTGTGTTTTGGCTGGTCTGAGAACGCATCCCCATTTACCCATTAATTTTAGGGTTTGCTATATGATTTTTCTATTTAAGATCTGGTTTTCAGGAACATAACCCAATTGTAAATCGAGGGAGACCTGTAATATTAAAACTGAACACTGAACACCAACCTCTGCTCTCAGTTGCCTCTGGAAATTCAGCAAACGTAGAGCCCGCAGTTCAATCTGAGCTCTCACCTTCAAATCTTCCGCCATGGTTGTTGGTAGTCCACTTAGTTCATCAATTCGGTGAGATACGCGTGCAGCCAACCTGAAAGTTTAATCAAAACTAATTGATTTGTACACTATCATTAATGGAAACAATCATCCTAGAAAGTACTAATATATAAAGCAATACATTTATTAACTAATGCTACCGTATGTGTTCTGACCTGATCCCCACCTCCTCCTCCACTATTTCTCTTCTTCTCCCTCCCATACCCCATCCAACTATGTTTGCTGTTGTTTCATTCCTTATGTTCAACAATTCGTCGAAGTAGTCTCTCCATCTCTCGACTCTTGCTTCACGGCTAACACTCGCCCATTCTTATCTTTCACACCCTTACTACTGTACTTCCCTTGCTACCTTCCCTAACTTTCTTGACCTCTTCCCAGAACTGTTTCTTACACTCTCTCCATTTTACACTTAGATTCCTTCCAAATTCCTCATCTACTCTTCTCTTACTTTCTTTCACTACTCTTTTTCTCCAAGTACAGTAGGGTCCCGCATAGAACGAAAAATTAGTCGATAAACGAGGTCGTTCTATGTGAAACAGATGACTGTGACATCACAATGCACATCTACGTCACGTCACGAGACGTTCTGTACGATATTTTGGCGCTCTATATGAGAACTCCTTGGATTTGCCCTACTTTGATGGCGGAATCGCTCTACTGTATATGATCACATTCGTTCTTAACACAAATTTTGGAATAATATTTTCGGTCGTTCGCTCTATATGAACACATTCTATGCGGGACCCTACTGTACCTCATCCCTTTTATCTCTCCACATCTTCATTCCCTCTACTACCCAACCAATCTCTGTACACTTTCTTCTTCTCTTCAACAGCTAGTTTTACCTCTTCAGTCCACCATGCTGTACCCTTCACTCCCCTCCCTTTTCTATTACCTCCTCACATACTGCACACATCTCTTCCTTAAACACTTTGCTCACCTCTTCCACTTCCTCCATACCCTCCAAGTCAAACCTACCTAGTCGTCTTTCTACTGCTCTCATCAACTTTTCCCTGATCTCCTACTCCTGTAACCTTTCCACCCTCTTCACCACTCCACCTCCCTCCAGCTCTCTTCACCCACTTCTTCTATCTATCTATTGCCTGACGCCGTGATCCCCGAAGGGGTGGCCACGAACGAACCGCCCCCATGCACCTCTGTGCCCAGTCAGTCGACGCCCCTCCCCCCAACCAGCACCGCCTTCGTTCATGTACTTCCTCACTCCATCCTTCCACCTCTCATTCGGTCTACCTCTCCCTCTCTGTCCCTCCACCTCGCTCTCGTACACCCTCTTAGTCATTCTCTCGCTTTCCATACGTTCCATATGGCCGAACCATCTCAAGTTGTTCCTTTTCACACTTTCCAGCACATCTACCTCCACACCACACCTCCTTCTTACTTCCTCATTAGTCTGTCTATCCCTCCATGTAACTCCGCACGCACTCCTTAAGTAATTCATTTCCACTGCTCTCACTCTTGGTCTGAGTCTCTCAACCAACGTCCATGTTCGCTTCCGTAAGTCAGTGTCGGGATTACCACACTGTCATGCAAGGACTTCTTCACTTCCATACTGACCACCCTATTTCTTGTTACTGCTTTTAGCGTTCCTACAACCCTCTCCCGCACTTCTTCATCCATAGTCCCATCTTTACTCAACACACTGCACAGATACTTAAAAGAGTTGACGATCTCCATAGCCTGACCGTTCAGCTTCACCCCTTTCGGAGACCATAACCTTGCTCTTCCCCGCATTTACCCCGCGTACCTTTTTTGGTACGAAGTCAGAATGGGGAGCAGTCAAAAGTGGTGTCCCCCAGGGATCTGTATTAGGTCCTCTGTTGTTTGTTATATACAGTACATAAATGACCTTGATTTAGGTATAACTAGTAGGATAAGTCAATTTGCAGACGATACCAAAATGGGGAGAACAATTGATTCAGATAGAGATATAGAGTGCCTCCAAAGGGATCTAGATACCTTACACGAATGGTCAGTAAATTGGCAGATGAAGTTTAACATTGACAAATGCAAGGTATTAAAGATAGGGAAGATGCATACAAATGTTAAATATAAACTAGCTAATATGGAATTAGAAAACTCGAATTGTGAGAAAGATCTAGGTGTGTTTGTTAGCAATGATTTGAAGTCTAGACAACAGTGTATAAGCGTTCGAAACAAGGCAAACAGGATTCTCGGGTTCATCTCTAGGAGTGTGAGTAACAGAACTGCTGATGTTATCTTAAAACTTTACTTGTCATTAGTGAGACCCCATATGGATTATGCTGTTCAATTTTGGTGTCCTTATTACAGAATGGACATAGATTCATTGGAGAGAGTACAACGTAGAATGACAAAAATGATCCATAATATTAGAAATCTTCCGTATAAAGAAAGGTTGAAGAAATTAGGCTTACATTCGTTAGAGAGACGCAGAGTTAGAGGGGATATGATAGAGGTGTTCAAGTGGGTTAGTGGGATTAACAAAGGGGACATGATAAATGTACTAAAGCTCAGTGATAGCGAAAGAACTCGTACCAATGGTTTCAAATTAGATAAATTTAGTTTCAGAAAAGATATAGGCAAATATTGGTTTGGTAACAGAGTTGTAGATGGGTGGAATGGACTACCAAGTGCTATAGTGGGATTAAAAACGATAGGGAGCTTTAAGATAAAATTGGATAAGCATATGGACGAGAAGGGTTGGGTGTGAAGGGGGATCAGCAGGATTGGGCCAATCAGCGCTCTGCAGACTCCGTAATCCTGCGTTAATCTCTAACCGTTTTGGTAAGATGATCCTCAGGGTATTAGAGTGTTCAGCCTATAATTGGGCTTTGTAATTGGGGTTGTGTGGGACAGGGATCTGCCTTGCTTAGGCCAATCGGCTTTCTGCAGACTCCCATTTTCTTATGTTCTTATGTTCTTAAATTCCGTTTTTCGCACACTGTTCCAAACTCATTTACCAGACCCTGCAACTCCCATTCATTATCACTCATCAGAACTGTATCATCCGCAAACAGCAGTATACTGTAGGTAGCTTCCACTCAATTCCCTCCCTTTTCAGCGATACACCAACATCCACTGCTCTTGATAGTATTTCTTTCATGACTCCATCCATATAATATTATACAGTAAACAACCACGGGGACATCACACACCCCTGTTTCAAACCAACATTCAGGTCAAAGAACTCGCTCTGCTCACTCTCCACACTTACTGCCGCCTTTGCACCCTCATACATGCTCTTCACTGCTTTCAGCAACTTGCCCTCTACTCCGTATATTCTAAGTACTTTCCACAAACCTTCTCTATCCACTCTGTCATAGGCCTTCTCCAAGTCCATAAAGGCAACATACACCTTTTGCTTCTTCTCCAGATACTTCTCCACAACACAATTCAGGGTAAAAATCTGATCTACACATCCTCTTCCCTTCCTAAAACCTCCCTGCTCGTCGCCTATCCATTTCTCCGTTCTCACTCTCACTCTCTCAATCACTACCCTACTGTATACCTTCCCTACTACGCTTAGAAGACATATTCCTCGGTGGTTACCACACACTCCTCTTTCCCCTTTGCCCTTATATAGGGGGACTATTATGCCAGTCTTCCAGTCATCGGGTGCACTCCCCTTCTCCCATGCTAGTTTGCACATTTTCCATACCCATTCTATCACTATCTCACCACCATACCTCAACATTTCCCCACACACTCCATCTGTTCCTGGTGCTTTCCCCAACTCCACTCTTTTCATGGCTTCCCACACTTCTGACCTCCTGATCCCCACCTCCTCCTCCACTACTTCTCTTCTTCTCCCTCCCATACCATATCCAGCTATGTTTGCTGGCTCTTCATTCCTTACATTTAGCAACTCACTGAAGTACTCCCTCCATCTTTCGACTCTCTCTTGCTTCTCGGCTAGCATTCTCCCATTCTTATCTTTCACACCCTTACTGTTTCCCTTGCTACCTTCCCTAACTTTCTTGACTTCTTTCCAGAACAGTTTCTTACTCTCCCTCCACTTACTCACTTCTTCTGTAGCCTAATTTGAGCTACTAATACATTACAAGCGCTGGCGGGAATGTTTAAACCAGCGTTCAACGATGGTTAATCCTGACCTAGACACTAACAGCTTACCTCCCTAGATGGAACGGCACAAATTCACTACTAGGTGAACAGTCATCCGGCATGTGGAGACAACCTATTTATCTCAACTTGTTTTCGGTTACTTGTTTGCCCTCTGAAAATGTGCTATTATAATGTAAAACTTGCAAAATAAACAAACCAAAACTTATACGAACACAGTAAAAAGACAAAACAACTAAACAAAATCGGTATGTGGAAACAACGCTTAAGTAAAATAATAATTTATAAATAAAAGAACACAATCCACCACATAGGGTGCACATTACTACATGAGCAAGTTATTCTGGTTCCCAAGCAAACTAATCGCACTATCGTCACGTTCAAGGAATTACTAAATTTGGGAAGTAAATATACTGTACCTATTTTCCCTCTCCTGCAGCAGTATGAGAGGGTCTACTCCTGAAGGCTTGGTGATGGGTGTGACTCTGCTGATCTTACCCCCGACACCCGGTACTGGCGGCGTACCCACTCCTGGCGCACCCTAGGGCGGGACACATAGAAATCATAATTAGTCATTTTCTTTTACATACATACATATACTGTATATAAATAATTTAAAGACAATGTGATCCATTATAACTAGGATGAGAGACAGGCTGGCAAACAAGAAGCTATTCAAAACCAATCCTAAAACGAAGTCCCATAGGCCTATATTTAGTCATTATCGTTAAGGGCTGCTCTACTGGTGATCTTGTTTATCTTACCAACTCTTGGTCATCCTCCTTTCAGGACTTCGGTGAGACTTATTCTATTGCACTAGACACAGGCCGTAGCTCGATTGGTAGAGCGTTCGCCTACTAACCGTGAGGTTGGCGGTTCGAGCCTCGGGCCAGCCAGTGAGTTATTGGCAGACGTCAGTGCTGTTGGTGAACGGTGCGGTCTAGCAATCTGTGGCAACTATTCACTAAGTCCCTGATTCATCAGGGCACCCACCCTAGCCTTGCTATTCAGCAGGGAGTGTATGGTGGTAAAAACTGTATCATCATCATCATCGTAAGCCTTCGATAGAGTCTGGCACAAATCTCTAATTTCCAAACTTTGCTTTCTATCTCTCCATCTGTACCTTTGTCTCTAATTTCCTTTTGACCGCTCTATAGCTGCAGTTGTGGACGGCCATCGCTCACTTCTTCAACCTATCAAATCCGGTGTTCCTCAGGGTTCTGTCTTGTCTCCAATACTCTTTCTAATATTCATTAATGATCTCAACTGTACCTCTAGTCCTATCCTCTCATATGCTGATGACTCTACTTGAACTAAATTGTAAAACTTGCAAAATATATAAACTAAAACTGGGACGAGATAATATAAACGCAAAAGAACTACCGTAATCAAAATCGCTGTGGAAATAACGCTTTAGCCAAAAATAAAATAACATTGTTCTCATAGCATCTGTTAGGTTTATTAGTTGCGGAGAAAACAGAATCAGAAGTTTTTCCCAGTGCCATTGTTTCTTACAAAACTTATTGTAAGAAACATTGGCACTGTGAAAAGCATCTTTGATTCCACTTTCTCCGTAACTGATTAACCCTTTCACGTTTTTATTACGCAGAGGTTGCCAGATTAGCAATAATAAATAGAATTCTCTCACTCTTATAATTACCTCTCCAAAATTAGTTTTCTGCCCACAGCCAACTCAAAGATAACTGCAGAGGTTGAAGTAACTAAACTAAAGGGTTCTAAATACCCCTGATAGTAACAAAGGCTTTAAAGTATCCCTAATAGGCTCAAAATTGCGTCAAAAACGTGAGAGGGTTAACCTAACGTAAGCTATGAGAACAATGTTAATCCTTAACCGATGGACTGCTAAAAAATGGACAAAATATATGTTGAGGGAGGGAGGGGGGCTGGGGTATAAAGGGGGGAGGAGTGGAGGATGTGGTTAGTTGGTTATGGAGAGCAGATTAACCAGACCACTGAGCTCCATACGGAACTCTCATAGGTCTGGAGGATGTGATATAGGGAGATATTACTACTTTCTATCCGTCATCCAATTTAGAGACATTTCCCGGCACTGGCACGGTATTTGAAGGGTTCTTTTTACACATTTAAATACTGTGCTTTCCGTTAGACCTATTGCACTTTATGGGTTAATATTGTACATTTACTGCAGTACTGTAGGTTTGAAAACTTATGATTTATTGACACCACATAAGTTTCCTGGACCATTTTTTTTTATGCGCGAGGGTGGTTTCGTTCAACCGGAAAGGTATGCCGGCAGTCGAGTCCATGACTTGCAATAGAGGTACCGGTACACAAGAAATAAATAACACTTAACTTTGGGTCTTGAATTATCATTTTACTATTCCTTTGCACACTTAATATTTTATGGTAATTTAAACTACATATGGGCAAAAATGGTAAAAAAAATGGGGGGACTGGGGTTTGGCTCGGAACCGGTAAGTGTTTACGTATACTGTACTGACATGCACGCGATATGCTCTGAATGAAGCGATAGCGCAAGTCGAATACCAACTGTAAGAGTATTGCCTTCCCTTTATCTTCTGATGCATAGTATAGTACGGTTAAGGCGATAATTGTGGGTGAAAAACGAGCGATACATACATAAAATTTTAAGACTGAGTGTTCCACACATAAGTGCAGTTTCAGTCTCTTGTCCTAATGGCGGAATTCCAGGCAACCCTGTTAAGGGCTGCTTCACTTGTCAAGTTCTTGGATTTGAGATCGGCGCGTATAGTCCGATCCCAGGTCTTCCTCGGTCCACCCCTTGGTGCAGCTCCCTCCACAATCACAGACCTGCATTTTTTCACCCAATTTTGTTCATCCATTCTCTCCACATGTCCATACCATCCCAGTCTACTTGTACGCATCACCTCGCTAATACTCTTTATACCTAAACGTCTCCTCAGCTCAACATTTGTTATTCTATCCTGTAGCCTGGCCCCACACATCCATCTCACCATTCTCATCTCATTACGCTCCATTCTGTTGACATCCTCTACTTTAACGGCCCATGTTTCTGAGGCATAAATTAGTAAACATTTTTGGTGACGCGATTTGGTAATCGGCTGGGATAAACGATTATATTAACCCTTAAAGAGCGGCGCTCAACTTAAGTCGTGCACCAATTTGCAGCAAGTTAGGAGCATTATTAAGGCTTTTAAAGGGTTAAAATCGAGTGCAAATGGACGGGAGAGCAGCGGGCCAGACAGCCGACTCCCAGGGCTTACCGCCGCCCATTAACTCATGTTCCCTGTGTTCTCGAGAGGCCGGCAGTGTAGCCAGTAGTGAGCATAGCTGGGAAAAATATAACGATATATGCTAAACTTCCATGTTCGTGGCACCACTGCAAGAGAACCACGAGTGCTACGTAGCTCGTTCTGGTCTCATTTTGAAGCTTTTAGTGCCTAGTTTTTTGCTAAATAATTTTTTTGTTCATGCAGATGCTTGATTTATCATGCAGGAGGGCCTGAATATGCCCAAATGAGCCCAAAACACCCCGCTAGACAAGGGTTAATGAGAAATATAATTTTCCTTATCAAAACTTCCATAAGCTTTGCCCAGATAGTGAGAGGGTTAAGGTATTTTTCCCCATTTGTTTGTAATAAGCCTACTGTAATATGTACCACCCTATTTGCAATTTTCTTCTGGGCAAGAGATAGCGAACCTGCAATCCAGGAGACATTTGTTCTTTTGCTTTTAGTCTATGGTGTAAAAACAACCAACCCCCTCAATAATAACTAAACAAAAATGCCATAATAAACATCCAAATGACAGTTGGACTAAGGTTAAATTGAATGTGATTTAGTAGACCTTGGATGAGCTTTTATTGGGTGATATCTACTGGTTGGGAAGTGATCATTTGTGTACGTACTGGAGGTCTTGGTGTGGTGCCGGGCATGGGTCCGATGTGTCCTCCTGGTTGGGAGTTCATGATATTGGGTGGTGGGGGGGTCTGGGAGGGGCTGCCACCGGAGTAAGGAGGACGCACCACTCCTAGGCCACCTTGCAAAATATTCACACTAATAATACAAACAGTCTATAGATTACATAAGTTAGCATGGTAAAGTAATAAGTATTACAGTAATTCATTCATTATCATATAAAACAATCCTTATAAATATACAGTATGGAGTTATGGTACAGTGAACCCTCAAATTACGCGGGGGATGCGTACTGTGCTGTCGGCGCGTACGTTCGTTTGCGCGTACATGGGAGTTAAATATAAATGGGGAAAATAGGTATTCTTACAGTTTCTTACAGTAGATCCTCTGGAAAAAGGCAAACTAGCCCTGTGTATCCAGCTCGGTACCAGTATTTGCACTGCTGCGGTCGTTCACGGTGTTGGCGGCGGCGGTAGCAGACGCAACATTTTTACTATTCTGTATTTTTGTTTTATAATCAAACTTCAAATCTTGTCTTCCCCATGCTTTATCAAGATTACTTTCAAACTCCCTTATTGATTCGGAATCGACTACATACTGGGGCAGTGCGTTCCACTCATTTACCTATTCTATCTATATATTGCCTGACGCCGTGATCCCCGAAGGGGTGGCCACGAACGAACCGCCCCCATGCACCTCTGTGCCCAGTCAGTCGACGCCCCTCCCCCCAACCAGCACCGCCTTCGTTCATGTACTTCCTCACTCCATCCTTCCACCTCTCATTCGGTCTACCTCTCCCTCTCTGTCCCTCCACCTCGCTCTCGTACACCCTCTTAGTCATTCTCTCGCTTTCCATACGTTCCATATGGCCGAACCATCTCAAGTTGTTCCTTTTCACACTTTCCAGCACATCTACCTCAACACCACACCTCCTTCTTACTTCCTCATTAGTCTGTCTATCCCTCCATGTAACTCCGCACGCACTCCTTAAGTAATTCATTTCCACTGCTCTCACTCTTGGTTTGAGTCTCTCAACCAACGTCCATGCTTCGCTTCCGTAAGTCAGTGTCGGGATTACCACACTGTCATGCAAGGACTTCTTCACTTCCATACTGACCACCCTATTTCTTGTTACTGCTTTCAGTGTTCCTACAACCCTCTTCCCCTGTTGTACCCTCTCCCGCACTTCTTCATCCATAGTCCCATCTTTACTCAACACACTGCCCAGATACTTAAAAGAGTTGACGATCTCCATAGCCTGACCACTCATTTACCACTCTATCACAAAATGAGTTCTTTGCCTTCTCAAGCCTATTTCTTTCTTTGTAAATTTTCTTAGAGTGTCCTCTCGTTCTTGTTCCCTCCCGCATCAAGAAGATACCTTCACACACATCCTCATCGTACTTTCCTGACACTATCTTAAAAGTCTCTATCATATCCCCTCTCTTTCTCCTATATGCCAGTGTCGGAAGCCCCAGTGTCCTCAACCTCTGCTCATAGCCCGCGTTCTTCAACGTTGGTACCAGCTTGCTAGCTCTCCTCTGCACTTTCTCCACTGCTTCTATATCCTTTACCATATATGGAGCCCACACCTGGTTCGCATATTCCAGGTGCGGCCTAACCAGCGCTGTATAGAGATTCCTGAAGATTTCTTCGTCAAGTGACACAAATGTACTCCTTATCAGCCCTACAATTCTATTGGCTTTGTTTATCTTTTCCACTAAATGTTCTGAGAAATTTAACTTATTGTTATCACTACTCCTATAGATATCCTTTTCTGCATTCACTTCCTCCATCGCTTCATACATACTGTATCCTACCTTGTCTATCTTGCTTGTCCCAATCCGCATGTACTTGCATTTTTTTGGATGAAAAGGCATTAACCAATGCTCAGACCATCCCTTCATGCCCTCCACATCTCCTTGAAGCAAACCCACATCTTCCTTACTCCTCACTCTTCTATATAGCTTAGTGTCATCCGCATACAGGTATACCTCACTTCCATTAGTTATAACTTCAGGTAAGTCGTTGATAAATATAACGAACAGCAGTGGTCCCAACACAGATCCCTGAGGTACCCCACTTGTAATTTCCCTCCACCCCGAGCCTATTCCATTCACCAGTACCCTCTGTCTCCGATCTTTCAGGAAGGCTTCTATCCATTTCACACATTTCTCCCCTATATTATAGCTTCTAACTTTCTCTATTAACCTTCTATGTGGGACCTTATCGAAGGCCTTCATAAAATCATTGGTCTGGGTCCGACCGAAAGTTGTACTATTTCTACCTTTCATCACCTAAAAACCACAAATATATAACATATTACTGTACAATATGCTTTTATAACCTAATCTACCACAAAAAATACATTTAATGTATAAAAATAAGACACAAACATAAATTAAATCACATGTGTAGTGGTTGAGCAACGCCGCTGTTATGGATCTGCGCCATCGATCGTTAGCGCTGCACCCGAAAGTTCCGAAACGGATCGACCGAAATAATAGGCCTAGCCGCCTAGGCCTACTTGTAAAGTTTTGAGTCGAAAAGTAATACACCCTGTATATAGTTTCATATAGCCTACAAGTCAAGTGAGATAGTTCAATAGCTCATATACTGTACATATTAACCCTTCCAGCCCAGCTGTCCTGTTATAAGCACACCGCGGCAGTTGGGCAGGACCCCGGGTGTCCTTATAACAGGCAGTAAGCTTGAAAGCCTATTCAGCTTGGTCTGAACGCCGTGCATCCGACGCATGTAAACAAAGCCGGTCATGCGTCACCGCACCTCCGAAAACAAGAAGGAGACGTCGGATCAATGTTGTTGTATGGTATGACGAAATTAGTGCCTGAAAAGCTCCGATATTGTCAACATCGCAGAAAAATTCGCTCCACGGAAATCGTCATCACAACTGAATCAGTTGACTTACAGAGCTCTACTTAAAGCCAGTCTACAGATTGAAAACCGCACTACGTTTAGAGAAGCATGGGAAATTTCTAGCAGTTAAAATAACAAAGATACGGTAGCCTAGGCCTAGACGTTTTTTGGGCAAATCGCCCGGGTACCCGACAATGTCCTTAGGAGGGAGACCCCGGGTCAGAAGGGTTAAGGAATTGGCTTCACATAATTTAGCCAGGGGAGAGCAGTAAGCTTTGAAGCGACTTTCGAGAAGTGTAAACAATCTCGCCTCTAACTCCTGAACAGAAACAGATTTTCCATTTCCGATTGTGTTTGCTCAATAAATGATACTGTACATGCAATGAAAAACGAAGAACAGTCTTTTAATAGATTCATAATATCCTGTTGAGCTTTATAGATACATAATAGTTTGGTACGGGAGATGTGTCTCTCTCCACAGTCAATGGTGACGAGTTTGACGACGTCGGAGGGCCCGGCGTCACACCAATATGGCCGCCCGAAAGTCTCCAACATATACGAATCGACTCCCGCTCGTTCGCTCGGCACGTACATTTGAATAATTGAGCGTAATTTTCGATTTGTTGCCTCAATTGTGGTTCAAGCGTAGCTTTGAGGGTTCACTGTACTTTAATTTAATTTTATAATATAATAGCAAAAATAATGTTCTCAATAGGCTACTGTACTGCAGTGTAGAAGCTAACTGTAAATGTTGTCATCATCATCATCATCATCTCCGACGCCTTGCTTCCCCCTGGGAAACCCCCACTAGAGGATGGCCATGACAGAAACGTCTCCAAGCTACTTTGTCAAGACATGCCTCCCTTGCCCGTGCCACAATGCCCCTTCCACTACGTGGAAGTTTTTCTTCAATATATTTTTCCACTTTCTTTTCCCATACCATAGGTGGTCTTCCACTACTAGCGGTTCCACTCACCTGACTCCCATATATCTTTCTTGGCATTCTGTCTTCATCCATTCTCTGAACATGACCATACCACCTCAAAGTACTTCTCTTTATCCACTCAACCACACCACAATCAATGCCCAAAGCCTGCTCTTCCATTCCAAAGGACTCATACACTTCCCTATTACTTGGCCCATCTAGCCTATTCATGCCAGCTGCCATTCTGAAAAAGCTCATCTCCACAGCTCTTAGTTTGAAGAGGTCCTCGTCACTTGCTGTCCATGTCTCGCTTCCATACGAGAGTGTTGGGAGCAGCACACTGTTTCTCAGTGACTTTTTGACTTCCTGGCTAACCATTCTTCCTTTGAGAATACTATCAAGTTCTCCAATCACTTTTCTCCCTTGCATTTTTCTCTCTTTTATCTCACTCTCCATTTTACCATATTTGCATAGTACAGCTCCCAAATACTTGAAACTTTCAACCTCTTCTAGTACTTCATTTTTCAATTTTATTTTACAACTTTTCTTGTGTTCTTTCTTGATTCTATATTTTTCCTTAAAATCTATAGTTTCATGCATTCTTCTCTCAAACACCATTACCTTACATTTCCCTACATTGACCTTTAACTTTCTCTTTTCACATACCCTGTCAAAGTCAGTGACCACTCTCTGAAGTTCTTCAGCATTTTCCGCCAACAGGACTGCATCGTCCGCATATAGGCATGTTAAAATCTTCCATGTTCTTCCCTCTGATTCCAGTCTAGCTCCCACACCCATTGATACAGCCCTACATTCCCTAATCACTCCATCCATGTATATATTGAACAACCAAGCTGACATGACACATCCCTGTCTTACACCTACATTGACCTCAAAACTTTCACTTAACTTATCCCCTACCTTCACATTTGCCATTGCATTCCTATAAAAAGATTTTACTGCCATTAGCAACTTTCCTCCCACACCATACACTGTTAACACATCCCACAGGCCCTCCCAGTCTACTTTGTCGTAGGCTTTTTCCAAATCCATGAATGCTGCATAGAGTTTTCTGTTTTTGGCCAGATACTTCTCTACCAACAATCGCATTGAGGCTATCTGGTCAACGCAGCCCCTGCCCTTTCTGAAACCTCCCTGTTCCTCGCCTATTTTGTCATCCGTTATCTTCTGTAGCCTCTGTGTTACTACTTTTGCGTGTACCTTTCCAGGTATGCTAAGCAAGCTAATTCCCCTATAATTCTTACACTCTTCTTTACTACCCTTCCCTTTGTACAAGGGTACTATCACTGCTTTCCTCCAGTCCTCTGGTACACTTTCCCCTTCCCATGCTAATTTACATAACCTATGCATTATGTCAACAGCTTCTTCTCCTCCATATCTCAGCATTTCACCTGGGATGTTATCTACTCCAGCAGCTTTGCCCATTATAAGTCTATTGATTGCTTCTTTTACTTCTTCTCTGCTTATCTGGCTTTCAACTACCCTGTTTATTCTACCTCTCTCCATTCCTATGGATGAGATCTTTGCCTTCCCCCTACTCTTTACAGCTAAGCTACTAAAATGATCTTTCCATACTTTCACCACACCATCACCCTCTACCACTTCCCCATTCATGTCCCTCATCCTACCACCTGAGACACTCTCAGTCTTCTTCCCTCTGGCTTCTTTCACAGCTCTGTAGTATGCTTTCCTGTCATTCAGAAACTGTTCACTAATCTTTCTCCCATATGCCTCATCTGTCTTCCTTTTAGCGTCTTGTATCGCCCTCTTCACTCTTTGTTTCAAATTTTTATATTCTTCTTTCCTCGCATCTCTAGTTTCTCTAGGTATATTCTTTTGCAGCATACTCTTTCTGAACTCTTTCTTCTTTTTCACTATTTCTTCTATCTCTTTACTAAACCATGCGTTACCTTTCTTCTTCCACATTTTAAAGGTTTTCTTCCCACATACTTTCTCAGCTGCTTTAATCATGGAGTCTCTTGTACCTTTCCATACTTCGTCTACAGTATTTCCCAGATCTATCATAACATCCATGTCCTTTATAGTCTCTTTCAGGATGTCCTTGTATTTTGTTGCATTACATTCTTCATTTAATTTTCTCACATTTATTCTCTCTACTGTCAGTTTTCTCTCTTTCCTCTCATATTTCCACTCTTTCCTTATCCTAACTTTTGTCAGCACTGTATAGTGGTCTGATCCCGTCAGCATACCTCTTACAGCTTTTGAATCTAAAATTCTTCCTTTTAGTCCGGAGTCCATCATGGCGTAGTCAATTAGAGATTTCTGTTCCTGCTCACCTTCACCTCTGTGCCATGTATATCTATGAATGTGACGATGTTCAAAAAATGTGTTAGCCAGAAACATCTCTCTCTCCGCACACACTTCTAAAAGGAAGTCACCATTCATATTCCTACCCTCCACACCCCATTTACCCACTATACCTTCTATCTCCTCGTTTCCAACTCTACCATTCATGTCGCCTACTAATATTACTTGTGTACACTCTTGCCTTTCTCTTATACATTTATTGACTTTATTCCAAAATTTTCTATTTTCTTCCGCACCTTTCCCAGTTTCTTGGTTGACTGGTGCATAGACACACATAAAAGTATACCTATCTATCCCAATCTTGCACTCACACCATACAATTCTTGAGTCCACGCATCCATAGTTTTTCACACACTTCCTCAACCTTTCTGACAAAATTACTGCTACCCCTTCCTTTTTCTTACGTTTATATCCTGCATCCAATCCAGACCAGACAACCCATCCTTCCCCACCCCACAAATCATGCTCACACTCACCATCCCACACTCCAGAACCCAACAGGTGCGTCTCACCTACCCCACACACATCCACACATCCATCTTTAAGCTCTCGCATCAGACACTCTCTCTTGCTAAAATCATTTATGCCATTGGCATTGAAGGCACAGACACGGAGCACGCTTTCCTTCACCCGAACGACGTTTCCACCACTTTTCTGCTTCGTTCCTCCACCCCCGAGGGGGTCCTGGCCGGCAGCATACCGAGCACAGTTGTTTCCCAGGAGGACTTGGGGCCTGGACATAATGCCTCCAAACAGGGCGCCGGATTGTCAAAAGTATACTAAAAGAAAAACTAAAAACTGATACCAACATCAGTAAAAAAACATACACAGTAAAAATGAAAATATTAAGAAGATAGGGAGAACAAAAATATACAGGGGACAACAGAAATATAGTTACAAGGGGGATAATTTTTATAGTGGAAATTAAGAGAGGATTTAAAATTAAAAACAAAGTGTGCTGCTGAAGAAAATAGCACACCCGCCCTCCCCTTTAGTTCCACCGTCAAGCAAAAATTAAAATGTTAGAAATTTAAAAGGGAGGATTAAAATAAGGACGGTGTAATAACGAGGCTACCTCGAGAAGGCGGGGTAGGACTTACTTACCGTAACTAGTCACGGTAAGCTACAGAGGTGCGTTTTAGCAAGACTTTAACCAATACCGTACTTATACGCAGATGACAGGACCTCTAAACCTCATTGGTTACGATACTGCCACTGCGCAAATGTTGTAAGAGTTTAATTACCTGGGTGTCTTGGGTACTGCATGTTGGGAGGTCCTGGTGGTCCAGATGGGCCAGTACCTGGAGGTCCTGTTGGTAGACCAGTTGGTGGACCAGTTGGTGGACCTGTTGGTGGACCTGTTGGAGGTCCTGTTGGGGGTCCTGTTGGTGGACATGTGGGTGGACCAGAATTGGGACCTTGTGGTCCAGATAAGGGACCCATTCCTCGTCCTGGGTCTTGTTCTGCCCGTCGACCCTGGGCGTGTGCGGTTACGCTACTGGGGACTGGCTGGTTGCGAGCAATACAGCGGTAAGCCATTATCTGAGCCTTCAACTGATGTAGTTGTGGGGGGTTAAGTAAACTTGGTCTTTGACCTTCTGGACCTGGTGTTCCTGGAGGACCATAACCAGGGCCACCTGGGGGACCAGTTGGTCCTGCACCACTGTTGTTAGAGCTGCTACCAGGTGGTGGTGGACCCATGTTCATATTACCATACTTGGCTCTCATGTTAACAAGGTCATTGTACCTTGGATCATTTTGCATTCCTTTGTCTTCCATTGTATTAATTGCTTTTTGTAATGCATTAAGATTTTCTTGCTGAAAACTACCTCCACTCGGACTGGGTCCATTGGGGCCCGCACCACTAGTTGGTGGAGGTATACCACTGGAGTTGGGAGGGGCCAGACCAGGACCCGAGGGCCCTCCCGGTGGACCTTGTGAGGGGTGGTGACTACCAGGACCCATGGCTCCAGGACCCTGCTGAGGTTGGGGCTGATAACTGTTGAGAAAGCCAGGAGGCTGTTGCCAACCTTGGCCTCCTTGTGGTCCTTGAGGGTAAGAGTGGTGAGGACCAGGACCAGTCTGGGGTGACATGCCTGGTCCGGGAGGACCCTGTTGTGCCGGAGGTACCCCTGGACCAGGGGACATGACAGGGGGTCCCATAGGTGATGGTGCTTGTGGTGGTCCCATAGGTGATGATACCTGGGGTGGCCCTACAGCCGGGGAGGTGGCCTGTGGGGGTGGCATTGGAGACAATGACTGCTGAGGGGGGCCCATTGGGGAGGCCGCATTCCCAGGGTTTGGACTTGGTGCAGACATCTTTCTGTAATATAATGCAAGCTTATTAAATTCAATCACATGAATATTATGGAGTGGCTCCTGAACCTGCACGCAGTTTCAAGGGGTCTACAGATTATAAGATATATATACCGGTAATCCAATGTTGTTTATGAATTCAGGTTGAATGATAGTAATATAATTATAACGTAATATACAGTACTGTACATTGTTTTCTAGGCTTCAAATCATTGCTAACAAACACACCTAGATCTTTCTCACAGTCTGAGTTTTCTAATTCCATATTAGCTAGTTTATATTTAAAATTTGTATGCATCTTCCCTATCTTTAATACCTTGCATTTGTCAATGTTAAACTTCATCTGCCATTTTACTGACCATTCGTGTAAGGTATCTAGATCCCTTTGCAGACACTCTATATCTCTAACTGAATCAATTTTTCTCCCCATTTTGGTATCGTCTGCAAATTTACTTACCCTACTAGTTATACCTAAATCAAGGTAATTTATGTATATAATAAACAACAGAGGACCTAATACAGATCCCTGGGGGACACCACTCTTGACTGATCCCCATTCTGACTTAGTACCATTTATGCTGACTCTCTGCTTCCTACCAATTAGCCATGACCTAATCGATCCTAACAACGCCCCACCTATTCCATGTGCCTCAACCTTTCTCATCAATCTCTCATGAGGGACTCCGAAAGCTTTACTGAAATCTAAATATATAATATCATATGACTTGTCATTATCTACTGTTTCATATACCTCTGAGAAAAAACTAAGCAAATTAGTAAGGCAAGAACGTCCCTGAGTGAATCCATGCTGAGAAGAATTGATGGTAATTTTCTTGAAAAGACTCGCAGCCTTATTTGAGTTTTTTTGGCCATTTTTTTTTGGCAATGGTAGTTTTGATGCTATTAATTATAATTCCACTGTGGGAGAAACTCTATATAACCCCATTATCCAACAATCTTAAGATAACTCCCCCCGATAGTGGGGAGGGCTATGAAGATCAGGGAAAATGTGGGGTTAAAGTAATATAGTAAAATAATGAAGAATAGGAATGTGTGAAATGCCAAAAATGCCACTTTTCCAAAATCCGAGCCAAGTTTTGTCGAAACTTGGCTCAGATTTTCAATAATTTCAGAGACTCAAAGGAGCATTTTCTAAAAATCCGAGCCAAGTTTTGTCGAAAGTTGGCTCGGATTTTGCATAATTTCAGACACTCAAAAGAGCATTTTCTAAAAATCCGAGCCAAGTTTTGTCGAAAGTTGGCTCGGATTTTCAATAATTTCAGAGACTCAAAAGAGCATTTTCTAAAAATCCGAGCCAAGTTTTGTCGAAAGTTGGCTCGGATTTTGCATAATTTCAGACACTCAAAAGAGCATTTTCTTAAAGATCCGAGCCAAGTTTTGTTGAAAGTTGGCTCGGATTGTCCATAATTTCAGAGACTCAAAAGAGCATTTTCTAAAAATCCGAGCCAAGTTTTGTCCAAAGTTGGCTCGGAGTTTCCATAATTTCATAGACACAAAAGGTAACTTTGAAAATATGCAAGCAAAGTTTTGTCCAAAGTTGGCTCGGATTTTGCATTAATATCAGACACACAAAGGGTAACTTTTTATGGTAACATTCAAGGAGATTACACCAGGACTCTTCTTCTTCCCTCTGACCAGGTATAGGCTATCCTAGTGTTTACTATCGTATACCCCTTTGAAAGGACATTAGCCTAACCTAACAACCTTACCTAACCTAACCTAGTATTATGGGTGCCTATACCCCTTTAAAAGGACATTAGCCTAACCTAACAACCTTACCTAACCAAACCTAGTATTATGGGTGCCTATCGCCCTTTGAAAGGACATTAGCCTAACCTAACAACCTTACCTAACATAACCTAGTATTATGGGCGCCTATACCCCTTTAAAAGGACATTAGCCTAACCTAACAACCTTACCTAACCTAGTATTATGGGTGGGGGCTGCCGCCCCCACACTCCCGCTATTTGACATCTTTTTGGTATTATGGGTGCCTATACCCCTTTGAAAGGACATTAACCTAGCCTAACAACCTTACCTAACCTAACCTAGTATTATGAGTGGGGGCTGCCGCTATTTGACATCTTTAGACAGATTTTTGGTGTATTTGTTAGTACCCAGTACATTGGGATCCAAAAGTAGCCCTTGCATGCCAGCTACTGTGGGTGCATACTACTCAGCCAATACACAATATTGAGGACTTTGGGAATGGGGATGTGGGCATTTTCAAAGAATGTGTTTTTCACAGCACTAACATTATACCTACATCGTGATTTCCTGAGTGCATGGTGAACGTATTCTTTATTCTGTTTGTCACATCTAAAGTTCTTTTGTTATTTTCACTCACTTGCAATTCTCTGCCACATGTACTACACTTACCAGTTGCCAAGACTAACTTATGCTGAACAAGAAAATCCCATGTAGCTTCCTTGGTTCGCAAAATATCCCCCAATTTCTGACAGGAGAGACTACAACCTGCACAAGCGGCCATGACAGTTACAAATCTGCCGGGCTGTTTGACGTTTCTGTCAGCTGAGAGAAGGAATGGCAACAATATGCGCCGATTCGTGCGCAAGAGCAAATATATGTAATAATACTAAAACTACAAGGGAAATGGGAAAGAAAAATGCCAAAAAGGATTGAACAAATACCGGGAAAACTATGAAACATAAATACAAGCACAATATAATGTTGCAAATGTGTATAAATAGACATACAGTAACATCTTTGTAGAACATAACACTTTACCGTAGCGAGTGTACTCCATTGCGAACACGTCCGTAGCGGAGCTCTCAAGATTGCGGGAGTGAAGAAGAAGAGTTTGTTTACGCGCGGGACTCTATTTTTATCGACATAATCGAGAGTTACGAAACTTATCAAAACTATTCTACCACAATGGAATCTATGTGAGTATATTATAAGGATTCCATAGAGCTTCACTTTCCCTTATAAGTCTATTGCGAGTCTATTCGGGATAATTATCGAATTGATTAAGTTAAATGTTTCTAAGTGGTTTCTCATTTTCCTAGCAATAATTGACTCTAGTAGCTTTCCTATGATTGAAGTGAGACTAATGGGACGGTAATTGGATGCTATTGATTTATCACCTTTTTTGAAAATCGGAACTACATTTGCAAGCTTCCAAGCTTCTGGAAATATACCTGTTTCTAATGAATTGTTAAAAAGAAATGTTAATGGGTAACTTAACTCATCTCTGCATTCTTTTAATACTCTAGCATATACCTCATCGGGACCAGGCGATTTCTGAGGTTTCAGTCTGTCAATTTCCTTAAGCACATCATTTCTACTTATAGTAACCGTACTTAACCTATTTTCTATACTATCGCTATATACCTTACGGACTTCTGGAATCTGTGTCAAATTTTCATTAGTGAAAACGGATAGAAACTGACTATTTAATGTACTGCACCAATGTACCAACTCTCCTCGGTAACAGTATCAACAGAGGACATAATAGCAGCCATCGACAAGATTGGACCAAACTCTGCGGCAGGACCAGACGGCTTTCATGCCCAACTGCTAAAAAACTGCAAACATCAGCTAGCCTTGCCTCTAAAACTGCTGTGGAGCAAGTCCCTCCAAACTGGATATGTACCACAATCCCTAAAAGAAGGTAATGTCACACCAATACACAAAGGGGGTAGTAAAGGCATAGCCAAAAATTACAGACCAGTGGTGCTGACGTCACATCTTATTAAAATCATAGAAAGAACAATACGAGCTAAGATGGTCAGCTTCCTGGAAGATAACGAGGCATTCAACGAGGGGCAACATGGCTTTAGACAAGGCCGCTCCTGCCTTTCACAACTACTATCACACTATGACAAAATCCTACAGGATATTCAAGACGGAGAAAATGTAGACGTCGTATATCTAGATTTCGCCAAAGCTTTTGACAAGGTGGACCATGGGATCCTTCTACATAAACTCAAATCACTGGGAATAGGGGGAGACCTTGGAAGATGGCTCCACAGCTTCATCACCAACAGAAAACAAAGAGTCACAGTTCAAGGAAGCCTATCAGAAGCAGGTGGGGTCATCAGCGGAGTACCACAAGGATCAGTACTGGGACCTCTCCTATTCCTCATCATGATAGGAGACATCGACAGGGACCTGGAACACTCAACAGCCACATCGTTTGCAGACGACACCAGACTCATGAAGAAAATCACCTCACAACATGATGCTCAGCTACTACAACAAGACTTGGACAAAATCCTGAAGTGGGCAGAAGAAAACAACATGGCCCTAAACGGAGACAAGTTCGAGCTTCTAAGGTACGGGAACAAGAGAGCACTACAAAACGACACCAACTACAAAAGTGGACAGCAAGAAATTACCGCCAAGGACACAGTGAAGGACTTGGGAGTAAATATGAGCAGTGACGCCACTTTTTCCCAGCATATTACCAAAGCCACAACAACAGCAAAACAAATAGCAGGCTGGATCCTGAGAACCTTCCACACAAGAAACGAGAGGTGTATGTTAACACTGTGGAAGTCACTGGTCCTACCACGACTGGAGTACTGCTCTCAGCTCTGGTCTCCCCAAAAAGTAGGAGAAATAACAGAAATTGAAGCCACCCAGAGGACATTCACCAGTAAAATCCATGGGTTTCAACACTTAAACTACTGGGAGAGACTTAAGGAGCTGTAGCTGTACTCACTTCAAAGACGTAGGGAGAGATACATCATCATCTACGTCTGGAAGATTTTGGAAAAAAAGGTACCAAATCCAAACATCCAAGAGACTCAGCACCAAAGGCGAGGGAGGCTGTGCTATGTGAGGACTACGCCGGGATCAACACAAAAAATCAAATCCCTGATCCATCACAGCTTTACATACAATGGAACCAGACTGTTCAACTGTATACCAGCCCCTCTCAGGAACATGACCGGGGTGTCTCCAGACACCTTCAAGAAACACTTGGACATGTGGCTGGCCAAAATACCGGACCGGCCACCAACACCAGGATACCCCAGCACCAACTCCAACCGATTTCTGGAATGGAGAGTGGAAGAAAGGGAGCTGCCTGGTCGCAGTGGAGCCCCAGCTCAACTGTGTCACTAACGGACGGAATACAACTAAGTGTAACTAAGTGTAAGTGTAAGTGTAAGTGCACATTTCTAAATCATTTTCTGTCAATTCTCCTATCAAAGTTTTAAGGGGGCCTATTTTATCTCTAACTTTAGATTTATATAGCTGGTATAGGTGGGGGCTGCTGCCCCCACACCCCCGCTTTGACTTAGATTTTTGGTGTATTTGTCTGTGAAGTGGGTATTTTTCAATTTGTTGATAACGAAAATCCTCCATGCGGACTATAGCCTATGGAGAAAAATATGGCGAATCTATTGGTGCCTATTTTGTCGCTATTCTGTTGGTACTAATGGGTTAATATTATTAGTAGTAGACTTAGTATGGTTTGATGATGCGCGGAAATGTATATCCGACTTGAAATAGATACATTGAAGTATTACAAACCTTCGCGAACCCATAAACAGGGAACGTGAGCTGGGTTTAGACCGTCGCGCACCCATAAACAGGGAACATGAGCTGGGTTTAGACCGGTCGCGAGACAGGTTAGTTTTCGGTTAGGTTAGGCTAATGTTAAAAATACTAAAATGTGACGGTCCTCGGTATTAAACAACACTGTATATCAAATAAAAAATAAAAAACAACAACAAATTACCTGAAAAACTCGTATCTGGTTGGTGATAAATTTTTATCAAAATACGATAAGTTTTTTTCCAGTTTCCGCATCTGCTGAACCATCCAAAAACACGCTAAAAGGCGTGTTTTGAAGGGGGGAGGTGGTGGGGGGTAGTGGGGGAGGGGTAATATAACTGTATATTTACCCTAATAATTTATTCCTATTACCCCTATTTTCCCTAATAAATTGTTTCGGTTCAATGTTATTTTAATACCACAAATTTTATTGATATATTTGAAGATAAATATTGAATCTATATGCTCTAAAGATCATAAGAAATTTTGTTTTAACCCTCGGCAAAACCTAATAAAAAAGTATGGTAGGCCTACTAACATTTATTTTTCGTAGGCTAACAAGGTTGTCAATACGGTACTTCCAGTTATCGACAGCTCTAAAGATCATATGAAAATGTGTTAAACCCTCGGAAAAACCTAATATAAAGTATGCTACTAAAATTTAATTTTCGAGACAAGGTTGTCAATACGGTACTTTCCCGTTATCAATGTACAGTACAATCAAAGCTGAACATTGCAGAGTAAACACCGTAGACTTCATCGACTTTTCTTTCACCTTCGTAGGCTATAGCCTAATCGACAGCCATTTTTTTTTTTTTTAATTTACTAAGGGGTACTCAACCAGCGGGGGTGTGGGGGCGGCAGCCCCCTCCCATAATACTAGGTTAGGTTAGGTAAGGTTGTTAGGTTAGGCTAATGTCTTTTCAAATCACTATCGGGGGGCGTGTCTCAAGTCTCAACATCGATCGATAGGCCTTATGGGGAAAATAGGTTTTCCCGAGATTTCTAATTAATTACAAACTCTATATAGCCTATTGATGCAAATGAACAATTTTGTTTATAAAAAACACTCGGAAAATTTGTGGTAGGCCTATTAAAATAAAAAATTTCCATTGTTTCTCATAACGTCGCACTAGTGTCCTTGAATATTATCAAATAAATAAATAAAGCCAAGAAAAAAATAATATCCGATGGATAAAAATTATAGCCTAGCCTAGGCTAGCCCTAGCAATGAAGCATAAAATGATAGGAACCCAAAACTACCATTAGAAATGTGATCCCAGCTGTGGTGCGGCTCGTAAATAAACTAGGCCTAGGCCTAAACATTATAACATAGCCTAGTTAAGCAAAACAAAATAAAAACACTGTTGGGTGGTCTTAATATTATCCTTTTTGCTCAGACACCCTGGTACTGAATGGCATGCATGATATTAACCTATAAGCATCACAAAGGTCTACTCATTATTATAAATAGACGTTGTTCAAGGGATGTGGAATAAGAGCAAAATAACTCATGAACAAAGAAATTTTTGACTTTCCCTTCCACAAGTCTGTCTGGGTTTGGTGTCCCCACAATCGTATGGCGCCCGGCCCTTTATGTCCACCATTTACAGCAGAAATACACCCTTCATCTACACCTTATACCTCTCCACACAGTATACGTTTACCATAGATACTTCCAGTCGATGTACACTTACACTGTCGCTCAATTTGACGGTAAACTAGTGAAATTTGGCCATATTGTCGGAACACAACCACACCAATGGCAACAAACCTCACCAAAGCTTGCGGTGGTGCCACATCTATTTTACCAATGTAGCTGGAAAAAGTCAATATAATGCTGACAATAGTTATAATTATTGTCCTTTACTTGTATTAAATGTACTGCTTTTATCATTAAGCTACATCTACGTTCGAAATTATCATACTAACGCATTAGGAAATTTGGCACATGAGGAAAGGCGCAGTATTTTGGGACGCTTCTCCAACATACAATTTTGCATTTTTTGTTCTGATAATGCTAATAATATGATAATGTTCATCATATAATATTTAAAATACCTTTATGCCTCAAAATACCTGTGGAAATTGCCAAATATGACACACATTTGCATTCATACTTACATTAAATTTCTGATTTTGCATATATTGAGGGAAAATGTATGCTTATTGGCGAATAAATCATAAGATAAATTTAAGTATATATGACATTTGAAGAAGTAGCTTTATTTGTAGGCGTAAGTTTGAAATCCGAGAAATGCCTGGTGTGACTTTTTGTCCTGATGGTTGTTGTCTGTGGCTCTGTGGTCCACTTGTGTCTGCTCACACCAAATCTGTTCCTATACGTCAGTTGACGCTATTATTCATGATACATTACTCCATTAACAACCAGGTAACTATAGTGTGGTAAGCTTGGTGGTGGGTATGGTTGTGTAAGGTATGAAGGATGGGTGTTATACTGTACAGTACATGGCATTATTGTTCCCTCCGTGTAGTGATGGAAGCTGTCGGGGTCACCTTCCACAAATATTTAACTTAGGCCTAGGCCTACTAAGCTTTTTAGTGTCACAAGTACTTATTTACTTACCACAACCTGTCGTAATTGTTTACTATAAGTCCTCTTTTTCTAGTTATTAAAAACGTATTCTATGGTGTATTATATGATATAGCCTATAGTAGCAATAGAACTTCAAATGACCTGGGAAGTGTATATTAAACCAAATACAAAACTTTGAATAATGAGGTAAGAGATATATGTTTTGGTTTAATTCTAGTTTCGCTTTCACAGCATAGCCTACTCATAAATTTCTATGGCTACTTTAGAGTTGTCATATACCATACTTAATTCCTATAGGCTGTATGTCCAAAGCGGCGGAAATGCATTAGCCTATAAGGAATTAGGCTATAGCCTACCTAGGCCTATTGTTACACTTACACTTAGTTACACTTAGTTGTATTCCGTCCGTTAGTGACACAGTTGAGCTGGGGCTCCACTGCGACCAGGCAGCTCCCTTTCTTCCACTCTCCATTCCAGAAGTCGGTTGGAGTTGGTGCTGGGGTATCCTGGTGTTGGTGGCCGGTCCGGTATTTTGGCCAGCCACATGTCCAAGTGTTTCTTGAAGGTGTCTGGAGAGTGGAGACACCCCGGTCATGTTCCTGAGAGGGGCTGGTATACAGTTGAACAGTCTGGTTCCATTGTATGTAAAGCTGTGATGGATCAGGGATTTGATTTTTTGTGTTGATCCCGGCGTAGTCCTCACATAGCACAGCCTCCCTCGCCTTTGGTGCTGAGTCTCTTGGATGTTTGGATTTGGTACCTTTTTTTCCAAAATCTTCCAGACGTAGATGATGATGTATCTCTCCCTACGTCTTTGAAGTGAGTACAGCTGCAGCTCCTTAACCTCTGAAGTGCGCATGGGGGTAATTGGAAACGTCCCCCTGTGCTGACGTATTTGAGGTGTTTCCGTCACTAAAATATTCATTGTGCCATTAATAGCATTAATATTTATCCATATGCGCCTATTATGGGTTGATTATAAAGGTATTAACCTGAAACAACAATAAAACGAGTGAAAACAGCGTTTGGATGGTCAAAATCGGAGATATAGCCCGCGAGTTGTATAATGTATGGGTGAGGCAATCTGCTTTCCCGCCAATTTCCCCCAAGGCCACTGAGACGCAGTCGATCGATACTCTCTTTCTCTCTTGCACTCGCTTGCTATCAGTGATGACCACACCCTCCAATCGGATTTCTAATGTTAGCACGAAAATATACCTCAGAATAAGGGAATAACAGGGAAAATAGGTGATAACTGAAGGAGAGGAGGAAAGTGGGGAAGGAGGGGAGGTAGAGGACTGAGATATTGCATGGCCCAGGGGCCAAAAAAAAATAAAAAAATAAAAAAAAAAAATATAAAAAAATATTTTTTTTTCGATGTCAAAAGTTGATTTTTATTTTCTCTGACTCTTAAGAGTCTTCCCGCAGTGCGCCGGGGGAACTCTTAAGAGTCTCCCCGCAGCTCCCGGGTTAAGTCTCTCCCAGTAGTTAAGGTGTTGAAACCCATGGATTTTACTGGTGAATGTCCTCTGGGTGGCTTCAATTTCTGTTATTTCTCCTACTTTTTGGGGAGACCAGAGCTGGGAGCAGTACTCCAGTCGTGGTAGGACCAGTGACTTCCACAGTGTTAGCATACACCTCTCATTTCTTGTGTGGAAGGTTCTCAGGATCCAGCCTGCTATTTGTTTTGCTGTTGTTGTGGCTTTGGTAATATGCTGGGAAAAAGTGGCATCACTGCTCATATTTACTCCCAAGTCCTTCACTGTGTCCTTGGCGGTAATTTCTTGCTGTCCACTTTTGTAGTTGGTGTCGTTTTGTAGTGCTCTCTTGTTCCCGTACCTTAGAAGCTCGAACTTGTCTCCGTTTAGGGCCATGTTGTTTTCTTCTGCCCACTTCAGGATTTTGTCCAAGTCTTGTTGTAGTAGCTGAGCATCATGTTGTGAGGTGATTTTCTTCATGAGTCTGGTGTCGTCTGCAAACGATGTGGCTGTTGAGTGTTCCAGGTCCCTGTCGATGTCTCCTATCATGATGAGGAATAGGAGAGGTCCCAGTACTGATCCTTGTGGTACTCCGCTGATGACCCCACCTGCATCTGATAGGCTTCCTTGAACCGTGACTCTTTGTTTTCTGTTGGTGATGAAGCTGTGGAGCCATCTTCCAAGGTCTCCCCCTATTCCCAGTGATTTGAGTTTATGTAGAAGGATCCCATGGTCCACCTTGTCAAAAGCTTTGGCGAAATCTAGATATATGACGTCTACATTTTCTCCGTCTTGAATATCCTGTAGGATTTTGTCGTAGTGTGATAGTAGTTGTGAGAGGCAGGAGCGGCCTTTTCTAAAGCCATGTTGCCCCTCGTTGAACGCCTCATTATCTTCCAGGAAGCTGACCATCTTACCTCTTATTGTTCTTTCTATGATTTTAATAAGATGTGACGTCAGCACCACTGGTCTGTAATTTTTGGCTATGCCTTTACTACCCCCTTTGTGTATTGGTGTGACATTACCTTCTTTTAGGGATTGTGGTACATATCCAGTTTGGAGGGACTTGCTCCACAGCAGTTTTAGAGGCAGGGCTAGCTGATGTTTGCAGTTTTTTAGCAGTTGGGCATGAAAGCCGTCTGGTCCTGCCACAGAGTTTGGTCCAATCTTGTCGATGGCTGCTATTATGTCCTCTGTTGATACTGTTACCGAGGAGAGTTGATGTGGTGTCTCTGGAGCGTTGCCAAAGAAAGTTGTTGCATTCTCGATTTTCTTGTCTTCATTTGGCGGGCTGAAGACACTTTCATACTGCTGTTTGAGTATCTTGGCCATTTCGGTTGGGTCACTCTCAAGTTCGCCCGTAGGTTTTGCAAGTGGTCCTATTGTTGTGGTGTTCCTGAGTCTCCTTTTTGCGTATGCATAGAAGAATTTGCTATTTACTCGTATGTTTGCAACTGCTTGTAGTTCTTCGCGTGTTCTTTGCTCTTGGTGTGACTGGATGAGTTTACGTTCAACTTCATCGAGCTCTTCTTGTAGTTTGGTGATATTGTGCGCATAGCTGGTCTTCCTTTGCTTGGCTCTCAAGTACGTCCTTTTCTTCATTAGTATTTTTCTATCTCTGGGAATCTGCTTGATCTGCTTCCTGCTTGATTTGGGTGGTATGGTGTTTTTACAGGTCTCCAGGCATTGTTTCTGGAGGATACTGAGAGTTTCGTCGACGTTTTTATCTTCGAATAGTGCCCTCCAATCAGTTCCTGCCAGTTCTGCTCTCAGTCTGTCCCAGTCTATATCTTTGCTGTAGAAGTTGAGATCTTTCAGAGAGGTGCAGGGTATTTGGCTTGATTCCTGTTGACATCTTCTTGGTGGTGTGGCGGCTGGTGTGGGGGTTCTAACTTTGATGAGGCTGTGGTCGGACATTATAGTTTTTACAGTTTCGTACGAGTGTACCAGGTCGAAGTTGTTGCCAAATAGTAAGTCCAGTGTGTTGTTGCCTCTTGTAGGTTCCTCGATGTATTGCTTCATGTATGCAGTGTCCATGATAGTCATTAGCTCCTTGGCTTGCTGTTTTTCATCCCTGGTTCCTCCATCTATTTTCATGGTTGCCCAATTGATGATGGGCAGGTTGAAATCTCCTGTGATGATGACATCTGTAGCGGTAGTTGGCAGATTTTGTAGGAGTGATTGTATTTTCTCTGTGACCTCCTTGAAAATTTCCCCTGTGGTGTTTGGAGGTCGATACAGAATTATGATGAGCATGTCGGTTTGTCTTATGTGTACTGCTAGTAGCTCTGTTGTGCCGTTTGAGAATGCAACTAAAGTTTCGGTATTTGCAGCCATATCCTCCCTTAGGTAGAGTGCTACTCCTCCGTGGCTTCTGTCCTCCCTGTCGGCTCTGAATAGAGTGAAATTATGGATATTGATCTCTGCATCCAAAATGTTTTCGTTCAGGTGTGTTTCTGTGAGGGCTAGAAAAATTGAGTTGTCTTCCTCTGCAATTTCTTCCAACATAGGGACTTTACATTGATTGTTTCGTGGGTAAAGTCCTCTGATGTTGCCCACAAAAAAACTAGTTAGTGGTAGTTGCACCTTCCTCTGTGGTTCATGTCTGGCCCCTCGGTTTGGGCTAGGAATCTCTCCATTATCGCTTGAGACCGTTTTTTCCACTTCCAGAAGACGTCCCATTACTACCTCTAAAAAAGCACCTTGGTCGGGCATAGCCGTGTGTACCGCTGCTGGTCTGACCTTGTGAGTTTGCTGGATGGTTGGCCAGCTTCTGAGGGCATTGCGTTGGCTTTCTATTTTTTCCTCATGTGTTGGTGTGTAAGCAAATTCCCTTTGAATGTGTCCTGTAGCGTGTTCCCTTGGTTTGTTGACGTTGTTTCTGGGCGTCAGTATTTTGGTTCCCTTGATGTGTGGAAGATTGCAGTCTCTCATAGTACATGCCCTTTTGTTGAGTGAGATTCTGCATACATATGGGTGGTAGTCGATGCACTTCCATCCACGCTTGCAACCGATTCTTTCATCCCGCCCGTGCTTCATGAATTTTGCACATATTTTTGGGTGGTCTTGTTTGCATCCCATGCCCACTACTCCATATCGGCATTCATTTCTTAGGTAGAAATTGCATACTTCTATTCTTTTCCTCCTAATATCGGTGCCCCTGTATTCAGCTCTGGGCCTAGGTCTCCATGAATTTGTATTTACAGCACTAACCTCACCTGTTCTACTGTATGTAGGAGCATTATGGCTGCATCCGTTGCATGTGGGGTGTGTGCTCGTTGGGGTCCCCGACCTCACCTGTCTTGCTGCATTTTGAGGGGGCTCTGCCGTGTCTGCTAGTGTTGCGGGGTGGGGGCTATGGGCATCTGGCATTGTGATGCTAATATTTCCTGGTGTGCTCCCCAGATCTAGATCTAGGCCTATAGCCACGTTTGTTGTGCTACTGGTATGCCGGGTATGGGGGTTGTCACCGTCACTTTTGCCTAAGGCTACTGGGCTTATGGGTAGGCCTTGGCCTAGGTCAGTGTCCCCAGTTAATTCCTTGGTTGTTGGAGTATTGTCAGCTGGCGTGTTGGTGACAGCTTTGTTGCTCTGGAGATGAACATGGATTTTTCTTACCTTACTTATCGCTCCAGAATTGGTTATTCGTTCCTTGTGTTGGAGAACGGCTGCTTCTGCCTCGGCCACCCACTCACCTTTTGTGTCAAACTTTGTTAGGCAGCATGTTTTGCACATGAATTTCCTTGCCGTTTTTGCATAGTTGAGAATTTGATAGGCAGGTAGTTCTGTGCAGAAATAGTGCAGCCAATCCTGGCAGTAGTCGCATTGGATTGCATTTTTTTCACCTGCGAACTTGATTCCGCAGTCGGGGCACTCTGGGTCGGATTTGTTTTGATCCCCGTCCATTGTTGGCGTCATGTTCTTAGTCACTGTTTTATTTTTCTCTTATTTTCACTTCAATCCTTCTGTTTCGGACTTTGTTTCTTGTATGTGTGCACTCACTAAGTGTTTATGTAGGTTATTCTGTCTTTGGTAATCACCGATTGCACTTTCTTTACGAGAAACACTTGATAATGTATGGAGCTACAGTGTGACGTGGCCTTGACCTTGATTGTAAAAAAAAAAAAAAAATCTCCTCATATGCGGCACCATAGGATAGCTATTACATAATACTAGGTTAGGTTAGGTTAGGCTAATGTCGTTAATGTAGTTTATTATCATTATATTACGTCTTTTACCCAGAAAATTCAGCAATTTCCCTGATCTTCATAGTTGGTCGGGAAGCTATGCCTTTACAACGACGCCTCCCTTTTGTCGCTGTGTACGTGAAACTAGAATTTTACCTATGTTTTTTTATCACTTCAACCCAAGACCAGCGGGGGTCTGGGGGCAGCAGCCCCCAGGATGCCTCATAAAGAAAATGGATTTTTGAGCACAGACTAAACTAAAAGTTCACTACTATATTTACATAGCTGGTCATTAACCTAACCTAAGCTAACCTGGGCATCCTGGGGGCTGCCGCCCCCAGACCCCCGCTGGTCTTGGGTTGAAAAGTGATAAAAAACACTTATCTCTTACCTCATTATTCAAAGTTTTGTATTTGGTTTAATAGGCTATGCACTTCCCAGGTCATTTTAACAGTTCTATTGCTTCTATATATCATATAATACACCATAGAATATGTTTTTAATAACTAGAAAAAGAGGCCTTCGATTAAACAATTACGCAGTCTTGAAAACAGTTCCTACTGTATTTAGTTTTCCCTATTCCTTTCCTTAAGATATCACAAATTGGTTAAAAATCACGAAACACATAAACTTTGCCCTTGTGTTCTTTTATTTCAAAATTTTATTTTGCTAAAGCGTTAGGCCTATTTCCACATAGGCCTAGCGATTTTGATAAGTTATTTTGTCTTTATATTGTGTCGTCCCTGTATTAGTTTGTATATTTTGCAAGTTTTACATCATAATTTAGGGGTTTAAAACTCAGTACCGGTATTAGGCCTAGCCTAGATATAATAGGTTGTTTGATTTATTTTCAGATAAATGCCAGACAAAATGTGGCACGAGGCGAGGAAGCAGGAGAAGAAGATACGAGGGATGCTGGTGGACTACAAACGACGGGCAGAAAGGAGACGAGAATATTATGAGAAAATTGTGAGTGGCCACATTCTGGTAACTGGATAACTCACTAGGGCGTCGACTGACTGGGGACAGAGGTGCATGGGGGCGGTTCGTTTGTGGCCACCCCTTCGGGGATCACGGTGTCAAGCAATAGATAGATAGATAGAAACCAAATCAACCAGTAGACCTTAACCAGTTCTGTTATGTTGGATTAGGTTAGTTAAGTTGGCACTGGCACTGAGATCTACTGGCTATAATGGTCTATGGTTTAGTTATTTGGGAAACTCTCATTCTTTATGGCAGGGAACACAGAATCATATTTTGAATATAAGCTATATTTAGCAAAATATATTTAGCGAAAGAAAATATCCTGTACAGTGAACTTTCTTTTACTTGATAGTCTAGCATCCAAAATGTTCTATTAACCAGTTTATAGAGAGGCCTTCCTAAGGGTTAAGGCCCCATTTATTTATTTATTTTTTATTTATTTTTTTCTATATTCCAACTTACTTCCTCTCGGGCATAGGCTGAGAGCCTTAACATTCACCGCTTTACAATGAACAGTGAAGCCCGTGAGGTCTTGTTCCAGTCTAGGGAGTGAGACATGTGAAGCACGTAGAGTACAACGAGCACCTGCCATCTTGCCTTCACATGAGGCACGGTGCTCACTCATGGCCCGAAACGACCCCATCTCTGAAGCCACCTTGTTCCCGTGCTTCACTGTCTCACCCACTACACTCGGACTCTCACACTTACACACACACAACGCCACCTGTTGACCAGATAACTCATCAGGCATTGCACCCCTATAGCATATTTTGAATATGGGAATATTCATACAGTGCTATTTAATCAGGGAACAATGAGGGTATTTTATTGACGTTTCGGTGGGCTTGTGGTAATGCACTGATACCAGGTACAGCACAAATTCCATCCCAATAATATCTTCCCATTGATACATCGGGATTTGAACCCGGGACCTTTGGATTACCAGGCCAGTGGCAAGACCACTCCACCACACCTCCCCTTCCTCCTTCCTTTCATCTATACATAGCCTATGATAGCGCAGTTGGAAAGTGTGTACATGCTTAGATTGATATGCAGGATTCGAAACTGCATAATAAATCGTAGGCTTGTCCACCTTTCTTTAACTGTCTTCGTAGCGCAATGGATAAATGCACTGGATTTCGGTGTGAGCATCCTAGGTTCGAATCCCTGAACTGCCACATGAGAGATTGATGAGAAAGGTTGAGGCGCATGGAATAGGTGGGGCGTTGTTGGGATGGATTAGGTCATGGCTAATTGGTAGGAAGCAGAGAGTCAGCATAAATGGTACGAAGTCAGAATGGGGAGCAGTCAAAAGTGGTGTTCCCCAGGGATCTGTATTAGGTCCTCTGTTGTTTGTTATATACATAAATGACCTTGATTTAGGTATAACTAGTAGGATAAGTAAATTTGCAGACGATACCAAAATGGGGAGAACAATTGATTCAGATAGAGATATAGAGTGCCTCCAAAGGGATCTAGATACCTTACACGAATGGTCAGTAAATTGGCAGATGAAGTTTAACATTGACAAATGCAAGGTATTAAAGATAGGGAAGATGCATACAAATGTTAAATATAAACTAGCTAATGTGGAATTAGAAAACTCGAATTGTGAGAAAGATCTAGGTGTGTTTGTTAGCAATGATTTGAAGCCTAGACAACAGTGTATAAGCGTTCGAAACAAGGCAAACAGGATTCTCGGGTTCATCTCAAGGAGTGTGAGTAACAGAACTGCTGATGTTATCTTAAAAGCTGCTCTCAGCTCTGGTCTCCCCAAAAAGTAGGAGAAATAACAGAAATTGAAGCCACCCAGAGGACATTCACCAATAAAATCCATGGGTTTCAACACTTTAACTACTGGGAAAGACTTAAGGAGCTGCAGCTGTACTCACTTCAAAGACGTAGGGAGAGATACATCATCATCTACGTCTGGAAGATTTTGGAAAAAAAGGTACCAAATCCAAACATCCAAGAGACTCAGCACCAAAGGCGAGGGAGGCTGTGCTATGTGAGGACTACGCCGGGATCAACACAAAAAATTAAATCCCTGATCCATCACAGCTTTACATACAATGGAACCAGACTGTTCAACTGTATACCAGCCCCTCTCAGGAACATGACCGGGGTGTCTCCAGACACCTTCAAGAAACACTTGGACATGTGGCTGGCCAAAATACCGGACCGGCCACCAACACCAGGATACCCCAGCACCAACTCCAACCGACTTCTGGAATGGAGAGTGGAAGAAAGGGAGCTGCCTGGTCGCAGTGGAGCCCCAGCTCAACTGTGTCACTAACGGACGGAATACAACTAAGTGTAACTAAGTGTAAGTGTTGTCATTAGTGAGACCCCATATGGATTATGCTGTTCAATTTTGGTGTCCTTATTACAGAATGGACATAGATTCATTGGAGAGAGTACAACGTAGAATGACAAAAATGATCCATAATATTAGAAATCTTCCGTATAAAGAAAGGTTGAAGAAATTAGGCTTACATTCGTTAGAGAGACGCAGAGTTAGAGGGGATATGATAGAGGTGTTCAAGTGGGTTAGTGGGATTAACAAAGGGGACATGACAAATGTACTAAAGCTCAGTGATAGCGAAAGAACTCGTACCAATGGTTTCAAATTAGATAAATTTAGTTTCAGAAAAGATATAGGCAAATATTGGTTTGGTAACAGAGTTGTAGATGGGTGGAATGGACTACCAAGTGCTATAGTGGGATTAAAAACGATAGGGAGCTTTAAGATAAAATTGGATAAGCATATGGACGAGAAGGGTTGGGTATGAAGGGGGATCAGCAGGGTTGGGCCAATCAGCGCTCTGCAGACCCCCGTAATCCTGCGTTAATCTCTAACCGTTTTGGTAAGATGATCCTCAGGGTATTAGACTGTTGAGCCTATAATTGGGCTTTGTAATTGGGGTTGTGTGGGACAGGGATCTGCCTTGCTTAGGCCAATCGGCTTTCTGCAGACTCCCATTTTCTTATGTTCTTATGTTCTTATAAGAACATAAGAAAATGGGAGTCTGCAGAAAGCCGATTGGCCCAAGCAAGGCTGATCCCTGTCCCACACAACCCCAATTAAATTACAAAGCCCAATTATAGGCTTCACACTCTAATACCCTGAGGATCATCTTACCAAAACGATTAGAGATTAACGCAGGATTATGGGGGTCTGCAGAGCGCTGATTGGCCCAACCCGGCTGATCCCCCTTCACACCCAACCCTTCTCGTCCATATGCTTATCCAATTTTATCTTAAAGCTCCCTACAGTTTTAGATCCCACTATAGCACTTGGTAGTCCATTCCACCCATCTACAACTCTGTTACCAAACCAATATTTGCCTATATCTTTTCTGAATTTTTTTTTATCTAATTTGAAACCATTGGTACGAGTTCTTTCGCTATCACTGAGCTTTAGTACATTTGTCATGTCCCCTTTGTGAATCCCACTAACCCACTTGAACACCTCTATCATATCCCCTCTAACTCTGCGTCTCTCTAACGAATGTAAACCTAATTTCTTCAACCTTTCTTCATACGAAAGATTTCTAATATTATGGATCATTTTTGTCATTCTACGCTGTACTCTCTCCAATGAATCTATGTCCATTCTGTAATAAGGACACCAAAATTGGACAGCATAATCCATATGGGGTCTCACTAATGACAAGTAAAGTTTTAAGATAACATCAGCAGTTCTGTTACTCACACTCCTAGAGATGAACCCGAGAATCCTGTTTGCCTTATTACGAACGCTTATACACTGTTTTCTAGGCTTCAAATCATTGCTAACAAACACACCTAGATCTTTCTTGCAGTCTGAATTTTCTAATTCTAAATTAGCTAGTTTATATTTAACATTTGTTTGCATCTTCCCTATCTTTAATACCTTGCATTTGTCAATGTTAAACTTCATCTGCCAATTTACTGACCATTCATGTAAGGTATCTAGATCCCTTTGGAGGCACTCTATATCGCTATCTGAATCAATTGATCTCCCTATTTTAGTATCGTCTGCGAATTTACTTATCCTACTAGTTATACCTAAATCTAGGTCATTTATGTATATAAGAAACAACAGGGGACCTAATACCGATCCCTGGGGGACACCACTTTTGACTGCTCCCCATTCTGACTTGGTACCATTTATGCTGACTCTCTGCTTCCTACCAATTAGCCATGACCTAATCCATCCTAACAACGCCCCACCTATTCCATGTGCCTCAACCTTTCTCATCAATCTCTCATGAGGGACTCTGTTGAAAGCTTTACTGAAATCTAAATATATAATATCAAATGACTTGTCATTATCTACTGCTTCATATACCTCTGAGAAAAAACTAAGCAAATTAGTAAGGCAAGACCGTCCCTGAGTGAATCCATGCTGAGAAGAATTGATTAAGTTAAATGTTTCTAAGTGGTTTCTCATTTTCCTAGCAATAATTGACTCTAGTAGCTTTCCTATGATTGAAGTGAGACTAATGGGACGGTAATTGGATGCTATTGATTTATCACCTTTTTTGAAGATTGGAACTACATTTGCAAGCTTCCAAGCTTCTGGAACTATACCTGTTTCTAATGACTTGTTAAATAGAAATGTTAATGGATAACTTAACTCATCTCTGCATTCTTTTAATACTCTAGCATATACCTCATCAGGACCAGGCGATTTATGAGGTTTCAGTCTGTCAATTTCCTTAAGCACATCATTTCTACTTATAGTAACCGTACTTAACCTATTATCTATACTATCGCTGTATACCTTACGGACTTCTGGAAACTGTGCCAATTTTCATTAGTGAAAACGGAAAGAAATTGACTATTTAACGTACTACACATTTCTAAATAATTTTCTGTCATTTCTCCTTCGAAGTTTTAAGGGGACCAATTACATCTCTAACCTTGGATTTATATAGTTGGTAAAAAGCTTTAGGATTATTTTTTGAGTCATTGGCAACCTTAATTTCATAATTTCTTTTTTCTTTACTAATATCCTTTTTTACCTGTCGTGATAGATTCTGATAGTAAGCAAGTAGGTGAATTTCGCCTTTTTTAATTTTTCTATATATTCCTCTCTTTTTTCCTAGAAGATCTAATAGTCTATTATTCATGCATTTGGGTTGGTTCTGTGTTGATCTAAATTTTCTTTTGGGGATATATTTATTTTGCGCATTGAATACTGACTTGATAAAATTATCGTATGTATCTACCAAGTTTGACGTCTCTTCCTGACTTAAGATGACAGGTGCCTGAGAAAGGATACACTCATTTGGACACCTGGATCGACTTAATTTTTTGACCATAGGGTCCGCTAACAGGGCTTCTCTTAACCCACCATAATTGGCTTTTCTGAAGTCCGGTATTAATGTTGTATTCTCTCTGGTATTACCTTTCCATTGTATATTAAAATACACAGAATTGTGATCACTATTTCCTAGGTGGTCCCCGATTTCTACACTATTTATCATATGTTCATTGTTACTGAAAACTAAATCGAGAATATTATCACCTCTAGTCGGCGTATCTTATGAATTGAGATAAAAAACTATCTTGTACTACCTCAATAAACTCCTTTGAATCAGAGTCTCCTATTTGTTGCTGCCAATCTATATTAGGGAAATTAAAATCCCCCATAATGCACACGTTGCTAAGCCTTGATGCTATTTTAATTTCCTCCCATAATGATGTTCCGTCATTTCTACTCATATTTGGCGGTCTATACATAACTCCAATAACTAAAGTCTCACTACCTTCGTTAACTTCTACCCAAACACTTTCATTTTCATTATTTACTCTAATACCTGATTTAGTACAGCTTTTTAATGAACTCCTGACAAACACTGCTATACCGCCGCCCCTCCTACTTGTTCGGTCATATTTAAACAAACTATATCCCGGTATATCAAACTCTGCTAAAAAAATGCCTGGTTTCTGTATTAATCCATGTTTCAGTTAGCGCTATTATGTCTATATTTTCTTTGCTAACCAGTGCTCTAAGTTCGTTCATTTTGTTACATAAACTCCTGCAATTTGTATAATAAACCCTGAAACTATTACTTGTATTTGCAACTATTTTTCTATTGTATTTAACTAATTTATTTTTACCTGTTGAACTACTGGACCTAGACGGAAAAGCTACGCTATCAGAATGTTCGTTATTACTATCAATTTCATGTGGCTGGGATTCTATTTTACTTACACCTATGGTTTATTAACAAAACCCCGCAACAAACTTGTCGAGTGAGCTGGCTAAGGTCGAAACTCCTAGTCGAGAGAGATGTACTCCATCCTGGGCATACAGTTCATCCTTACCGTAGAAGAGGGTCCAGTTATCCAGGAATGGAATAGTATTTGCCTTGCAATACTTCTCCAGCCGGCTATTTACACCAATAGCCCTGGAGGACCATTCCTTCCTTACCCCTCTTCTTGGTAGGATACATGTATTTGTTGATTTCATTAATTGAGTTTAGGAGTAAAGTCGGTTGGTGGAGGTAACATAATAATTCATTCAGGTTCAGGGGTAGTTTATAGAGAGGCCTTCCTAAAGATGGAGTGTCTCCGGTGATTCTCAAAGAATGTTCAGATATTTTGTGCGACCCACTCCAGGATATCTTCAGCACATCCATTGCGACGGGCGATGTTCCAAGCGACTGGAGAAGGGCTATCATCTCACCCATTCTGAAAAAAGGCAGCAAGACCGAACCACTAAACTACAGGCCAATATCGCTAACATCTATAGTGTCCAAAGTCCTGGAGGGTATCGTACGACAAGTTATCGTGGGACACCTTGCTGAGAACAATCTCATTAGCGACGCACAACACGGATTTAGGAGCAACAGGAGCTGCCTCACAAACATGTTGTGCTACATCGACGACCTAGTAAATGATATTGACAGTGGTAACTGTGTGGACATAAACTATCTGGACTGTGAAAAGGCCTTCGATCGGGTTCCCCACCAGAGCCTTCACACCAAACTGGAGGCAATGGGAATAGGTGGAAACATCCTGAAGTGGATCAAGGCATTCCTTTCAGATAGGTTCCACAGGGTGAACTAGAGTGAACGCGTCAAGGTCACGTCACACTGTAGCTCCATACATTATCAGGTGTTTTTCGTAAAGAAAGTGCAATCGGTGATTACCAAAGACAGAATAACCTACATAAACACTTAGTGAGTGCACACATACAAGAAACAAAGTCCGAAACAGAAGGATTGAAGTGAAAATAAGGGAAAAAACAGTGACTACGAACATGACGCCAACAATGGACGGGGATCAAAACAAATCCGACCCGGAATGCCCCGACTGCGGAATCAAGTTCGCAGGTGAAAAAAATGCAATCCAATGCGACTACTGCCGGGAATGGCTGCACTATTTCTGCACAGACCTCCCTGCCTATCAAATTCTCAACTATGCAAAAATGCAAAGGAAATTCATGTGCAAAACATGCTGCCTAACAAAGTTTGACACAAAGGGTGAGTGGGTGGCCGATGCAGAAGCAGCCGTTCTCCAACACAAGGAACGACTAACCAATTCTGGAGCGATAAGTAAGGTAAGAAAAATCCATGTTCAGCTCCAGAGCAACAAAGCTGTCACCAACACGCCAGCTGACAATACACCAACAATCAAGGAATTAACTGGGGACACTGACCTAGGCCAAGGCCTACCCAAAAGCCCAGAAGTAGCCGTAGGCAAGAGTGACGGCGACAACCTCAATACCAGTACCACAACAAACAAGGCTATAGATCTAGGTCTGGGGAACACACCAGAAGATATTAGCATCACAATGCTAGATGCCCATAGTCTCCCCCCCGCAACACTAGCAGACACGGCAGAGCCTCCTCAAAACGCAGCAAGACAGGTGAGGTCGGGGATCCCAACGAGCACACACCCCACATGCAACGGATGCAGCCATAATGCTCCTACATACAGAAGAACAGGTGAGGCTAGTGCTGTAAATTCAAATCCATGGAGACCTAGGCCCAGAGCTGAAAACAATATTTAAACACTTATATTAGGAGGAAAAGCATGGAAGTATGCAATTTCTACCTAAGAAATGAATGCCGATATGGAGTAGTTGGCATGGGATGCAAACAAGGCCACCCAAAAATATGTGCAAAATTCATGAAGCACGGGCGGGATGAAAGGATCGGTTGCAAGCGTGGATGGAAGTGCATCGACTACCACCCATATGTATGCAGAATCTCGCTCAACAAAAGGGCATGTACTATCAGAGACTGCAATCTTCCACACATCAAGGGAACCAAAATACTGACGCCCAGAAACAATGTCAACAAACCAAGGGAACACGCTACAGGACACATCCAAAGGGAATTTGCCTACACACCAACACATGAGGAAAAATTAGAAAGCCAACGCAATGCCCTCAGAAGCTGGCCAACCATCCAGCAAACTCACAAGGTCAGACCAGCAGCGGTACACACGGCTATGCCCGACCAAGGTGCTTTTTTAGAGGTAGTAATGGGACGTCTTCTGGAAGTGGAAAAACGGTCTCAAGTGATAATGGAGAGATTCCTAGCCCAAACCGAGGGGCCAGACATGAACCACAGAGGAAGGTGCAACTACCGCTAACTAGTTTTGTTGTATTTACCTAATTGTGGGCAACATCAGAGGACTCTACCCACGAAACAATCAATGTAAAGTCCCCATGTTGGAAGAAATTGCAGAGGAAGATAACTCAATTTTTCTAGCCCTCACAGAAACACATTTGAACGAAAACATTTTGGATGCAGAGATCAATATCCATAATTTCACTCTATTCAGAGCCGACAGAGAGGACAGAAGCCACGGAGGAGTAGCATTCTAGCTAAGGGAGGATATGGCTGCAAATACCGAAACTTTAGTTGCATTCTCAAACGGCACAACAGAGCTACTAGCAGTACACATAAGACAAACTGACATGCTCATCATAATTTTGTACCGACCTCCAAACACCACAGGGGAAATTTTCAAGGAGGTCACAGAGAAGATACAATCACTCCTACAAAATCTGCCAACTACCGCTACAGATGTCATCATCACAGGAGATTTCAACCTGCCCATCATCAATTGGGCAACCATGAAAATAGACGGAGGATCCAGGGATGAAAAACAGCAAGCCAAGGAGCTAATGACTATCATGGACACTGCATACATGAAGCAATACATCGAGGAACCTACAAGAGGCAACAACACACTGGACTTCTATTTGGCAACAACTTCGACCTGGTACACTCGTACGAAACTGTAAAAACTATAATGTCCGACCACAGCCTCATCAAAGTTAGAACCCCCACACCAGCCACACCACCAAAAAGATGTCAACAGGAATCAAGCCAAATCCCCTGCACCTCTCTGAAAGATCTCAACTTCTACAGCAAAGATATAGACTGGGACATACTGAGAGCAGAACTGGCAGTAACTGATTGGAGGGCACTGTTCGAAGATAAAAACGTCGACGAAACTCTCAGTATCCTCCAGAAACAATGCCTGGAGACCTGTAAAAACATCATACCACCCAAATCAAGCAAGAAGCAGATTAAACTAATTCCTTCCCAGAGATAGAAAAATACTAATGAAGAAAAGGACGTACTTGAGAGCCAAGCAAAGGAAGACCAGCCATGCGCACACTATCACCAAACTCCAAGAAGAGCTCGATGAAGTTGAACGAAAACTCATCCAGTCACACCAAGAGCAAAGAACACGTGAAGAACTCCAAGCAGTTGCAAACATACGAGTAAATAGCAAATTCTTCTATGAATACGCAAAAAGGAGACTCAGGAACACCTCAACAATAGGACCACTTGCAAAACCTACGGGCGAACTTGAGAGTGACCCAACCGAAATGGCCAAGATACTCAAACAGCAGTACGAAAGTGTCTTCAGCCCGCCAAATGAAGACAAGAAAATAGATAATGCAATGACCTTCTTCGACAACGCTCCTGGGACACCACATCAACTCTCCTCGGTAACAGTATCAACAGAGGACATAATAGCAGCCATCGACAAGATTGGACCAAACTCTGCACCAGGACCAGACGGCTTTCATGCCCAACTGCAAACATCAGCTAGCCTTGCCTCTAAAACTGCTGTGGAGCAAGTCCCTCCAAACTGGATATGTACCACAATCCCTAAAAGAAGGTACCGTCACACCAATACATAAAGGGGGTAGTAAAGGCATAGCCAAAATTTACAGACCAGTGGTGCTGACGTCACATCTTATTAAAATCATAGAAAGAACAATACGAGCTAAGATGGTCAGCTACCTGGAAGATAACGAGGCATTCAACGAGGGTCAACATGGCTTTAGACAAGGCCGCTCCTGCCTTTCACAACTACTATCACACTACGACAAAATCCTACAGGATATTCAAGACGGAGAAAATGTAGACGTCATATATCTAGATTTCGACAAAGCTTTTGACAAGGTGGACCATGGGATCCTTGTACATAAACTCAAATCACTGGGAATAGGGGGAGACCTTGGAAGATGGCTCCACAGTTTCATCACCAACAGAAAACAAAGAGTCATGGTTCAAGGAAGCCTATCAGAAGCAGGTGGGGTCATCAGCGGAGTACCACAAGGATCAGTACTGGGACCTCCTATTCCTCATCATGATAGGAGACATCGACAGGGACCTGGAACACTCAACAGCCTCATCGTTTGCAGACGACACCAGACTCATGAAGAAAATCACCTCACAACATGATGCACAGCTACTACAACAAGACTTGGACAAAATCCTGAAGTGGTCAGAAGAAAACAACATGGCCCTAAACGGAGACAAGTTCGAGCTTCTAAGGTACGGGAACAAGAGAGCACTACAAAACGACACCAACTACAAAAGTGGACAGCAAGAAATTACCGCCAAGGACACAGTGAAGGACTTGGGAGTAAATATGAGCAGTAATGCCACTTTTTCCCAGCATATTACCAAAGCCACAACAACAGCAAAACAAATAGCAGGCTGGATCCTGAGAACCTTCCACACAAGAAATGAGAGGTGTATGTTAACACTGTGGAAGTCACTGGTCCTACCACGACTGGAGTACTGCTCTCAGCTCTGGTCTCCCCAAAAAGTAGGAGAAATAACAGAAATTGAAGCCACCCAGAGGACATTCACCAGTAAAATCCATGGGTTTCAACACTTATAACTACTGGGAGAGACTCAAGGAGCTGCAGCTGTACTCACTTCAAAGACGTAGGGAGAGATACATCATCATCTACGTCTGGAAGATTTTGGAAAAAAAGGTACCAAATCCAAACATCCAAGAGACTCAACACCAAATGCGAGGGAGGCTGTGCTATGTGAGGACTACGCCGGGATCAACACAAAAAATCAAATCCCTGATCCATCACAGCTTTGCATACAATGGAACCAGACTGTTCAACTGTATACCAGCCCCTCTCAGGAACATGACCGGGGTGTCTCCAGACACCTTCAAGAAACACTTGGACATGTGGCTGGCCAAAATACCGGACCGGCCACCAACACCAGGATACCCCAGCACCAACTCCAACCGACTTCTGGAATGGAGAGTGGAAGAAAGGGAGCTGCCTGGTCGCAGTGGAGCCCCAGCTCAACTGTGTCACTAACGGACGGAATACAACAAAGTGTAAGTGTAAGGGTTACCATAAGGAACTCCCCGTCGGATTGGCTGCCGGTGATGAGTGGAGTTCCTCAAGGATCAGTGCTGGGCCCAATTCTCTTCTTGATTTTTATTAATGACCTTGTTACCAACCTCGAATCAGCAACCAGTCTTTTTGCAGACGAAGCAAAGATATACAAAACCATCAGGACAGACGCAGACGTCGAGACCCTTCGGAGAGACATGGAGAGATTGAACGAGTGGAGCAGGAAATGGCTCCTAACATTTAACGCAGACAAATGCAAGACTATGCACATTGGGCATAATAACCCGAAAGAGGACTACCAGCTACGCGGGACAACACTCCAGAAATCTTCAAATGAAAAAGACTTGGGCATTATTATATCCTCAGACCTAAAATCCTCAGCACATGTCGCTAAAATCGCTGCACAAGCAAATAGTCGTTTGGGCATAATTAAGAGGAACTTCTCCATATTGGACAAAGGAATCCTTGTACCACTCTATGTGTCACTGGTGCGCCCGATCCTCGATTTTGGTGTCCAATGTTGGTCACCCTACCTAATCAAGGACATACAGACTATTGAGAGGGTGCAGCGAAGAGCAACCAAGATGGTCCCAAACCTAGAAGAATTACCCTACGAAGAAAGGTGTAAGCATCTTGGCCTCCAGACACTAAGTGACCGCAGAAAACGAGGGGACATGATAGAAACATACAAACTTCTACACGGCTTTGAGGACATAAATGCACTGAACTATCCAACTCTAGCTCTTCCCAAGCTTTCTGGCATCTAGCCAAAAACCTCTCCAACAATTTCTCTTCCTCGTCTTTCCCTCCCCTTTCCCACTCTGATGGCACAACCATCACTTCTTCCTCTGACAAAGGTAAACTCTTCGCTCAAACTTTTGCTAGAAACTCCACCTTGGATGATTCCGGTGCTATTCCTCCCTCTCCGCCCTCCTCTCTCTTACTTATGCCTAATATCCTAATCTCTTCTAAAGATGTACTTTCTACCCTCTCTGGGCTTAACACTAATAAGGCGTACGGTCCGAACGGTGTTCCTCCTGTTGTTCTCAAAAACTGTGCTTCCGTGCTGACTCCCTGCCTAGGCAAACTCTTTCGTCTCTGTCTATCCTCTAACGTCTTCCCTTCATGCTGGAAGTTTGCTCACATTCAACCTGTCCCAAAGAAGGGTGACCGCTCTCAACCCTCCAACTATCGTCCAATTGCTCTTATCTCTTGTCTTTCTAAAGTTTTTGAAACTATTCTTGCTTCCAAATTTCTTAAGCATTTCTCTTCTCATAATCTGCTCTCAGATCGCCAGTATGACTTCCTTAAGGGTCGCTCTACTGGTGATCTTCTTTCATATCTTACTAACTCTTGGTCATCCTCCTTTCGGGACTTCGGTGAGACTTTTTCTATTGCACTAGACATATCGAAAGCCTTCGATAGAGTCTGGCATAAATCTTTAATTTCTAAACTACCCTCCTTCGGTTTCTATCCCTCCATCTGTGCCTTTGTCTCTAATTTCCTTTCCGGCCGTTCCATAGCCGCGGTTGTGGACGGCCATTGTTCACTTCCTCACCCTATAAACTCCGGTGTTCCTCAGGGCTCTGTCCTATCTCCTATTCTCTTTCTAATTTTTATAAATGATCTCCTTAACTGTACCTTAATTCCCATCCATTCATACGCAGACGACTCAACCTTGCACTACTCCATTAGTTTTTCAGAACGCCCCAGCCAGCAATCCCTCAACGACAAACGTAATGAAGCCATAGAACTCTTAAATTCTGATCTAAATACTATTTCCAATTGGGGCAGAGAAAACCTGGTTAACTTTAATGCTTCCAAAACCCAATTTCTCCATCTATCTACCCGTCAGGATCTCCCAGCGGACTATCCCTTATTCTTCAACAATACAAAAATCAACCCTTCATCTTCTCTCAATATTCTTGGTGTCTCTTTTTCTTCTGCTCTCATTTGGAAGGACCATATTACCAGTCTTGCTAAGGCAGCCTCCCAGAAGCTGGGTGTGCTCAACCGCCTTAGGGGGTTCTTTTCCCCTGCACAGCTTCTTGCTCTGTACAGGGGCATAGTGCGCCCTTGTATTGAGTATTGTTCACATGTGTGGGGAGGTTCCTCTAACACTGCTCTCCTAGACAAAGTTGAAAGGAAGGCCTTTCGTATCATTAACTCCCGTCCACTCACCAACTCTCTGCAATCTCTCTCTCTCCGCCGCAATGTTGCATCTCTCTCGCTATTCTATCGCTACTATAATAATCAGTGTTCCTCAGAGCTATCCCAGTGCATACCACCTCCTTTACGTAGGGCACGTGGTACCCGTCTTGCAACTCAATCCCACCCCTACTCTGTGCAACTCTCCAACCCAAGAGTGAAACGTTACTCTCAAACTTTCTTCTACTCAACAGCTGAGCTCTGGAACTCTCTCCCAGAATCAGTCTTTCCCTCTTCCTATGACTTAAATTGCTTCAAACTCCGTGTGTCCAGGCATTTTGGCTCGAACGTCCCTTGATTTTGGCCCTGTCACACTTTCAACTATGGGGGAGGCACTCGCTATAGGCAGTTATGCCTTTTGCCTCCCTCAATCACATAGAAAAAAAAAAAATAAAAAAAAATACCATACACCAGGTTTTTCCAGAAAAATAACAACCACCTACGGGGCCACTCGCTGAAACTCTCCAAACCAGACCACTGGAGAATGACACTGAAGGGGAATTGGTTCTCTATCAGAGTCATCGACGAGTGGAACGCACTCCCAGAGAGTGTGGTTACAGCGCCAACGATTGCCACTTTTAAAGCCAGATACGACAAACATAATAACATAACCTAGTTAATATTGGCTGACCAGTCTTTGGAGGTGGGGTTCACATAAGAAGCCTGCTTCTTAATTCCCCACTATCATTCAATAGGTAAGCATTCAATAGGTAAGGGTTAAGGCCCCATTAATTACTCCTTCCTTTCATCTATACTGTAGACTATACATAGCCTATGATAGCGCAGTTGGAAAGTGTGTACATACTTAGATTGATATGCAGGATTCGAAACTGGATAATAAATCGTAGGCTTGTCCACCTTTCTTTAACTGTCTTCGTAGCGCAATGGATAAATGCACTGAATTTCGGTGTGAGCAGCCTAGGTTCGAATCCCTGGACTGCCACATGTATTTGTTGATTTCATTAATTGAGTTTAGGAGTTGTTGTTGTTGTTGTTGTTGTTCCCTATGCTGCCTGGCCGAACAGCCCCGAGTCCCTGAGGAAGGCCATGGCCACGATCGGGCTTTCCCACAGAGCTCTCATTGAGTGTATAGGTTGTGTTGTTGGCGTAAGTGGTTGTGTGAAATGCAGTCTTCTATGATGTGTTTAATGGTATGGGGTGCTGTGTTACATCCCGGGCAGGCGTCGACAACGGAGTCATCCAGTCTCTTCTGATAGCTCAGGAGAGCTGGATGGTGTCCGCATCTCAGCCTGGCCAGGTGGACTCTGTCCTCGCGAGGGAGGGAGGATTCGGAAGGATGGATTTCGGGAGGTCGTGCATGCAGCTGCGTGTTGTCTGTGAGTGAGTGGATGGATTGGCGAGAGATATGAGTATGGATGTGCTTCTGGAAGTTGGTTCGGGGTGGGCAGGGAGGGAGAGAGGACAATAACTGTGTGTGATACCGTGTGCTGGGTGTTGTTTTGATATTTCTTGGTGTTTGTGGGTGTGTTGCCATGTAGTTTAGTGGGTGGTCTTGGTTCGTGGAGGCTGCTGCCAGGAATTGAGTGCCTCTCATGTCCAGATGGTCTTTGACTTTGAGGATTTTGGTTTCTTGATGTAGATGATCTGTGGGTGCAGTAGCTGTGCAGCCTGTAATGATCTTCAGGGCTTTGTTTTGGATAGTCTGTAAGGTCTTATGATGTGTTTCAGCTAGGTTAGAAGCCCAGGCTGGGCTTGCGTATTCCATTACTGATCTTATGTATTGTTTATATACTGTGGTGGTAGTTTCTTTGTTGTGTCCAAATTTTGTGTGAGCAAGTGACCTGAGGGCGTTAAGTCTGGGTGTCAGTTTCTTTTTAATGTTTGTGGTGTGCTGTTTGAATGTCATATGAGTATCATATGTTACTCCTAGGATTTTGGGTGTGTGTGTATGTGTTAGGGGTGTGTTGTTTATGGTGAGTTGAGGGATGTATTCGTGTTCACCTGTCCAGCTTGTGAGCAGGGTTGCGGTGGATTTGGCTGGGGCTAGATTCAGTCTGTTTGTAGTGCACCAGCCATGTAGTGTGTTGAGATAGGGTTGAAGGAGATCTGTTGCTCTTCTTGGGTCATGGTGTGTGCATGTGAGTGTTATGTCATCTGCATAGGAGGCTAAGTTTATTTGGGGAGTATTGGGTGTAGTTATATCGTGCATGTACAGATTGAAGAGTGCGGGCGATAGGACGGATCCCTGTGGGACTCCGTTTGGAAAGTTTCTGATTTTAGATGACTGACCGGCAAAAGATACGTGTGCACATCTGCCTGCTAGGAAGTTGGCCAGCCACCTTTTTGTGTTGTTGTGCATGTTTGTGTTGTAGATTTTGTTTGTTAGGTTGTGGCGGGGGATGGCATCGAAGGCTTTACTAATGTCGAGTGTGGCTAATAGTGATCTGTGTGGTGGTCTAGCTGAGTTGATGCCGTCAAAAGCTCTTTGTGTAAGGTCTGTGAGAAGAGTGTTTGTGGAGTGCAGTGGCCTAAAGCCATGTTGTGTTGGAGCTAGGGGTAGGTCGGGTGTAATTAGTTGTAATACTAGGCGTTCCATGACTTTGGAGGGGGAGCAAAGGAGTGTGATGGGGCGGTGCGAGGAGGGTAGCGTGGGGTCTTTGTTGGGTTTGGGGAATGTGATGATACCATGCTTCCAAATGTCTGGTATTGTGTGAATAGCTGTAGTTTGATATGTTAGTGAGTGTTTGTATGCCTTGTGGTCCCAGGTGTCTGAGGTGTATGTTGCTTATGTTGTCTAGGCCACAGGCGGGTGAGTGCTTGAGATTGTTGATGATATGCTTTGTCTGGTGATTGGTGAAGGGTGTATAGTCAGGGTCTGTGGGGAATTGTCTCTTACGCCGGATGACACGTCGGTCGTCTTTGTGAGGTTTTAGGTGGCTGACATGTGAGAAGTGATTGATGAGAGTGTTTGCTTGTTGTTTACATGAAGGAGTAGAGTCTGTTGTTGTGATTGCAGCATGTGATTGTGTTGTGTTGCTGTTGGAAAGTGTGATGCTGTTTAGTGTTTTGTAGAGTTTTTTGTGGTTTGTTTTGTGATCAAGTGTTTGTAGGAAGTTATTCCAATTTAGTTTTTGTTGTTCTTGTATTTTGTTGTTAGTTTGGGTGTTGAGTGCTTGAATTTGTTGTGTGATGTCTTGTGTGTGGGGTGCTGGGGAGTTTTTCAGTGTGTCGCGTTGTCTGATGAGGTTTTGAATTTCTGGTGTGAAGTTGGGGTTGTGTCTTTTTCTGTTACCTCTTGGAATGTGTTTCTTGTCAGCGTTTTGGATAGTTTTATTGAGTATGTGTACAGCATTGTTGATGTTAGTGATGGGTGTACTGTTTAGAGTTGTGAAGTGTTGTTCTGTCTCATTTGTAAATGCTTCCCAGTTAGCTCTTTTATAATTGGTGTATGTGTGTTTGTGGCTAGCTGGGGTGAGTCTGGTTTTGGTGGTGATAATGATCGGGAGGTGGTCAGAGCCTAAGGTTCTGACCACCCTCCAGGATGTTGTGGGGGCGAGTTCTGGGGAGCAAAAGGTGATGTCTGGAGATGATGGGTTATAGAGGGCTTGGTGAGGAATATGGGTATGTTGATGGATGTCGTTAAGGATGATGAGGTTATCTGGTTTTGTAGTACCAGCCCTCTGTCTGTGTCGGGGTTGTCGACAAACCAGGCCGACGTCTTGGCGTTGAAGTCACCACCCAGGATGATGTGTGGGGTGTTTGTGATGTGTTGTAAGTGTGGTCTGTATTCATTTGGTACTGTAGGGGATGTTTGGGGAGGGATGTATGTGTTTATGATGGTTATGTTGGATTTGTTGCCAGTGCGTATTTTAATTGATTGTATTTCTGTTGTGTTATCATTTGGGGGGAGGAGGGATTTGGTTTGTACACTGGTTACTATGTATGATATTTCATTGTGTACCAGGGTGATGAGTCCACCGCCCCCGCCGACAGCCCGGTCTTGTCTGATGGTGGTGAAATTATGAAATGTGGGTGTTTTTTGTGATGTGCGGAGTTTTGTTTCTGAGTTTAGGAGTAAAGTCTGTTGGTGGAGGTAACATAATAAACCATAAGAAGAGCCATTTAACCCCATCTGTACCAGTGATGTGCTTTTCATTATATATTATGCAACTGTATAAGGCAACTATTAGACGATTTTACTGAACTTAGGGAGGACGTCTACCAATTAAAAGGCTACAGACTATCTCAATTAATCCTTTTAGCTACCATATATCCTTCCAAACTACACACAATCGTCTAAATATACCTAGAATACTGTACTATAAACAAGACGTCGCCGGTTAGAAGGGTTTAAGTTTGAATTCTTTTAATTGTAACATTTGAGATCCCATCTGGAAAGCCCGCCAAAAGTGGGCGCTACGGGTGAGACGACCACCGCTTACCTGAGGCCCTACAGAGTTGTTGTTCCCCAAGCTGCCTGGCCGAACAGCCCCAAGGCCCCGAGCAAGGCCAAGACCATAACCGAGCGCCCCCACATAACCCTCCCTGCCTACCACAATAAAAGCCTGGGTGACCGAAGCCACTCCATGGCGGGGAGCTGAGGAGGGCGCAGAAATGCCCGGGAAACCAAAGCCCCACCCAGGGTCCTGTGCCCCTCAGCAATTATGAAGAGAAAGTTGAGGGGAAAAGGAAAAATGTGACGCTTTGGCTTCCAATCTGCATACTTCTAGGTTGGCAGATCGGGAGGTCAATCCACGGAAGAGACGCCGTCACTTGAGATCTAGAAAATATATAAGTAAAAGGAACAGTCAGAGTAAGCTATGGGTATGGCAGAGATGGCTCAGTTCTCATTCTGATAGACCAGCCCATCACCTTCAGAGTTGAGCAGCGTTTGTATTAATCTGTCTATACCCCTGTCATCCATTGTTCTAGTAACTTTCAACATGCAAGAAATGCAAGAGAGTAGCCTTATCATTTAATCCTTTCTCTGTGGGCTTATTTGCGCTATTCAGGGCATATTCAGGCACTCCTGAATGATTAATCAAGTATCTGCATTAAATGAACTGTATTCTGTCGAAAACTAGGCGAAAATAGCTTCAAAATTACACCAGAACGAACTTCGTAGGTGGCGGGGTTCACCCGCAGTGTTGCCATAGACATTCGGGAAAACTCGCTAATTATTAGCACTCCCTCGCTCGGCAACACTGTCGAGACATCCGCGCGAGACCACAGTCTCCCTCAGTGAGCGGCTGGCTGCTCTGAGGGTCGGACGGAGGTCCCTCACGCTCCCGCCCACTGACATTCTATTTCTACGGCTTTTACAGGCTTTTAAAGCCTGGAAATTGCTGTAAATTGCCTATGCGTTCCAGAACGTCACCTTCAGGGAAAGGGTTAAAAAGAAAATAGAGATCAGTGAAAGAATAAAAGTAGGCCAACTCTGATGAAAGACTGTAATGTCGCCTTGAATATTTTGTATGACATTTGCAAACAGAAGGACAAGCTTATGTTGTTGTTGTTGTTGTTGTAATAGCCCCAAGATATCCTGTATGGGAATCCCTCGGCATCCAGGTAGTCCCTGGGGTTGAAACTTACTAGGGGGAGGTAAGGTGTGGTGAGATCCGTTTGTGAAGGGATAGCGGGGGAGGAGGTCGTTGGTCCATGGGCTCGTAGCTTTGGACTGATGTTTCCTCCATCCACAGCCCTTTCTCATGCTTTGCTGTTAATTCGGATGCCACCAAGACTGCAGACGTGAGACTGTAACCACATTCTCTGTGGAAAAAACGGACTTTAAACTTGTATGTATGTACGTGAAGACAAGATGCCAGAGCTGGAAAAGTGTTATTTCTGTTGAAACTATCAGAAGGGTATGCGATTACCGGACCATCGGTTACTGAAAGGGCGAAGGATTTGGTATAATCGCAAGTAGCGGGACCTATATTTTTCTGATATAAAAATGTGGGCATGTGGGAGCATCTGCTGATAGGTATGAGAGTGTGCTTGGTGGAAAAAATTATGGAAGAAGAAATCTAGAAGGCAAATTTATACTGGAATCCTGTGTTGCACCCAACATGGTTGTGTGTAACACTAAGTTAAAGAAAAGGTTGAGTAATCTGATCACATATAGTTCTGGGGGCACTAGCTAGATAGATTACTGTACTTCTTAGTGAGTGGTGATAGGCTGGTCTATCGGAGTGAGAGCTGAGCGATCTCTGCCATACCCATAGCTTACTCTGACTGTTCCTTTTACTTATATATTTTCTAGGTCTGTGACGGTGTCTCTTCCGTGGATTGACCTCCCTACTGCCAACCTAGAGGTTGGCAGATTGGGAGCCAAAGCGTCACATTTTTCCTTTTGCCCCTCAACTTTCCTTTCAAAATTGCTGAGGGGCACAGGGGCTTGGGTGGGGATTTGGTATCCTGGGCGTTTCCGCACCCTCCTTGGCTCCCCGCCTTGGAGTGGCTTCGGTCACCTGGGCTTTATTAGTGGTAAGTAGGGAGGGTTTTGTGGGACAGCTCGGTTATGGCCATGCTCGGAACCTTGGGGCTGCTCGGCCAGACAGCCTGGGGAACAGCAACAACAACTCGGTGAACAGGAAAGACAGGAAGTTTGTTGGAGATGTAAAGGTAATCCGAGTGAAGTATGTATCTCCCATGCCTTCCTTTATGAGCTCAGAGCTGCTCGGCCAGGCAGCCTAGGGAATGACTACTACTACTACTACCACCACCAACACTACCTTACCCCTTATGAGTCAATGTGTTTAAAGTCTGTAGTGTAAAGAAGGTTTACATATGATAACCTTGAAAAAGCCTTCAACACTCTAAACTTTTTCATATTTTGTTCGATTTTATGTTTTATTTTTTGTTTGAACAGAAACAAGACCCAACCCAGTTTATCCAGCTTCATGGTCGTCCTGTGAAGATTCACTTGGACCCAGCAGTGGCCTACGCTGCTGAAGCTCCAGGCAGCATGTGAGTCTCTACGATAGTCACTAAATACAGTCCATCTTTGTAGTATAGCCTGTACCCATCATACACAATTTGCTGTTTCGAGGACATCACTTGCATGTTGCGATTCGCGTATGTAGATACAGTATATAGTTGGTCCTCCGGTAATGCGGCTAATGTGTTCTGGTAACCTCCCGTGTTACCAAAAACCGCGTTACCGAACCCATATGTTTACATGTTAAAGGTACCTTGGTGTTCTGGGGATTTCCACAAAGTCCACTTTTTCTCCATAGAAGCCTATGTTATAATAATTAAATCAATTATAAAGGTTATTTGACATGTGCAATGAGTTGATTTTCCCATTGCAACAACTCTTACCTCTGAATAAATATTTTGTTTAGGCTAGGCAGCTAGGCTAAGGAAGAGTCACAGCAGCAGCGACATATTTATATAGAAGCTCTGAAATCCCGCCATCATATTTCTCACCTCACACAATAACTACACATTGTAGGGTGTTCTAGTCTTCACCCAAAGCACTGCAACAACCATGTCTTCATCTGGTATGCATAAACACTTGGTTAGGCCATTTATTTGCAGAGATATGAGCATCGGTAAATTAAGAAAATCGTAGCTTCGGAATTCCCGCCTAACTCGCCGTCTTATTATTTCTCACCTCACACAATAACTACACAATGTGAAGTGTTCTAGTCTTCACCCAATGCACGGGAACGATCATATTTACCTCTGGTAGGCATAAACACTTGGTTAGGCCATATATTTGCAGAGATATGAGCTACGAAAGTCGGGAGTAAAGGTTCGGCGCCCAGCGGGACCCCGCGCCAGTGTAAGTATTGACTATTTGGATATTTTGGATATTTGGGGTGTACCGCGTGCAAACAAACACGCGTTACCGGAGGACCAACTGTATATTAAAAACCATGCTAGGTTTTGAGCCAAACCCCAAATTCTGCTTGTTTTTTTTGCCCCTATTTTGCTATACCGGTATATTTTTGTAATTAGTATTTTATAACTTCCTACCTCCCTTTTTTGTGAACATTAATAATTGTTGTTTGGGCTCTTTATAATCTTTAATGGAATTGAAAAATATAATATCCTACCAACTCACAGCTAAGCAAAATGACAGAGTCAATTAAATATATTCCCAGATAGGCCTATAGTCATTATATAATTATGGATGTGGTCTGTCACCTTGGGAAAAAAATCCCAGGTCAGTGGAGTGAATCTTAGATCAAGTTCATAATTTTACAATTTCAAATTATTTTCAGCAAACTATAGTCTGTGTGCAGTATATTGTATCAAAATGAACACTAAAATTATGTAATGAAGGCTAAAATAAATGTTAATACTTCAGGATGCCCTGGCGAGGTGATAGTGACTCTATGATCGACCGGTTTGACATGAGAGCCCACCTGGATGCTCTGCCACCTCCCTTCCATGCCCTCTCTAAACCCACCGCTGAGGAGGACTGGGAGGAACGGCAGGCCAACTACGAGAGATACCGCATACTCATTCAAAACAACTTCTTAGGCAGTAAGTTTGAAGTGTATTGTAATTACAAATTGATTGTTTCACTCCAATTACGAATAATGCCACATATTCAAATTACAGTACTTATAAGTCAGTAAGTTTTTCTGTACAGTACCGTGTTTCAAGTGCTGCACAGTGCAGTACTGCACCATGGTTCGTGACTAATTTGGTACCGTGAAATAGGCGCAAAATTTGAATTCGTGAAAGTAGAGGCATTGAACATATGGGAAATATGGTAATTGGTTCTATCCTCATTAAAAAAATCCCCCCCAAAATATATTTTCCTATAAATACCTCCGTTTAGAACAAACCACTGCCCCTTCTTGGGGGCACGAGAACCTGGGAATGGCTTCGTGGACATGGCCTTCCTTTGGGACTCAGAGGGCTGTTCAGCCAGGCAGCCTAGGGAACGACATCAACAACAACAACAACAACAAATAGGGTGGTCAGCATGGAAGTAAAGAAGTCCTTGCATTATAGTGTGGTAATCCCGACATTGATGTACGGGAGTGAAGCATGGATGTTGTTGGAGAGACACAAACCAAGAGTGAGAGGGGTGAAAATTAGTTAATTGAGAAGTGCTTGCACAGTTACATGGAGGGATAGACAGGCGAATGATGAAGTACGAGAGCGGTGTGGCGTGGATGTAGATGTGCTGGAAAGGATGAAAAGGAATATCTTGAGATGGTTCGGCCATGTGGAATGCAGAGGTGGGCGCGCTCCGGTGGGACCGGTAATGCGGCAGCGCTCCGCGCTCATCAGACATAAGGTAATGCGGCAGCGCTCACGCTCTCCTTTTGTCAGCAGACCCGATGCGCTTCCCGCTCCGTGCTCCGCACTCCCAAAAATAGGTATATAAAAAACAAAACAAACAAAACAGCTTCTAGAAGTTATTTAATTATTTACCTTTGTCCTTCACTTTGTCCTTTGTCTTTCACTTCACTAAATTCCAAGAATTCAAAACATTAAAAAAAACTCAAGTCATGGTGTCTTTCTGAAGTTTAACTGTTTAAGTTTCTCACTTTCTCAGTTTCTGTTATTCGTTATGTCATATCAATGAATCAAATGTCAATGATATGATATGATTGATATAATTGCAAATGTCAATGATATGATATGATTGATATCATTGTGAGTTTGTGACATTGTGACTGTCCATTGGTATCTATGATATGACATAAAGAATTACAGAAACTGTCCAAACTGAGAAACTTAAACAGTTAAACTTATCAAGCTAACAAGCCTAACAATACAATAACAACAATACAACATGATTACATTGATTAGTATTTACTATTTAGTTGATTACATTATTAAATGAATAATAATTTAATATCATAATATCATTAATAATTTAATATGATTTGATTATATTATAATTATTGGACCCGTCCAAGCTGTCCACAGACACTCAGACAGTCAGACAGGCTCGGGCTATACCACTGCCAGACTTACCCTTAGGCCCCTTCGTAAGCTGTAACTTGCCCGTAAGGTTTACTTTGCGTTAGAAAAAAAAAAAAAAAAAAAAAAAAAAAAAAGTTAACAACTGTAACACTGTCAGTCTGTCACTATCATAGTATCACTTTATCACAGTTCACTAACACTGTGGGTAACACCGTACGAACGATACGATGACTTTACACGATAATGACATTCTTGTACCTGTTGTTGACAGGAAAAATTGCCTCTGGAGCGCCAGAAAGGAACGCGAATTTCTAGCTGCGCTCCCCGCCTGCACTCCGATTTCAGAATTTTGCCGCTCCTCGCTCCGCGCTCCTCTATATTGGTAATGTGCACCGGATCGCAGAGCGCACCTGCCCACCTCTGGTGGAATGTATGCGAAGCGATAGAATGAATAAGAGAGTGTACGATAGTGAAGTGGAAGGACAAAGAGGGAAAGGCAAACCTAGAGAGAGGTGGAAGGATGGAGTTAAGAAGTATATTCATGAAAGCGGTGCTGGATGGGAGGAGGGGCGTCAATTAACTGGGAACAGAGGTGCATTAGGGTGATTCGTTCGTGGCCATCCCTTCGAGGATCACGGCGTCCAACAATATATAGATAATTTGTTCTTAGCAACATATAAGTACTGTATTTGTATTCAACTTAAAAACTACTTTTCAGATTCATTGAGACCATTTTGTATAATTGTAGGCCCCCTATTCTATGTATAGTATCAATCATTGTTTATCCTATTTTCGTCAAAGAATACAAATTCTGCACCATATCATTGAGACAATCTTAATTAGTGTATTGAGTGTATAATATCAATAATTATTTATCATATTTCAGTCAGAGAAGAGAAATTTCTCCACCAAATCCGTTTAGAAGAGCAATTCGGTCCGATCGTAAACAAGGCTATAGAGGAGGAGAAGAAGGCCCTGGCCCCCAAGAAGGCTGCTATTGCCTTCACCTACACTGAGGAGGATGAAGACGAGAAGGAGGAGAACCATCAGGCAGGACCCAGCACCACCAACACCGGTACCGACCAGGCCAGCCATGACGCATCAGAGGAAACACAAGACGGATCAGACGAAGACAGTGATAGTGACATTGATCTTGGTAAGAAGGAAGTGTGGACTAAATGTGTAGTATCTACTTTTCTTTGCTGAGACTCAAGTGTCTGAAGCAACTGTCAGCAGCCCCAATTGGCTTTCTGTGGTGGTGTAATGGTTAAGGTGTCTAAAAAATCTGTGTGTGATAACCCGGGTTCGAATCCTGGTGGATCACATACATATATGCTTTCATTAATTTCATTGGAGGTGTTTGGTGTTGTGGTGAAATTAATAAAAAATAGATTATAACATTGGAGCGGGAGGGGGTCCTAGGAAAATATTTGTGGGGGTCCCTCCCCCATTACCCTCACAATTATTAAGGGGTTATTTTAATTTCAATGCTTCCAAGACCTAATTTCTCCATCTATCTACCCGTCACAATCTGCCACACGACTATTGCTTACTCTTGAACAATATACAAGTCAACCCTTTATCTTCTCTCAATATTCTTGGCATTTCTTTTTCTTCAGGCCTTTCTTGGAAAGATAATGTTACCACTCTTGCTAAAAACAACTTCCCTGAAGTTAGGTGTGCTCAACCGTCTCTGTGGGTTAAATTACTTCAAGCTATGTGTGTCCAGACATTTTTACTCTTTTAATGTACCTTGAATATGGCTCTCTATCACTCCTTTAACTTTGAGAAAGACACTTGTTACAGGCAGCTTTGCCCTTATCTCCTTTATACACATAGACAAAAAAATATGTATATATATATACTATATTATAGGTTTGATTCCCAGAGGGAAGTAGAGAAAACCTAATATTTAGTAGGGGCCCCGGAATCATTGACGATGTTGCCTATTAGTATAATAGTCTCCATTCAACACCCACGTCAGTCATTTGAATCAACCGCCGCGAGGAAGAACAGAGTCATTCATCATAAGTGCAACGCTACTTCTCTTATGGTATCGTCATAGATTGGATACCCACTACGAAAAGACTTCTTAAAAAATAAGAGAAGAAAAAAGGAAAAGATTAAATAATTTAATCAAAGTTATAACACGCTTCCCACTTCGGTGGATTTCTTGCGTTGTGGCTTCTTGCCGCTTCTCGCCAAGCGCACCATTCGTCCTTCACTGATATGTCAAGATATCAAGCGAATGGGAATGGGATGGCTGGGAGGGCCTTCATCGTCAATGATTCCGGGGCCCCTACTAAATATTAGGTTTTCTCTACTTCCCTCCGGGAATCAAACCTATAAGTTAATAGTGGCCCCTCCATCATTGACGATGTTGCCTGAATTCCCAAGACTGGAGGGGGACATTCGCATCAATATCTCAAAACCTCCAAACCCGCAAGGTATAGTCAAGAATTTGTATAACAGAATAGCTATTTTATTGTTTGCATACAATATAGAAAAATTAAAAAAATATTAAAGAGTGTGAGCAGTGCGTTGCTTCGAAGAAGACCTGCTCGAAACAGGTTCTCATACATGAGATACTGTTGGAAATCGTGATAAGAGGAGCTAATACAAAACTCCCTATCACTCTTTTCAGATTTTACACTATACATAGTTTATTATCTGGTAAAATAAATATAACTGAGTCCCTTGACCAGTTTTAACACTCACCCAGCTATCCCGATGCCTTTCGGATAGCCAACCTTAACTTATACATAAAACATAATCTGACTAGCTTTACATAGCTTGTTTCTAAACGTAACTTAGCTCTTACACCTTTCTTAAGGGAGCTTAAATTTATCTCTTAAAATAATTAAGGATTCAAATTAACATAAAATCTAGAGCTTCTAGCTCTTAACTAAAAGTCATGCTCAGGCTTCTGCTCGGCGGAAGCACCGCCTGGACTTCTACCCGGCGTAGCAGTGTGATTCCGGCGAGGGGGGCTTTAACCTTAACCCTTAAAAAGCGGCACGCAACATAAGTCGAGTTAAAGAAACTGGCAAAAAAAGGGTGAAAATCGAGTGAAAATGGGTGGAACAGTAATGAACCATACGTCCGACATCTGTGGCCTCCCGGCCCACACTAACTCCAGTTCCCCCACCGCACGGGAGGATGACAGTGTGACCAATAGTTCGCTAAAAGTGAACAATGTAGCAAAATCAGCTAAACTTCCATCTTTGAGGTAACACTGTCAGTGCTCCACGAGTGCTACGTAGCTGTATGTGGTGTCATTGTGTAGCGATTTCCACCTAGTTTTCGGCACAATACAGTTCCTTTCATGCTGATGGTTGATATAGCAGTCAGAATGACCTGAAAAGGCCCAAAACGGCCACAGACCACCTGCTAGACTAGGGTTAAGGTGTACTGGGATACCCTCATCCCCCCCCCCCCCCCTTTTCATAGCCCATATATTGGCCGAACTATCACATAACCTAAACAGCCCAACTACCGTGAAAAAACCTACGCCGATAACAAAAGTAGTGAAGAGAGAGTGTCTCAAGAGTGTGTCTAAGAGAATAAAAAAGAGTAACCTACTATGAGGTCGTTCGGAAAAGTACCGAAGTTATTATTACCAAGGCTGGGTAGAGTTCACTCTCTTTTCACTAAGAAAAATGCTCAGGTTGAAAACCTGAGAGTGGCTAAATAGATACAAAAGACAAAGAAGTTCGCTGAACTTCCAATTATGGATCAAATAGTACCTAAGGAATGTCATATTGTGTTTGTTAGAAAAAACACGGTAATACGCCGGAGGAGCTCGCCTGCCACTATAATGTACCGCAACTCGCCGGCCACATCATGCCGGGGGAGTGAGGTCCGCCGGCATAAACCGAACTTGAGACGGAGTGTAGCCTACCAAGTACAATCGCGCTAAGAAGTCATGGCTCACTTTTTCTAAGGATCGGACAATAGTTCCCAAATCTGGCTACCGCTGGCAACTCTCCACTGCCCCTCGGAGCCCGGTCGTTTCCTAATAATTGTTATATGTGCGATTAGTTTGCTTGGGAAACAGATTAACTTGCTCATGTAGTAATGTACACCCTATGTGGTGGATTGTGTTCTTTTATTTAATAATTTTCATTTTAGTAAGCGTTGTTTCCACATAGCGATTTTGATAATTTAATTTGACTTTATATTGTCCTTGTCCCAATTTTGGTTTGTTTAGTTTGCAAGTTTTACATTTTAATTTAAACAATAGGTCTTTGGATATTCCCAATAATTGGCCTACAGTAGAATCTCGCATCCCACGATTTATTGGTACCGAAATATTACCGTGGGACCAGAATTCGTGGGATGCAGAGTATTAAAGTAATGGAGAAAATTACAAAAGTACTGGAGGCTATCGTCGGGCGACTATTGACCATCACTTTACATGCCAATAATCAAAAGTAAGTTGCTTTAACCCTCCAGCCTCGGCTACGCATTCTATAATACCGGTATATCCCCAAAACCTGGGGGATTTGGCCGAAAAAAACGTCTCGCCTAGGCTACCGTATCTTTGTTATTTTGACTGCTTCCGCATTCCCACGCATCCCCAAGCGTAGATGTGTTTCGTTCCTGTAGAATGGCGTTGAGTAGAGCTCTCTAAGTCAACTGGTTCAGTTGTGATGACGATTTCCGTGGAGAGAACCTTGTGGCGATGTCAGCCACTTTTCACTACTTAACAATAACACAGCCACACACGAACAAGCGACGCCTTACCAGCTGTTGTTTACATGCGTCAGACGGACGCCTTTCAAAACAAGCTTACAGGCTTTCAAGCTGCTATGAAAAGAAAGGTAAGTAAAACACAAACAAAAAACTTAGAAAAGTTGATGAGGTGATTATTGTGATGGATGTGGTGATAGACGGGAGGCGGATGTTAGATACCACCCTCCATGGCCCCACTCTCGTTCTCCGTCACCCCACCGTCGCCGCCAAAGCCGTGGGAATCGTGTGGTTTTTCGTGGGATGAGAATTCAGGTAGCCATTGGATAGTACCGTGGGATGCGTAATCGTGGGATCGAAATGTGTGAGATGCGTGACTCTACTGTACTTAGAAAATTAACCTATTTATGCCCTCCAATTTTGATTTATGTTGAAGTTTGAATAAATATAAGTAATGTTTGTTTACAATATCTTTATAGAATAATGAGAGTAATTAATTTACGTGCGCAATCTAGCATGTTGCACTCCCAGGCCCGTAGGAACGGTAGGATATTCAGCGACCGAGTCAGTCATTGTCAGGATATGGGGGGGAGTATATCTCTTTGCGTTTATTTTCACCTTTGTCCTTTTACACTTGCCTTTCCATCTTCCGTTTTTATATGGGTCTCCCTATGGGTTATTATATATTCTAAAAGTAAAAATTCATCGTTTGTCTATACAAATTACAAGCTATTCTCGAGTATTCAAGCTTTCTTCCAAAATATACTGGAGACCGCTTGTTTTTCAGGCAGACTGTTGTCCCACATAGAGAATAAAATGTGGAAAAAACAATCTGTTATATGTTTATTTATGTGATTTATTGACACTTATGATTTGAATATTACTTTTATCTGTTGGTTTTAATTTTATGAGATACTTTTCTCCCAGTATTGTTGGTTTAAAAAGTAATACAAGCATTAAGAGACTTGCTTCACATTTTAATCCTGAATCTAGTGAGCGAAATACTACGAGTTTCAAATTTTTTCGTTCGGGTTAGTCTCAACTTTCGTATTATTTGGTTTGCTCTCACATAATGAGATAAATATATTGCAACAATACTTGTATATGGTGTTTTTGGTATCGTTTCCTTCAATACAGTTCTCCCCGATGTGTAATATATGAATACAGTAGAGCCTCAATAGTTGCCAGATAGCACTTTCTGAACAAAAGGTACTGGGAATCGAGTCATGACTTCTTAGCGCGATTGTACATGTTATTACCCTGAAACAATTTTAATTCTCGGGGCATGAGCAGCTCAGTAATCCCGGGACTGAAACAAACATGACAGGCACCGGCACTAGAACTAATAGAGTTTTCCCATGCTAGAATAAGAAGGGCTATAGAAAAAATGAACAGAAGTAAGTCACCGGGACCGGATGGGATACACCCAAGAATCATAAAGGAAGGAGGGGAGATGTTAGTAGAGCCATTGAAAATGTTATTTGAGGTATCGTTTAATACAGGACAAATCCCGATGGACTGGAGAGAGGCGAACATAACAGCTATATTTAAGAAGGGAAAGAGAAATGACCCAGGGAATTATAGACCAGTCAGTTTGACAAGTATTGTGTGTAAACTAATGGAAACGGTAATTAGAGAAGGAATAATGGATCATATGAAGTCAAACCAACTTTTCAGTGGGAGACAGTTCGGATTCTTGCCGGGGAGGTCGACGGTACTACAGCTAATTAAGGTGGTAGATGATTGGATGCAAATTCTAGAAGATGGTGATGTAATAAACGTGGTATATTGCGATTTTATGAAGGCCTTCGATAAGGTCCCACATAAAAGGTTAATAGAGAAAGTTAGAAGCTATAAGATAGGGGAGAAATGTGTGAAATGGATAGAAGCCTTCCTGAAAGATCGGAGACAGAGGGTACTGGTGAATGGAATAGGCTCGGGGTGGAGGGAAATTACAAGTGGGGTACCTCAGGGATCTGTGTTGGGACCACTGCTGTTCGTTATATTTATCAACGACTTACCTGAAGTTATAACTAATGGAAGTGAGGTATACCTGTATGCGGATGACACTAAGCTGTATAGAAGAGTGAGGAGTAAGGAAGATATGGGTTTGCTTCAAGGAGATGTGGAGGGCATGAAGGGATGGTCTGAGCATTGGTTAATGCCTTTTCATCCAAAAAAATGCAAGTACATGCGGATTGGGACCAGCAAGATAGACAAGGTAGGATACAGTATGTATGAAGCGATGGAGGAAGTGAATGCAGAAAAGGATATAGGAGTAGTGATAGACAATAAGTTAAATTTCTCAGAACATTTAGCAGAAAAGATAAACAAAGCCAATAGAATTGTAGGGCTGATAAGGCGGACATTTGTGTCACTTGACAAAGAAATCTTCAGGAATCTCTATACAGCACTGGTTAGGCCGCACCTGGAATATGCGAACCAGGTGTGTGCTCCATATATGGTAAAGGATATAGAAGCAGTGGAGAAAGTGCAGAGGAGAGCTAGCAAGCTGGTACCAACGTTGAAGAACGCGGGCTATGAGCAGAGGTTGAGGACACTGGGGCTTCCGACTCTGGCATATAGGAGAAAGAGAGGGGATATGATAGAGACTTTTAAGATAGTGTCAGGAAAGTACGATGAGGATGTGTGTGAAGGTATCTTCTTGATGCGGGAGGGAACAAGAACGAGAGGACACTCTAAGAAAATTTACAAAGAAAGAAATAGGCTTGAGAAGGCAAAGAACTCATTTTGTGATAGTGGTAAATGAGTGGAACGCACTGCCCCAGTATGTAGTCGATTCCGAATCAATAAGGGAGTTTGAAAGTAATCTTGATAAAGCATGGAGAAGACACGATTTGAAGTTTGATTATAAAACAAAAATACAGAATAGTAAAAATGTTGCGTCTGCTACCGCCGCCGCCAACACCGTGAACGACCGCAGCAGTGCAAGTACTGGTACTGAGCTTGATACACAGGCATAGTTTGCCTTTTTCCAGAGGATCTACTGTAAGAAACTGTAAGAAATTACTGAAAACAACAATTACCCATTAGAGAACTGCGGTCTCTGAGTATGGTTTCTGTGGTCGTCGCCACTCTTATTTCCCGAAAGGGATAGTTAATAGACTGCCGGCTGTAGAACAATAATTTGAAGCCCGGAAAAAGGGGAAGGGCTGTGCTGACAAAATCTGCCCTTCTCGGAAGAACGGATTTGATCTGAGACCGGTTCGTACCCTGCTAGGGGTTACCCGAGGCAAGCAGTACTCCCTTCCTTGTATGACTAATTGTTAGTATGAAAAAACTGTAACTGAGAACTTAAACCTTCAAGAGGGCCCTCTCGCCGGGTCCCTTTGATGGTGGTGTCCTATGTGGGCCGAAGCCATGGAAAAAACTGGAAGCTAGCGGCGGAGAAAAACATCGACCGGTTGCTAGTCTATTCCACATACTGCGTGAGGGGGTGGGATGTGCGCCGGCACATGAACCCTTACGTGAGACTGGCTAGGGGTTCAAAATTTTGAGGAGAGCTTAGTTTTGTAAATTGTTAGTTTCCTAGAATCGACCTGAGCTGCTCATGCTGCTGGTGACAGGAACAAAAAACCTCTTACCCACGTACACACAAGTCAAAGAGTCAGGCCTCCAGGGACAAAAGTTAAGGGGGGACTAAGACACCAGTCCCCTGCTAATGGAATAGAACCGAGTCTTCTCGTCTAGGCGAGAGCAACAAAAAATGTCTTCCAAAAAACTAAGATCCAGGCCAATCCGCCGTGGCGTTCCGGCCTGGAGTCCAGAGCAAACTGGTAATGCAGAAAAAAAAAAACTCCACGGGGCCTGACTTGCCCTTGTTGTGTTTACGAGTAAACAAATGAGATTAATATGTACTTAATTGGGAGAAAACATCACAGTTCAGACCTAGGTGAACCAGCAACTATCTGGCTCCCCGATAGGAGTAGTTAGTGTCCCCTTGATATGCGCCCCCTAGCATAAAGCAATGTACATCATCGGAGAGGTAGTAATGGCTAAGATCAGGGACATTTGTTTGAGTGGCCCTAAATCACTAGTAACCCCCAATAGCTGATGGCCAGCCACCGGCGGACGTCTATCTCTTCGTTTGGCTCGGGAATTACCTACCCGTGTAAGGATTCGAGTGGGGTCTTAACCAAAATCTTTTTGGAGTGGTCTGAATTTTTGGCACAAAATGTCTGATGAGCTAACTAGTGTTTTTTGCATGGTGAACCTCCCGGTCAACCTCTATGGAAGGTTTACTTGCTTCACCCTTGGTTGTCTATACCGGCTTCGGAGAGTCCTTGTGACCAGCGTGGTCTGGTAACCGTCCGCCGGGACGCAGTCCGGACTTTGAATGAGAGCAGAGAGTTTTAGGCGCGGCCCAAGTGCGGTATACACAATTCCCCCTCGATACCTTGTGCCCCAGCCAGGCCTTAACCCTCCAGCCCCGGGCACTCTAGCTCGCGACTGTGCTGCGGTACCGGGTGTTTTGACGATCTTTGGGCTATGTTAACTCCTCTGTAATTCAATGAATATGGCATGTAATGTTATGAATAAAAAAAAAAAATGTTCCACAAACCTTCCTCTGTAGAATGGCGTTGAGTAGAGGTCTCTAGCCCCTCTGGTTGCATAATGGTGAGCGCGGGAAGACGAGTGCTTTTCGGCGGAAAATTCTTCCCGCGTTCGGATGCGTCGCCACGGCTACGACGCACCTAGCCGCTCGTCGCGCCAAAGTATTTATCTCCCTTAGACGACTTTAGTGTTTGATATTGAGAATGTGATGTTTATTTGATATTTTTATAGTTATTTTGAGGCCAATTATATAAAGTATGTTTATTAGGGTATCACTGTCACTAATATTGCTCATTATCACTCGATACCGTACATTTTATTAGTAATTAAGGTAGGTTATTGTTATATTAGGCACTGATTATTCGTTATTACAGGTTTATTATACTTTGGCCATCAAGTATTGTGTCTTGTGTCACTTTCACTTTGATAAATATGCTTTAGAGAGTGTCACTGTCACTGATAATGCTCATTTTCACTCGATACCGTACATTTTATTAGTAATTGAGGTAGGTTATTGTTATATTAGGCACTGATTATTCATTATCACAGGTGTTTATTATACTTTGGCCATCAAATATTAGGTCTTGTGTCACTTTCACTTAGTTATATGCTTTGTAAACATTTTATATACAATTTATTGTCTTTTTTCACTGATTTATATATTTCTATAGGTTCTAATCATATGAATGTCACTTATTATATACGTATGTGTCACTTTCACATATTATTATGGTGTAATTGTATTTGTATCAATTTTCTCATAATACATGACTTTTGTATAACAATAAATTGGTTTACTTCCACTTTTTGCCTATATATATATACTGTACATATTGTCATTTTCTTTGGCACTTTCACTATGATTATTAGAACTCCTGCTTGGAGTGGTAATCAAAGAAGCACCCTATAGCACAGAGTGCCACCTTGCACTCCACACACTCCATGGTGGACTTTTTACCTGACCTCGCCCTCAGCCTGCTGTTGTAGCAGACATGGCACCGCTTCTGCTGCGTTCTTCCTGATTCATTCTGAGGGAGGGAAACAAGCCTGTGCCTATTCATGTAATATGCACACTGCAAGCGGTCAGTAATGGCGGGCCCAGGATGTGCCACTGCCCTCTGTGGCGTACCATACTTCTCCAGGAGCTCCGTCAACACCTGCTTTTGGAACCTCCGCAGGCTATTGAACTTCATGGGTGTGTTCACATTCCGAAGCTTGTATATATTGTAGGCATTCAGAACTGACATGTCCACCATATGCAGAAAGAACTTTTTGTACCATCTGCACGAGGTACGCAGGCAGTCAATGAAGCCTATCTGCATGTTGGACTTGTCCACCAGCCTCATGTTGATGTTGTAGTCCAGGACAGCATCGGGCTTGGTCACCCTGGCCTGGGTGCGGCGACCCACCTTGCCAGTCTCCACCATTTCCCCCTTGTGGATGGTGCTCAGGAGGTTGACCTTCCGCTGGTCGTGCCAGTGGATAGCCAGAATGGGCCCCGACTTCTTCCTGAACACATCACCTTTTTTAGTCTTTGGAGGGAAAGGTGGCATGCCCTTCCTTTTCCCTCGTACTGTGCCTACAGTCCCCGTCTTGCACTCATGCAGGTACTGTGAGAGAGTGGGGTACGTGTAGTAATTGTCCGTGTAGAGGACGTGATTCTTGTGAAAGTAGCGGTCCATCATGGCTTGCACCTCTGCTCCGCCAAAGCCAATGAGGGGGTCCACAAGCACGTCCCCTTCCTTCCCGCTGTATACCAGGAAGTCCGGGACATAGCCAGTTTGGCAGTCGCACAGCACAAAGAATTTTATGCCAAAGCGATGTCTTTTTGAGGGGATGTACTGCCGGAAGCTGAGTTTTCCCCGGAACAGCACAAGAGACTCATCAATGACGACCTTGCGGAAGGGCTTGAAGTAGGAGGTGAAGCGTTCTCGCATCACCTCGTACAACGTCCTAACCTTCCACAGCTTGTCTGGGAGGTGGACGTCAAGGTTGGTGACAAGATGGAGCGCTGCGAGAATATCAAGGTACCGGTCGCGAGACATATATTTCCCGAAGGTAGGGGTGGATATAAGATCATTGGTGATCCAATAGTCAGGCAACCTATGCTTCTTGACATGAGGCATTAGCATGGTGAGTGCCAGGAACACCATGAACTCGTCATGAGTCACGTCAGTCCACTGCCTCATGTGGCCCTTGGTCACCTTGCCCATAAAGTGGACCTGGAATTGGTGCTGCTTATTTGTCTCTTTGACAACATACCCTACCACCTCCTCATCAAAGAAGGCCTCAAATAGTTCATGTGGTGGAGCATTGGGGCCTGCAGGAAAATTTGGGGTAATGCCTGAACCCTCCAGTACCTCATCAAAAGCTGGCACATCAGGGTTGTATCCATCCCCATCAACTACGTCTTGCCACTGAAAAACGTAGAATGGGTCTTGTCTACGCTGACGAGGAGCTCCAGCTGGTGGCCCAGCACGCCCACGGCCAACTCGGGAGGCGCGCGCCATAGGGCGGCCAGGGCGTCGGCCAGGGCGGCGGCCAGCACGATGGCCAGCACGATGGGCAGCACGACGCCGGGCCAAGCGGATGGGTCGAGGGTCGTCGATGTCCATATAGTCATCGTCAGAGTGGTCATCTTGCCCTGACGGTGGACCTATGTAATCATGGCCAGAGTCTTCAGAGATGTGCCCTTCATCATCAGTGGCCCCCACATAATCTGGCGGGGAACGAGTGATGCGTGGGCGGCGTGCGGGTGGGTGAGGTGGGGAAGGAGTGGCAGGTGAGGCTATGTCCCCCCGAGGTCCTGGGCTCCTTGGCCTGCGACGAGTGACAGAAAGTAATGCTTCACTGTCACTAGGCCTAGGTATTGGTGATGCGAGCTCAAATACTTCTTCAGGAAGACATGTTGAAGGCAGGAGAGGTGGGGAGGACCGTGGGGAAAGTTGCGGGGGCGTATGGCTGGGGCGGGCAGGGGTGGACGCCGCGGGAGCCTCGAACAAAACTCGCTTACTTTTCTTTCCTTTTTTGATATATTTGCTGCCTTTCCCCTTTTCGGCAGCAGTATGTCTCCTGTCAGGGGACCTAGGAGGCAAATAGGCTGAAAGTGGGGGATCCTCAACCCTTGGCAGTGGTGGGGAAGAATGCGGGGCACCCGGGTCATCCGGGTCATCTTGGGTGGCGTGGGTAGATAAGGGAGACAATGGCGGGCGAGAAGAATCACCACGCTCACCCTCACTCACAGCCTCATCCTCACCAAGTATTTTGGCTTGTTCCCTAGCTGCCGCGGCCGCCTTTTCAAGTATTTTCTTCTTATATAAGTGTAACTTGAAAGGCGATTTAGCTGGCGAAGGGCTTGGGGTCGTGTCACTCATGCGAAATTTGGTGAGTGACCTTGTACTCTCCCACTCACTCACTCTCTCAAGTTCACCGTCTGTAGGTAAACCAGCTTCCTCAAAAACTGGTACATCACCTTCATCACTCTCATGTTCTCTCGTAAATCCCAGGAATTGCTCTTCTTTGTCACTCTCATGGCCATAATCACTCGACTTATAATTACTGGAGTCGTCACTGCCTTCATCATCAACATTATGCTTGGCATCAGCACGCTCATAAAGTCTCAATGTCGTCTCAATACCTCCGGGAGATAACACATTTAGGCGATGGCATCGGGGTAAGGCGCGACGAACTAGCACGGGCGTCGTAGGAAGCACGGTATCGGACACAGCGGAATCACTATTTGGCGTACTGTCCATGATGGCGTCGGGGTAGATACTGTTGTTGTGGCGTAGTTGACGCCTGGTGGCGCCACCTACCCTCCCACGATACCAAAAATTTACGCGCGGCATTCGAAAGCACGCACGCAAGAAATGGGCGGGTTGCGCGGGCCGAGTTTGTTATGGGCGTTAACCCTTCCTACCCGGGCTGTCTTGCCCAATGACGGTCGCCCCTACCCGGGCGAAATGGCTGAAAAACGTCTAGGCCTAGGCTACCGTATTTATGTTTATTTTCACTGCTAGAACTTTCCCACTCATATATAATCGTAGTGCGGTTTTCAATCTGTATTTTGGCGTTGAGTAGAGCTCTGTAAGTCAACTGGTTCAGTTGTGATGACGATTTCAGTGGAGCAAATATTGCAGAGATGTTGCCAATATGGGGGCTTTTCAGACACTAATTTCGTCTGACGTCAGAACAATAACATTGAAGAGTCTTCTCCTTCTTGTTTTCGGAGGTGCGGTGACGCAACGCTTGGGTTTGTTGACATACGTCGTACGCACAGCGTTCAGACCAAGCTTAATTAGGCTATTAAGCTGCTGCCTTAGGTAAGGCATACCGGGTAGCGGCCCTTCTTTCGAGCTGTCCTTACCTAAGGCAGACCGGGTAGGAAGGGTTAAAGAGCCCTTCCGGGGTGTAGGGGTTAAGGAGAGAGGAGGAGAAAACAGGAATTTTTTGAAAATGGGGAAACCGACCCCCATTAGGAAAAACGACTCGAGGATTTGTAACTCCTGTGATTTGTTAAAGTTCAACGTCCGGCGATCGCCGGCCATCAAGTGCATGTAAAATCCAGAGTTATTTACTTGGGAGACCCTTTGCTCCCTTGAAGCATCATTCTTACGTCTCTCTGTGTCTGAGGATTAACTGTAGTTGCCGTCAGAACCGGAGAGAACACAACTCTATAGTAAACGTTCACCGGTAACCCCTGTACCATACTGAGTCTGAGTCGCTGCCTTGCTCCGACTGCCTCAAATAAGGCTGTCCGGATGTCTAACAAGGATTGTGCCGGATGCGGTAGAAGATATTGCTGAAAAGCTTTGACTATTTCTGCCCTTTGCCTTGGTGGATTGGGGATTGGGGATTGGGGATTTTTTTTTTTTTTTTTTTTTAAAGAGACAATGAACGGAGGAAGGAAAAACACAGATAAAACAAAAAGGTCCATGTGCCTAAAGGCATCCTCCATTCATAAAATGTTTGTAACAACTGGATTTAAACTTTTGTAGATTGTAAGTTTGTGGAAAGCAACTCGAGGGAAGTGAATTCCAAAGAGTAGTAGTTCTAGGGATAAATGAATTTTGATAAGCAGAAGTTCTGCATTGTGGAGGAGAAAGTGTAAATTCATGGGCGCTCTCAGCTGCCCTAGTTCTACGGGGAAAGATGTGGAGAGGCGGCACAATTGAAGCAAGTTCCTCGGAACAATTGCTGTGAAAATATCTGTAGAATAATGCAAGGGATGCAACGTTTCTTCGTATGGATAATGTAGGAAGGTCCTGTGTGATTGCAGGGTTATTGATTAATCTAATTGCTTTATTTTGAATTTTGTCCAACTGCCTCAATGCAACCACTCCACTTCCACTCCACAGAGGTGAACAGTAATCCATCTGAGAACGCACATGACTTTTATATATTACGGCCAACTGCTCGTCAGTGAAGAATTCTCGAACTCTGTACAGGAGTCCCAGTTTTTTAGAGGCATTCTTAGCAATGCTTCTAACATAATGTGTTAGCCACACCTACTGGGGTTGTCTACAGGAGGGAAGGAGGGAAAGGGCAGATGAAGATGAAGAGACTGAGGGAGATGGAAGAGCACATAGAACACCTCGAGCACCTCCTGGCCTCCCAAGAGTGGCCAATACATCCCGAAGACTATTAGGTACACATAGTACTCCAAACAATCCCTCCCCAATCTTGTTTGCAAATATCCAAGGCCTAAAAAATAGAACCACGAACAAAGTACCATTTATTAGGGGCCTGCTAGAAGAAGGAAACGCTATATTTGCGGCTCTCACAGAAACTCACATTAAAGACCAGGAAGATAGTGAGGTATGGATTCCTGGTTACAACCTACATAGGGCGGACAGAACGCATAGATCACATGGAAGTGTAGCCTTGTACATACATGACTCACTGATATGTACTGAATTCCTAAATAACAGTAATGAAGTGGTGGAAATACTTGGAGTTAAAATAGAATCCCTAAATTTAGCAGTTATTGTTACATACAGGCCTCCAGACTCATCCCGAGAAGAATTCAAACCCAGCTCAACAAAATAAAATCAGAAGTGGAAACCCTGGGGAACCCAACACCAAATATTATATGGCTAGGAGACTTTAACCTACCAAACATTAAATGGAGACAACTAGAAAACCAGTTAGTGGCAAATAACACCGGAGAAGCAAATACTAATACGAGAGAGCTTTTTGAACTTTGTGATTTTTTTAGTCTTACCCAACATATTGCTGAACCCACACGGGAAAACAATATCTTAGACCTGGTCTTCACTAACAACGACTCTCTAGTACACAGCATTAACATATCGGACACAACATACTCAGATCATAAATTAATTGAGATCAAAACAACCTTAGAAAGTGTACAGACAACCTCAGAATCGAGAACAAAAACCGGCCCCTTCAGTAAATTTAACTTCAATAACAAAAACATTAGGTGGGAAGAGGTAAATCAAGAAATGGAGGAAATAGACTGGGAAGATTTAATGGATAACCTGACACCAGCAGAATGTCTAGTCTTAATAACAGAAACCATGACCCAAATCTGTAGCCACCATATACCTGCAAGACAAACAAAACGAAGAAGCAAACAATATCGGGAAAGGAGGAGGCTGTACAGAAGAAGAAAATTACTCACACAAAGACGCACACATCAAAATCTACAGGATAGGCAAAAGGTCGAAATAGATAGAGAAATTATGGAAATTGAACAAAGGCTAAGAATATCATATGAACTACAACATATGGAAGAGGAGAGGAAAGCTATTGCAGGTGTAAAGGAAAATTCCAAATACTTCTTTTCATACGCCAAACAAAAGGCTAAAACAACATCAAACATCGGCCCACTGAGCAAAGGGGACGGCTCTTTCACAGGGGACAAAAAGGAAATGAGCGAACTCTTAGGCAGGCAGTATGAAATGGCATTCAGTGAGCCTGATGAAACAAAAGTCATCAGAGACCAAAATATATTTTTCATGGAAACCTCCCCCACGGAAACCCCTCAGATGCTGGATATTGATATCGGTCCAAAAGACATAGAAGAGGCCATTTCCAACATGCCATCCCACTCGGCACCAGGCCCGGACTCATGGAATTCGATCCTAATGAAAAAATGTAAGGAAAACCTCTCAAAACCCCTGGCTATAATGTGGAGAAGGAGTCTAGACACTGGTGACATACCAGATAGCTTGAAAAATGCAATAATTGCCCCACTGCATAAAGGAGGGAGTAAAGCACTACCAAAAAACTACCGCCCGGTAGCTCTAACCTCTCACATCATTAAAGTTTTCGAGCGAGTCCTGCGAAGCAAAATTTCAACATTCATGGAGGCAAATGAACTACACAACACCGGTCAACATGGGTGCAGAGCGGGAAGATCATGTCTCTCACAACTTTTGGAACACTATGACAAAATTCTTAAAGCGCTAGAAGAAAAGAAAAAGTGGATGTCATTTACACCGATTTTGCTAAGGCATTTGATAAATGTGACCATGGTATAATAGCCCACAAACTGAAAGCAAAAGGTATAACTGGGAAAATCGGACGGTGGATATACAATTTCCTCGTAAACCGAAAACAATCGGTAGCAGTAAACCAAGTCACTTCTGAGCCTTCGGATGTCAAAAGCTCGGTGCCCCAAGGAACAGTGCTAGCGCCCCTTCTGTTCCTCATACTAATTTGCGACATAGATACCAACACCAGACACAGTACGGTGTCGTCTTTTGCTGATGACACAAAATTAAGCAAGATAGTAAACACACAAGAGGACACGGGCCGACTGCAGGAAGACATGAATGTAGTGTTCCAGTGGACCAGGGAAAACAACATGCAATTCAATGAGGAAAAATTCCAATTATGTAATACGGTACGGAGATAATAATGGTGTTAAAGAAATTACAAATTACTTAACAGAATCTAACCACATAATAGAACGGAAAGACAGTGTGAAAGACCTTGGGGTATTAATGTCTGAAAATATGGGTTTCAAAGTACATAACCAGGTCAAAGTGGCGGCTGCGAAACGTCTAACGGGTTGGATTCTGCGTACTTTTAAAACACGCGGTGAATTGCCTATGATAACGCTCTTCAAATCTCTAGTGCTACCGCGGCTTGAATACTGTAGCGTATTAACATCCCCATACAAAGCAGGTGAAATAAATGACGTAGAGAGTGTACAAAGAAATTTCACTTCGCATATAAGTTCGATAAAACATCTACACTATTGGGAGCGTTTAAGAGCACTGAATCTGTACTCACTGGAACGTAGAAGAGAACGTTACCTAATAATATACACATGGAAAATCGCAGAGGGTTTAGTACCAAACCTACATACTCCGATAGTCGTGAAATTCAGTGATAGGAGAGGCTGGGAATGCGAAATCCCCCGGATGAATAACAGGGGTGCTATGGGCTCTCTGCGAGAGGGCTGGTTATCACACAGAGGCCCACGTCTCTTCAACAAACTCCCACGGCGAGTAAGAGACATGAGGGACATCTCGTTAGACAACTTCAAGAGAGCCCTAGATGTCGAACTGCAAAAAGTGCCAGACGAGCAGATCCTCGCAAGGGAGCGAGCTGTCGCTTCAAACAGTCTACTGCACCAAATCACCACCCATAACGAGGGGCGTCGCGCTCCTTGGTGCCGCTAGAGGAGCGGCGAACACATCCAAAGGTATCCAAAGGTAAGGTGTCCAGCTCAAGTTAGTAGTTAATGTTACACCGAGAATGTCAATACTAGGGGAAGTGGGAATATTTACATCATTAAAAAATATATGGGAGTCAGTGAGATTCTGTCGGTTAGAAAATTTAATGTACTTGGTTTTCTGTGCATTAAAGGAAACTAGATTCTGTAGGCCCCATTAATTAATTCTAGAAAGGTCCTGGTTCAGAGAAATTGCAGTGTTTATTTTTGAATTTATAAGATCGGGTTGGGTGAAAGAATTGGTAAATGTGAAGGAACTGTGGAGCGTTGAGTCATCTGCGTAGGAATGTATTGGATTATGAGTGGTAGATATGAGATCATTGATATGAATGAGGAACAGAGTTGGGGCCAAAACTGAGCCCTGGGGAACACCAGCATTTATTGAGTGAAATTGAGAATAAAGGCCATCTACCATTACACATATTTTTCTGTTATGAAGATAAGAAGAAATTAGTGGAACTAATGATGCAAGGCCGTAGTGTGACATCTTCGAAAATAAGGATTGATGCCAGACTCTATCAAATGCCTTTGATATATCCAGTGCTATTGTATGTGTTTCACCATGTTGGTCTGTAGCTTGGTTGATTTGATGCGTAAGAAGGCAAAGAATGTCTGCAGTTGAACGACATCGTCTAAAACCATATTGCAACCATCTCAAGTTGTTCCTTTTCACACTTTCCAGCACATCTACCTCCACACCACACCTTCTTACTTCCTCATTAGTCTGTCTATCCCTCTTAATCCCTGCTTAATTATGTGATTATTTAATATAATTTCAAAGACTTTACCAAGAGTGGAAGTTATAGCTATTGGTCTGTAGTTTGATGGACCTGAAGAGGCACCTTTTTTATTTACCCCCCATGCTGCGGTGGGGGAACTGGTAACGAGGCATTGGACGTCATATCAATAGCAAATTGTTGGACCTCCTGATCCCATGTCACCCAAGGCCCATGTCCCACCTCATCCAGATTTGATTCCCTTCGGTCTTGATGAGGATTACAACGATGAAAAGTTACACTAGGCTCGTCGTACTTTATAGAATGGCACCCATTGATGCCACAATGTTAGGGTCACCCGGCGGAGCATGGGTCAACTGACCAGGGTTGTACACAAAGTATCGAAAATTTGCCGGGTCAGGCACTGCCTGAACCTGCATTTCTAACACCTTTCCTTATGCGTCTTTTGCCCTGAAGACCTGTTTCCGATTCACTTCTATAGCCCATTCCTTTGGCACCGGAACCTCCCCCTTTGTTGACTTGTGCCTCTCTCCTCTAGTTAACGCGGTTACTGGGAGCCACAACCTGCCTGGCTCTTTCTGAGTCCGAGGTTGGTCCTCTGATTTTGACCGAGATTTGTGAGGTTGAGTGACTGACTGAGAGTCCATGGGTTCCTCGAGATCCGGCGGGAGAGCTGCCAGATCTTGAGGTGCCTTATCAACTCTAAGGGACTTAGTCTTATGGTGTACGGTACGTCTCGCACTATCAACATGAGTCAGCGGGCCAGAACTAGTCTCCTTCCTGCCCGCGGAAGACTCATTAGTGCCAGATACCTGCTTGTCAGTTAGCAAGGAACTACTAGACCCTTCCCCTTTAAAAAGAGACTCACCCACCCGCCGGGAGTGAACCTGGCTGTCGGCCGGTAAGTCTTGCCCCTGCCTAGCGGCATTGGGGAGAGATAAGTTTGGTATTGTCGGGGCCCTGATGACATCCGGGTCCGCAATAATATTAATTTTGGCTGGTAACAAAGGGCGGATGGAAACTTGTCTGGCAACGCCCCTGTCGCGGGAGGAACTGAGTTAAGAGGCAAAACTTTGTCATCCCTAGAAGAGGTGGGCACAGTGTCTACCGGCGGAGGTACCGTAGCCTCTGTCGGGGCTTCCTGATGTATTTTTGAAATGGCACATTGTTGTAACACTCTATGCAACAGATCGTCTAATTGTTTTGATGTAAAGCAATGAGGTTTTGGCCGTTTCAGAGACTTTGAACCTTTCTCCTCTAATCGATCTTCATCTACTTGTACTAGGGGCCTTGACTTTGCTAGTACCCCATCACCACTAGGTTTAATCGTTGAGAGGGAACCCTTCGCCGGCGACTCTTTTACTTGCCCCCCCCCGGCGACTTAGTGGATTCCCTAGAGGGTTGTAGACTTATGTCCCGTGGGACTGATGTCATAGGAGTTGCCCGTACGGAGTGACCCGTCGATGTAGGGTCTACTCTGGGGTTAGACCTTTGTGCAGTGACCGCCTCCGGCATAGTATGAGACCTTGAAACCTCTGCGTCTAGGTCTCCCGCTTTTAGCGCTTGAGCCGTAAGACTTGTAACACCAGTAAGGCCTTGGGCCTCCGGCGTGTGAGATATATCTAGTCCCATACTGGACTCCGGGAGATAACCCTTAATCAGCACGAGTTTAGAGCCTTGGAGCCTCACCTTGACACTCTTTCTAATCCTATTTGCAGAATGAGGTTGCTCGGCATCCGTTTCGAAAAGACCGGGGAAACCCCCCGGCGTTTCCGAAGTGGAAGTCGAGGCAACCGGCTGTGCATCAGATTGATAAAACTGGGAGCTAGAGCTAAAGTGACCTATTACATCTCTCTCATTAAGCCTTGGGCTAGATAGCTTGTGTTTCTGGTCAGTGAAGAACTCCAAGCTGGACGACCTCTGCTGCAGTCCCACGGATGTTTCCGGCCGGGGTGACTGCACACACTCCGGTGACTCTAAGCGAATCCGCTTGGCGTGGGGAGGGGAGCTCTGTTCAGATATCACCAAGTTCGTGTTTGGTATCATGCGGACCTGTGCCTGAGAGACTGAGGAGTCGTCGAATGAATAAAGATGAATTAATCGCAATAGTTCAGCATTATCACAAAATAATTCTACGTTTGCTACCCGTGAAGCGTACGCGGCAAATTTTTTCTTAATTTCTATAAGAGTTAACAAACACGACATGTCTTGGCTTGCCAGCCATTCCTCAAACAGGTCAGAGCACACCGGACATTTCCGTGAGGTCCATAAAAAGGAGGATTTGTCTAAACACTTGACACATCGAATACAGAGCCTGTGCGCCGCTACTGGTACCAAGAGGCACGTAGGCGTCGAACAAGTTGAGAACAGAGGCATGGTCACTCTCTTCCCTCCCCGGCGGGAACGCTGTCTCCTTAGCTGCCCGGAACGTGGAAGGGATCTGGAAATAGAACATTTCCAGGAATCAATGCTCTTAAGGATAACCCAAGAGGTTTTAACATCCTATTCCCCCCGGCGTCAGAAAAAACATTAGGCAACAGCCTCCAACCTGTTTCTGACTCCTAAGAGGTCGTGAAACCTGCCCCCCCCCCCCCCCACCCTTTTCAATCGTGGGAGGAGTTTCACATCAGCCTGCCTACCTTTGACATGGGTCAGAGGTTAATGCACCAAGAACTCAGCGGATATCTGCGTACTATAACTGACAATCGCTAGCAGCCGTTGGTCCGTTTACACATTGAGCCGCCGGCGGACGAGGTAAACTGGTAAGTAAAAAAGGCGAGCCGATACTATATCTATAACGGATACATCTCCATCCGCTGGCCCTGCAAGACCGCCGGAAGGAGGTGTAGTGGCACACTACCAAAAACATAGAATAAACACAGGGGAAAAAAGGGGAAAAAGAGACCGCACACCGGCAACCGACCTCAGACCGCAGAACTAAGGACCGACGGGTCCCTCAAAGAGGAAAACGCTCCTGCCGGGGCACCAGACAGAGCGAGAACCAACCACAAAACCCTTGCAACAAGGACGTCTCCTTGAACTCCCGGAAAGTGCGCAACACTAACACCCAGGGAGCACAAGAAAAGGGAGCACAACAAAATATCATATAAAGATAAAGTACACTCCTAACGAGAACAACCTAACGAGGCTTATCACGAGGTAACACACCCTTCAAGAAGGACGGACTTAGCCTGAAGACAACCCCGTACAGCATGAAGCAGGTGAAGCCCCCGAAAGGGGCCTCCGAGCAGGCTCGAACGCCAGAAGATTCCACACCACGTGTGACAATCCTTAGACTGGCGCGTCTGCTAAAATGAAAAAAGAAAAAAAAGGCCCCTAGGCCATTCACACAGGACTGAAGAACAGCTTGTGAAAGACAAAAGCCTCCTAACTAAGGAATAGCAAAAAAACTAAGGCGCGCAGAACCAATGAAAAAACACATTAAGAGTTGATGCTAGGACGTATGAAAATGTATCTGACATGTGTGAGGTAATGAATAACAAATTGGGGTCAGTTTTTACTAGAGAGGAAGGTTTTGACGAACCACAGGCGGGAGTACTGGAGAGTGGTCTTAGTAAGATTGAAATAACTAGAGATGAGCTGTTATCTGCGATGAGAGGACTTGAAGTAAGGAAAGCTATGGGACCGGATGAAGTGTCTGCCTGGGTTTTAAAGGAGTGTGCAGAGCAATTAGTGGAGCCAGTGAGGGACATAATTCAAGCTTCCTTAGATAAAGGACAGGTTCCTGTTGAATGGAAAAGGGCTAATATCATTCCGATATACAAGAATGGAAACCCTGAGGACCCTCTAAACTATAGACCAGTTTCACTTACTAGTATTGTATGCAAGATTTGTGAAAAGCTAATTAGGAAGAGATGGATGAAAATGTTGGAGAGAAAGAAGATAATAACCCCAAAGCAATTTGGATTCAGAGAAGGGACATCTTGTGTTACCAGTTTGCTATGTTATTACAGTAGGGTGATAGATGTACTCCAAGAAAGAGGCGGATGGGTGGACTGCGTCTACTTAGACCTTTCCAAAGCATTCGATAAGGTACCACAAAAGAGATTGTTATCTAAGCTTGAGACGCTAGGATGTGTCAGGGGGAGTTTGCTGAAATGGATGAAGAGCTATTTAACAGATAGGGAAATGAGGACCAACATTAGAGGAACTTACTCATCGTGGCGGAAAGTTGAGAGTGGTGTGCCGCAGGGATCTGTGTTGGCACCTCTATGTTCCTTATGTACGTGAATGACCTGCCGATAGGCATAAATTCCTACCTGTCAATGTTTGCAGACGACGTAAAAATTATGAGACAAATAACAAATAAAAGTAGTTGTGAGGAGCTGCAAGGGGATTTAGATAAAATATACGAATGGAGCACCAAGTGGAAAATTAAATTTAATATAAGTAAATGCCATGTGTTAAATATGGGAAGAAGTGTGAATAGACCAAATTGGGAGTACAGGATGGGAGATAATATAATTAGCAAGGCCGAAAAAGAAAAGGATTTAGGGTTGATTATACAATATAATTTGTCGCCAGAGAAACATTAACAAGCTCTTTAGCGGAATGTATGCAATGGCCGGGAATATGAAAGTTGCTCTGAACTACTTGGATGAGACCATGGTAGCGAAAATTATGAAGAGTATGATTAGACCAAGATTGGAGTATGCAGCAGTGGTGTGGTCCCCGCATCTAAAGAAGCATATTCACAAGTTAGAAAGAATCCAGAGAGCAGTTACTAGATTGGTTCCAAGTCTCAGAGAACTGCCATATGAAGGGAGGCTAGACAAATTAAATCTACCGAGTTTAAAAGAGAGGAGAGAGAGGGGAGACATGATAATGATGTACAAATGCACCCGGGGGCTGGAGAGGGAGGATATATTAATTATGGATACAGGAATAACTAGAGGCCACAGCTACAAAGTAAAAAGACCTACCTGCAAGAACGATATCAGGAAGTTTAGCTTCCCCTATAGATGTATTGACAAATGGAATGGGCTGGAGGAGGAGGTGGTAGGAGCAAGGAACATCCATATTTTCAAGAAAAAATTGGATAAAAAGTAGACTGAGAGACGGGACAACACGAGCTTAGCTCAACTCCTGTAAACTACAATTAGGTAAATACATGTGGCGTCGGTCCTGAACACTACACGTTAGCGCCTGAATAGTACCCTAAATTAACACTTCCTGCGGGCAACAATTTGATAACCCGTGCTAGCTAACATAAACCTTGTTCACTATAACTCAGATACTGTATATACAAATGAGCAAGGACTCACGAGAATTGAGTGAACGTCGAATGAAGCAGAGCGCGGGGCACACAACTTATCCCGTTGCCCGCGAGGAAGAAAAGGACGGATGGTGCGCTTGGCGAGAAGCGGCAAGAAATCCACCGAAGTAGGAAGCGTGTTATAACTTTGATTAAATTATTTAATCTTTTCATCTTTTCTTCTCTTATTTTTTTACGAAGATTTTTATTTTTTACGAAGTTTTTTCGTAGTGGGTACCCAATCTATGACGATACCATAAGAGAAGTAGCGTTGCACATATGATGAATATCTCTATTCTTCATCGCGGCGGTGTATTCAAACGACTGACGTGGGTGTTGAATGGAGACTATTATACTAATAGGCAACATCGTCAATGATGGAGGGACACTATTAACCCTTAAATGGCGGCGCCCGGCTATAGCCGGGCAAGAGAACCAAGGACTATGTGGCGGGGCCCGGCTATAGTCGCATGCAATTTTGAGCACGTAATGTGCTCTGAGAGAGAGCGGAGCAGTGGGAGGAGCGTAGGTTACCTCATGACCGCTCGCCACGGTGCCCGTGGAGCTACTGAGATGTACTGCACCCTACTCCACCCTCCTTCACTCGTTTCACACGTAATAATGTAAGGAAATGACCGTATTTTACCGATTTTGCCCTTCGGTTGCACGATTGTTGCAAGACAACCAGTGATAGTAGAAGGATGGTTCTGGTGTCATTGGAAAAGCTGAATTAACGCCCTTTCAGGGATACATACTTGTATTACGCTCTGGCTCTTGTTTGTGCATGAAAATGAGCACGGAAACAAGCTCGTTTGCAGTAAAAAAAAACGCTGGGCGGCACAGTCAAATATACTCCACCACCCGCTCTTTGAGTGTTAAATATATATATATATACTGTATATATATACATATATATACTGTATTTATAAATATATATATACTAATATACAGTTCATGCATAGGAAAACTAGGTTTTATACCTTAACCCTCTCACCACGGAAGGGCTCTTGAACGCCCATAAAAAAGCATATAACAGGTACCCGGAAGGCCTCTTGAACGCCCAGTGGTTGAAAGCCTGTGAGCTTCGTGTGCGAGGCGTCGGTCCGAAGCATGTAAACAACAGCCGGCTGGACCGACGCCCCGCATCTCCGGCCACAAGAAGGAGAGCGTCGCTTGTTCGTGTGTGCCTGTATGTTGTTGTTAAGTATCGAAAAGTGGTGTAAAGTGGCTGTTTTGGCCATAAAGTTATCTCCAATGAAATCATCATCACAGCTCAACCAGTTGACTTAGAGAGCTCTACTTAATGCCATTCTACAGGTAAATAACACAGCTACGCTTGGGGATGCGCGGGAATGCGGGAAGCAGTCTGATTAACGAATATACGGTAGCCTAGCCTAGACGTTTTTCGGCCAAAACACCCGGGTTTCGAGGAATATATATATAATACATAGCCGGGGCTGGAGGGTTAATGCTGAGTACAGTACTGTACTAAATGTATAATTTTGATAATCTAGATAGCAATTAATGCGAGTAAGAAAGGGAGTAAAGTGGTTGTCAAAACAATTAGGACAAAGAATGCCTGGTGAGGGTGCATATCATTAGAGTGTTCTAGAAAAACCTTCCTTGTCTGTGGAGCAGATCTACACTTAAACTTTGTGGGTAACTCTCTCCTTCACCAAATGTAAAAAATACAAAAGTTTGCTAATCATATTCCGCGTCCCGGCGTTTAACTTTACCGTTAAGGTACAGTCGCGCTAATAAGTGAGGTCTCGGCACCAAGTATGTTTTGATCAATAATTGGTATCGGCAATATCTAAGCTTGATATTTTGTATCGAGTGAAATATACAAACATGTTCCTACACATACCGACCCTATTCAACATCTGACAGACAATAATACAGCAGACAGCAAGCCAAACTTAATGACAGCTGGGACATGACTTATTAGCGCGACTGTACTTATATTATACCATTTGACTGACTGCATTAAGGGGGGTGACCTGTTTTGGTTCTGTCCTTTTCTATCTTTCTCTGGCTTGTATCCATTTGGCCCCATTCAGCCTACTGCTTTAAAGATGTTTATCCCCATCCAGGTGTCAATTTTTTACTGGTGAGCTGTAGCGAGCCAGCATATTTTTTATTTTTGTTTGACAGCAGGCTAAATTTGTAAATTTTTCGATAGAAAAATGTCTCCGGCGAAACCGGATTTCTTCATATAGTGCTGGCTCGCTGTCGCTCGCCAGGAAGAAATCGACACCTAGATGGGGATAAACGTCTTAAAATAGTTGGCTGAATGGGGCCGAATGGATACAAGCCAGAGAAAGAGAGCAAAGGACAGAAATAACAAAAAGCAGGTCACCCCCCCGTTAACCCGGCCCCTGGAGAATGGTCATGTGGCAGACACACAGGCTCAATTATTATTATGCTTGTTGTTGTTGTGTGCTAGTGTTAGACTTTTACTGTATCTAAGCCCAGGTTGTTTGTTCCTCATCCCCCTCCCCCCCCCCCTCCTTCTCCTTCGTTTACTATATTACTTTAGCCATTTATTGATTTTTCGACCCATTCAAGATTAATTAAAGAGGGTTGGGGGGGGGGGATGGGATGGGCCGGTTCTCTGGACCACTTCCTCCCTCATGTTTAACCCCATTAGTTTTCAGATGTTGACATGTTTGCCCCATTAGTTAGTCGATTTTAAGACCTTTCGCCCCATTTCTTCGTCAATATTTAGAACTTTCGTGCTATTTAGGTGTTGATTTTTTTCCCAGCGAACGATAGTGAGCCTGTAATGTTGGAAGAGGCAGCCTTCGGCCGGGACATTTTTCTACCGAAAAATGTACAAATTAATCTAGAAGGGGGATCTGATGGATGTTTTTATTTATTTTATAGAGATTCTAGGGAGGAAACTAGAAAAATAATGAATACTGTACTGTACATGCAAAAAGTGAACCATCAGTGAGACATTGAACTGTAAAGAGATTATGTCCGTTGTTTCAGACCTGACGGTGGACGTGATGTCTCTGAGCAATAATCAGCAGCAGGAGATGAACGTGTCCGGGGTGGAGTATGGCCTCAACCAGGATGATTTTATGTCCCTCATCAGTAGAGACCTGCAGGAGGCTGAGGAACTACGTGTGGCCAAAGAACATGAGGATGAAAAGGCCATGTACTCGGTTAGTTATACCACATTTTATTTTATTTTATTAAGCGTTATTTCCACATAGTGATTTTGATAAGTTCTTTTGCATTTATCTTGTGTCGTCCCAGTTTTGGTTTGTTTATTTTGCAAGTTTTACATTATAATACCATACCGTGATGTCAACATACTACTCATATTGTACTCTTCACTTTTGTACACTCCATGGCGGGGAGCTGAGGAGGGCGCGGAAACGCCCGGGAAACCAAAGCCCCACCCAGGGCCCTGTGCCCTTCAGCAATTATGAAGAGAAAGTTGAGCTTTGTTAACCCTCTCACATCCTTATGACGCAGAGGTTGCCAGATTAGCAATAATAAATAGAGTTCTCTCAAACTTATAATTACCTCTCCAAAATTAGTTTTCTGCCCACAGCTAACTCAAAGACAACTGCAGAGGTTGAAGTAACGAAACTAAAGGTTTCTAAATACCCCTGATGGTAACAAAGGCTTTAACCCTTATTTAGCGGCGAGCAACATAAGTCGAGTTAAATAAAGCTGGACTATGTGGCGGCGCTCGACATAGGTCGAGTGGCAATTTCAGCACGTAATGTGGCTGAGAGAGAGAGACAAGTGGTGGCAGGAGACTAGCGAGCGTATGACTGCTCCAGACCACCGCGGCGAACCTACTGACACAAATCTCAGCTCCCTCCTCCCTCTCTCACTCGCTACATACTCAATTATGTACTGAAAGTACCGAATTACCTGCTTTTTGCACTCGCGTTGCACGGTTATTGCAAGAAAACTATCCATCATACAAGGATCGTTATGGTGTCATTCGAAAGCTCTGTTTATGCCCTTTCAGGGATAGGTACTTGTTTTACGTTCTGGGTCTTATTTAGGCATGAAAATGATCACGTAAACAGCCCTATTTTGGCTAAAAACACCCCGCTGTGCGGTACACATAAATAAACCGCATAGGCCGCTCGTAAGGTGTTAAAGTATCCCTAATAGGCTCAAAATTGCGTCAAGAACGTGAGAGGGTTAATAGTATATTGTTAATTTAAATGTCTTTTGTAAGATAGTTCATATGCATTGTTTCTATAGTACCGTAAAATGGGGTAACTTCGGACATTTTTCGAGGTTTTTTAACAATTTCTCCCGAGTGTAAACATATTATAGAGATTTAACTAGGTCAAGTGATGTATGGTGATAGTGCGCCATAATCCAGGAAGCCTCCTAAAATTATCCCCCATAATAAGAGAGCTATCCTTATCCTAAATGATATCCGAAGTTTCCTTGAAAAGTTGAAAACTTCGGACATGTATGGATAACTTCGGACATACGGTGATTTCTTATGGAAAATGATTGCCAAGAAAGCTGGGATAACTCCGGACAAACGGAGGAGAACTTCGGACGTACGTTCGTGGCCTTATTTCATTCATTTTTCGGCTCCTACTATTTTATATGAATATTTTATTATTGCTGCTTATTCCTGTCCGATGTTTTAGTGGAAAATGCACAGTCAATACTTTTAGGCCGGTATAATCAGTATAGGAGGGGGTTATATACGATGGTTAACATATATTCTGTTTGGATCTGTTCTCGTTGGACAAGATATATGCCTCTCCTAATTTATATATATTATATATCCAGAATTATCCGAAATACATAAATCGGTTAGCATATTAGCATATTTTTATGGGTTTTTGGACTCAGAGAATGATTATTTGATCTTTTACCACCATCTTAATGATGGACAAGTATTATGAATGGTTTTCATAGGGCAAATAATAACAAACGATTGTTTTGTTCCATGTCCGAAGTTAGCATGTTTTTTTTTTTAAACACAATCGGTTAAATGATAGTGTTCTAGCTAGAGCGTTATATAAGTGTAACAAATTTCCTTTGGTGGATGTTGTCTCTGGTAATGTTACTACAAAATTATATCAGTCACAACATTCATACAAACAAATTTCTTCAGGGTGATAGAAGTTTGGCAGGGTAGCGAAAAATGTACATATTTTCGTCATATATATAATATTTTTTTAGTGTACATATACTCATGTCAGTTTCCTAGGACTTTTACATGCTCTTCCTTTGCCATTTCTCTAAACGGACCCCACAAAAAAAACAATAAAAAGCGTTTCCATTATATAATGACAATGTCTAATTACTTATTATCACCGACGTCCGAAGTTATCACCGCAGTACGAAGTTACCCCACTTTACGGTACCCGTAATACACTCGACCCTCCATTTAACGGACAAATGCGTGCAAGCACCTGTCCGCTGCTAAATACTGTCCAGTCCGGATGTAATCCGGTAATTCCTTGAGAAAAATCCGGTGTTGAGTACAGGTGTCCGGATCGTGACATTTAACTGTTATGCATCCTTTTTTTTATTGTACCTGAAATAAATCCTGGTAATCCCTTGTGCTACACCCTATTGATAATGCAAAACTATTGAACACACTTAAAAGTGTATATTATTTGGTCTCTATATAATCTGTGAATCATTTCCGATATGATAGAATTAAAGATTTTATTTTCCACCAACTCATAATCAGCAAAAACGACACAAATGTCAATTATATGTTATAATATTTCCCCATCATTTTGTGTATACCGTGGGGAAAAAAAAAAAAAAATCTATCAAACGTAAATCTCCCGTCTGGGAAGCTCGGCGCCTAGACGGAGGGGAGGGTTGAAATATTTTGTTGACTATCTCATTTATTATCTATCTATGTGCTGGAAGGATATTATATTTTTCAATTCCATCACATTAGAAATTATTCAAAGATTACAAAAAGTCCAAATAAGACATAGTTATGTTAATGTATAAGGGATTTAGGTAGATGAATTAGAGAGATATTTGAAGGTTTGTGGAAAGTACTTAGAATATACGGAGTAGAGGGCAAGTTGCTGAAAGCAGTGAAGAGCATGTATGAGGGTGCAAAGGCGGCAGTACGTGTGGAGAGTGAGCAGAGCGAGTTCTTTGACCTGAATGTTGGTTTGAAACAGGGGTGTGTGATGTCCCAGTGGTTGTTTACTGTATATATGGATGGAGTTATGAAAGAAATACTATCAAGAGCAGTGGATGTTGGTGTATCGCTGAAAAGGGAGGGAATTGAGTGGAAGCTACCTATACTGCTGTTTGCGGATGATACAGTTCTGATGAGTGATAATGAATGGGAGTTGCAGGGTCTGGTAAATGAGTTTGGAACAGTGTGCGAAAAACGGAATTTGAAGGTAAATACGGGGAAGAGCAAGGTTATGGTCTTCGAATAGGGTGAAGTCACAGAGTGTGAGGTGAAGCTGAACGGTCAGGCTATGGAGATCGTCAACTCTTTTAAGTATCTGGGCAGTGTGGTGAGTAAAGATGGGACTATGGATGAAGAGGTGCGGGAGAGGGTACAACAGGGGAAGAGGGTTGTAGGAACGCTAAAAGCAGTAACAAGAAATAGGGTGGTCAGTATGGAAGTGAAGAAGTCCTTGCATGACAGTGTGGTAATCCCGACACTGACTTACGGAAGCGAAGCATGGACGTTGGTTGAGAGACTCAGACCAAGAGTGAGAGCAGTGGAAATGAATTACTTAAGGAGTGCGTGCGGAGTTACATGGAGGGATAGACAGACTAATGAGGAAGTAAGAAGGAGGTGTGGTGTGGAGGTAGATGTGCTGGAAAGTGTGAAAAGGAACAACTTGAGATGGTTCGGCCATATGGAACGTATGGAAAGCGAGAGAATGACTAAGAGGGTGTACGAGAGCGAGGTGGAGGGGGAGAGGTAGACCGAATATGAGGTGGAAGGATGGAGTGAGGAAGTACATGAACGAAGGCGGTGCTGGTTGGGGGGAGGGGCGTCGACTGACTGGGGACAGAGGTGCATGGGGGCGGTTCGTTCGTGGCCACCCCTTCGGGGATCACGGCGTCAGGCAATAGATAGATAGATAGATAGAATTAGAGAGATAGATAAATAGAAAGAGTGTGTATATCGAGGGAAAAAAACAAAACAAAAAATCTATCAAACGTAAATCTTCCGTCTCTGCTGGCACGGAGGAGAGAGTTGAAATATTTTGTTGACTATCTTATTTATTATTTATCTATGTGCTGGAAGGATATTATATTTTTCAATTCCATCATATTAGAAATGATTCAAAGATTACAAAAAGTCCAAATAAGACATAGTTATGTTAATGTATAAGGGATTTAGGTAGGTGCATTAGAGAGATATATAGATAGAGCAATGGACTTTGCTCCAACTTTTTTTCGAGCAACGGACTTTGTCCGTTGCTGGGTCCATTGTCCGGCCTACATTTTTTGACCGTTATTGCCGATATCCGTTAAATGGAGGTTAGAGTGTACATATACAGTAGTCCCTCGTTATCGACGGCTTTTTTATAGACGGATTTGATTATAGACTGATTGCTTTATCATAGACGGATTCGACTATCGACTGACTTTAGACTGATTCGAGTATCGACTGATATATCGACGGATTAATTGTTTATTTATATTACTCTAATATACCAACCAAAAGTGGATTAACCCTCCAGCCCCGGCTATGTATTATATATATATTCCTCGAAACCCGGGTGTTTTGGCCGAAAAACGTCTAGGCTAGGCTACCGTATATTTGTTAATCAGACTGCTTCCCGCATTCCCGCGCATCCCCAAGCGTAGCTGTGTTATTTACCTGTAGAATGGCATTAAGTAGAGCTCTCTAAGTCAACTGGTTGAGCTGTGATGATGATTTCATTGGAGATAACTTTATGGCCAAAACAGCCACTTTACACTACTTTTCGATACTTAACAACAACATACAGGCACACACGAACAAGCGACGCTCTCCTTCTTGTGGCCGGAGATGCGGGGCGTCGGTCCAGCCGGCTGTTGTTTACATGCGTCGGACCGACGCCTCGCACACGAAGCTCACAGGCTTTCAACCACTGAGCGTTCAAGAGCCCTTCCGGGTACCTGTTATATGCTTTTTTATGGGCGTTCAAGAGCCCTTCCGTGGTGAGAGGGTTAAATGATGAACAATAAGACATACAATAATAAGAAAATACACCGAAAACGAGAGCAAAAATAATTAGCCTAAAGACTAGGTTTTGTGTGAATCCGGATTCACCGACGATCGGAGCGTCACTTTCGACCTCCATTTTTAATGTTATATCGACGGATTAATTGTTTATTTATATTACTCTAATATACCAACCAAAAGTGGATTAAATGATGAACAATAAGACATACAATAATAAGAAAATACACCGAAAACGAGAGCAAAAATAATTAGCTTAAAGACTAGATTTTGAGTGAATCCGGATTCACCGACGATTGGAGCGTCACTTTAGTCCTCCATTTTTTATGTTGTCAATAACAATAACAATAATACCAGGCAGAAGCTCTAAGTCCACCCGCCTTTTACTTGCTTATTTGTGCCTGAACCTTGTATCTCTTGCGTTTATTATGGCCTCTAATGTATTCAGTGATAGACGGTGTGCCTGTGTAAAGGAAACACTTAAAAGTACATAGCCTAGGATAGAGACCACGGATACTGTACGTGTATGTACGGTAATGCGGTATCGACGGCAGTCTTAAGAACGTAACCCCCGTCGATAACGAGGGACTACTGTACAGTGGTCCCCCCAACACCATCTACAAGCATTATTTTCCCCAATTAAATTAAATTAAAGTTGACAACATTATGAGATTCATGGCAGAATATGATAATAAAATGCAGCATTGTCATGGTGACTCTTTAGTAAACAAAGACCAAATTTTGTGATATTTTACAACTGATAAGTTTTTGTTGTTGTTCCCTAATCTGCCTGGCCGAACAGCCCCGAGTCCCTAAAGAAGGCCTTGGCCACGGTCGGGCTTTCCTACAGAGCAGCGTCGGTCTCTGTTTACTGAAGGGTCACCAGACTTGCCGCTGCGGGGTTACAATTTTGTTTTATTTTCTTGCATATTTTTTATTTATTTATGCACAGTGGCGGCGCGTACTTTGAATTTTCTGCTTAGTTCCTAAATTATAGTATAATTTATATTGTCAGTGTACAGTACAGTACCGTACTTGGAATTTGCGTGGTTTGGGACCTTATACTTCGAGGTACCATTGTATATTTCTGTAGTAGTGGTACTGATATTTATTCCTTTCCAAACCCACAGGGTCGCAAGTCCCGGAAGGAGAGGAGGGCGTTGAAAAAGAAGCACATGGACAGAAAATTTAGTCCTCCAAGGTAAGATTTAAACATTTATTTAGGCAGTCACACTTACTCTTTTTCAATATTTTTTCTGATGTGGCAGCATCAGAATATCTCTTAAAATTCTTAACCAAGCCAACATGGTTTATTAACCCATTGCCTGTGGGAGACGTTCTGGAACGCCATGGCAATTTACATGTAAAATCGAGTGCAAGGGAGCTGGAGCGCGACAGGCCAAACGTCTTCCTCCAGCCAGCCGGCCGCGGCACTGAGAACTCTGAGGCGTACTCTCACGAGATATACAGTGCTGCCAAAGGCAAATGTAGCGCAACATTAGCGATAATTTGCTCATTTTAGCAAATGTCTATGGTAGCGCTGCGGGTGAACCCCGCGAGCTACGGAGCTCGTTTTGGTGTAATTTTGAAGCCATTTTCTTCTAGTTTTTGGCTGAATACATTTAATTTCATTCAGACACTTGCCTAATCAATCAGGAGTGCATGAATGAGCCCTAATATGGCGGAAATATGCCCGCAGCCAGAGTGTTAAAACAAATAAACATTATGTTGGTTTGTAAGGTATGATCCATCTAAGATGATAATATACCATCTATTTATTTGTAGTAGAGCCATAATGTTTTGTCAGAACAAAGTGGTCGACCAAGAATGACCAGAAAAGGCGCTCATGTCACTGACATTTCTGTATTTTTTTATTATAGGTTGTCCCTACGACAATTTATTTGTTTTCTACATTGGCATTATAGTATATAAGATCTTAAGACCTTTCTCTTTTTGAAAAGCTATGATGCCGATTAGCAATCAGAATTAGAGTTCTCTCAATCTTATAATTACCTCTCCAAAATTAGTTTTCTGCCCACAGCTAACTCAAAGACAACTGAAGAGGTTGAAGTAAATAAACTAAGGGTTTCTAAACACCCCTGATGGTCACAAAGTCTTTTAAAGTACCGGTATCCCAGAATAGGCTCAAATGACGTCCAGTGTGAAAGTTTTAATTTCGGCTCTGTTTTCAATATTCACAATAATTGACCTTAAACAAAATAAATATTATGTAACAATTTACTTGCCTATAATGAAACAAACTCTGTTGTTGATGTTAGAGGGATTGTTATCCAGTTGTGAAGTTAGGAATACAGGCATAGTAGTAATGTTCTTTTATCTTTAGTTATGCAGCTCGTGCCAGTCCGACGTATGCCCCGTACCGTCGCTCCTCCTCACGCTCCAAGTCTCACTCCCCAACCCCGCCGCCCGCCACCACCATAAAGTTCATCACCAGCTTTGGGGGTGAGAGTGAGGGTGGTGGGACAGACGAGGAGGGTGTCACTGGGGTCATCATTCTCCCCCGGGGCGACCGCAACACCAGAGACCGTCGCAAGAACCGCTGGGACCAGAAGAATCGTGGCGACAGTGGTGGTGGCTCCGGACCGACCTCCCATCACAGTTCCTCGGCCCCTTCATCTTCTTCCTTCTCCTCCCTTAAGAAACGTCGTCACACATCTCGCAGCCGGTCGGTATCAGGCTAATCCTGGCCTGGCTCCCCCTCTTTTGTCTCTCCAGCCAAACATATCCATCCATCCCACACTAACTCTTGGCCAACTGGCTCACTTACCTTGACCACAGTTTGAAAGGTCCCATCTTGCTACAGTCACAGTACAGTAATTATTATGTTTCCTCCACCAACCGCCTTTACTCCTAAACTCAATTAATGAAATCAACAAATACATGTGGCAGTCCAGGGATTCGAACCTAGGATGCTCACACCGAAATTCAGTGCATTTATCCATTGCACTACGAAGACAGTTATGTTGCAAAGGAAAATAATGTATACTGAGACAAGAATCAGTAGCTCACACCAGATGTTATGTTTTCCTTGGGTTATTGGCATGAGATGTGTGAGTTCAAATTAAGTGAAGAGATGTGTCTGATAGTGATTGTGGGAACAATATTGACTAAGTGAAAACAGAACTTCAGGAAGCCAGATGTGGTGAGTATGGGCAGAGAAGTACCTATAATACTTAATTATTATATCTTAACCTTTCATCTTGTGCAGTTTTTTTTTATATTTACAGTTTACCTCCAGGAATCTATAATCCCACAACTATAGTTGGATTGTTGATTGTTATTAATGTTTTCTAAGGCATGCTTTCCAATTTACATCCAGTTTTGTGTAAATAATTTACAGGAAATATTAGGTATAACATTCTTTGCAGGATAATAGTTTTATCTTAGATTTGTGTTTTGTTTTCTTCTATAAATCATTATAATACGTATTTACTTTTGTAAGATCATATACATGCTGTATGTAATGAACAATTACTAAGGCTATTTATGAGATTACACAGTGAAATATATTTATGCATTAAGGTAGAACTGACTAAGTGGAAAAAGTTTAAATGTTTGCAGCCAGAAGTGAAAGTCCCCAGGCAGTAGGAACGGGGTAGTGCCTGTCCGTTACTCCTTCCTACTTCTTCACTTGGATGGTATTTTAGCCTCTCCATCCAAGGGAAGGGGTAGCAAGGAGTAACAGACAAGCATTACCCCGTTCCTACTGCCTGGGGTAGGGTTAGTAAGGGCCTGGCTAGGATCTTTCACTTATTAGTGTACCTTTGTGAAAATTACCAGGGCAGTTTAATAAGATTAAAACTGTTATGAGTAAATTACGGGTTAACAACCCTCTATATACAAAACAAGGTAAACCTCTTATTTGGTAATAGCTTTGGAGTATCAAGCATAATGCATATATTATATTAACCCTTCAGACCCGGTTGTCCTCATATGAGCTTATCTCCCAAATCCGGGGCCTTTATGCAATTTGCGCTAACTTTACACATCAATAGAAGAGCAGAAATAGAAGGTAGAAATGGGAAAATGTAGGGCTTACCGTTGTTTGTCAAATGGCATTGACTAGACATTACTGCGTCAGCTGGTTGTCGTGTTGTGATGTTGTGAAAGAGGCTTGTTTTGGTGAATCCTTCGATGCGACCCTGGCTTGTACACACTAAGACACGCGTTGAATCAGTGGCGTTCTTTCCGAGACACATTATTATTATTTTATTGGTGCTATTGTCATATTTATATGACAATAGCACCAATAAGATAATAATATTTATATGACAAAGAAACAACAGTGGGTGCTCCCTGGGTGATTTTTTTTTTTTTTTGTGGGACTGGGACAAAGCCACACTACTTATACTTGTTGAAGGCTGTGGGTGGTGGTTTAGTAGGGAAGATGACCCTACACCCCTTGTTCCTGGTTGTGGGGAGCCTCTGGGCATGGACGCAGCGGGTAAGTCGTGGGACAAGGGGATACCCACACGTGTGTCACTCTCATCACCCTAATCTTCCTCACTATCGCCCATATTTCCTCTCACCTTTTCTTCCTCCTCTCGGGCCTTCTTCACACTGTTCAAAATTAATTATTTATAAAAATAGTGGGTTAAAATTAATTATTTATATAAATAGCTACCCACTTTGGCAGGGGAAGAGGAAGGACTGGGGCCAGAGATAGGGGTATGGAGTGTTGTGTCTCGTGGTGAGGTTAGAAAGCTTCCCAACTCACTAACAGGACACATTTCCACGTCTTGAGCACTTTGCACTTGCATCACAGGGTTCCGCATTGTTTTTATCAGTGTCACTAGTGCTTGCAAAGCCCTCAAACTCAGTATCCTCACCCCATGTTCACTTTCACTGCTCACAGCTTTGTCATCATCACCTAGAGCTTCTAAAGTCCGTGCAACACCACCGTGACTTAGAACGTTTTTCCTTTATTTTTTTATTTTATTTTAGGGGCACGGGTTGCGGCGAATCAGACAGCGTTGTTTATTTGGGTTTTTTGGAGTTTTTTCCATAGCAGCGGCTAGATAAGAACTGATGCTGCTGCCTAGTCGGTCGCCCCCATACCAAAAACTTTGTGGCAGTGCTATTCAAAGGCTCTATGTAGAACGGTACCTAGTGTGAGGCCATCCAGGTCGTGCAGTGCAAGTATGATGTGCACTTAAGAGGCCAGCTGGGTCTGATGGGTTGATGGCATTACGCCATTTGATGTAGGAGCCACTAATAGATTATCCAAGTTAGTTGTGTACAATCTAAGCAAGAGATTAATTGTGAACAAAAGTTAAATATACAGTCCACCCTTGGATAACACGGGTATATCGTACTGGCCCAAGGCCGTGTTAGGCAAACACGCGTTACATAAAGAAAAGGTTATATGGAAAAAATTCTATTCGTTCTGGCCACTTTCCCAAAGTCCCCTTTTTTTTTACCATTTACCACCCAATTTATCTATTTATTTGTCAGTATTATTACGTTGGCAACATACCTTCATACTAGGGGTCAATAATATATCCAATTAAGACCATTGGTACTATGAAATGCCATTTATTTGACACAAAAACAATGCTGCTCAGCTGTAGTACAACAATAACAAACCACATGTCGTCTGCGTGAGAGGCAGCTTGGCTAAACTTGCCAACAATCTACCGCCTTCATTAGAGTTATAGTTTAATGTATTTTTCTTTGGCTTTTACTATTATAAATATTATTTGGTAAAATGAAATTCAATTCCATAGAGTAAATTATAATAAAATTTTATTGCATACAGAAATAACTCGGGTTTAGACATAGCCACACAAGAACAACACACACACACACACACAAACTGACTCAATAATAACACACGGAAAATCAGCTGACGAATCTTGGTGTTTCAAATTAACTTGCATTGAAAGTATATTCGTAGTATAAGGCCATCCATGGTTTTGGAGGTTTATAAATGTGTCTTATACACGCCGGTATATACGGGTCTGACGAGTCTTCCGTCACAGGCCGACAGATGCCGACCAGCCGCCACGAGCGCTACATAAACAAAGCGTGTTAGAAGCTGACTCGGCACATTTGGGGTACCCGTGTTAGAGCAAAAACGCGGAACCTAAAGCCGCGTTACCCTAGAGCCGACTGTACTGTAAATATATGAAGACTACTGTATACTGTAAACTTTTGGATATGTGCATAGAAAACAATATTAGTGGGTATTGCATATATTATACAAGCCAGTCAGTAGAGCTTCGGCTGCTGATTAAAGAGTCGGCGGATCGAATCCTCTTTGTCAAAATGTTATTGGTAGATGTCAAGCCCGGGCAACTTGACCTAGCAATTCGTGACAAGCCCAATCTTCATGGCCGCCACCCCTCGGGAATTACGGTGTCTGGCAAAAAAAAAAAATGTACAGTATTAATTGGTATTGTGGACTTAACCCATAATATATGACTTAATATATGACTCTTCAATCTGTACATGCACGATATAACTACACCCAATACGCCCCAAATAAACTTAGCCTCCTATGCAGATGACATAACACTCACATGCACACACCATGACCCAAAAAGAGCAACAGATCTCCTTCAACCCTATCTCAACACACTACATGGCTGGTTCACTACAAACAGACTTAATCTAGCCCCAGCCAAATCCACCGCAACCCTGCTCACAAGTTGGACAGGAGAACACGAATACATCCCTCAACTCACCATAAACAACACACCCCTAACACATACACACACACCCAAAATCCTAGGAGTAACATATGATACTCATATGACATTCAAACAGCACACCACAAACATTAAAAAGAAACTGACACCCAGACTTAACGCCCTCAGGTCACTTGCTCACACAAAATTTGGACACAACAAAGAAACTACCACCACAGTATATAAACAATACATAAGATCAGTGATGGAATACGCAAGCCCAGCCTGGGCTTCTAACCTAGCTGAAACACATCATAAGACCTTACAGACTATTCAAAACAAAGCCCTGAAGATCATTACAGGCTGCACAGCTACTGCACCCACAGATCACCTACATCAAGAAACCAAAATCCTCAAAGTCAAAGACCATCTGGACATGAGAGGCACTCAATTCCTGGCAGCAGCCTCCACGAACCAAGACCACCCACTAAACTACATGGCAACACACCCACAGACACCAAGAAATATCAAAACAACACCCAGCACACGGTATCACACACAATTATTGTCCTCTCTCCCTCCCTGCCCACCCCGAACCAACATCCAGAAGCACATCCATACTCATATCTCTCACCGATCCATCCACTCACTCACAGACAACACACAGCTGCATGCACGACCTCCCGAAATCCATCCTTCCGAATCCTCCCTTCCTCGCGAGGACAGAGTCCACCTGGCCAGGCTGAGATGCGGACACCATCCAGCTCTCCTGAGCTATCAGAAGAGACTGGATGACTCCGTTGTCGACGCCTGCCCGGGATGTAACACAGCACCCCATACCATTAAACACATCATAGAAGACTGCATTTCACACAACCACTTACGCCAACAACACAATCTACACTCAATGAGAGCTCTGTGGGAAAGCCCGATCGTGGCCATGGCCTTTCTCAGGGACTCGGGGCTGTTCGGCCAGGCAGCTTAGGGAACAACAACAACAACAACTTCAAAATAGTGAGAGAATGTGTTCTCTAATATTGTGTTAGTAAGGGAATGATGTGGACGACCAGGCAAATTTTATGTTATCAAATGTGGGTGGTCGAGGGCCGGGGGAGTGCTGGAGGGACCTTGGTGACCCTGGTCTCTGGGTCTTCTCCTGGATGACCTAGATGTGTGTGAATTTGTATTTTGTTTTTGAATGTTCATTGTATTCTGTTGTGTTGTCCTTATTTGGTCTCTGTCTTGAGTCGGCCCCCCCCCCCCCCCCCCAAAAAAAAAATAGGAAAAGTGGGGATTGGGCCTGAGTATATAGATAGATAGAAATATTGTATGTTAATGTGTCCTAAAAGTTTGAGTTGGTGTATTACGGTATCTAATATTAATTTTTAGTCTGTTATCTAATATTGTGTGTTGTGGTGGGTGGCGCAGGTCCCGGTCGAGAAGTGTGTCTAGCAGCAGGTCGAGGAAACGTCACCGGTCCCGACGCTCCCGGTCCCCGCGGTCCCGGCACGGCACTAACAGCAGCACTCACCACCGCACCAGATCGCGCTCCAGGTCCTCATACTCCAGGTCACCATCACGGGATAGGTCAGTTAAACCATTGGATCACTGGAGAAACCTACCCCTTTGCCACGATAACCCCTAACCTGGCACACGTGATGCTATCTGCGGCGTACCGGTAGTCATAGTACAGCTCGGTCCCGCATAGTGCGAGAAATTGGTCGATACAGTGCGTCGCAGTAGGCCTATGTGAATTCGCATTATGTGAACAACGTATCTTATGGGAAAAAACGTAATTGGTCGATCGGTCCTCCATATAGCACACCTATCTTTCCATATATCGTTATTTATACTGACACAAACATACCAAGAACAGATGTTAATGGTAAATATAGCATATCAATGGTACCGTAAAGTGGGGTAACTTCGTACTGCGGTGATAACTTCGGACATCGGCGATAATAAGTAATTAGACATTGTCATTATATAATGGAAACGCTTTTTATTGTTTTTTTTTGTGGGGTCCGTTTAGAGAAATGGCAAAGGAAGAGCATGTAAAATTCCTAGGAAACTGACATGAGTATATGTACACTAAAAAAATATTATATATACAGTATGACGAAAATATGTAAATTTTTCGCTACCCTGCCAAACTGAAGAAATTTGTTTGTATGAATGATGTTGTGACTGATATAATTTTGTAGTAACATTACGAGAGACAACATCCACCAAAGGAAATTTGTTACACTTGTATAACGCTCTAGCTAGAACACTATCATTTAGCCGATTGTGTTTAAAAAAACCAATTGCTAACTTCGGACATGGAACAAAACAATTGTTTGTTATTATTTGCCCTATGAAAATCATTCATAATACTTATCCATCATTAACATGGTGGTAAAAGATCAAATAATCATTCTCTGAGTCCAAAAACCCATAAAAATATGCTAATATGCTAACCGATTTATGTACAGTATTTCGGATAATTCTGGATATATAATATATATAAATTAGGAGAGGCATATATCTTGTCCAAATTTGTTTTTATCTGCCGAAAGAAACACCAACAAATACGTTATACCTATAAAAATGCTCAAATTCATAAAAGTGTATATTGCAGTGATATAGTACACATACCTATATATTTTCACTAGGCCTAGTTAATTTTTGAGTTATTGATTAGACAGCATTGGTTATTTTTCCTGCCCAATATTTTCTAAGAGTGAGCTCAATGCCTAACGAGAACAGATCCAAACAGAATATATGTTAAACATCGTATATAACCCCCTCCTATATGGTGATGGGCTGGTCTATCAGAGTGAGAACTGAGCGATCTCTGCCATACCCATAGCTTACTCTGACTGTTCCTTTTACTTATATATTTTCTAGATCTCAAGTGACGGCGTTTCTTGCGTGGATTGACCTCCTAATCTACCAAGATTGGAAGCCAAAGCGTCACATCTTTCCTTTGCCCCTCAACTTTCTCTTCATAATTGCTGAGGGGCACAGGGCCCTGGGTGGGGCTTTGGTTTCCCGGGCGTTTCTGCACCCTCCTCAGCTCCCCGCCATGGAGTGGCTTCGGTCACCCAGGCTTTATTGTGGTCGGCAGGGAGGGTTCTGTGGGGGCGCTCGGTTATGGCCTTGGCCTTGCTCGGGGCCTTGGGGCTGTTCGGCCAGGTAGCTTGGGGAAAAACAACAACAACAACAACCCCCTCCTATACTGATTATACCGGCCTAAAAGTATTGACTGTGCATTTTCCACTTAAACATCGGACAGGAATAAGCAGCAATAATCAAATATTCATATAAAATAGTAGGAGCCGAAAAATTAATGAAATAAGGCCACGAACGTACGTCCGAAGTTCTCCTCCGTTTGTCCAGAGTTATCCCAGCTTTCTTGGCAATCATTTTCCATAAGAAATCACCTATGTCCGTCGTACGGTGAGCTTGTACGTCGGCGGCACACAATGGCGGAAGGCGGACGCAAGTTTTGAGGCTCCGGCATATGTTATGGGAATGGACTATTAATTCACGGAATATCGAGTGCATACGGGGCTAGCAAAAAGAGGAAGGATTTAGTGAAGTGCTTGGAGGATATATTGGTGTGGTGGAGGGGTGATATATAGTGTAATAAGAGTGTGTAGTGACGGGACAGCGGTAGTGTTGTGAGTTGTTGAGTTTGTAAACAAACATGGCGGAGGGAATTTCGGGTATGACGGAGGCGGAAGGAAGGTTACAACGTTTTCGGGGATTTAAGAGCACAGATAAGAAGTTAGAAGAGGTTAGTATTGTTGTGAAGGATTTGGAAAAGTGGATGAGTGATATGGAGAAATGGAAGGGGGATATTGGTGAGAAAGTTAAGGCACTGTGTGTAATGTGTGGTGTGACAGGTGGGGAAGGGAATAGGCCTAGCGAAGGAAGTGAATGCAGGCCTATTTTGGCAGTTAATGAGAGCCTAGAGATGGTATTGAAAGGGGTAGATGAACTGGGAGCAGAGAATATGGCATTGAAGGAGCAGCTGAAGGAATACGAAGGACGTTTCACGGAAGTAAAGGAGTCAACTGCATGGACGGTGGTAGGTAAACAAAAAGTCAAGGATTTGGAGGATATTGTGAAAGAGCAAAAGGAAGAAATGAATATGACCAAAACAAGTTTTGAGAGTGCAGATGTAGGGGTCATGAAGAACAAAGAGAGTGTCGTGAGGGAGGCCATGGACAGGGATAGGGGTGTAATCTTGTATGGAGATATAGAGACTCATATGAATGATAATGGAGTGAGAAAAGTGAGGGATATGGAGACGTGAAGGAGGTCATGAAAGGTGTGGATGAGGCGAATATGGATGGGAAGGGCAGGTGGAGGAGGTCAGTAGGATAGGTAGATATAAAAGGGGAGAGATGAGACCTATAAGGGTTCAGTTTAAAACTAGGGCAGTGGCAGAGACTGTGACAAATTTTAGTTGGAGGCTAAATACAAATGATAAACTGAAACACAAGACTAAAGAAGGATTTGAGTATAGAACAAAGGAAAAAAATTAAGGAATTACAAGAAAAGGCTGATGAAAATAATGGAAAGTTGGGTGAGGAGGATAAGAGACATTTTTACTGGAGAGTGAGGGATGGAAAAGTGAGGAAGTGGTTTTTAAGAGTAGAAGGGAGGGGGAGATCAGGGAGGGAAGAGAATGTGATGGAAGTTGTGACGGAGGAGGAGAACGGGGTGGAGGTGTCACAGGGAGAGACAGGAGACAAAGAGGCAGACCCAGTAGTGCTAACGGGGGAGTAGGGTACGGACTGGAGGAGCGGGATGGTGTAATTACTGAAGGAATGGTAGATGGATTAAGGATTATGTTTAGTAATGTGGATGTGTTTACCCAGGACAAGAAAGGAGAACTGATATGTAGGTTGCAGGATGAAGAGGAAAAACCTGATGTCATAGCCCTACAGGAAGTAAGGCCAAAAAATGCTAGAATTGAAAGGGAACTGGTGGAATATAGTTTGGAGGGTTTTGAGTTATATGAGAGAAATGCTATTAGAGCAGAGGTCGGAAGAGGACTGTTTATTTATGTAAGAAAAGAGCTCAAGGTTAATGAGGTGGATATGAGACAGCAGTATTGTGAGTATTTGTGTATTGAAGTAAAATGTGCAAGAGGATCAATTCTAATTGCCTCTATATATAGAAGCCCAAATAATAGCAGGGGAGAGGATGATAACCTACTGAAAGCAATGGAGGAAATAGATAATAGAGAGAACAAATATAAAATTTTGATTGGAGATTTCAATTTGCCAAGGATCAACTGGGCAAATTGTACTACTCCAGCGGGACAGGGTAGCCTGGAAAATAAGTTTATAGAGAAAGTGAGAGATTGTTTTTTAACGCAACATATTATAGAGATGACAAGATATAGAGATGGGACGCAGGGGAGTGTACTTGATTTGATTTTTAGCAATGAAGAGGATATAGTGGAACATGTTAATGTGGATAGCCCTATAGGTCGTAGTGACCATGCCTGTATAAGCTTTAGTTGTAACATTAAATCAGAGAGGGATAATAGAAGCAATAGAAAAATATACATGTATGATAGAGCAGATTATGAGCTGCTGAGAAGGTGTTTGGACATTGACTGGGGGGAATACTTGAACGGTGAAGACGCTGAAGGAATGTGGAGGAAAATTAGAGTCAAACTAGAGAATGCTGTATCCAAAAGTGTACCAGTAAGGGAATATAAGGATAAAACAAAATTGAGGAAAAGAACGAACCCAGAATTGCCAATGAAAAGAAAGCTTTGGACATTGATTAGAAGAAAGAAACGATTGTGGGAAAGATTAAAATTGTTAAAAAAGAACAGGGGGTCTAGTATAGAAGCTAAAGAAGTGGATCTGGAACGCAGACAAATAAACAATAAAATAAGGTGGGAAACAAGGAGGGGGGTGAAGGAGAGGGAGAGAGAGATAGCTAGAAATGTGAAGGATAATCCAAAAATATTCTGGAAGTACATTCAGGAAAAGTTAACAAGAAGAGTAGGGATCCCAGAGCTGGTAGGGGGGTTGAATGATGGGAGTAGAGTGGAGACTGATAAGGAGAAAGCAGAGGTGCTGGGGAAATACTTTGGGGGGGTACTAACAGTGGAGTCGGATGATGCAGTGCCTACTATTCCCATCAAACAGGCACCGGCACTAGAACTAATAGAGTTTTCCCATGCTAGAATAAGAAGGGCTATAGAAAAAATGAACAGAAGTAAGTCACCGGGACCGGATGGGATACACCCAAGAATCATAAAGGAAGGAGGTGAGATGTTAGTAGAGCCATTGAAAATGTTATTTGAGGTATCGTTTAATACAGGACAAATCCCGATGGACTGGAGAGAGGCGAACATAACAGCTATATTTAAGAAGGGAAAGAGAAATGACCCAGGGAATTATAGACCAGTCAGTTTGACAAGTATTGTGTGTAAACTAATGGAAACGGTAATTAGAGAAGGAATAATGGATCATATGAAGTCAAACCAACTTTTCAGTGGGAGACAGTTCGGATTCTTGCCGGGGAGGTCGACGGTACTACAGCTAATTAAGGTGGTAGATGATTGGATGCAAATTCTAGAAGATGGTGATGTAATAGACGTGGTATATTGCGATTTTATGAAGGCCTTCGATAAGGTCCCACATAAAAGGTTAATAGAGAAAGTTAGAAGCTATAATATAGGGGAGAAATGTGTGAAATGGATAGAAGCCTTCCTGAAAGATCGGAGACAGAGGGTACTGGTGAATGGAATAGGCTCGGGGTGGAGGGAAATTACAAGTGGGGTACCTCCGGGATCTGTGTTGGGACCACTGCTGTTCGTTATATTTATCAACGACTTACCTGAAGTTATAACTAATGGAAGTGAGGTACTGTATACAGTACAGTATGCGGATGACACTAAGCTGTATAGAAGAGTGAGGAGTAAGGAAGATATGGGTTTGCTTCAAGGAGATGTGGAGGGCATGAAGGGATGGTCTGAGCATTGGTTAATGCCTTTTCATCCAAAAAAATGCAAGTACTGTACATGCGGATTGGGACCAGCAAGATAGACAAGGTAGGATACAGTATGTATGAAGCGATGGAGGAAGTGAATGCAGAAAAGGATATAGGAGTAGTTGTTGTTGTTCCCTAAACTGCCTGGCCGAACAGCCCCGAGTCCCTGAGAAAGGCCATGGCCACGATTGGGCTTTCCCACAGAGCTCTCATTGAGTGTAGATTGTGTTGTTGGCGTAAGTGGTTGTGTGAAATGCAGTCTTCTATGATGTGTTTAATGGTATGGGGTGCTGTGTTACATCCCGGGCAGGCGTCGACAACGGAGTCATCCAGTCTCTTCTGATAGCTCAGGAGAGCTGGATGGTGTCCGCATCTCAGCCTGGCCAGGTGGACTCTGTCCTAGCGAGGAAGGGAGGATTCGGAAGGATGGATTTCGGGAGGTCGTGCATGCAGCTGCGTGTTGTCAGTGAGTGGATGGATCGGTGAGAGATATGAGTATGGATGTGCTTCTGCAAGTTGGTTCGGGGTGGGCAGGGAGGGAGAGAGGATAATAATTGTGTGTGATACCGTGTGCTGGGTGTTGTTTTGATATTTCTTGGTGTCTGTGGGTGTGTTGCCATGTAGTTTAGTGGGTGGTCTTGGTTCGTGGAGGCTGCTGCCAGGAATTGAGTGCCTCTCATGTCCAGATGGTCTTTGACTTTGAGGATTTTGGTTTCTTGATGTAGGTGATCTGTGGGTGCAGTAGCTGTGCAGCCTGTAATGATCTTCAGGGCTTTGTTTTGAATAGTCTGTAAGGTCTTATGATGTGTTTCAGCTAGGTTAGAAGCCCAGGCTGGGCTTGCGTATTCCATCACTGATCTTATGTATTGTTTATATACTGTGGTGGTAGTTTCTTTGTTGTGTCCAAATTTTGTGTGAGCAAGTGACCTGAGGGCGTTAAGTCTGGGTGTCAGTTTCTTTTTAATGTTTGTGGTGTGCTGTTTGAATGTCATATGAGTATCATATGTTACTCCTAGGATTTTGGGTGTGTGTGTATGTGTTAGCGGTGTGTTGTTTATGGTGAGTTGAGGGATGTATTCGTGTTCTCCTGTCCAACTTGTGAGCAGGGTTGCGGTGGATTTGGCTGGGGCTAGATTAAGTCTGTTTGTAGTGCACCAGCCATGTAGTGTGTTGAGATAGGGTTGAAGGAGATCTGTTGCTCTTTTTGGGTCATGGTGTGTGCATGTGAGTGTTATGTCATCTGCATAGGAGGCTAAGTTTATTTGGGGCGTATTGGGTGTAGTTATATCGTGCATGTACAGATTGAAGAGTGCGGGCGATAGGACGGATCCTTGTGGGACTCCGTTTGGAAAGTTTCTGATTTTAGATGACTGACCGGCAAAAGATACGTGTGCACATCTGCCTGCTAGGAAGTTGGCCAGCCACCGTTTTGTGTTGTTGTGCATGTTTGTGTTGTAGATTTTGTTTGTTAGGTTGTGGCGGGGGATGGCATCGAAGGCTTTACTAATGTCGAGTGTGTCTAATAGTGATCTGTGTGGTGGTCTAGCTGAATTGATGCCGTCGAAAGCTCTTTGTGTAAGGTCTGTGAGAAGAGTGTTTGTGGAGTGCAGTAGCCTAAAGCCATGTTGTGTTGGAGCTAGGGGTAGGTCAGGTGTAATTAGTTGTAATACTAGGCGTTCCATGACTTTGGAGGGGGAGCAAAGGAGTGTGATGGGGCGGTGCGAGGAGGGTAGCGTGGGGTCTTTGTTGGGTTTGGGGAATGTGATGCTGATACCATGCTTCCAAATGTCTGGTATTGTGTTGTGTGAATAGCTGTAGTTTGATATGTTAGTGAGTGCTTGTATGCCTTGTGGTCCCAGGTGTCTGAGGTGTATGTTACTTATGTTGTCCTGATGTGGCGGCGTCTACGCCGTGGGGCCATCTCCTGAGGCTGCCGACCCTCCACGGCCGAAGACAAAATCAACGACCAGTGGGGGAAAACCGGATGCCGGCCGCGGGGAGCAGTTTCGGGAGCCAAACCGTCACAACCATCCCCTGCCCCCTCCCTGGGGGCACGGGTCCTTGGAGCGGCTTCGGTCGCGCCGGGAATTTCCATATAGGAGTAGTGATAGACAATAAGTTAAATTTCTCGGAACATTTAGCGGAAAAGATAAACAAAGCCAATAGAACAGAATTCCTCTGTGGTGGAGGGGTGAGAAATTTCCACCACCGCTTTTCTCCGGCGAGACGTAGAAGTCGGCTAAAGGGGATCGGGGGCGGGGGGCCTGGTATCCTTCTCCCCTTAAATAAATCTACCAAAAAAACGAGACAGAGATAGGGGCGAGGGAACGCGTTCGTGGTCCCGGACCCTAAGAATAGGAGCTTTGAATGTGCGTGGATGTAGTACGAATGAGAAGCGAGAGGATATTGGAAGGTTATTTGAAAGAAGGATGTATGATGTCCTTGCACTGAATGAAACAAAGATGAAAGGAGAGGGAGAAGTGGATTTTGGAAACGTGATAGGTAGAAAGTCTGGAGTAGACGAGGGGGTCAGGGGGAAAGAAGGAGTGGCTATTATTGTGAAGGAGGAGTTGAGAGAGTTTATAAAAGAGTGGAAAGAGGTGTCATCAAGGCTAATGTGGGTGAGAATGCGGTTTAAGGGTGAAAGGTGGGTTTTTGTAAGTGCGTATGGACCAGGAAGTGAAAGAGAGTTAGACGAGGTAGAGGGTTTCTGGGAGGATTTGAGAGATTGTCTACAAGGGTTTGATGAAAATGAAAATGTTATAGTTTTAGGGGACCTAAATGCTAGGGTAGGAAATGAGCCTGTTGAGGGCGTCATCGGTAGTTTTGGTGTGGATGGTGTAAACGAGAGTGGAGAAAGACTGAAAAATGTATGTGAAGAGTGTAGATTGAGTGTAGGTAATACGTTCTTCAAAAAAAGGCGTATACACAAGTACACCTGGCATAGACTTGTGAGGGGAGAGATTGTAGAGAGGGCATTGATGGATTATGTGCTGGTGACAAGGGAAAGATTGTGTAGACTGCTGGATGTGAATGTGATGAGAGGTGAGGCGGAGGGTATGTCAGATCATTACCTGGTGGAGGGAAAGCTAAGAGTTACAGGAGAATAAGAGACAAGCGTGAAGTAAGAGAGGTAATAAAAGTTAGTGAGTTATAGAAGAGTGAAAAAGAGGGAGTACAAGGAAAGACTAAATGAAAAGTGGATGGAAGTGAGAGAGATGGAAGAGAGAGAAGTAGAGGTTGAATGGCAACAGTTTAAGGAAGGAGTGAAAGCAAGTTCAGAGGTAGTATGCGGCAAAAGGAAAGTAGGAGGCAGAGGTATCAGGAAGGGAAGCGAGTGGTGGAATGATACGGTGAGAAAGGCAGTTGAGGAGAAGAGACAGTGTTTTGAGAGGGTTTTACAGGATGGTAGTGTTGAGGTATGGGAGAGGTACAAGGAGAAAGGGAGAGAGGCAAAACGGAAAATTAGAGAAGCGAAAAAAGATGCAAACGAAAGGTGGGGCCAAAGGCTGAGTGAGAATTTTGAAGAACGAAAGAAGATGTTCTGGAAGGAGGTAAATAAAGTAAGGAAAGGAGGACAAAAGAGGGAAGAGTCAGTGAAAGATGAAAATGGAGAATTACTAGTGGAACCAGTTGAAGTGAGGAAAAGATATGCCGAGTATTTTGAATCTTTGTTAAATACAAGAGATGGAAGAGAAGCAGTGATTGAAGCAGAGGTGGATGGAGATAGGTTACCCAGGCCACCCAGGTGGCAGGGAATGAATGAAGGGATTGAGGAAAATGAGGTGAAAGAAGCAGTGAAACATATGAGAGCGGGAAAAGCAGAAGGTTTGGATGGTATTGCTGTGGAGTGTATAAAGAAGGGTGGAGATGTGATAATAGATTGGTTGGTGAGACTTTTCAATGTGTGCTTTGCTGTGTCAATGGTACCAATAGACTGGAAGAGTGCATGTATTGTGCCGTTGTACAAGGGGAAGGGAGATCGGCAGGAGTGTTCAAGTTATAGAGGTATTAGTTTATTGTCAGTGGTTGGAAAGCTGTATGGCAGGGTGTTGATAGAGAGGATAATAAAGTGTACGGAAGTTGCAATAGGAGAAGAACAGTGTGGTTTTAGGAGGGGAAGAGGGTGCGTGGATCAGATGTTTGCAGTAAGACAGTTATGCGAGAAGTATTTAGAGAAGCATAAGGAGATATTTTGGGCTTTTATGGACTTGGAAAAAGCGTATGATCGTGTGGACCGTGAAGCAATGTGGAAGGTGTTAAGGATTTATGAAATAGGAGGAAATTTGTTAGAAGCAGTTAAGAGTTTTTATGAAGGGAGCAGAGCATGTGTGAGAGTAGGAAATGGTGAGCTGAGTGAATGGTTTGAGGTAAAGGTAGGTTTGCGACAGGGTTGTGTAATGTCACCATGGCTGTTTAATATGTTTATGGATGGTGTGGTGAGGGAGGTGAAAAGGAGAATTATGGGAAGAGGATTGGGTTTAGTAGGAAAGAATGATAGAGATTGGGAGTTGTTGTTGTTGTTGTTCCCCAAGCTGCCTGGCCGAACAGCCCCAAGGCCCCGAGTAAGGCCAAGGCCATAAACGAGCGCCCCCACAGAACCCTCTCTGCCGACCACAATAAAGCCTGGGTGACCGAAGCCACTCCATGGCGGGGAGCTGAGAGGGTGCGTAAACGCCCGGGAAACCAAAGCCCCACCCAGGGCCCTGTGCCCCTCAGCAATTCTGAAGAGAAAGTTGAGGGGCAAAGGAATAATGTGACGCTTTAGCTTCCAATCTTGGTAGATTGGGAGGTCAATCCACGGAAGAGACGCCGTCACTTGAGATCTAGAAAATATATAAGTAAAAGGAACAGTCAGAGTAAGCTATGGGTATGGCAGAGATCGCTCAGGTCTCACTCTGATAGACCAGCCCATCGCGGTGATTGGGAGTTGAATCAGTTGCTGTTCGCTGATGACACAGCATTGGTGGCGGATTCTGATGAGAAACTGCAGCGGGTAGTCAAAGAGTTTGGTGTGGTTTGTGGAAGGAGGAAACTGAAGGTGAACGTCAATAAAAGTAAAGTAATGGTGTGTAATAGGGGAGAGCATAGGGTGAATCTAGATGTGAGGCTGGATGGGGAAATATTGGAACAAGTAGAGTGTTTTAAATATCTAGGAGGAACGATAAGCAGGAGTGGAGGTAAAACAGAGAGTGTGTGAAGGAAGGAAGGTTTTCGGAGCAATGGGAAGTATGTGGAAGACGAGAAATCTCGGAGTGAAAGTAAAAAGTGCACTGTATCAAGGAATTGTTGTGCCAACAGTGATGTATGGGGCTGAGACATGGGCTCTGAAGAAAAAGGAGAAAAGAGGGCTGGATGTGATGGAGATGAGCTGCTTGAGGAGTATGTGTGGAGTTACTCGTAGAGACAGATTGAGGAATGAAGAGATACGTAGGAGAGTGGGGCAGCAGGAACATTTGTCAGCCAGAGTGGACAGAAGGGTGCTGAGCTGGTATGGTCATGTTGAACGAATGGAAGATGAAAGGCTTACAAAGAGAATATGTGAGTCAGGTACAAGGGGAGATAGAAGGGCAGGAAGACCCCCATTGAGATGGAGAGACTGTGTAAGAAAGGCTTTGGATGATAGAGGAATGACTATAGATCAGGCAGGGGAAGTGGTGGTGGACAGGAGTGAATGGAGAATGCTTGTGAATAGTTGAGTGAACACGTGGTAATTTGGAGTAAGGGGTCGGGCGCAAGTTGGACTAGATAATAGTCCATCAGGCGCCTGGCCCGGGGAGGCGATTAATATGAAGGGTGTGCCTGGAAGTGTGGTGGGAGGGCTTGTGGCTTTGGCTCCGCTGCATGTCTGCCTGCCGAGATCGGAACCTCTCCGGGTGGTCAGGGGCCGGGGGAGTGCTGGAGCGACCTTGGTAACCCTGGTCTCTGGGTCTTCTCCTGGGTGACCTGGATGTGTGTGAGTTTGTGTTTTTTATCTGTGTTTATTTTTTGTTTTATGTTGTTTTTGTGTTTTCCCTGTTCTTGCTCTGTCTTGAGTCGGCTACCCCCAAAATGGGGATTGGGCCTGAGCATATAGATAGATAGATAGATAGAATAGAATAGAATTGTAGGGCTGATAAGGAGGACATTTGTGTCACTTGACGAAGAAATCTTCAGGAATCTCTATACAGCGCTGGTTAGGCCGCACCTGGAATATGCGAACCAGGTGTGGGCTCCATATATGGTAAAGGATATAGAAGCAGTGGAGAAAGTGAAGAGGAGAGCTAGCAAGCTGGTACCAACGTTGAAGAACGCGGGCTATGAGCAGAGGTTGAGGACACTGGGGCTTCCGACACTGGCATATAGGAGAAAGAGAGGGGATATGATAGAGACTTTTAAGATAGTGTCAGGAAAGTACGATGATGTGTGTGAAGGTATCTTCTTGATGCGGGAGGGAACAAGAACGAGAGGACACTCTAAGAAATTATTCAAAGAAAGAAATAGGCTTGAGAAGGCAAAGAACTCATTTTGTGATAGTGGTAAATGAGTGGAACACACTGCCCCAGTATGTAGTCGATTCCGAATCAATAAGGGAGTTTGAAAGTAATCTTGATAAAGCATGGGGAAGACAAGATTTGAAGTTTGATTATAAAACAAAAATACAGAATAGTAAAAATGTTGCGTCTGCTACCGCCGCCGCCAACACCGTGAACGACCGCAGCAGTGCAAGTACTGGTACTGAGCTGGATACACAGGCATAGTTTGCCTTTTTCCAGAGGATCTACTGTAAGAAACTATAAGAAACTGTAAGAAATGTCCGAAGTTATCCATACATATCCGAAGTTTTCAACTTTTCAAGCAAACTTCGGACATCATTTAGGATAAGGATAGCTCTCTTATTATGGGGGATAATTTTAGGAGGTTTCCTGGATTACGGCGCACTATCACCATACATCACTTGACCTAGTTAAATCTCTATAATGTGTTTACACTCAGGAGCAATTGTTAAAAAACATCAAAAAATGTCCGAAGTTACCCCATTTTACGGTAAATTAGACCTGTCCTTACCTTAAATTCTACACTTAATATGATCACAAACCCGAGAATGCGAGATAGCGTCACACAGTACGGGGTAAAAAATGTCTGACTGACCAGCCTCCCTCCATGCCCAAGCTGCTCAAACACCAGCGATGCCACGAGTCAGGCGGGAAATTTATCGCACTGTACAAATTTTGGCTGCACTAATAGAAAATTCCCCGGATTTAACCCATATTGCCACCCGACTCGCAATAAAAGATCGTATTCACATTGGTTGATAATTTTGTGTTTAATATTTTCATTACTCGCACTAATCAACATTTGCACTGTTTGAACTCGCTTTATAGGAGACCGAGCTGTACATTTATCATATGTATTGATAACTATGATGTACAATTATTAAGATCTTTAACCCATTCTTATACATACATACATAACATTTTAAGACTGAGTGTTCCACACATAAGTGCAGTTTCAGTCTCTTGTCCTAATGGCGGCGTTCCAGGCAACCCTGTTAAGGGCTTCTTCACTTGTCAAGTTCTTGGATTTGAGATCGGCGCGTATAGTCCGATCCCAGGTCTTCCTCGGTCCACCCCTTGGTGCAGCTCCCTCCACAATCACAGACCTGCATTTTGTCACCCAATTTTGTTCATCCATTCTCTCCACATGTCCATACCATCCCAGTCTACTTGTACGCATCACCTCGCTAATACTCTTTATACCTAAACGTCTCCTCAGCTCAACATTTGTTATTCTATCCTGTAGCCTGGCCCCACACATCCATCTCACCATTCTCATCTCATTACGCTCCATTCTGTTGACATCCTCTACTTTAACGGCCCATGTTTCTGAGGCATACGTCATTGCACTTCTAACACATGAGGCATACACCTTTCCCTTCAGGGGGAGAGGCATTCTTTTCATGGTCAGGATTGGCATCAATTCTCTGAACTTCCCCCAGCCACACCTAATTCTAGGTAATTCTAGGTAATTCTTAATTGCAAATGTTCTACAGATATTTAAACAGCATACAATAACTTGGTGTAATTTACCATTTTACAGATACAGTTATAAGCGAAGTCGCGGGTCCCACAGACGGTCCCACAGCCGGTCCCAGTCACACAGCCGGTCTAAAAGTGTGGGCAAGAAGACTCCATCACCACCACCTAAGGTTAGCTAAGCTCAACAATACTGACACCAGGGCGGGTGCCCAACCCCGAAAGGGGTTGAAATAGGGGAGCTATCCCCCCGCCAAAAGCGGCTTTCTAGGGCCTTTCCTAGCTGATGCTGAGAGGATTGGGTTCTAGTCATGTGGTGATGGGCTGGTCTATCAGAGTGAGAACTGAGCGATCTCTGCCATACCCATAGCTTACTCTGACTGTTCCTTTTACTTATATATTTTCTAGATCTCAAGTGACGGCGCCTCTTCCGTGGATTGACCTCCCAATCGACCAAGATTGGAAGCCAAAGCGTCACATTTTTCCTTTGCCCCTCAACTTTCTCTTCATAATTGCTGAGGGGCACAGGGCCCTGGGTGGGTCTTTGGTTTCCTGGGCGTTTCCGCACCCTCCTCAGCTCCCCGCCATGGAGTGGCTTCGGTCACCCAGGCTTTATTGTGGTCGGCAGGGAGGGTTCTGTGGGGGCGCTTGGTTATGGCCTTGGCCTTGCACGGGGCCTTGGGGCTGTTCGGCCAGGCAGCTTGGGGAACACCAACAACAACATACTGACACCTACACTCAGTTTCTTTTCAACTGACGGTAAATTGCAAAGTTCCCATCAAGATTCCTCAGCTATTTGGAAGATTTTGTAGTGAAATAGGGTTCTAATTATATAAACTTGGGTCTTAATATGATGCAGAGACAGTAGTTTGATATTTTTCCATTAAGTATCGGGAAATGAGTTGCTAAGAGATTCAATTTATCGTCAGCTGAAAAGAAACAAAGTTATAGTGTCACACCAGCAAGTCCTTGCATATGACTATTTTCACATCCATTTTGACTGTATTATCAATCTTATAGCTTCTAATCATGTATATTCCTACAAACAACACAAATCCATATAAAATATATGATAGCTTGTAGAGTAATTATAATGTGAAACTTGCAAAATAAACAAACCAAAACTGGGACGACACAAGATAAACGCAAAAATCCAGAGTGTGAGACAGTAGCGGATGACACTGTTGGTGTGTATGGCCACCCTCATTAACCCACGGAATCCGGGAGGCCTCATATGAGGCACAAAAAACAAAAAAATGGCAGGAATCCGGAAGCCTCATATGAGGCAAAATACGCGGCTAAAAATCGCCGCTAAAATCATCATAACACGGCAACCACACGTCATAGCGATGTCATCTCAACGGCAGTTTACAGACAACAAAAAGTTCTACAATTTGCAAAAAAGTTGACTGCTCTAGATGGTCTCAATCAGTAGCTACTGAATTATGAAGTTTGCCTTTACCCAAATGGCCCCGGACACAGCGATCGGGATCATATGAGGCCCCCCGGATTTCGTGGGTTAAGGGGAGCAAGGCAATAGATAGATAGATAGATAGTAATTTTCGTATGTGGGTGATTTGAGCCACTCAGAATCTCGGCGTTCCAACTTTGTGACTTTGAAAGTGCAGCAACTGTATTACTTTATATCCCATCGCCTGTTCAGCTATTGACGAGGTTCGTGTAATGGCAGGCCGGTTAAGTGGGTGATTACTGTATAGTAGTTTATCTTAAATTTGTTCACTATGATAATGATGTTTGACATTGCAGACAAAGAGTGGTGTTGGTGTGGGAGGAGGCAGTGGGTCAGGTGGTGGTGGTGCGTTGACAGGAGATGCTACCACTATTACCACCAACACTACCACCACTACCACCACCAACAACAACCGGCCTCCATCACCACCGTGCCGTCGCTACTATGGTCGAAGGGGTCGCTCTCCCTCTGATTCACCCTCCATGTCTGACACTGAGGAGGCCACCAACACCACCACCACACAATCAGCAACAAATACTCTTAAACTTAATAATTTGTAAGTATGCTTAATAAGTTTTTAACTATTACTGGTGTATATTGTCCTCACAGTGTATTGAATAGCTGATATATTAAACTCACTTGATGACAGTACTATCTATTACTGTACTTTCAACAACTGGGCTGGTCTATCAGAGTGAGAGCTGAGCGATCTCTGCCACACCCATAGCTTACTCTGACTGTTCCTTTTACTTATATATTTTCTAGATCTCAAGTGACGGCGTCTCTTCTGTGGATTGACCTCCCTACTGCCAACCTAGAGGTTGGCAGATTGAGAGCCAAAGCGTCACATTATCCTTTGCCCCTCAACTTTCCCTTCATAATTGCTGAGAGGCACAGGGCCTTGGGTGGGGCTTTGGTTTCCTGGGCGTTTCCGCACCCTCCTCAGCTCCCCGCCTTAGAGTGGCTTCGGTCACCTGGGCTTTATTAGTGGTAAGCAGGGAGGGTTTTGTGGGACTGCTCAGTTATGGCCTTGGCCTTGCTCAGGACATTGGGGCTGCTCGGCCAGACAGCCTGGGGAACAGCAACAGCGTTCCTACAACCCTCTTCCCCTGTTGCACCCTCTCCCGCACTTCTTCCTCCATACTCCCATCTTTTCTCAACACACTGCCCAATGAGCTGACATTCTCCATAGCCTGACCGTTCAACCTCATCTCACACTCTGTGGCTGCACCCCTTTCAAAGACCATAACCATAATCTTCCCTACATATACCATCTATATGGTCGGCGCTGCCGACTGGGAGGCTCTTCGGCAGTACTACTTTGATTTCCCATGGAATGATTTCTGCTTCCATGGCCGGGGACCCTCGGAGAGTGCTGAACGCATTACCGAGGTAATCCTATCGGGCATGGAAGCATACATTCCATTCTCTTTCTCTCAGACTAATGCTAAATTTTTTTGGTTTACTCACGCCTGTTCTACTGCTGTCCGCAATAAGGAGGAAGCATTCAAACGGTACCGGACGCCTTAAAACTCAAGATTCTCATTCTTCATATGTTTCTGCCCGGAATCAAGCCAAATCTGTTCTTCGACTTGCCAAACACTCTTTCATCAATAATAAATGCACTGAACTATCCAACTCTAGCTCTTCCCAAGCTTTCTGGCATCTAGCCAAAAACCTCTCCAACAATTTCTCTTCCTCGTCTTTCCCTCCCCTTTCCCACTCTGATGGCACAACCATCACTTCTTCCTCTGACAAAGCTAAACTCTTCGCTCAAACTTTTGCTAGAAACTCCACCTTGGATGATTCCGGTGCTATTCCTCCCTCTCCGCCCTCCTCTCTCTTACTTATGCCTAATATCCTAATCTCTTCTAAAGATGTACTTTCTACCCTCTCTGGGCTTAACACTAATAAGGCGTACGGTCCGGACGGTGTTCCTCCTGTTGTTCTCAAAAACTGTGCTTCCGTGCTGACTCCCTGCCTAGGCAAACTCTTTCGTCTCTGTCTATCCTCTAACGTCTTCCCTTCATGCTGGAAGTTTGCTCACATTCAACCTGTCCCAAAGAAGGGTGACCGCTCTCAACCCTCCAACTATCGTCCAATTGCTCTTATCTCTTGTCTTTCTAAAGTTTTTGAAACTATTCTTGCTTCCAAATTTCTTAAGCATTTCTCTTCTCATAATCTGCTCTCAGATCGCCAGTATGGCTTCCTTAAGGGTCGCTCTACTGGTGATCTTCTTTCATATCTTACTAACTCTTGGTCATCCTCCTTTCGGGACTTCGGTGAGACTTTTTCTATTGCAGTAGACATATCGAAAGCCTTCGATAGAGTCTGGCATAAATCTTTAATTTCTAAACTACCCTCCTTCGGTTTCTATCCCTCCATCTGTGCCTTTGTCTCTAATTTCCTTTCCGGCCGTTCCATAGCTGCGGTTGTGGACGGCCATTGTTCACTTCCTCACCCTATAAACTCCGGTGTTCCTCAGGGCTCTGTCCTATCTCCTATTCTCTTTCTAATTTTTATAAATTATCTCCTTAACTGTACCTTAATTCCCATCCATTCATACGCAGACGACTCAACCTTACACTACTCCATTAGTTTTTCAGAACGCCCCAGCCGGCAATCCCTCAACGACAAACGTAATGAAGCCATAGAACTCTTAAATTCTGATCTAAATAATATTTCCAATTGGGGCAGAGAAAACCTTGTTAACTTTAATGCTTCCAAAACCCAATTTCTCCATCTATCTACCCGTCAGGATCTCCCAGCGGACTATCCCTTATTCTTCAACAATACAAAAATCAACCCTTCATCTTCTCTCAATATTCTTGGTGTCTCTTTTTCTTCTGCTCTCATTTGGAAGGACCATATTACCAGTCTTGCTAAGGCAGCCTCCCAGAAGCTGGGTGTGCTCAACCGCCTTAGGGGGTTCTTTTCCCCTGCACAGCTTCTTGCTCTGTACAGGGGCATAGTGCGCCCTTGTATTGAGTATTGTTCACATGTGTGGGGAGGTTCCTCTCACACCGCTCTCCTAGACAAAGTTGAAAGGAAGGCCTTTCGTATCATTAACTCCCGTCCACTCACCAACTCTCTGCAATCTCTCTCTCTCCGCCGCAATGTTGCATCTCTCTCGCTATTCTATCGCTACTATAATAATCAGTGTTCCTCAGAGCTATCCCAGTGCATACCACCTCCTTTACGTAGGGCACGTGGTACCCGTCTTGCAACTCAATCCCACCCCTACTCTGTGCAACTCTCCAACCCAAGAGTGAAACTTTACTCTCAAACTTTCTTCTACTCAACATCTGAGCTCTGGAACTCTCTCCCAGAATCAGTCTTTCCCTCTTCCTATGACTTAAATTGCTTCAAACTCCGTGTGTCCAGGCATTTTGGCTCGAACGTCCCTTGATTTTGGCCCTGTCACTCTTTCAACTATGGGGGAGGCACTCGTTATAGGCAGTTATGCCTTTTGCCTCCCTCAATCACATAGAAAAAACAAAAAAAAAACAAAAAAAAATATATATATATTGAACAACCATGGAGACATCACACACCCTTGCTTTAACCCTTGTCTAGCGGGGTGTTTTGGACTCATTTGGGCATATTCAGGCCCTCCTGCATGATAAATCAAGCATCTGCATGAAAAACAAATTATTTAGCAAAAAACTATGCACTAAAAGCTTCAAAATGAGACCAGAATGAGCTACGTAGCACTCGTGGTTCTCTTGCAGTGATGCCACGAACATGGGAGTTTAGCATATATCGGTATATTTTTCCCAGCTATGCTCACTACTGGCTACACTGCCGGCCTCTCGAGAACACAGGGAACATGAGTTAATGGGCGGCGGTAAGCCCTGGGAGTCGTCTGTCTGGCCCGCTGTGCTCCCGGCCATTTGCACTCGATTTTAACCCTTTAACCCGGGAACTGCGGGGAGACTCTTAAGAGTTCCCCCGGCGGACTGCGGGGAGACTCTTAAGAGTGAGTGAAAAAAAAAATCAACTTTTGACATTGAAAAAAAAAAAAAATTGGCCCCTGGACCATGCAAAATCTCAGTCCTCTACCTGCCCTCCTTCCCCACTTTCCTCCTCTCCTTCAGTTATCACCTATTTTCCCTGTTATTCCCTTATTCTGAGGTATATTTTCGTGCTAACATTAGCGAGTTGCAAGCAGGGTGTTGTCATCACTGATGGCAAGCGAGTGCAAGAGAGAGAGAGAGTATCGATCGACTGTGTCTCAGTGGCCTTGGGGGAAATTGGCGGGAAAGCAGCTTGCCTCACCCATACATTATACAACTCGCGGGCTATATCTCCGATTTTGACCATCCAAACGCTGTTTTCACTCGTTTTATTGTTGTTTCAGGTTAATACCTTTATAATCAACCCATAATAGGCGCATATGGATAAGTATTAATGCTATTAATGGCACAATGAATATTTTAGTGACGGAAACACCTCAAATACGTCAGCACAGGGGGACGTTTCCAATTACCCCCATGCACACTTGTTAGGTTAAAAGCCTTAATAATGCTCCTAACTTGCTGCAAATTGGTGCACGACTTAAGTCGAGTGCCGCCAATAAGGGGTTAATCCAACATTCAGATCAAAGAACTTGCTCTGTTCATTCTCCACACATACTGACACCTTTGCACCCTCATACATGCTCTTCACTGCTTTCAGCAACTTGCTTTCTACTCCATATATTCTCAGTAATTTCCAGACCTTCTCTATCAACTCTTGTCATAGGCCTTCTCCAAGCCCATAAAGGCAGCATACAACTTTTTTCCCTTCTCCAGACATTTCTCCACAACATATTTCAAGGTAAAAATGTGGTCTACACTATAGGTTTGATTCCCGAAGGGAAGTAGAGAAAACCTAATATTTAGTAGGGCCCCGTAATCATTGACGACTTCGCCTATTAACATTAATAGTCTCCATTCAACATCCTGCGCCAGCAATTTGAATAACCCGCGCGGAAGATCATGGAGTACTCATCACAAGTGCACGCCTACTTCCCTTATGGGATCGTCATTTTGATTGGGTACCCTACAGAAAAAAACTTTGTAAACAAATATCTATCTATTTATTGCCGGACGCTTTACTCCCCTTACGAGGGTGGCCATACACAGAATGCCCCCAAGCGGACCTATTCCCTGTGAGAGGGACAACCCGAGCCAGTTTAGTGAAGGACTTACAGGATTGACCACTCAATTTAGGATCGGTCCGACTCCGAGGCCCTCTGTGTATCTTGTTAGCACTATTTTTCTACAGTGGTGTTCGGTTAATCCATCCACTAACCTGCCTTACCCTTAGGTAAGCAGTACGGATTTGTATCAGGTTTACTCCCCTAGACAGGTTGCCAACCAAGGCTGACGAGTCCCATCCACCCGAATTTGTATAAGGTTGTCTCCCCTAGATGAGTTGCCGACCAAGGCTAACGAGTCCCACTCAGGGACAGATAAATTAATATCTGTTATTATATGACTTGCCATATACGTGGATTTCTCATGTTTTGCTTCCCCGATACCAGGCCCCCTAGCGGCCATCCTCGTCCTTCACTGATATACCACGAAAAAACTATGGAAATCAACGAATGGGAAGTGGGATGGTTGGGAGGGCCCGAGTCGTCAATGATTACGGAGCCCTACTAAATATTAGGTTTTCTCTACTTCCCTTCGGGAATCATACCTATAATTTAATAGGGCCCCTCCATCATTGACGACTTCGCCTGAATATCAAGACTGGAGGCGGGACATTCGCAAAATATCCTAATCTTAGGGAAGAAAATCCGAATAACACTTTTCTTAAGATTTTTATTGTATGCAATACAAAATATAAAAAAGGTATAAAAGATTTGCTAGCAGTGCGTGGCATTAAGAAACTGCTTGCTCATGGTAAGGCCGTTGCAGGCGACCTTATGCATTAAAGAGTGTGACACATCCGTGTCCTACCGAGCGAGACCCAGCAGTAGGTACTCGCTCTGATCTTAAAACTAATTGTACAGTAATCTCACTGTGCACTTTGGTAAGAAAAAAAAAAATATATATATAGACATAGTTGCAACTATGTGAAAACTCTCTTAAAATTAACACGACTAAATACTGGACTGAGAACTCGTCCTATCACAGCTCGTGATATATCACAATCTCCAAGGGTACAGAGGGGATATGGTCTTATTCCGCACAGCCCCCCCCCCCCATTTTAACAATTAATTAATAAAAACATATTACTTACTGTACCCGCTGCCGTAAAGCTACAAAAGTACGCTTTGGTTTATCTAGAGCGACCGACAGGTAGCGTGTCAGGAATGTATGGTTGGAAGCCCAAAGCTGGGTCTTAGCAATATCCTCAATTGAAAAATTTTGTAAAAATCTGAGAGACACCGCCCACTTCCTAATGTCGTGAGCCCGACCTAACACGCCGGGGTTGCTTTCCTTAATAATGTCTACTATTAAAGAAGCTAACTTCCGTTTCGTAGCATGCGTACCTGTTCGGTTCACCCATAAAGCACCTGGTTGGTGAGGTTGCGCAGCCCTCATAAACTTTGTGAGCGCTTGCACAGGACATAACATGTGATGAATGAGGGCCCTCTTGAGGGCCGGGACTGAAAATTCAGAGAAGACATGGTCTGAATGTTAATTTTTTGCAATAAATGAGGGAGACGGCGCGATTTGTACATGGTCGTGCAGCCTCCCAAACCTGAGACAGTTTGGTTCGTTGCTCATCGCCGCCAGCTCTGATACCCAGTGTCCAGTGGCAAGTGCCATGAGAAAAAACGCTTTCTTAAAAAGTGAGTCAAAGTCCGGCGCATGATTATACTTGCGGGATTGTAGCAATTCCAAAGCTTTATCAAGGGACCAGGTGGGCATGAGCTGGTGAGGAGGAGGACGAAGTTTGAAACATGCCCTCATAAAACCTTTCTCCTCCGCCTGCGGTATGGAAAGGCCGGTGAGATCAAGGAAGGGGGTCCTAATGGCCGACAGATGATTCTTTAACGTTATAACCGAAAAAAAAAAATCTGCTCAAACAGATAATCTAAGTACAGTCCATCCTCCTATAACACGAGCTCCTACAACGCGATCCTCCTTCAACACGAGGGGGGGGTCCCGAATTACCTAAACCTCTTATAACCCGAGCCGAAAACATATAACGCGAAATGGCCTTGCCGAGTGCTTCAAATCCGGCGCCTCCTCTTACTGCGCGACCCCCCTCCCACCTACAGCGCGATGACGTCGATGCGTACTGGATTTTAAGATGATTTTGCTAATAGATAATGCCCCCTGCCATCCTGCCTACCTGCAAAATCTCCACCCTCAATGCAATGTTATCTTCTTGCCTCCAAAAACAACATCCTTATCTCCATTTAAATTGTTATTCCTACAACGCAAAATACCTACAACACGAGGTGCAGTGCCGCCCCTAAACTCGCGTTGTAGGAGGATGGACTGTACTTGAATACTAGGGCTGACGAAGCAGTTGTCTGCCTCGATGCCACAATCCAGGTCGTAAAAGTTTTCCAATGTGATGGATATTGTCTCCTGGTAGATGGGGTGTACTGATTCAAGAGCTTTTGAGTGACACTAGGCCCAAATTTATTAAGCCATTTGGCCGAGAAAATATCCATAAGGCAAAACTGAGAGAGGTCCGAAGGTTGCCAATCGCTTCCAAGTGGAACGGGGGGACCGGGAGGGACACCGGAGTCCGGCACCACTGTTGCAATTGGTGGTACCATACCTGAGCCGGCCTGAGCGGTGCGATCAGCGCTACTCGGCCCCGGTAATCCCTTAGTTTGTGAATGACCTTGCACATTAACACAGAGTCTGGTGGCGGAAACAGATAGATCGAGGTCCACTTGTTCCAGTCCACCAGCAGTGCATCGGGTCCCCCCGCCGGGGTTACCTCGTGACGGGTCAGAAAGAGTGGCAGTCTGTGGTTCTGCGTTGACGCAAACAAGTCTACTTGTGGACGGGCCGGCTTTGCAATTATCTTGTTGAAGATCGCCTGTTTGATTGTCCATTCTACTAAAGTACTCCGCCGGCGAGAGAGAGCGTCTGCCCAGACGTTCGCCACGCCGGGGAGGTATGTGGCATGCAGATGAATCCCTAGCGAGTCTGCTAGGGTAAAAATTTGTTCTGAAACTCTCAACAACTCTCGTGACCTCACTGAGCCTTGCTTCTGAATGCAAAAAACTGCAGTTTGATTGTCCATTCTGAATGCTATTGATTTGTTCTCCAACGTCGTGCCGTGAGTTTGGAGAAAAAACAGGGGAACTAAAAGCTCCTGCTTGTTGATATGTGACTGACTGTTTGCCCCCCAAATGCCTTGTCCCTGGTGGCCTAGACTTGACTGATGTCCCCACCCCAGGGACCCCGAGGCATCCGTGTCTATCCAAACCCTAGGTGGAGGAGAAACCCATGACATGACTGAGTAGAGGACTTCGTGCTTGGTCCAGGCCGAGAGCAAGTTGTGGATTAATGGAGGAATTGGCCATAATTCCTTCTCCGGCAAGAGAGGGAACACTTTGTTGCCTTCCAGGATTAATCGCTTGGTTTTCAGTCGGCCTAGTTTGACAGTTAATTGTATCCAGTTGAGAGAACCTATCAGGGAATCCCACGTTTTCCTGGTCGTATTCAGACTGTGGAGGAACCGGAACAGTTTCCTTCGAAACCTGTTGCGGTTGTCCGCACTCTGTGTAAGAGTCAGAGCGGCGGTATCCCAGATCAGTCCTATCCACTGAATCGTCCTTGAGGGGACAAGGCGTGACTTTGCCAAGTTCACCTTGAACCCTAGGGCTTGTACATGAGCTAACACTCGGTTGACATGATCCTGACATAATTCTAACGAGTTTCCCACTACTAGCCAATCGTCCAGATACCAAAACACCTGTATGCCTTGAACTAATAGGGGTAAAAGGGCTTGCCTGACAAGCTTGGTGAAAACTCTTGGTGCTAGGTTCAGCCCGAATGGCATCCTTTGACAGACGTAAGTCTCTTGCCGGATTCTCAAGGCGACAAACTTTTGGAACCTCTTGTTTATAGGGACATGCCAATAGGCATCTTTGAGATCGATCGAATACATCCAACCTTGCGGTGGGAGTGCGAGTCTGAGTTGCTGTATAGTCAGCATCCTGAAGGGTGAATTCTCTATAAATGTGTTCAGTTGCGAGAGATCTAGAACTGGTCGCATTTGCACACTGTCCCTTTTTGGCACTAAAATGAGGTGTGACGTGAAAACTAGTTGGGAAGCATTGACTGGAATCAGAACTCGTTTGGCAATCATTTCTTGTACTACGGCCTCCTCCTCCTGAGACACTGGGGTATACTCCTGCGGCTGACGCAGTCGGGGCCGCCGGAGCCATCGCCAGGTAATTCCTTTCCTCACTACTTTTCTGGCCCAGGTAAACTTGGGCCAGGCTGAGCGGAATGAACGGAACGACCCCAGGTGCAACCAGGGATCGTCCGTTACGACAACTTCCCAATCCCGGGTCTTTGAGCTCGACTCCAGGATGTGGGAGGATGAGTGGCTAGTTTTTTGGAGGGGGAGGTGTGTTGGCCTCGGACGCTTGACTAGTTTTGGCTTGTGTAGTGTTCGGATTACCTTTATATGGGGCCTTACCTTTATACCCATGAGGCTTACCTTGTTTGGTTTTGTACTGAGGACCTCCCTGCTGAGGGGGTAGTCTAGGGTCTCGAGATGACTGTTTCAGATGTGGTTGGTACTGCTTGTGACAGCCCTTTGATTTATGAAAGGGTTTCTTGGGGGGGTCCTTCCTTGCTTGGGAGGTAACCTGTTTCCAACCACTTACCAAATTAAAGACTAAGCTCCAAGTTTCAGTGTTAAGAAGGGTAGCCGTAAGCACCGGGGATAGAGTTACCCGGCGACCTATGTCCGCCGGCAACTTCTTTACCAGATGCACTCTCAAATCTTGGCGAGCTCGTACCGCCTCCAAAATCGCGATTCTAATGTCGCCTAGGGACTGAATGGCATTTTGAAGTGATAGTCTATGAGACAGCTCAATGGTTCTCCGAATTTGGGGGTCAGTGACGGCCGAGATCGTACGTGCTAGAGAGGCGGCTACTTGATGGCTCACCAAGTATTGAGAGAACATCCGGTAAGCCTTATTTCGTAACCTAAAATCTCGCTCCAAGTGAGCAGGTGGTGGTGGAGAAAAGGGGTCATCTAAGGCATGCAAAGATACTTTGGGGGCCGCCAGAAAAGTTAGTAAGGCTGGTGGTACCCCTTCTGCTTTGGACACTGGTAGAGAAAAATAAGTTTAATTCTCTTGAGGAATTTGATGTGACACTTTGGATGTAATAGTAGTGGGCCTCAAGTTCCCAATCCAACCACGGGCCGGCGCCCACCTGCAGGACCGGGTTCTGAACTTGGTCCAGAGCCGGAGTTGTAGCCAACTCCGGCATAATAGCATTTAAGGCCTTGACATCATTGATGCCATCAGCCTTCGACCAGTCAGCGAAAAGTCGTGCAGAAGCGGCGGAAGGGACTGCCGGAGCAGGTGAATACACAAAATATGCTGGATTAACCCTCCAGCCCCGGCTATGTATTATATATATATTCCTCGAAACCCGGGTGTTTTGGCCGAAAAACGTCTAGGCTAGGCTACCGTATATGTGTTAATCTGACTGCTTCCCGCATTCCCGCAATCCCCAAGCGTAGCTGTGTTATTTACCTGTAGAATGGCAGTAAGTAGAGCTCTCTAAGTCAACTGGTTGAGTTGTGATGATGATTTCATTGGAGATAACTTTATGGCCAAAACGGCCACTTTACACTACTTTTCGATACTTAACAACAACATACAGGCACACACGAACAAGCGACGCTCTCCTTCTTGTGGCCGGAGATGCGGGGCGTCGGTCCAGCCGGCTGTTGTTTACATGCGTCAGACCGACGCCTCACACACGAAGCTCACAGGCTTTCAACCACTGGGCGTTCAAGAGCCCTTCCATGGTGAGAGGGTTAAGGGGACTAGGTACACCTTTAATTAGGACATCTAGCACCCTCCCTGTCTCGTCTTTAGCCCTAAATTTACGATTCTTATTAATCTCTATGGACCATTCCATGGGGACTGGTGGGTCTCCTGACACAGATGGTTGAGCTATAAGAGGATTCTCTGGTACTACAGGTACCCACGAGCAATCAGCACCATAGAGGAGAGGCATAGGGCCTTTTCTCACCGGTAACTTGTCTAAGGGGGGCGGTTGAACGTCAGTGATCACCCTCAGGTTGGACATAGCTAATGCCGCCGGTCCTACAGGACCTGGGGTCATTGCCTCCACTGGGGTCGGTGATGACGTCAAAATTGACGGAAGATCTAAAGGTCTCACTACAGAAGTACTAGCGGGAGCAGTTGAGGTGATAACCGGCTGATCTGACGAGGCAGGGAGTTGGTACTGCTGTAATACCTTATGTAATAAGTCATTTACCTGGTCCGAAGTCATCCATTGTCGTGAGGTATCTTTGGATGAATTTGAACTAGCTTCAGAATAATTACTTGGAAGCGACTGAGGAGCCGGGGAGAACATAGGATCCGCCGGCTTCTCACTCTGCTCCAAGAGTTCATGTGATAATAACTCCTGCGAGTCCTCGTGATCCCTCGGGGGCCAAGACAAATCAGGCACCGAAGATGGCAACACATTGGTGTTGCTATCCTCAGTCTGTTCTAGAGAAGGTTCTGGATGGCGCCAGTAACCTCCCGCCGCCAAGGGCTGGGGGTCCTGGTCCATCGGAGATATAACTTGTGCCCCCGCCGGACGACCTCTAAATTGATCGGCCAGTACCCTATGGCCTGTTGATTTCACACCCCGGGGAACTAGAGATAATTTTGGTATTGCAAATGTTACATCCGAAGTTACATGCCTAGAATGTTCCTCACTAGTAGTGGGAGTCTGAGAGTCAGAGGGCGGTGACAGTTGTGGGGTCTCCCGCCGGCTGCTTGAAGAGGTATACTCTTCTCGTCGGCGTTTGTGGGACCTCGAAGAGTCCGAGGTAGAGTGGTGAACGCGGTGCCGTGGAGACTTTGACCTGGACTTCGACCTCCGCCGCGTGGCCCGGGTCGAGGAGGGTACCTCTGTGACGTCGCTCTCACTACTACTATTGACATATTCTTTGCTTATGGCTTTAGTTTTGACCTTAGGTCTGACCGATTTAGAGGGACCGGGTTTTACTAAAGGTGACTTTAAAATAAGCTTCTCCCATCGGACCTTGTCATCACACTGGAGGGCCTTATGGGCAACATCTTTAGCATATGTATTGAATGTCGCTTTAACTTCATGTAAAGCCGCCAAACATGAAAGGTCTGTTTTAGCTAACAATGCAGACTTTAATTCTGAGCAAATGTCGCACTTTTTTGACAACCACACGCCGCGTGAGCGATCGAGGCACTTGACACATTTCGTGCAGAAAGTATGAGCAAACACTGGTAAGAGGGAACAAGTGGGGGTAGCAAAAAGATCAAATCTGGGCATAGTGCCGTTCAAAGAGAGGGTCCCCTCCTCCGTCGGGATCCGATGGCCAACTCCGCCGGAAGGGAAGTCTGGGGGCCTGGAAAGAAAATTTCCAGGAATCAATGCTCATAAGGATAACCTGCGAGGTATTATACATCCTATCTCAAATCCGCCAGAAACTTAGTGAAAAGTGCACACTTATTCTAACCTTCCGCTGGATCTGTCTAGCTGAATTTCTCACAATTTTACCTGTGAGAAGCGTCACAGGTCCCTGACCTTATTAAGTTGTGACTGTATCTTACCAGTTTTCAAAACTAATATATCACGTAGTGAACACTTGACTGATGTTGCCGCGGGCGATGAAGTCGTTACGTGTCACTAGGCCAGACAGGGTGAGTTCCCTCGGCGAGCCGAGATGGTGGGCCTGGTAGGAATGCAATTCCGCCGGAGAGTGGTTCAGCCAAACCACGCCGGGATCTTCTGAATGTTCCTATCCGCCAGAGGCGGACACTTGGCCCACCGCACGGGCCGCCGGAACAAACAAAAACTGCCGGGAAACAGGGATGGCACAGCCCTTTTCCTGCAGTCCCACACACATATAATAAAATGCATCATGACATATAGGGACGTCTCCCAAGCCCCAAAGGATCGAGCTAGCATGCTAGAACCAACACAGGGGGAAACAAACGTAATCAATAACAACAGAAAAGTTTAGACACCTAAATTACCTGTAGCCTATGACGGAGACCCCTAATTATGACGACCACGTAAACCGAAGACATCCCAGCCGAAGACGCTCGAGAACCCGCAGCCGCACCAAGTAGAGGAAGGCCTTCATCAAGGGGCCTAAGCAAAACACGAACCCTGGAAGGTGGAGCACCATGTGCAGACACCCTTAAACCAGAACATTTGCTGATAAATGTAGAATGTGGCATATACTATCCTCAATAATGACAGTCTGTAGCCTTGTAGTCTGACAGCCTTGTAGCGTGGTCGCCTTCTAGCTAAGTAAACACAACAGCTAAGGCGTCATACATAAATAAAACACACACGCGGTCCACCCATCCGGGACTCCTGGATGCCTGTGACAATGGTACCCTATTTTAACACACTCCTTCTGCGGACCGACCAATCTGGCAGCCGTGCTAGCTAAGCTAAACCTTGTTACTGCAACACAGATATATACAAATGAGTAAGGACTCACTAGAAGCTCTGCGAACGTCGAATGAAGCAAACACGGCGCAAGCCCTGTTATCGGGAGGGACGCGGAAGAAGGAAGGACGAGGATGGCCTGGTATCGGGGAAGCAAAACATGAGAAATCCATGTACTGTATATGGCAAGTCATATAATAACATATTATTATTATTATTATTTTTTTTTTTTTTTTTTTTTTTTTTTTTTACGGAGTTTTTTTCTATAGAGTACCCAATCAAAATGACGATCCCATAAGGGAATTAGGCGTGCACTTGTGATGAGTACTCCATGATCTTCCGCGCGGGTTATTCAAATTGCTGGCGCAGGATGTTGAATGGAGACTATTAACCCGTTGAGCCCCGGCTAGTTATAATATTTTGTTCACCCCAGTCCCAAGCCATTTTCACTTCTTTTTTTTTTGTTTGCTAAAATGGAAGACAAGGATGAGAAATGAAAAAAAAAAAAAAATCACCTCGGACATTTTTTTTTGGGGGGGGGGCCTCAAAAAAATTTGTTGAGCCAAAATGGAAGAGAATGGTGAGAAATGAAGACAAAAATGAAAAAAAAAAATTCGGTCATTTGGGGGGGGGGGGTTTCAATAGTTCGTCTCCCCCGCATGACCACCCGCCCGGGAGCACTAGGGTAAAAACTGAGTATGGCATTGTACGGCATACATCCTAAGGAGTGTCTCACATAAATCTCAAGCCTCTAGCTCCCATACGACCGGAGTAATGAAGGTTCAAAGTGGCGGTGAACTAAGGGTGTAAAGTATCCCCACTAAGCCCACCACCACCAGCCGCGCGGCTGTCTCGGCCCGCTCACTGCCGACGCAACACGTGCGACGCTGGGTCTCACTGGGTTAATGTTAATAACAAAAACATTAGATGGGAAGAGGTAAATCAAGAAATGGAGGAAATAGACTGGGAAGATTTAATGGATAACCTGACACCAGCAGAATGTCTAGTCTTAATAACAGAAACCATGACCCAAATCTGTAGCCATCATATACCTGCAAGACAAACAAAACGAAGAAGCAAACAAGATCGGGAAAGGAGGATGCTGTACAGAAGAAGAAAATTACTCACACAAAGATGCACACATCAAAAGGTCGAAATAGATAGAGAAATTGTGGAAAGTGAACAAAGGCTAAGAATATCATATGAACTACAACATATGGAAGAGGAGAGGAAAGCTATTGCAGGTATAAAGGAAAATTCCAAATACTTCTTTTCACACGCCAAACAAAAGGCTAAAACAACATCAAACATCGGCCCACTGAGCAAAGGGGACGGCTCTTTCACAGGGGACAAAAAGGAAATGAGCGAACTCTTAAGCAGGCAGTATGAAATGGCATTCAGTGAGCCTGATGAAACAAAAGTCATCAGAGACCAAAATATATTTTTCATGGAAACCTCCCCCACGGAAACCCCTCAGATGCTGGATATTGATTTCGGTCCAAAAGACATAGAAGAGGCCATTTCCAACATGCCATCCCACTCGGCACCAGGCCCGGACTCATGGAATTCGATCCTAATGAAAAAATGTAAGGAAAACCTCTCAAAACCCCTGGCTATAATGTGGAGGAGTCTAAACACTGGTGACATACCAGATAGCTTGAAAAATGCAATAATTGCCCCACTGCATAAAGGAGGGAGTAAAGCACTACCAAAAAACTACCGCCCGGTAGCTCTAACCTCTCACATCATTAAAGTTTTCGAGCGAGTCCTGCGAAGCAAAATTTCAACATTCATGGAGACAAATGAACTACACAACACCGGTCAACATGGGTTCAGAGTGGGAAGATCATGTCTCTCACAACTTTTGGAACACTATGACAAAATTCTTAAAGCGCTAGAAGAAAAGAAAAACGTGGATGTCATTTACACCGATTTTGCTAAGGCATTTGATAAATGTGACCATGGTATAATAGCCCACAAACTGAAAGCAAAAGGTATAACTGGGAAGATCGGACAGTGGATATACAATTTCCTCGTAAACCGAAAACAATCGGTAGCAGTAAACCAAGTCACTTCTGAGCCTTCGGATGTCAAAAGCTCAGTGCCCCAAGGAACAGTGCTAGCGCCCCTTCTGTTCCTCATACTAATTTGCGACATAGATACCAACACCAGACACAGTACGGTGTCGTCTTTTGCTGATGACACAAAATTAAGCACGATAGTAAACACACAAGAGGACACGGGCCGACTGCAGTAAGACATGAATGTAGTGTTCCAGTGGACCAGGGAAAACAACATGCAATTCAATGAGGACAAATTCCAATTAATACGGTACGGAGATAATAATGGTGTTAAAGAAATTACAAATTACTTAACAGAATCTAACCACATAATAGAACGGAAAGACAGTGTGAAAGACCTTGGGGTATTAATGTCTGAAAATATGGGTTTCAAAGTACATAACCAGGTCAAAGTGGCGGCTGCGAAACGTCTAACGGGTTGGATTCTGCGTACTTTTAAAACACGCGGTGAATTGCCTATGATAACGCTCTTCAAATCTCTAGTGCTACCGCGGCTTGAATACTGTAGCGTATTAACATCCCCATACAAAGCAGGTGAAATAAATGACATAGAGAGTGTACAAAGAAATTTCACTTCGCATATAAGTTCGATAAAACATCTACACTATTGGGAGCGTTTAAGAGCACTGAATCTGTACTCACTGGAACGTAGAAGAGAACGTTACCTAATAATATACACGTGGAAAATCGCAGAGGGTTTAGTACCAAACCTACATACTCCGATAGTCATGAAATTCAGTGATAGGAGAGGCTGGGAATGCGAAATCCCCCGGATGAATAACAGGGGTGCTATGGGCTCTCTGCGAGAGGGTTGGTTATCACACAGAGGCCCACGTCTCTTCAACGAACTCCCACGGCGAGTAAGAGACATGAGGGACATCTCGTTAGACAACTTCAAGAGACCCCTAGATGTCGAACTGCAAAAAGTGCCAGACGAGCCCATCCTCGCAAGGGAGCGAGCTGTCGCTTCAAACAGTCTACTGCACCATATCACCACCCATAACGAGGGGCGTCGCGCTCCTTGGTGCCGCTAGAAGAGCGGCGAACATATCTAAAGGTATCTAAAGGTAAGGTATCTAATAGGCAAAGTCGTCAATGATGGAGGGGCCCTATTAACACTTAACACCGGCCTATGCGGTTTATTTATATGTACCGCCCAGCGGGGTGTTTTTAGCCAAAATAGGGCTGTTTACGTGATCATTTTCATGCCTAAATAAGACCCAGAACGTAAAACAAGTATCTATCCCTGAAAGGGCATAAACAGAGCTTTCGAATGACACCATAACGATCCTTTTATGATGGCTAGTTTTCTTGCAATAACCGTGCAACGTGAGTGCAAAAAGCATGTAATTAGGCACTTTCCCCATACAATTCCTTATATAGCAAGTGAGAGAGGTAGGAGGGAGGTGAGATTCGTGTCAGTAGGTTCGCCGCGGTGGTCTGGAGCAGTCATACGCTCGCTACTCTCCTGCCACCACTTGTCTCTCTCTCTCAGCAACATTACGTGCTGAAATTGCCACTCGACCTATGTCGAGCACCGCCACATAGTCCAGCTTTATTTAACTCGACTTATGTTGCTCGCCGCTAATTAAGGGTTAAAGAGCGGGGCCCGACTTAAGTCTGTATCTAAAAAGCAGCAAGTTAGGAGCATTATTAAGGCTTTTAAAGGGTTAAAATCGAGTGCAAATGGCCGGGAGCGCAGCAGGCCACACGGCCGACACCCAGGGCTTACCGCCACCCACTGACTCACGCTCCCTCTGTTCTCGAGAGGCCGGCAGTGTAGCCAGTAGTGAGCGTAGCTGGAAAAAATATGCCGCTATACGCTAAACTCCCATGTTGGTGGTACCACTGCATCAAAACGTTGACGAGTGCTACGTAGCTCGTTCTGGTTTCATTTTGAAGCTTGTAGCGCCTAGTTTTTTGCTGAATAAATTTCTTTTCATGCAGATACTTGATTGATCATTCAGGAGGGCCTGAATATGCCCAAAATAGCCCAAAACCCCCCCGCTAGACGAGGGTTAAATATACTCTTCCTTTCCTAAACCCGCCCTGCTCGTCACCTACCCATTTCTCCGTTCTCACTCTCACTCTCTCGATCACTACCCTACTGTACATCTTCCCTACTACTCTTAGATGACATAACCCCCGGTGATTACCACACACTATTCTTTCCCCTTTACCCTTAAAAGGGGGACTATTATGCCTTTCTTCCAGTCATCAGGCGCACTTCCCTTCTCCCATGCTAGTTTACACATTTTCAATACCCATTCGATCACTATCTCACCACCATACCTCAGCATTTCCCCACACACTCCATCTATTCCTGATGCTTTTCCCATCTTCACTCTTGTATTTGCTCGCTAAAAATCCTCGGGTGGGGCAACTGGTGCATGATTTAACCCTTCAAACTCTGCTGGCCTCTTAAGCGCCACACCCAACTTTCAACACGGAACTCGGCTGGTCTCTTATACTCCCGCACTGTAAATTGAGCTTTCAAAGAGTGTGCACATTTTTATTTGGGAACGTTTGTAGCACCCCCATACTCCCCCTAGAGTCTAGGGGGAGTATGGGGGTGCTACAAACGTTCCCAAACGTCTAGGGCCTAGACGTTAGCATCAGTCCTTATCACATAGCCATTATGAGAGGTTAGCCGAAATCTATAATTGATGTGTCTAAATCAACGCCAATGTCCGCCGCTGCCCTCCCGACCTTTACGCCTAAGAAAAAAGTTAAAACAATAAATGTTCGAAGTCCTGGTGGTGTTTTGAGAGTGCTAAATGATTTAGAAAGGAAGGATATGTCCGACTTGGATGAACTTGAGAATAACACTGATAAAACGTTCCAAGTGAAATTGAGGAAGAAGATGGAGAAGGCAATAAATTTCATGGTTTTACGAGTGCTAGTGTCGATGCCGATGAAGACGATGATGATGAGAGTAGTGTAGTGCCAGGGAGAGTGAAAAATGATTGTGAATGAGCTGGGAAGTGCCAGGGCTGCGGCGATGCGTCCAAACTTGGCCTAAATCTTACGCCGTAACACTCCATCTTTACAACCTCACAACACAACAACCAGGCGAGGTAGCGATGTCCGGTCAATGCTTGTCACAAGACAACAGCAAGTACTCCATTTTCCCATTGAGCTTACATTTCTACCTATTATCATTGCTTAGCTGTTAACCCGTGGAGCCCCGGCTAGTTTTGTAATGTTTGTTCACCAGAACCCGGCCGGTTTTCAAAAAATGGTTTTATTCCAGAAACAATAGCGAATGGGTTAGGAATGAAGGAAAAACCACGAAAAACCGCTCAAAAAGCTTAAAGAATGGTCCTACAGAGCCCCCAAAAACGTATTTTACAAGAGTAAAAAATTGAAGGCAATTACCCCAAAAAACGAGGTTATTGTGCGCTCACGCGCACGCACGTGGACTTTGAGAGTTTTCAACCATCAGCACGGTTGCGTGGGATACGTACACAGTTCCCATACAAATCTGAGCCCTCTTGAGTGGCTACACCTGAGGTTACGGTCGGCGCAATTAGGGTGACGCGCCAGGCGCGTCTCTGGGGCTGTGCGTTACATACATCGCCGACGCGTCAGGCGCATCGCTGGGGCTGTACGGGTTAAGGATTAAATATTGCGTGATATCGTCATAAAGCCCGAGTCAGGGGTTATGGAGCATAAGAGTCTAGCCGAAGCGGAGGGTTTAAACCACCGGGGCAGAAGAGGTAAATCAATGTTAAGAATTACCGTAGTTGACTATTAGAAGTCTCTCCTAAGCCAAGTAAAATTATCTGGCAATAGCATTAGGATTAGTAAAATGTGTGGTGTGACAGGTGGGGAAGGGAATAGGCCTAGCGAAGGAAGTGAATGCAGGTCTATTTCGGCAGTTAACCCGGCAAGCACTATAGGCCTCACGGAAGGCTTCCTATAGGGAACGCGATAGGCCTCACGGAAGCAAGACCATAAAAAAGCCTTCCAAAACATCCCAGGGGCTATCAAAACAAAGGAATTTGTCTCTAGGTGAGATAATTCCCCTCTAGTACTCATCCATGTGTTTCTCACCCCCCCCTCCCCTCCTTCCCCACCTTATTCCCCCCCTCCCCCCTCCTCAATTATCACCTATTTTTCCTCTTATTTTCATCATTTATCGGTTATTTTTCTCTCCCGCGATAATGTAGCTCAAGTGGGTTGCATAAAAGATCGTTATATAACACCCAGACACCGGCACACACCACCCGCTCGCCTCAGTTGACTCACAGACAGGGAGAGGGGAGGGTTGCCTGTGGCTCTCTCTCGCCTGAGATTATGACCGGGTGGCCAATATCTTCGTTTTTCACCACCCAAATGCTTTTCCAACTTATTTTAGCACATTTGAAGGTTCATATATACATCATATATTTAAAATAAAAGCATACCGAAAATAAATAATGCTCTATATTGTAAATATAATTCATTCTGTCAGAATCAAAGGCTAGAAATGCACAAATAACTACCCTAGCCCCTAGGTCTATTTCGCGCTTGTCAGGTTAATGATAGCCTAGAGATGGTATTGAAAAGGGTAGATGAACTGGGAGCAGAGAATATGGCATTGAAGGAGCAGCTGAAGGAATACGAAGGACGTTTCAAGGAAGTAAAGGAGTCAACTGTGGTAGGTAAACAAAAATTCAAGGATTTGGAGGATATTATGAAAGAGCAAAAGGAAGAAATGAATATGACCAAAAAAAGTTTTGAGAGTGCAGTTGTAGGGGTCATGAAGAACAAGGAGAGTGTCGTGAGGGAGGCCATGGACAGGGATAGGGGTGTAATCTTGTATGGAGATATAGAGACTCGTATGAATGATAATGGAGTGAGAAAAGTGAGGGATATGGAGACAGTGAAGGAGGTCATGAAAGGTGTGGATGAGGACAGATATGGATGGGAAGGGCAGGTGGAGGAGGTCAGTAGGATAGGTAGATATAAAAGGGGAGAGATGAGACCTATAAGGGTACAGTTTAAAACTAGGGCAGTGGCAGAGACTGTGACAAATTTTAGTTGGAGGCTAAACACAAATGAAAAACTGAAACACAAGACTAAAGAAGGATTTAAGTATAGAACAAAGGAAAAAAATGAAGGAATTACAAGAAAAGGCTGATGAAAATAATGGAAAGTTGGGTGAGGAGGATAAGAGAAATTTTTACTGGAGAGTGAGGGACAGAAAATTGAGGAAGTGGTTTATAAGAGTAGCAGGGAGGGAAGAGAATGTGATAGGAGTTGTGACGGAGGAGGAGAACGGGGTGGAGGTGTCACAGGGAGAGACAGGAGACAAAGTGGCAGACCCAGTAGTGCTAATGGGGGAGTAGAGTACGGACAGGAGGAGCGGGATGGTGTAATTGCTGAAGGAATGGTAGATGGATTAAGGATTATGTTTAGTAATGTGGATGTGTTTTCCCAGGACAAGAATAGAGAACTAATATGTAGGTTGCAGGATGAAGAGGAAACACTTGATGTCATAGCCCTACAGGAAGTAAGACCAAAAAATGCTAGAATTGAAAGGGAACTGGTGGAATATAGTTTGGAGGGTTTTGAGTTATATGAGAGAAATGCTATTAGAGCAGAGGTCGGAAGAGGACTGTTTATTTATGTAAGAAAAGAGCTCAAGGTTAATGAGGTGGATATGAGACAGCAGTATTGTGAGTATTTGTGTATTGAAGTAAAATGTGCAAGAGGATCAATTCTAATTGCCTCTATATATAGAAGCCCAAATAATAGTAGGGGAGAGGATGATAACCTACTGAAAGCAATGGAGGAAATAAATAATAGAGAGAACAAATATAAAATTTTGATTGGAGATTTCAATTTGCCAAGGATCAACTGGGCAAATTGTACTACTCCAGCGGGACAGGGTAGCCTGGAAAATAAGTTTATAGAGAAAGTGAGAGATTGTTTTTTAACGCAACATATTACAGAGATGACAAGATATAGAGATCGGACGCAGGGGAGTGTACTTGATTTGATTTTTAGCAATGAAGAGGATATAGTGGAACATGTTAATGTGGATAGCCCTATAGGTTGTAGTGACCATGCCTGTATAAGCTTTAGTTGCAATATTAAATCAGAGAGGGATAATAGAAGCAATAGAAAAATATACATGTATGATAGAGCAGATTATGAGCTGCTGAGACGGTGTTTGGACATTGACTGGGGGGAATACTTGAACGGTGAAGACGCTGAAGGAATGTGGAGGAAAATTAGAGTCAAACTGGAGAATGCTGTATCCAAAAGTGTACCAGTAAGGGAATATAAGGATAAAACAAAATTGAGGAAAAGAACGAACCCAGAATTGCCAATGAAAAGAAAGCTTTGGACATGATTAGAAGAAAGAAACGATTGTGGGAAAGACTAAAATTGTTAAAAAAAAACAGGGGGTCTAGTATAGAAGCTAAAGAAGTGGATCTATAATGCAGACGAATAAACAATAAAATAAGGTGGGAGACAAGGAGGGGGGTGAAGGAGAGGGAGAGAGAGATTGCTAGAAATGTGAAGGATAATCCAAAAATATTCTGGAAGTACATTCAGGAAAAGTTAACAAGAAGAGTAGGGATCCCAGAGCTGGTAGGGGGGTTGAATGATGGGAGTAGAGTGGAGACTGATAAGGAGAAAGCAGAGGTGCTGGGGAAATACTTTGGGGGGGTACTAACAGTGGAGTCGGATGATGCAGTGCCTACTATTCCCATCAAACAGGCACCGGCACTAGAACTAATAGTTTTCCTATGCTAGAATAAGAAGGGCTATAGAAAAAATGAACAGAAGTAAGTCACCGGGACCGGATGGGATACACCCAAGAATCATAAAGGAAGGAGGTGAGATGTTAGTAGAGCCATTGAAAATGTTATTTGAGGTATCGTTTAATACAGGACAAATCCCGATGGACTGGAGAGAGGCGAACATAACAGCTATATTTAAGAAGGGAAAGAGAAATGACCCAGGGAATTATAGACCAGTCAGTTTGACAAGTGTTGTGTGTAAACTAATGGAAACGGTAATTAGAGAAGGAATAATGGAGCATATAAAGTCAAACCAACTTTTCAGTGGGAGACAGTTCGGATTCTTGCCGGGGAGGTCGACGGTACTACAGCTAATTAAGGTGGTAGATGATTGGATGCAAATTCTAGAAGATGGTGATGTAATAGACGTGGTATATTGCGATTTTATGAAGGCCTTCGATAAGGTCCCACATAAAAGGTTAATAGAGAAAGTTAGAAGCTATAATATAGGGGAGAAATGTGTGAAATGGATAGAAGCCTTCCTGAAAGATCGGAGACAGAGGGTACTGGTGAATGGAATAGGCTCGGGGTGGAGGGAAATTACAAGTGGGGTACCTCAGGGATCTGTGTTGGGACCACTGCTGTTCGTTATATTTATCAACGACTTACCTGAAGTTATAACTAATGGAAGTGAGGTATACCTGTATGCGGATGACACTAAGCTGTATGGAAGAGTGAGGAGTAAGGAAGATGTGGGTTTGCTTCAAGGAGATTTGGAGGGCATGAAGGGATGGTCTGAGCATTGGTTAATGCCTTTTCATCCAAAAAAATGCAAGTACATGTGGATTGGGACAAGCAAGATAGACAAGGTAGGATACAGTATGTATGAAGTGATGGAGGAAGTGAATGCAGAAAAGGATATAGGAGTAGTGATAGACAATAAGTTAAATTTCTCAGAACATTTAGTGGAAAAGATAAACAAAGCCAATAGAATTGTAGGGCTGATAAGGAGGACATTTGTGTCACTTGACGAAGAAATCTTCAGGAATCTCTATACAGCGCTGGTTAGGCCGCACCTGGAATATGCGAACCAGGTGTGGGCTCCATATATGGTACAGGATATAGAAACAGTGGAGGAAGTGCAGAGGAGAGCTATCAAGCTGGTACCAACGTTGAAGAACGCGGGCTATGAGCAGAGGTTGAGGACACTGGGGCTTCCGACACTGGCATATAGGAGAAAGAGAGGGGATATGATAGAGACTTTTAAGATAGTGTCAGGAAAGTACGATGAGGATGTGTGTGAAGGTATCTTCTTGATGCGGGAGGGAACAAGAACGAGAGGACACTAAGAAAATTTACAAAGAAAGAAATAGGCTTGAGAAGGCAAAGAACTCATTTTGTGATAGTGGTAAATGAGTGGAACGCACTGCCCCAGTATGTAGTCGATTCCGAATCAATAAGGGAGTTTGAAAGTAATCTTGATAAAGCATGGGGAAGACAAGATTTGAAGTTTGATTATAAAACAGAAATACAGAATAGTAAAAATGTTGCGTCTGCTACCGCCGCCGCCAACACCGTGAATGACCGCAGCAGTGCAAGTACTGGTACTGAGCTTGATACACAGGCCTAGTTTGCCTTTTTCCAGAGGATCTACTGTAAGAAACTGTAAGAATTGTGAGGTATGAGAGTGAATGTGGTGTTTGGTGGGAGGAGGGACACCTGACAGATGACAAAGATGCATGGAGATGATTCATTTGTAGACACTCCCTCAAGGATCAAGGTGTCTGATAATATAGATAGATAGTCTGGCAATAGTATAAATAGATAGATAGATAGATAGGCATAGGTGGGGACACCCATCATCCACATTCTGTGGTCAATGTGTTGGTCAGAGAATGCAATTTTTGCTGTAAAGTGTATCGGGTTATTAACCCGTTATACTTTCCAGCATCACGTCTGTAGTAACCTAGCTACAATAACTTCTTGTCACTGCCTCATTGTGACACTGTTAAGGCTTGTGTGGTACAAACACTGTTAGTGCCCTACTAACATCAGCCACTGTGATAACATGATAGGGCGTTGTTGTAACTAGACTGTTGTACTGTGCTGCAGTAAAGACTAGCCACCATTGTATGATTGCTGTGCACTGTGTGCAGTACTGTAATAATTGTACCATGGAAGCCATTTTCAATATGGATGGTTGCTGTCTTTAAACCTTTATGTATGTATGTATGTATAATTATAGACTGGTGTTGTATGTTTTACTTTACACTAATCTATTATTGTTTTGTATGTTTCAGGGTGGCCCCAACAACAGTGGGTAATGGTTCCTCTGCCGCCAAAGTCAGTAAGAATCTGTTACTGTTGTCGTAACCGTTAAGTAATAGTCACACTCTTTTAATATACTGTAGTACATTTTAGTGTCACTTATAGGATAGTTCTCTCCATATAAAGCAACGTAATTCTTGAAACTTTATAGCAACTATGCTTTGTCATGTCTGGATATTTTTTATAGTATTGTAGATTTTGTTATGTTTAATTCGATTGTAGGGTATAGTACACTCAACCCTTGATTTTACGGACCCCGATTCAATGGATTTCGGATTTAACGGACAGGGCCTGCAACAACATCTACAAGCTATATTATCCCCAATTAAATTAAATTAAAGTTTACATTATGAAATTAATGGCAAAGCAGTAGCTACAGCGACCTACTGCTTTGCCGTGAATTAAAATTTAAAACTTGCAAGCTAAACAAACCAAAATTCGGACAGAGACAATGTAAAGGCAAAATAACTAATCTAAATCGCTATGTGGAAACAACGCTTACTAAAATAAAATATATGAAATAAAAGAACACAATCCACCACAGGGTGTACATTACTACATGAGCAAGTTAGTTAATCTCATAATGTGAACTTGAATTTAATTTAATTGGGGATAATAAAGGTTGTAGATGTTGTTGGTGGCGTAATTGTTGAATTATAGTTATATGACTAATAATACCTGCCAACAATATTACAACACTTACTGGCAATCAGCTGTTTCAAGGAGCAGTGTTGGGCTATGTTTACTAAAGTGTCACCGTGACTTGTTTTGCTGTGAATTTTGTAATATGAACTTAAATTTAATTGAATTAGGGATAATATAACTTGTAGTTGGTGATGGTGGCATAGCTGTTGATCTATAGTAATATGACTAATAATATCTGCCAAAGTTATTAACAAATTTACTATCGATGAGGGAGCAGTGTCAGTCTCTGCTTACTAAAGGGTCACCGGCTATAGTCTATTCGCTGTAAGTAGGCGATAAATCATGACCTCTAACCTCTGTAACTCAAAAACGACTAGAGGGATTGAGCTCATATTTCTACCATTTGGGAAGAGTAAGTCAAGGAATAGATGTGGAAATTTACAGCCAATTTGCTCTAGCCCTTTTTGAGTTACAGAGGATAGACATCATGATTTCTCGCCTACTTACAGCGAACGGCACTGGTAGAGCCGTTTTTTTAGGGAATCCTGCACTGTATTATTTTCCAGCAACAGGCTTTAATACATTAATTAAGGGGACCCACCTTGTTTTTTCTCTCTTTCTCACTCTCTCTCTCTGGGTTGTATCCATTCGGCCCCATTCAGCCTACTATTTTAAGATGTTTACCCCCATCCAGGTGTCAATATTTTCCTGGCGGGCTGTAGCGAGCCAGCATAGTATATATTTTTTTTTTCTACAGCAAGCTAAATTTGTACATTTTTTCAATAGAAAAATTCTCCAGCGAAGCCGGATTTCTCCATACAATGCTGGCTCGCTATTGCTTGCCAGTAAAAAATTGACACCTGAATGGGGATAAACGTCTTCAAACAGTTGGCTGAATGGGGCCGAATGGATACAAGCCAGAGAAAGAGAGAGAAGGGGAGACATAAATAAGCAGGTGACCCCCTTCATGAACCAGTCAACTCCCCCATTTAGTTTGTAAAATCGAGGGTCGACTGTGATATGATACAATGATTTAAGCCTGCCTTAATATTTACCAGGAAGAAGATAATACTTTGAAGGATGAATACCTAAGTATTTTGATCATTAGATGCCTAAATAAGATTACAAATTTTTAGCCAATCGATATTAAAAATAATATTCTTAAACCAGTTAACTATATTAATGATAATGTTGCATGTAAATACCTATGTATTGTTTAACTTTGTCTGATTACATTAAAGACCTCTACTGTACTGTATTTAACATAATAATATAGACAAAGGTGTCATTATCAAGAAGTCTTACGAGGTCAGCTATCCTCATTATCATAAATGTTGGTGTACAATATACCTCCTATGTGTAATGATAGTAGTCCGAGTTTCTTACAAATGTAAATATAAATAAACTAGTGTTTTGGAAGGTGGTGGTGAGAAGCATTTTCGAACTATCGTGACGTATAGAGAGGCTTTGGGGTACCCATAAAAAAACACAATCTGGCAAAGAGTTTCAGGAGTCAGGTCACTGGCCACCATGTTGATTATCAGTATCTCTGCTAAGCACGCCATGCTGTGAAAGCAGTTCCAAAGATGGACAGATATTTAATGAGAGGTACTAGTAATTATATGACCAGCATAAGCTTAATAATGAAGTGGAGAAATAATGGTAAGCTATCAAATAATGCACTTTGAAATTGAAAATCATCATCATTCTGATGCCCCGCTTCTAGAGGAAGCGCCCAAAAAGGGATGGCCATGGCTGCAACTGCCTCCAGGCTTCCAGACATGCCTCCACTGACCCACTCCACAGTGCCATTTCCACTATTTAGCACTGAAGGAGCAGTCTCTCAACCTGATGGCAGTTCCACCACTGTTTGCTATTTTATTTACCCCAGTGGGGTCCTGGCTGGAAGCATACCAAGCACAGGAAGTTTTTGAAGTTAGGAACCATTGGTCCACTGCTCCAGAAGCTGATTACACCACCAAAGTGGCGGGCGGTGGGGTCGCCGCATCCCTACGCCAGAGAGAGAAAGGCCGACTTGTGCCAGTGGGCTGTGAGAGTAAGACACTAGGGAACCATGGGGCACACCATTATGGCCCCACTGCCTTCACCACTCTCAGTAAAAACGTTAGAAATAAGAATGATGAAAAAGATCAAGTCAGAAATGGCTATGGGAAGTAGAGGACACCAACCCTCACTCTGACAGATCCCATCTTGAAAATCAAGATCGAATATTTTGATATGGTGGCCGCACGGGTGTACCGGGTGGATGGAACTCGTTCGCCTTGGTCGGCAACCCATCTAGGGGAGACAACCTTATAAAAATCCGGGTGGATGGGAATTGTCAGCCTTGGTCGGCAACCTGTCTAGGGGAGTAAACCTGATACAAATCGGTACTGCTTACATAAGGGTGAAGCAGGTTAGTGGATGGACTAGCCGATCACCACTGTAGAAAAATAGTGCTCAAAAGATACATAGAGGGCCTCGGGGTTGAACGGGTCCTAAATTGAGTGGTCAATCCTGTAAGTCCTTCAGTAAACTGGCATGGGTTGTCCCTCTTACAGGGGATAGGTCCACTTGGGGGCCTTCTGTGTATGGCCACCCTCATTAAGGAGAGTAAGGCTTCTGGCAATAGATAGATAGATAGATAGATGGCCGTACGCTATTTACAAACAGACCTTTTTACCGTTAAGGTCGGTACCATTAGTTTTACCATATGGATTGAGCTGCCAATAAGTATTTATGATTAACGAGACCAAAATATGAATAATTGTATTTATAGACACACAAGGATCGACAAATTTTACACGTGATATACAGTAAACCCTCGCTATCTCGGACTAATTGGGGGGAGACCCAGTCCGAGATGACCGAAAATCCGAGATGTCCGAAGTCCGACTTATGTCAGACTTAACCCTTCCTACCCGGTCTGCCTTAGGTAAGGACAGCACGAAAGAAGGGCCGCTACCCGGTATGCCTTATCTAAGGCATGAGCTTAATAGCCTAATTAAGCTTGGTCCGAACGCCGTGCGTACGACGTATGTCAACAAACCCAAACGTTCGTCACCGCACCTCCGAAAACAAGAAGGAGAAGACTCCTCAATGTTATTGTTCTGACGTCATGACGAAATTAGTGTCTAAAAAGCCCCCATATTGGCAACATCTCTGCAATATTGGCTCCACTGAAATCATCATCACAACTGAACCAGTTGACTTACAGAGCTCTACTCAATGCCAAAATACAGATTGAAAACCGCACTACGATTATAGATTAGTGGGAAAGTTCTAGCAGTGAAAATAAACATAAATACGGTAGCCTAGGCCTAGACGTTTTTCAGCCATATCGCCCGGGTAGGGGCGACCGTCATTTGGTAAGACAGCCCGGGGAGGAAGGGTTAAGAGAGGGAAAATTCCGAATTAGATAAGGAAAGTCCGCGTCACCAGAGAAATTGATATTTTTTTTTTTTTTTTTTTATCTATATATTTAATGCATCTATCTCCCTTATACATATATATAACTACAGTATGTCTTATTTGGTCTTTTTTTAATCTATGAATCAATTCTAATACAGTACGATGGAATTGAAAACAATATTACCCTTCTAACACACAAATAATAAAATTAAAAAGAGAGTAAATAAAAATGTCTCCTTTGTCTTTCAGAAACATAAGTCCGTCTCGTATATGTTAGTATTTTATCGCTCGCTCGCCCCTAGCCACTCTCTCTATCTATTTATCTCTCTAATGCATCTAACTAACTCCCTTATACATTAACATAACTATGTCTTATTTGGACTTTTTGTAATCTATAAATAATTTCTAATGCGATGGAATTGAAAACAATATTATCCTTCTAGCACACAAATAATAACATGAAAAAGAGTCAATAAAAATGTCTCCTTTGTCTTTTCAGAACCAATTAAGTCCGTCTCATAATAGTTCGTGTTTATCGCTCACTTCCCCTTCTGCAACTCTCTTTCTATCTATCTTGTCTTTTCAGAACCAATTAAGTCCGTCTCATAATAGTTCGTGTTTATCTCTCACTTCCCCTTCTGCAACTCTCTTTCTATCTATCTTGTCTTTTCAGAACCAATTAAGTCTGTCTCATAATAGTTTGTGTTTATCGCTCGCTTCCCCCTCTGCAACTCTCTTTCTATCTATCTAATGCATCTACGTAACTCCCTTATACATTAACATAACTATGTCTTATTTATTTGGACATTTTGTAATCTTTGAATCATTTCTAATGCAATGGAATTGAAAACAATGTTATCCTTCTAGCACACAAATAATAACATGAAAAAGAGTCAATATAAAAGTCTCCTTTGTCTTTTCAGAACCAATTAAGTCCGTCTCATAATAGTTCGTGTTTATCGCTCACTCCCCCTCTGTAACTCTCTCTTTCTATCTATCTATCTATCTCTCTAATGCATCTACGTAACTCCCTTATACATTAACATAACTATGTCTTATTTGGACTTCTTGTAATCTTTGAATCATTTCTAATGCAATGGAATTGAAAAATATAATATCGGACATTTTCCGAATACAGTACTTATATAAAGTCCGACAACGTCAGAGACTGTCGGAACGATGACGGAAATGTCCGAAATACGGAAGTGCATGTCCGAGAGGCCGTAGCCAGTCCGACTAGTATGGGTTTCCGACTTCTAGAGGTCCGAGATGGCGAGGGTTTACTGTACTGTACATATCAAATCCTTCCTTCACATTACTTCATCATGTACAAAATATATCAGGGTAAGCTAGATCAAGGCAATATAAAAACAGATTCGAAACCCGCGGTCTACCACTTCCACAAGAGAGAGGCGACAGGGCTTGCCATCAACTTTCTAAGTTTAAAATATCTTGCATGGCTTTATTTACTATTTTAGATCAACATTTATGGCAAACAAAGACAACTGTGCAGTATCAATGATGCTTGAACATGCTTTAGACAGTGATAAAATGGAATGGGATAATTCATGAGCTATGCCCTTCAACAAATAATGCCAAATAAACATCCTGTAGCCACCATAAACGATGACAATCTTAACCCATTAAGCGTGCGCAGGGTGTAGTGAACACAGTTCTGGGCGGCAATATTAGGCTCCATTCCTGCCTATAATCGTAATTTTACGATAAATATCGTTATTACTTATTCATATGCGCCTATTTTACCTTTAATATGAAGATAGTAACCTGTAACAACAATAAAACAAGTGGGAATATAATTTTTTTGGTCAAAATTGCGAATTGTTAGCATCAAGTGTGAGCCAGCTGAGTGACTGAGGCCTGTATATCTCTCTCTCTCTCATTCCCACGCATTGACACACACATGACCACACCCTGCAACCGGCTTGCAGATGTTAGCACGAAAATATACCAATGAATAAGGGTATAACAGGGAAAATAGGTAATAATTGAAGGGGGGGGGGGAAGGAGGGGATGTGGAGGAGTGATATGAGGTATGGCGGGGAAAAAAAAAATTGTTTTAAGTGCTACTGGGGCCTTTTAAAATGTTTTTTTTAGGTCTTCCCTCCTAAGAGCTTTCTCGCCGTTGCCCAGTAAAACCTCTTAAGAGTGTTCTCGCCGTTCCCGGGTTAACCTGATAGCTGCAATAGACCTGTTTCTAACAGGTCCGCCAGTGCAAAAGATTTAGCTTAAATTTGAACAATACATTATATATTTACAATATAAAGCAATATTACTGCACCATTTGCCTCGGGTCGTGGCATGGTTTGTAGTGAGTCTGGCTGCTGATCGAAATGTTGGCAGTTCGATCCCAGGCCGTGCCACTGGTAGATTTCAAGAATAGTAGTCGTTCCCAAGGCTGCCTGGCCGAACAGCCCCGCAGTGGGATTCTGTGTCGGTTTGACCCCCATCGCTGTCCCTCTGTGATTTGCAGCTCCGGGGGGTGGTCCCACGATGTAGACACCACCACACCAGGACCAGAAGTCAAGAGTTTGGACACTCAGTCTAGCGATTCGTGGCAAATGTCCAGTTAAGTCCCTGTAACAAGGGCACGCCTTAGCCCTGTAAACCCACAAAATCTGGGGGGCCTATTATGATCCCGATTGGTGTGTCCAGGTCCATTTAGGGTAAAGGCAAGCTTCATAATTCAGTAACTACTGATTGAGACCACCTAGAGCAGTCAACTCAATTGCAAATTGTAGAACTTACTGTTGTGTGTAGACTGCCGTTGAGATGACATAGCTACGACAAGTGGTTGCCGTGTTATGATGATTTTAGTGGCGCGGTTTAGCCGCATATTTAAGCCTCATGAGGCCTCCCGGATTCCTGCTATTTTTTGTTTTTGCCTCATATGAGGCCTCCCAGATTCCATGGGTTAATCAAGGGAGTGCACGGTGTTAAAAACTGCATCATATGCACACATTTTAATTGTATAATAAATGAACATGTGAATATTGAAGAACCAGAAAATAGGTGTAAAAAGCAAATATCTAGTGAAAAACGTTTTATTGTGACGGGATGGTAGCGAGTGCGTAGGAGGCAGAGTGACATAGGTGTGCTCTCTCGGGAGTGTTACGACCGGGGCTACGAATAAAACAAGGGCACTTAAAGATTGGACTAGTAATAGGGCACTATGCAACAACGGTACGCTAGATCCAAACCCTCGAACTTATATGCCGACGAACAAACACACCTATACCCTCCAGAGTTAATCTGCGATAACGGGATATCCTTAACTGGGCATAAATGTACTCTACTTCAGGCTAACCCACACTGGTATAGCCTGATAACAAACAAGATGCAAGTTACGTTAAAATGCATCAAAAGGAATCTATGGAAAGATCAATTAAATCACTGCAAGATTTAATACAATAAAAAGATGCTTCAATATAGTTACTCTAAACAACAATAAACTCTTCACTCCTATCTGAAAGAAAGTGAAGTATAGTCCTACAGCATAGACCTGGAAACTTCTGAAGAAAGTCTGATGCTCATAAGATGCTCGTATCTAATCTTGAACTATATAAAGGCAGGAGGCAGGACACAACACGTGTAAACTGAATACACTAAAAGATAGGACATACAGTATAATGTTAACTGACACGAGAATACTATAAATGTGCAACGGTAGCAATGCTCGACACTAAAAGAAGTACTTCCTCATCAACGAAACAGTCTGCTATGGTTGTGCAACTCAACAACAACCTAGACTAATAAATGCTGTGAATAATAATGCGTACATATCAAAGAGCTTATATTAAATACTAATAAGTGTCTACTCGATTAATAATGTCTAGCTGGAATACTCTAGGTAAGGAACTGTGGTTGAGCAAGACAGGCTCGTAGCCTAGCGATGTCCTTAACACCTTAAGAGCGGCCTAGGCGGTATATAATATGTAGCCACCAGCGGGGTGTTTTTACCCAAAATAGGGCTGTTTACGTGATCATTTTCATGCCTAAATAAGACCCAGAGCGTAAAACAAGTATCTATCCCTGAAAGGGCATAAACAGAGCTTTCCAATGACACCACAACGATCCTTGTATGACCGCTAGTTTTCTTGCAACAACCGCGTAACACGAGTGCAAAAACCATGTAATTCGGTACTTTCCCCATACATTTCACTATGTAGCGAGTGTGAGAGGGTGGAGGAGGGTGGGATTCATGTCAGTTGGTCCGCCGCGGTGGTCTGGAGTAGTCATACGCTCGCTACTCTCCTGCCACCACTTGTCTCTCTCTCTCAGCAACATTACGTGCTGAAATTGCCACACGACCTATGTCGCGCGCCGCCACATAGTCCAAATTTATTTCACTCTACCTATGTCGCACGCCGCCAATAAGGGGTTAAGACTGCATCCTTTAAGTTACGTTAATTGACTAGGGTGCTCTCTTGATAAATCCTGATCACAAGTATCTGGTTCTATCCTGGTGACCCTCTAAAAACAAGCAAAGAGGCAGCAAAGTGTGGAACTGGAACAGGCTAAAACTCTCAGTCAACACAATGCTGCACTCGTAAAGAACGCAAGCGAAAAGACATCACAGGCTACCACAGGACCGGTCGAAGTCATGTAAGTATAAGCAAACCATACACACATCGGGGACAACGACTACAGTTACCCTATCCCAGTCTAGCATTAAATAAAAGAGCAGAAACACTAAATCAATAATGGAGACACACAGAGTTCTTTAACCTATACTAACTAAGAACCCTCAAAACCTATTCTAAGTACATGTAAATATCTCGGAGGACGGCGCATACAATACAATGGGCCGGCTATGGAAACCGTATGCAGAACCCAAGGGGACAAGTAATTGAATAAAGGTGAGAAGCAATGGAAAAGAAGAAGGTCAGAGAGAGAGACAGTGGTAAAGAGGGGTGATCGGGAGAGAGTATGCAAAGGGATGTTAAAGCATGCGCACCAAGCCTGTCCTGAGGAGAACAGCTCCTGTGGACCCTCACGTAGGAGGCAAGTCACACACGAGCCCACAAAGGCGCGATGGTCGGCCAATCACGGGCCGATACGTCACAAGGCAGCAGGCCCCCAGGACGCGCCAGGAACCGCCAGCCAATCAAGGGCGCGGGAAAGCTCCACCGAGCGAGGGAGGCAGCAACATACATACTACCACCACGCTGCCTCTATCGCTCTTTCTCCTTAACTTTACACCATGCATCTTATATTCTACTAATGATATAAAATACTTCCCGTGGTCACAGACGAAAACAAAGACCACCACTGGACTGTCTGTGACAATGCGAGCACAAGGAAAGAAAGAACAACATTCTCGGATAACTGTAGCCCATTTCGATGTCCCTGGCGTGCGCTAGTGGCTAACGAGAGGCGATTCTGCCCACGCTGGTAGACGTCACAGGAGTCTCTCGAGATACTGCCGGGTCCAGCTGTTATCTCGCACATGTATGAGGGAGGGTGGAGGTGTAGAGGAGGGTGAGTGAAAGTATTTAAGGCGGGAGGGAGGAAGTAGAATAATGGAGAAGGGGGAAAGTTGAGGGACAAATGGTGGGTAGGAGAGGGAGGGGGGAGACACATGTACGGGGAAGAGAGGAGGTGGTGGTAAGGAAACATGCCACCTAATCAGTAATCATATACAGTGGACCCTCGGGTAACACGGTTTTTCATAAAGCGGTTTTGCTCTAACACGGGTACCTCAAATGTGATGAGTCACCTGTAACACAGTATTTTCCTTGCTCTAACACGGTTTGCCTTGGCTCGGGGAACGCCACTGACTTAGTTTGCCTTCCCACCCATGCTTAGGCGGACAAAACCGAGCGGTCCAAGTGTATTTTATGTGCCAGCCCACCCCTCTAGACCACCCTTACCTACCTTTTTGTCGCCCTTTTGCTATCATATTTTATGCATATTGCATGTGAAATATGGTTGAGTGTTGCTTGGTCGGTATTTTGAGTGATTTGTGGTAGGTTTTAGGGCAGAGAATGCTCAAAAAGGGGACTTTGGGAAAGTTGCTAGAACGAAATGGCTTAATTCCTATATAACCTATGCTTTACGTAACACGGTGTCATGGCAGGACAAATTACCAGTATTACCCGAGGGCCAACTGGACAATATTGCAGCCATTCACTGGTTCGTTTTTTTTTTTTTAAAGTGTCGTCTTCCGGAAGGAACGTCGTAGCTGCCTGGTTAATTTTATCGAATCCTTATCAATCATCTCAAACAGCTTGTTTCCCCCGGGATATCCCCACTAAAGGATGGCTATGGCAGGAATGCTTCCAGGATACTTTGTCAAGTATCACAATGCCCTTTCCACAACGTTGAAGTTTTGCTATAATATAATTTTCCACTCTCCTCTCCCATACCACTGGTAGTCGTCCACTATCAGGTGTACCTCTCACTTGACTTCCGTGACGAGAGTGCGTTATGTGTGCGATAGATTTGCTTGGGAAACTGTTTTAACTTGCTCATGTAGTGATTTACACCCTAATTAATGGACAGAATTATTTGTTGTTTGATGTCTTTTTAATCACAGTTTAGTTTCTAATGCCATGGAATTGAAAAGAATAATTTCCTACCATTGCAATAATTATTATTACGACAAACGAGTACAATATATATTTTTACCTCATCTTGTCTGTAGGCTGAACGTAAGGTTTTGACAACATATCGTTTCAGAAAATTAAGTCGGTTTCATATAGATCGCTTTCACTTCTCAGTGAGCTTGGCTGAAATATTTAATTAAAATGTAAAACTTGCAAACTAAACAAACCAAAATTGGGACAAGGACAATATAAAGTCAAATTAAATTATCAAAATCGCTATGTGGAAACAACGCTTACTAAAATGAAAATTATTAAATAAAAGAACACAATCCACCACATAGGGTGTACATTACTACATGAGCAAGTTAATCTGTTTCCCAAGCAAACTAATCGCACATATAACAACGCACTATCGTCACGTTAAAGGAAGTAGTCAAGTTTGGGAAGTCCGGGACGTTCTGGCAAATTTTACTAAACTCTGCATGAATAAAGAAACTACATGTTAAATGTCAAAATATTATTTAAAATCAAATTTGCAACATGACAAGACATTAACAATAGTACAAAATACAAATATTGATAAGATATCTATACTATTACAAAATAATATATAAAATACAGTACAGCACTCACTAACGATAGTGCTATCGGGTAGGTACCTGTAAGCATAGCATGCCTCAAGTGACCCCTATCAATAACTACCCTACAAATAACCTACATTTATAGCACAAATAAACTAAGGAAATCGCAAAAGTAAGCAATTGATACTATCGACAATGAATACATAATATAAAGACAAATAATTGCAAAATATGAAGTAACAACAGATTTAAACAAAGAGTACTCTTTTAACAAGAACAATAAATTTAAAAAATCATCAATATTAATATTAATAATAATAATAATAATAATAGAAAAAGAAAAAGATAAACAATAAATACAGACAAAAAGTAAGCAGAGGTTATACAAGAAACTTCAAGTTAAAAATGCTTGATTAAAATTATTGATGTCAAATTTTAGAATACAGTCACAATAATTGACCCTAAAAAGATTAAATTTATGGAACAATTTACTTGCCTCAAAACCTCTGTCCACTAAGAGTCTGTATAGTAACCTAGCTCTAGCCCAAAAGTCATCTACTTTAGTGCAGATTTTACAAAATCTTATTAATTGGGAATAAAAACAATTATAAGTTATTTTACTATCGATATTACTACTAGGGAAAGGAAAGTTTATTACGTTAAAATTAAAATCAAAATCAAAATCAAAATTAAAATTAAGAATGGGGAATACAATGTTTAATTTTTTTTAATTGACTTCTATCATTTTGCTCATGTGTTAGTGGAATAATAGTTTTATTCTGCCCATCAAATCAGAAATTATTCACAGATTCCATAGAGACCAAATAACAAATATAAGTGCTGATAAATAAGGGAGATAGAAATATATACAATAGATAGAAATATAAGTAATAGAGAAAGCAGATGGCAGGAGAAATGATAATGAGAAATATACACAAATAACAAGCAGTCTCTGTTTTCTAAAGGGTCACCGAGGTTACAATGTTTTTGGTCTGATTTCTAAAGGGTCACCACAATCTATGTTTACATATGAGGGATCTCCGCCATACCCATAGCTTACTCTGACTGTTCCTTTTACTTATATATTTTCTAGATCTCAAGTGACGGCGTCTCTTCCGTGAATTGACCTCCCAATCTGCCAACCTAGAGGTTGGCAGATTGGAAACCAAAGCGTCACATTTATCCTTTGTCCCTCAACTTTCTCTTCATAATTGCTGAGGGGCACAGGGCCCTGGGTGGGGCTTTGGTTTCCCGGGCGTTTCCGCACCCTCCTCAGCTCCCCGCCATGGAGTGGCTTCGGTCACCCAGGCTTTATTGTGGTAGGCAGGGAGGGTTCTGTGGGGGCGCTCGGTTATGGCCTTTGCCTTGCTCGGGGCCTTGAGGCTGTTCGGCCAGGCAGCCTGGGGAACAGCAACAACAACAACATATGGTTTATTTATATATGTAATCTTGAAAGTGGGTGTTATTTTAAGCTTGATGTAAGTTTAGCGAGGAAACCCCCTATGTGGTGGTTTTGTGTTCTTTATTTCAAAATGTTATCCCCCGTTGCCCGAAAATGTCCTGAGTACAGTATATACAAATTTTTTCCGTGTTGTGGCCGATCTTGGTATTTTTGGGGTTACAGTGTCCAAATGAATCCATGTATGTGAAACGCGCGTATGGCAGTATTGGTAGAGCATCTGGTGAGCCGGCTAAACTCCACAAGCGTACATTCCTCTCTAAGTTACACTGTTCACAGTTCTAGGTACAGATATCCCAATAATTAAGTAATAATATGTAAGTATTATTTCTTCCAGGATGTTCCAAAGCTGACCCCTCAAGAAAGATTGAAGAAAAAGACCCAAGCCTTGTTAAAGAAACAATGTGAGTAGGGCTGATTATTGAAGTATAATGCAAATTTGCCCATGTCCTAATTTTAACCCCTTCCGTACCAGCACCATCTTTTACCCTTTAATCTAGCCACATTTTAATGATTTTATTAAGGTTAGGAAAGCTATGTGGTTACTAAAAGAATTAATTGCTTTAGTCTGTAGCCTATTAATTAGTAGAGATCCTTCCTAAGCTAAATATAATAATCTAATAGTTGCCAGAATATAATTAAAAGGATGATACCGGTACTGAAGGGGTTAATGGATAATTCTTGTCATTTCATATACAATATTTTGACTGTTTATTTCCTTAATTAATTGAAGGCTTATATTGTTAATTTATTTGAATCAGTACTAATTAAACAGAAAAAAACAGGTGTCTCTAGCATAGTGGATCATTTATTACTATTATAATTATTAGCATTAGTTTTCTATGCCACAATTCTAATTTTATGTAAATTTAATAAGTTACTACTGTCAGGGATTGTTTATGTTTTCTGCTGGAAATTTTTGATAATCTCTAGTAATTCTATAATTATTAGCCTACATGAACCTGTATGTTTGTTTAGCACTTTGTAGCAGCTTCAGCATAAATTTACTTGAAATTATATACAGTAAAACCTCGCCCATCCAGACTAATTGGGGGAGAACCCTGTCTGGATCTGCCAAAAGTCCGGACATATATTCAGCCATCCAGACAAATCCGGATGACTGAAACATGAGTCTGGATATCTAACTTAAACAACCAGACTTAGGTTTCAGCCATCCAGACAAATCCGGATGGCTGACATACAAGTTTGGATATCTAACACTGGATGTAAATAATATGTATGGAAACTTGTATTCGTCTCGTTCGTTTCCGGATTGACTTATATTTTTCCCAAGCCAACCAGACAAGTCTGGTTGGCTGAAACATGAGTCTGGATCTCTTGGGTTTCCGGATCTGAGAGCACCGGATGGGAGGGGTTCTACTGTATGTAGATTTTTTAATGTATTTACTGGACTAGTGTTAATGTGCAAGAAAAGAATGATTATATTTATGTTCAGTCAAGGCGGATAAGAGGTTGGAGAGAGAACGAGCGGAGAAGGCAGAACAGGAACGGCTGGACCGCGAGGAGGAGCTCAGAGAGATGGCCATCAGACTCAGGCGACGGTAATTATAGTTATTTTTTTCACGTGCCCAAAAATGTCATCCCTTAATTAAATAAGCCCGGTTCACACTAGCCGTTTTACTGTACGTATAAAAAATTGTGACGTCACTTACAGACATGCGGCGTGTACGTAGTGTGAACCGGGAAGCCGTTTACCAAAATGCGTACCACTCATAAAGATGGTTTCGATTCATCTTTTTGATGTACGCACGAGAAGAACGTACGTACAGTACAGTATATTGAACATTGAAGTGAAATGGGTGTAATATTTTTCTGCCAATTTCCATTACATTATAGTTAATATCGCATGACAATATATGCTATATGTATAATTTTAATGGCAAGGCAAATATTAAGGCAGTTTAATATGTTAACCTATTGATCGTGTACCTGGCAGCCGACGCGGCACCACCAAAGATAACACGTTGTACTGCTTCGCGCGCCTCCAGATAGAGACAATGTTAACGAACACCTAGAATCATAGATTATAACTACAGAACAACAACATGTTTCTCCAATAAAATCTCTATTCCCTTCTACAGTACATAATTATAATTAGTCTATGTCCAGGTACCGTTGCCCACATAAGTTGTTTCTAATCGTGATCTGTTGTATGACTGCAAATTATATAGTAGGCCTATACCAATGAATTGTGAGTGCGGTTTCTTTTAATTATCAGTTTACTAATCATGAATTAACCACTATACACTCGTAATTCAATGATGCGCAATATATTTCCATTAACATGGTCACGGAGAGGAATTAACAGAACTTATATAAATATGTGGGCAACTGCAAGCTACGTGATGGCTTGGTTTTGATGTATGTTCCTAGTTAATATGCATTGAATTACGGTGGTGGTTCATCTTCGTTCCAAATAAAGAAATAAACACCAAGAAAGATCGTTTCTCAGTCCATGTTGACGATCGTCTAGTAGGTGTTTACTGTACGCCAGAGAAGTACGTTCTGCACCCCAGAGTCTGGCCCACGCTCTGGAATGTGGTATGCATTTAATTTCAACTTCACTTCTCCACGTCCGTTTTTCGTATGTGACGTCACAGGCCCAAAAACGGATCCCCAACAGACGGCTAGTGTGAACCGGGCTTTATCAGTTGAAATCTCAATACTGTACAGACATATTGAGACGTAGGCTATGAAAATTATTTTAACCTTTTCATTATACCTGTGTGTATATTTGCTTTTAAAAAGGTAAGACTAATGTACTATTGTCTTCAAATACACCATAAGACTTTTCAATTTTCCTATACAATCATAAATAAAGACAGGGATATCATGTGGTCACAAACATGTGTTGTAAATAATAACACAGCTGATAGGCATCTTCAACACCATCTATGGAGACGATGGAAAACCACGATTGGCATGCAGCCAGCCATTCACTTTAATGATTTATTTGCTTTTCTTTCACTTTATCAAAACTAATTTCCATTTTAGATATATAAAATAACTTTTACTCAAGGCTAGACCACATAAAACATACATTATTTTCATCTGATCATAACAAAACTGCATGGCTCTCGCTATTCATCCAAACCTACTTTTAAGTTTAAAATCTGGTTCCCTTTCCAAATTGCGTTAAATAATTTAGGCTACATTAACCCTTCCTACTCGGTCTGCCTTAGGTAAGGACAGCACGAAAGAAGGGCCGCTATCCGGTATGCCTTACCTAAGGCATGAGCTTAATAGCCTAATTAAGCTTGGTCTGAACGCCGTGCGTACGAGGTATGTCAACAAACCCAAGCGTTGCGTCACCGCACCTCCGAAAACAAGAAGGAGAAGACTCTTCAATGTTATTGTTTTGACGTCAGACGAAATTAGTGTCTGAAAAGCCCCCATATTGGCAACATCTCTGCAATATTGGCTCCACTGAAATCGTCATCACAACTGAACCAGTTGACTTACAGAGCTCTACTCAACGCCAAAATACAGATTGAAAACCGCACTACGATTATAGATGAGTAGGAAAGTTCTAGCAGTGAAAATAAACATAAATACGGTAGCCTAGGCCTAGACGTTTTTCAACCATTTCGCCCGGGTAGGGGCGACCGTCATTGGGTAAGACAGCCCGGGTAGGAAGGGTTAAACACAAGTGTTGTAACACTGATGAGGCTGGTGTGGTTTGCAGATGCTGCATGTGCACTGGGACTTTGTTGAGTCTTGCTGAGGCACTGTTTGCACTAGGCCAACATCAGCCACAGTGATGACATGATAGGCAGTGTTGTTGCAGGAATGCAACCCCGTCTGAGCCATTACAATGTATGTAATGGAAAACTATGCTAAACCATTGTACAGTATGTATGTACTAGTATGTATAAGTACACAGCACTAATAGTCAATTACAGTCGACGCTCGATTTAACGGACTAATAGGGGGGAGACCGAGTCCGTTGCTGGAAAAAGTCCGTAGCTGGAAAATTGCTTTCGTATTTTTTTTTTTTGAGGGACACGTTGTGCTGTACTGTCCCTGAAAACATAATAAAGGTCGTATTTGTCATTGATATGATAAATTTCACATGGGAAAAAAAAAAAAAAAAAAAAGGAAGGATATCCCCTGTATATCCACTGTAGGCAAAAAAAAGAAAAAAAAAAAAGGAAGGATATCCCTGTATATCCACTGTAGGCCTAATCCCTCCCCTCCCCGTCCCGGCCTCAACCCCGACCCCGTTACTGTGATATGTTGATAAGCCTTGTGCTACACCCTATTGATAATGCAAAACTATTGAACACACTTAAAAGTGTATGTTATTTGGTCTCTATATAATCTGTGAATCATTTCCGATATGATAGAATTAAAGACATTTTTTTCCACCAACTCATAATCAGCAAAAACGACTACAAATGTCAATTTAAAACATGTTATAATATTTCCCCATCATTTTGTGTACCTGTATACCGTGGGAAAAAAAAAAAAAAAATCTATCAAACGTAAATCTCCCGTCTCGGAAGCTCGGCGCCTAGACGGAGGGGAGGGTCGAACTATTTTTTTGACTATCTTATTTATTGTTTATCTATGTGCTGGAAGGATATTATATTTTTCAATTCCATCCCATTAGAAATGATTCAAAGATTACAAAAAGTCCAAATAAGACATAGTTATGTTAATGTATAAGGGATTTAGGTAGATGAATTAGAGAGACAGATAGATAGAAAGAGAGTGTATATCGAGGGAAAAAAAAAAAACAAAAAATCTATCAAACGTAAATCTTCCGTCTCTGCTCGCACGGAGGGGAGAGTTGAAATATTTTGTTGACTATCTTATTTATCTATGTGCTGGAAGGATATTATATTTTTCAATTCCATCACATTAGAAATGATTCAAAGATTACAAAAAGTCCAAATAAGACATAGTTATGTTAATGTATAAGGGATTTAGGTAGGTGCATTAGAGAGATAAATAGATAGAGCAACGGACTTTGCTCCAACTTTTTTTCGAGCATCGGACTTTGTCCGTTGCTGGGTCCATTGTCCGGCTACAGACAGAGTCCGTTAAATCCGAAATCCGTTGTATCGGGGTCCGTTAAATCGAGCGTCGACTGTATTAATGTAATAATGAATGTGATGTCATGACTTTACTAATCCTATGTTATCTTTCCTCCCTACCAGTGAGCGTGAAAAGCGTCACCGGCTACAGGGGGAGGAGTCAAGCTCTGATGGGTCAAGGTCGCGATCAGTGTCCACCTCTCGCTCTCGCTCACAGTCGAGGTCTAGGTCAAGATCGAGATCCAGGTCCAAGTCCAGGTCAAAGTCTAGACCAAGATCTAAATCACGTCAGAGGTCAAAGTCTCGGCTAAGATCTTTATCACGCTCAAAATCCCCTTTACTGTCTAAACAGGTCGGTATTTAATAGTTGTTTTTTGTTTTTGTTTTTTTGGCTTAGCTCCATTCCATAAGATATCCAGAGGTGAGTACTAAACCTGCACTATCTGTTATGTTATGCTATCCACATTTGAATAGTATTATGCTAAGTAGAAACATATTATTAATTCATAAGATGTTCAGAATAGTGTACTAATATACTGTAGTTCATGTGTATGGGAATTTTTGTCCACATGATGAAAAGGATAATTTATTGATAATGTTTTATCTATTACTACATTATTTAACGTTCTTAATATTATTCTGTTGCCGTCAAGGGTCCAGTATTATATTTATTGATATACTAGATACTGCCTGGATGTATATAGTGGTGAGAACTTGAAACAAATAGCCAATGCACTAGACATCGAAGGCATTCGATAGAGTCTGGGCACAAATCTTTAATTTCTAAACTACCCTCCTTCGGTTTCTATCCTTCCATCTGTGCCTTTGTCTCTAATTTCCTTTCCGGCCGTTCCATAGCTGCGGTTGTGGACGGCCATGGCTCACTTCCTCATCCTATCAACTCCGGTGTTCCTCAGGGCTCTGTCCTATCTCCCATTCTCTTTCTAATTTTCATAAATGATCTTCTCAACTGTACCTCCAGTCCCATCCATTCATACGCAGACGACTCAATTAGTTTTCCTGAACGCCCCAGCCAGCAATCCCTCAAAAACAAACGTAATGAAGCCATGCAACACTTATCTTCTGATCTAACTACTATTTCCAATTGGGGCAGAGAAAACCTTGTTACCTTTAATGCTTCCAAAACCCAATTTCTTCATCTTACTACCCGTTCGGAACTTCCAGAGGACTATCCCTTTCTCTTCAACAATACTAAAATCAATCCTTCATCTTATCTCAATATTCTCGGTGTCTCCTTATCTTCTGCTCTCACTTGGAAGGACCATATTACCAGTCTTTCTAAGGTAGCCCCCCAGAAGCTGGGTGTACTTAACCGCCTCAAGGGGTTCTTTACCCCCTGCACAGCTTCTTGCTCTGTACAGGGGCACAGTGCGTCCTTGTATTGAGTATTGTTCACATGTGCGGGGAGGATCCTCTCACACCGCACTCCTAGACAAAGTAGAAAGGAAAGCCTTCCGTATCATTAACTCCCGTCCACTCACCAACTCTGCAATCTCTCTCTCTTCGTCGCAATGTTGCATCTCTCTCGCTATTCTATCGCTACTACAATAATCAGTGTTCCTCAGAGCTTTCCCAGTGTATACCACCTCCTCTACGTAGGGTACGTAGTACCCGTCTAGCAACACAATCCCACCCCTACTCTGTGCAACTCTCCAACCCAAGAGTGAAACGTTATTTTCAGTCTTTCTTCTATTCAACTGCTGAGTTCTGGAACTCTCTCCCTGAATCAGTCTTTCTCTCTTCCTATGACTTAACCCACGAAATCCGGGGGGCCTCATATGATCCCGATCTGTGTGTCCGGATCCATTTAGGGTAAAGGCAAGCTTTATAATTCAGTAGCTACTGATTGAGACCACCTAGAGCAGTCAACTCAATTGCAAATTGTAGAACTTACTGTTGTCTGTAGACTGCCGTTGAGATGACATCGCTACAACAAATGGTTGCCGTGTTATGATTATTTTAGTGGCGCGGTTTAGCCGCGTATTTGAGCCTCATATGAGGCCTTCTGTATTCCTGCCATTTTTTTTTTTTTTTTTTTTTTTTTTTCATATGAGGCCTCCTGGATTCCATGGGTTAAATTGCTTCAAACTCTGTGTGTCCAGGCATTTTGGCTTGAACGTCCCTTCATTTTGGCCCTGTCACTTTAAACTCTGGGGGAGGCACTCGCTACAGGCAGTTCTTCCTTTTGTCTCCCTCACTCAAATTTAAAAAAAAATAATGAAGATAAAAAAAAAATAATAATATAAAACACACATTACAATACAGCACTAGAAAAATAATGTCAGTTCTTGGTCTGTTTGGCAGCTTGGAAGATTCCTATTAGGACATATTCATTACTATCGTAGCCTTTGTACATTTATTATGTTTTTTCCACCAACCAACTTCACCTCTCGGCTCAATTAATGAAATCAACAAATACATGTGGCACTCCAAGGACTCGAACCTAAATTCCGCGCACTTATGCATTACGCTATCAAGACAGATCTACCTGCACCTGGATTTGAAAAGGATGCAGCCACAGAGTGTGAGGTGAGGTTGAACGGTCAGGCTGTAGAAAATGTCGACTCATTTAAGTATTTGGGCAGTGTGTTGAGTAAAGATAGGAGTATGGATGAAGAAGTGCGGGAGAGGGTGCAACAGGGGAAGAGTGTTGAAAGCAGTAACAAGAAATAGGGTGGTCAGCATGGAAGTAAAGAAGTCCTTGCATGACAGTGTGGTAATCCCGACATTGACTCACGGGAGCGAATCATGGACGTTGTTGGAAAGACACAAACCAAGAGTGAGAAGGGTGGAAATGAGTTGCTCGAGAAGTGCGTGCAAAGTTACATGGAGGGATAGACAGGCGAATGAGGAAGTACGAGAGCGGTGTGGTGTGGATATAGATGTGCTGGAAAGTGTGAAAAGGAAGGCCTTGAGATGGTCGAGCCATGTGGAATGTATGGGAAGCGAGAGAATGACTAAGAGAGTGTATGAGAGTAAGGTGGAAGGACAGAGAGGGAAAGGTAGACCGAGAGAGAGGTGAAACTATGGAGCTAAGAAGTAAATGCGTGAAACCGGTGCTGGAAGGGAGGAGGGGCATCGACTGACGGGGACAGAGGTGCATGGTGGCGTTTCGTTCGTGGCCACCCCTTTGGGGATCACGGCGTCCGACAATAGATAGTTAGATGATATTATATAGTTACTAAATATAATATACAGCATAATGTTTTTTCAAATTCAATTATTTTTAATTATCACGGTAGAAAAAAAAATGTGAATTATGAAATCGGTGAATGTCAAAGGTTCACTGTATAACCTACAGTAGAACCCCGCCCACCCAGTGCTCTCAGATCCAGAAACCCAAGAGATCCGGAAAGGCATTTTGATCCAGACTCATGTTTCAGCCAACCAAACTTGTCTGGATGGCTTTGGAAAAATAAAAGTCAATCCGGAAACGAACGAGACGAATACAAGTTACCGCACGTATTGTTTACATCCAGCGTTAGATATCCAGACTTGTACAGTATGTCAGCCATCCGGATTTGTCTGGATGGCTGAAAGCTAAGTCTGGTTGATTAAGTTAGATATCCGGACTCATGTTTCAGCCATCCGGAATTGTCTGGATGACTGAATATATAACCAGACATTTTTAGCAGATCCAGATAATGTTCTCCCCCAATTAATCTGGATGGGCGAGGGTTTACTGTACTTGATTAAATTCCTGAATATTTCTTTGAAGTTAGTGTTTTCAACATTAGTGAAATTCTCTTGACTTTTTTACTGTTACAAACCTTAATTTTACTGCATATAAATACGATGATTTAAAGTCATTTTCTATTTCATTGTAATAACTCAGACACTATCTATCTATCGCCAAATACCATGATCCTTGAAGGGGTGGCCACAAATGAATCACCCCCATGCACCAATGTCCTCCGTGAGCCGGCGCCCCTCTTCCCATCCAACACCGCTTTCATGCATGTACCTCTCAACTCCATCCTTCCATCTCACTCTCGGTCTGCCTCTCCCTCTCTGTCCTTCCACCTCACTCTCATACATTGTCTTAAGCCGGTATCACACGAGAGCTTTTATACTCAACATTCGATGATCAACATTTTTCTAGCAACATTTATGGGATATTTTACACTGGTATCGGAAACTAGACTGATGATCGATGAATTTAGGTGACCCAAATATTCTAAATGTTAACCTCATAAACTGCCAGACCAGTGTTGAGGATAAATGTCGAGGGAAAAAGCGCTCGTGTGATACCGGCTTTAGTCATTCAACAGACACGGTTGCGTTAAATTAGCAGTTGACTGTAGTACAGCACAATAATGTCAGCCATAACACTGCCCCACCATGTCATCATAGTGGCTGATATATTTAGAAGCCCAGTATGCACAAATCCCAGATATTTAACTTCTTATACTTCACAGTGGAGACTCATTGTTTGGGGATGTAACAAAGAACACTAGGTAGATCATCCACCTATATAAACTGTATGTACGGTCGCGCTAATAAGTCATGTCCCAGCTGTTATTATGTTTGGCTTGCTCTGTGCTGTATTAATGTCTGTCAGATGTTGAATAGGGTGGGTAAGTCTAGGAACATGTTTGTATATTTCACTCGATATGAAGAAATGAAGTTTTGATATTGCTGATACCAAGTATTGATCAAAACATACTTGGTGCCGAGACATCACTTATTAGCGCGATTGTACTTTTAATTTCCTTGAACTCATGTTAAAGATTATATTGATAAGTATAATAATGATGTGTGTAAGCTGTGACAATATTGGTAAATGTAAACATTGTGTGCAGGTGTCGTCAGGAAGGTGGAACAGCAGTGACGGCGGTCGTGGAGGCAAGGAGCGTAACAACCCCCCGAGCAGTGACTGGGGGGGTAGGGAGGGACAAGGTGCTAGTGGTGGTGGTAGTATTGGTGGTAGGGGAGGTTGGGGTGGTGGTGGTGGTGGTGGTGGCAGCAGCAGTAGTAGTTCATCACACCACCACTGGGACCAACAGCAGCCACCTGAGAGATACCGGGACTCATATAGGAGGAGGTCTCGCTCCTGCAGTCCACCTTCAAGATGGTATGTTCGTTCATTTTGTTCATTTTTGTTCATATCAAATACAACATGATGAACAGTGGCCCACACACCCAACTGTAACAGAGCTACAATAAGTACTGTACAGTACAGTATGCTGTAACAGAGCTACAATAAGTACTGTACAGTACAGTATGCTGTAACAGAGCTACAATAAGTACAGTACAGTACAGTATGCTGTAACAGAGCTACAATAAGTACTGTACAGTACAGTATGCTGTTTTAGTCACATAGTTACAGGGTAAGAAAAAACATAATAACAGACTTCAATAGTCAAAAGAAATATTTTATAGTGGCATATTTTGTTTCCCATTATACAGTGCATGCATAAATCCTAATAATAGCCAGCCATCTGGCTGGCTCAGTTGATAGTGTCTGCTTCCCTTCCTGCAGACTCTTGTTCAATTTCTACTCAGGTTGAACACATTTTCTGGGATATAGCCGGTGGTAACCATTTCCCCTTGAAGAAGGGAGATGGGTAATGGTCTCTGGTTGATTAAAGAAGGTCAAGCGCTTGTGAATCCTCGAAGGAGGAGAAATGGGCGCTATGTAAGTAAGCCGTGGCATGGTCAGTAGCGCGTCTGACTGCTGATCGAAAGGTCTGCACTCGCAGTTGGATCCTACCCCATGCCATTGGTAGACGTCAAGAGTTTGGACACTCAGGTTTAGAGATTTGTGGCAAATGTCCTGTAAAATCCCTGTAACTAGGGTACACCCTAGCCCTGCATGGAGTTAAAAACTGCATCAAATAAATGTAGCTCTGTAACAGTGGATGTAGAATATAGTAACCATATGTGACATGTGATGATGTTAACAGGGACCGTGAGAGGGACCACTACAGCAGCAACAGAAGGAGCCGCAGTAGAAGCCGTGGTCGAGAACACAACCCCAGCACCACAGCCTCCAGCAACACCCTCAGGAGGAAGACCACTGGACGGGAGCATGATCGTGGCAGAGAGTGGGACCGAGGGGAGAGGGCCGGGGGTGATCGAGGGGACACGGTAAGAGATTACAGGGACCAGAGAGACCCTCAACATGGCTACCAACATCGTGATTACCACCACAGGAACTACCGGGAGAAGGAGGCACCACAACAGAGCTACCGGGACCGTGGACACCACAGAGAACAACAGCCAACACCACAACAACAACCACCACCACAAATGCAGCAGAGACCTCCACAACACCAAGGACAGAATGTCACTCAAGAAAGGTACCACAATACTCATTTGGCTGTATATTTAATGTTACTAAGTACAGTCGGGTCCCGCATAAAACGAGTCTCGATTAAAACGACCGACCTAAAATATTAATATTTAATTTTCGATCAGAACGAATGTGATCACATAAAACGAGTCCGCCGCCAAAGTGGGGCAAATCCGAGGAGTTTTCATATAGAGCGCCGAAATATCGTACGCTTTCATATAGAACGCCGAAATATCGTACGCTCCTGACGGAAATTTACGCTTCCAGTGAACATTGACGATATTGGGCCACCAAAATGCTGTGTTCACATAAAACGAAATCGCATAAAACGCCCTCGTTTATCGACCATATACTCGTTTTATGCGGAACCCTACTGTACTCACTTTATCCATCAGAGAAAAAAAAAATACTATTAATCTGTAATATAATTTAAATATAATATTAACTTTCCTTTCAGAGAGGATGGTGGTCGTATTGGTAGGATTCGCCTTGTGGATTATTAATCGGAAGAGTTCCGACGTTGACCCAACCAGCCCAGTCCTGTACTGTATATGCAACAACTTTGGCACATTTCTTCACTTGTATATTTTGGGGTTGCATCGTGCAAAACAGAACTTATAATCTATTAACCCTCTCCGACATATGACACGATTTTGAGCCTATTTGGGGATACTTTAAAGCCTTTGTTACCATCAAGGGTATTTAGAAACCTTTAGTTTAGTTACTTCAACCTCTGCAGTTGTCTTTGAGTTAGCTGTGGGCAGAAAACTAAAAATTATGAGAGGTTATTATAAGAGTGAGAGAACTCTATTTCCTATTGCTAATCTGGCAACCTCTGCGTCATATATGCGTGAAAGGGTTAATTATTACAAGTAAAATATATTACCCAAGCTTCTAGTAATTCAAGGAGGGTAGGAGCAAACAGGCTGTATATTACCATACTAATGTACTTTATTGTTACTTTTATTACAATACATACTGTAAATATCCCTGCACTTTAAATGTTTTAATTTTGACTCTATAAAATTTTAGAAAGAAAAGAATAATACCTGACATTAATTCAAGTCTTGTAATAACTACAGCTTACCATAGCTTTGGCCATCTTTCAGCGGCCTCGGCAAGAACTGCTCGCTCTGAGTTTGTTTGCTACCGATGCTCGATAGACCAGACTATTCAAGGGAACAGCTCTTTGATCTCTTTCCCATATGAAACCTGGCTGATCAGGCACCGTTTTGAGATAGTTGTTGTTCCCCAAGCTGCCTGGCCGAACAGCCCCAAGGCCCCGAGCAAGGCCATAACCGAGTGCCCCCACAGAACCCTCCCTGCCGACCACAATAAAGTCTGGGTGACCGAAGCCACTCCATGGCGGGGAGCTGAGGAGGGTGCGGAAACGCCCGGGAAACCAAAGCCCACCCAGGGCCTTGCCCCTCAGCAATTATGAAGAGAAAGTTGAGGGGCAAAGGAAAAATGTGACGCTTTGGCTTCCAATCTTGGTAGATTAGGAGGTCAATCCACGGAAGAGACGCCGTCACTCGAGATCTAGAAAATATATAAGTAAAAGGAAAAGTCAGAGTAAGCTACGGGTATGGCAGAGATCGCTCAGTTCTCACTCTGATAGACCAGCCCATCACCACATGACTAGAACCCAATCCTCTCAGCAACAGCTAGGAAAGGCCCTAGAAAGGCGCCTTTGGCGGGGGGATAGCTCCCCTATTTCAACCCTTTTCGGGGTTGGGCACCCGCGGGTTTGGTTATAACGTTTTACCGTTATCATCATCTCCGACGCCTTGTTTCCCCCTGGGAAACCCCCGCTAAAGGATGAGAGAGAGAGAGAATGAGCTATTTTTCAACAGCCTACTGGGCTGCAGCCCTCATAAGGCTGGTTAATCTGCAGAACAGATATTACTAATGACAATAGTGAGACTGGTACATCAGGAGGCAAATTAGATACAGGTAACTAAAGTACAGACGCGATAGGTGAAATATAGCATCAGAAATGCATGAAAACAAAGATAATTAAAGTTCGTCAAATAGGTGTATTGCAATCAAGAAATGTCGTATGGGGGAAAAGTCAAAAGATGGTGAAGGAGCAAGGACGCGGAGGGATGCGGTGCGTAAGGAAAGCTAAAGGATGGCCATGACAGAAATGCGCATACCCCCCAAAAAAAAACTATTCTGTTACTGCGGGTCCTAGAGCCGTTATCGCGGTCCCTCATTGTTGGGAAAACTTGAAAATCCCACCTGTCTACGTCACCGCCAATTGTGGGGTGATTCAGCAGCTGATTGGCTTGACGTCAGAGCGAGGTGGGGCTCTTATAAACTGTTTTTTTCCGTCCTTATATTTATTCATCATGTATCATCATACAGTGGAGCGAAAATAATGAAAGATTCAACATCAAACTATAAAACACAAACAAACATGTGAACTGAACTCCAAGAAACTGCTATTGTCAAGGTGAATCCGGTGAATCCAAAATCCGAGAGTCACTTGCGCAAGTCACTGCCTCCATATTTAATGTCGTCAACACTAGCCACTGGCCAGACGCTTTAAGTCCACCCGCCTTTTACGAGCTTATTTTTGCCTGAACCTCATATCTCTCGCGATTATTATGGCCTCTAGTGCATTCAGTGATAGGGATGTTGGGTGTGGTGATAATGATAAAGGAATTGAATGCCTGGGACCATCAAAACAGTCAAGTGTGCATACCGGCTACCATATCTGACGAAGGCCGCCGCTGAAACATGACGATGAGTTAAGATATGCTAAATATGGCTTGGTTTGTTTATTTTGCAAGTTTTACATTACTGTACAGTATATATAAAGTCTATGTGGTAAGTAATATACTGTACTTGTATTTCTATATATTCTTGATATATATTTATTAGATGTAGGCTTTAGTTTGCAAGTTTTACATTTTAATTAATGTAGGCTTATTTGGGGGGGGGGGGGGGGAGGGATAGGTACTTTGGTGACTGTTTGGACGAATCTGTGGGCGAAAAATTAGGAAAAGTTGGGCCCTGGGAACCAATTTATTTTCCCCATAAGTTATTAAGTTTCGTTATCGCGAATCTCGTTATTGCAGCCGTCTAACGGCACCAATTAGGCGCGATAACGGAGGGATGAGTGTATATTATAAATTTTCCAATGTTTACGGAAATGACTATGCCACTATTGGTTGTCTGATTTGACTTCAGTGTGTGACACCAAAAGACCCTTCCTAAGCTGAATAATATAATTGGTTGTAACTAGTATAAATTAAAACATTCAAATGGAAGAAAGATTATTTTCCCTCCTACTACTGTACTTGAAGATTTAATCCAATTCTATCTATCTATATATAAACAAAACAAAAAAGGAAAAGTGGGGATTGGGCCTAAGTACAGTATATAGATAGATAGATTTGTTTTTCTTTTTTTTTTTAGGTTGGCCGACTTGTGATATTTCCACATACTGTAGTGATTTTTATAATTTGTTTTGTCAATAATTTATTTTGTCTTTATATTGCACGGTTCCTGTTTTGGTTTGTTTGTTTTGAAAGTTTTACATTTTAATTACCATAAGTTCTTAGTTTGTTAACTTGTAACTTAATGTTTTAATAATAATTTTACCTTCAGTCTAGCTGTCAGTACCAATGCATTATTGACTAAAATACAGAATATAGTAACCTCTTTTATCTGGGCCATTCTGTAAGCTGGACATAGTATTTGTAGATATTTACATGGTAAAGGAACGTTATTAAAACTAGGCCTAGATATTGATAGATTGTTGATAAATTTAATTAAAGGTTCATATTTTAATATATTTATATTAACCCTCTCACACTGGCTTAAGTTTTGGAGGACCTAATTACCACTACCGTTGACTCCCAAGACCCAGACACAGCAACACTTCTCCTTCAACCCTATCTCAACACATTACATGATTGGTGCACTACAAACAGACTCAATTTAGCCCCAGCCAAATACACCGCAACCGTCCTCACAAGCTGGACAGCAGAACACAAATACACCCTGCAACTCACCATAAATAACACACCCCTAACACATACACACTCACCCAAAATCCTAAGAGTAACATATGATACTCTAATAACATTCAAACAGCACACCACAAACATGAAAAATAAACTGACACCCAGACTTATCACCCTCAGGTCACTTGCCCACACAAAATTTGGACACAACAAAGAAACCACCACCACAGTATACAAACAATACATAAGATCAGTGATGGAATATGCACGACCTGCCTGGGCTTCTAACCTAGCTGAAACACATCACATAGACCTTACAGACTATTCAAAATAGAGCCCTAGAAATCATCACAGGCTGCACAGCTACTACACCTACAGATCACCTACATCAAGAAACCAAAGACCATCTGGACATGAGAGGCACTAAATTCCTGGCTGCAGCCTCCACAAACCAACACCACCCACTACACTACATGGCAACACACCCACAGACACCAAGAAATATCAAAACAACACCCAGCACACGGTATCACACACAAATACTGTCTTCTCTCCCTCCCTGCCCATCCCAAACCAGCTTCCAGAAACACATCCATACTCATATCTCTTGCCGCTCCATCCAATCACTCATAGACAACATACAGCTGCAGGCACGACCTCCCAAAATCCATCCTTCTGAATCCTCCCTTCCTCGCGAGGACAGAGTCCACCTGGCCAGGCTGAGATCCGGACACCATCCAGCCCTTCTGAGCTATCAGAAGAGACTGGATGACTCCGTCGTCGACTCCTGCCCAGGTTGTAACACAGCACCCCATACTATTAAACACATCATAGAAGACTGCATTTCACACAACCACTTATGCCAACAAGACAATCTACATTCCATGAGAGCTCTGTGGGAAAGCCCGACCGTGGCCATGGCCTTTCTTAGGGACTCGGGGCTGTTCGGCCAGGAAGCATAGGGAACAACAACAACAACACTGAACCCTGGTGAACTCAAGTATTGGCTTTTCGTTACTAAGCTGCTCTCTGATTGATGATGCAGTTTTTAATGCTGTGCACTACCTTGATTGACAGAGCTAGGGCATGCCCTTGTTACAAGGACTTAACTGGACACTTGCCACGAATCGCTAGACTGAGCTGCCTAAACTCGTGCCATCTACCATTGGCACGGCCTGGGATCATACTGTCGACCTGTCGATCAGCAATCAGATGTGCTACCGACCATGCCACAGCCTGTGGTTATTTCATTTAAACTCCACGTTGAGTAATTGTTCGTAGTGTACCATCTAAGCATCTCTGATTTCTTTGTCATAGTAAACAATTGTCCCATTATCATTCCTGACACACTGTTCTCCTTCAACATATCTACTGTCATTCTTAACTCACCTAGCTAAGTTGAGGATCCCATTGGGTTTTACTACATTACACACTTGGTATATGACAAAGTCCTATATAATTTTCTTTGCCTTGTAATATCAGCTTACACTATACAGTCAGGTCTCAATATACGCGGTCATTTCGTACCGTGTACGTACCGTGTATATCAAATCCGCGTATTAGAAATAACTGGCCTTATGGGAATTAATTCAATTAATTCCAGCCACTTTCCCAACGTCCCCTATTTGAACATTTAGCCTACCTTAAGACGACATTATACCACCAACAGGTCCAACAAGCTTATTTACGTGTCAGGCAGGCAATAACAGCATCAATAAGAACGGTTTTGGACCTGCTACTGACCTATTTGCGTGTCAGGCACGCAATATCCTGCAACATAAACAAATCTCACTGTTTTGTGTCGTCTGCTAGTTGCAGCAGGACCCGCAAATGTCCGCGAACGTACACATTTTTCCTGTGTTTTAGCAGATATGGAATTTTTTGGGTTACCGCGTACAAAAAAAATCTGTGTACTGTATGCGACATGCGTGTATATGAAGACCTAACTGGATATATACTGTATATATATATATATATATATATATATATATATATATATATATATATACAGTATACTGTATTTAATTGAAACAAAAATATCTAAGGTACACAACCCTACCATAAGATATTGTAGATACACTTACCTGATGTCCAGACGCAATTTCGCCATGTTGTTGTTGTTGTTGCTGTTCCCCAGGCTGCCTGGCCGAACAGCCCCAAGGCCCCAAGCAAGGCCAAGGCCATAACCGAGCGTCCCCACAGAACCCTCCCTGCCGACCACAATAAAGCCTGGGTGACCGAAACCACTCCATGGCGGGGAGCTCAGGAGGGTGCAGAAACGCCCGGGAAACCAAAGCCCCATCCAGGACCCTGTGCCCCTCAGCAATTATGAAGAGAAAGTTGAGGGGCAAAGGAAAAAATGTGACGCTTTGGCTTTCAATCTTGGTAGATTGGGAGGTCAATCCACGGAAAAGACGCCGTCACTTGAGATCTAGAAAACATATAAGTAAAAGGAACAGTCAGAGTAAGCTATGGGTATGGCAGAGATCGCTCAGTTCTCACTCTGATAGACCAGCCCATCACCAATTTCGCCATGTATAAAGGGACGCCTAAGCGTTGGACTATCATAGACAAACTGAAGACTGATCTTCTGTCTACCTCCAGTGAGGGTGTAGGTTGACTTAAACCAATGTTGCCAAGGTTTTCATTCTCGTTGCCACTACCAAAACTTATCATAGGCCATTTTATAAGAAATTTGAGTATTCAGTTTTTATTCAATTGATTTTTCAAGTATTGAATTCGCGAATTGCATATCCGTGCATTTAGAGACACCCTTCCTGAGTATGTGATTTGAGTATCCTTGCGTGAGAGAGTAAATAGTTTTGCAGCTATTGCATCAGTTGTTTATTAGAACAATTTCCATTGAAATATATTTGGAAAATATAAGCTTAGATTTAAGTTACTTTCTTGTTTAATATATAATACATTTATAATAATATATAGTAGCATACAGTGCTTGGTTTAAAAGGTGATATAGGGTTTTGAGGCCTTTTTTTTTTTTTTTTTTTTTTTTTTTTTTTTTTTTTTTTGACAATTGGGAATTTCCATCGACTTACATCTTCCAAAGACACCCTCCTAAAATATTACCTACTTATACCAATATTTTGATTTTTTAATGAATATTTATGTGACTGTAGATAGCAAGTGTGCAAAAATGATTCAAAATCCAACTGCTAATTAATTACCATTTTGACTTTATATTGCAATCAAATGTATTGCATGTAAAACCCAGTAATTACTTCTTTCTGGTGATTCCTCATCACTAACAACTATTACAACTCCCAGTTTCAATAGTCATGTATTTGTATTTATGTATTTACTCAGGCCCATTCCCTTTTGTATTTTTTTTTTTACTGGGGGTGGCCGACTCAAGACAGAGCCCGAATAGGGACAACACAACAGAAAACAATGAATGTATAAAAACAAAATACAAATTCACTCACATCTAGGTCACCCAGGAGAAGACTCAGAGACCAGGGTCACCAAGCTCCCCCCAGCACTCCCCCGGCCCCCGACCACCATAGTCATAAAACCCCATATCCCTTAGTCAAATAATTTAATTTTCTGCGAGCCCTTTTAAAAAAAGGTGAGCTTATTTCAGAAAGACAAAGGTGATTACCCAAACCAAATATTGGGTTCAATCTTCACACTTTGACCAAAAATAGAGGTAGAGGTAAAGTTCAAACAGGATGCCTATTCTGAGAGTCGTAGGTTTCTAGAAGGCTGAAGTCATCACAATCTGACATACAGGTCTCCCACGATTTACGATTGGGTTACGTTCCTGAAAACCCGATCTTAAATAGAATAATCGTATAGCGAACCCTAAAATTAGTGGGGTAAATGGGGATGCGTTCTTGGACCAGCCAATACCCAAACCCAAACACCTGAAAACCTATAATAATATCGTAAATCTGGGCATCGGATAGTGAGGGAAACTTGTACTAAAATTACTAGACTCCACATTAACCCTTTCACGCATATGACGCGATTTTGAGCCTATTGGGGATACTTTAAAGCCTTTGTTACCATCAGGGGTATTTAGAAACCTTTAGTTTAGTTACTTCAACCTTTGCAGTTGTCTTTGAGTTAGCTGTGGGCAGAAAACAAATTTTGGAGAGGTACAGTAATTATAAGAGAGAGAACTCTTTCTTATTGCTGATCTGGCAACCTCTGCGTCATAAAAGCGTGAAAGGGTTAATACTGTATTCAAAGTGTGTGAGGTGGAGGTTAAGAGGGTATTGGATTTTGATGAAGTTCTTTTGCCTTTATATTGTGTCGTCCGTGTTTTGGTTTGTTTATTTTGCAAGTTTTACATTATAACTCCACACAATGCTCTATTAGTATGGAGGTTAAGAGGGTATGGTACTCCACACAATGCTTTATTAGGACACTTGGAAGTAAGCTTGTCATTAAACCAATTGCAACTGTACATATACCAGTTGCTTCACTCATAATGAGCAACTGCAATAAGTTGCTCTAGAATGGATAGCTTTTGCCTCGACTACTTAAAATATATTTTGCACAAAATGATTTATTCTACTTAAACTGTCAATTCATTAATAACAAAATTCAGAGCCCATATTTACTAACCATTCTCACTAATTCTCTGTGCCGCAATACTGCATCTCTCGTTCTTTTACCGCTGTTACGATATCAGTGTTCTTCAGAGCTTTCGCAGTGTATATCTCTTCACTTGCGGTGAGTAGGTGGCACCCGCTTCTCAGCACATTCCTAACGGCTTGGGGCTGTTTGGCCAGGCAGCCTAGAGAAGGACTACTATTACTCTCTCCCTCAATCTGTCTTTTGCACATCCTATGACTTAGATTGCTTCAAGCTCTGTATATAAAGATAATTTGACTAACAGACCTTGAATCTGGCACTTGTTTATTTTGCAAGTTTTACAATTTAATAGAAACTATATAATTCTTTCAATTCTGGGACACTTGTTACAGACAGCTTTGCCTTTTGTCTCTGTCATACACATAGAAACAAATATGTAAATATAACAATACGAACTACAATGCAAACAAAGTGACCACAAAGGGGTGGAGATAGGGAAAAACTAACACCAAAGGGAATTAATAGTTCGTTCACACGTGTGGGTAATTTTGTGTTGTTATCATAGGTCATATTGGTTAGTGAATTTTGGGCTTGATCAACATTAGAACACAAACTACTGTAACAATAGACTGATCAATAAACTTCTTGTTTATTGCCTATTATGGTATAAGCTGTGGATAATTTTGTTGGTAGGAGTGTATGCCCTGTCATACAGAAAAGCTTTGTACATAGTTTTTTTCATTGAAGGATGTGGGAATATACAGTAACAAGTTAGATTTCCTTGAGACGAGAACTGCACTTTGTGTGGAGCACTCTATCTCTAAATTTATATATATATATATGTATGTATTTTGAAAGTATTCAGAATGCCATAAATAATTTACAGAACACTCGGTAGAGAATTCTTATAATAAGAAAGTATTAGCAGATATGGTGTTCTGGTATATTTATCTTTCCTTTGTCCACTGAAAGTGCTGAACACTTTACTGTTACAGTTGCCTGCAGTGTTCAGTGGTATATAAAGTTAATTGATATATGTTGACATTATGAAGCATTTTGAAGCCTTCCCTCTAACCACAAGTCAACACCGAACGTATTATTTAGTTTCTCTGAAATATAAGTACTGTACTGTAACAGGTAAATATATCTTATACCTATTATTTTCCCTAATTATTTTTGTTAAAACTGTATAAACAAAATTATCCATTATGAGCCATCTAATGGAAAACTTGTCATCAATAGTACTTAGAGAAAAAATACACTAATATTTAGAAAAACCTAATTCGCTCTCTAACTCTTGTATAATAAATACATTTATGCATTTACAGTGTCATTTGATTTCCTCTTTATAAACTTATTCAACCCTTAAACTCTGAGTGGCGCCCCATGGCATCATATGTGTTACTGGGCAGTATCCTGGAGGGCATCAGTATGTTGTTCTTGTAGTTGTTGTTGTTCCCCAAGCTGCCTGGCCGAACAGCCCCAAGGCCCTGAGCAAGGCCAAGGCCATAACCAAGCGCCCCCACAGAACCCTCCCTGCCAACCACAATAAAGCTTGGGTGACCGAAGCCTCTCCATGGCGTGGAGCTGAGGAGGGTGCGGAAACGCCCGGGACACCAAAGCTCCACCCAAGGCCCTGTGCCCCTCAGCAATTATGAAGAGAAAGTTGAGGGGCAAAGGAAAAATGTGACACTTTGGCTTCCAATCTTGGTAGATTGGGAGGTCAATCCACGGAAGAGATGCCGTCACTTGAGATCTAGAAAATATATAAGTATAAGGAACAGTCAGAGTAAGCTATGGGTATGGCAGACATCGCTCAGTTCTCACTCTGATAGACCAGCCCATCACCAATATGGGTGTTCTTGTAGTTCCCCATGTTAGTATGAACTTTGTCACCTGCCAGTCACATTGGGCTGACAGCCATCTTGTAACTACGACAAAATGGTGTTTTTGAGAAAGTGAAAGACTGTGGACAGGCACCAGTATCTGTAAGATGGGTAATTACTGAATATAGGAAAATTTACCAGAATGTCCTGGACTTCCCAAATTGACTAATTCCATGAACCTGATGATAGTGCTTTGTTATGTGTGTGATTACTCTGCTTGGGAAACAGATTAACTTGCTCATGTAGTAATGTTCACCCTATGTGGTGGATTGTGTTCTTTTATTTATAAATTATTTTGCTTAAGCGTTGTTTCCACATAGCGATTTTGATAAGTTGTTTTCTTTTTTACTGTGTTCGTCCAAGTTTTGGTTTGTTTATTTTGCAAGTTTTACATTATAAAGTAAAGGATGGATCCACACTTGTGAAGGCAAGACTTGTAGCTCATGGCTTTGAGGAAGATTTGGCTGATGATGATGCGGTTTTTACCACCATGCACTCCCTGCTCAAGAGCTGGGCTAGGGTGGGTGCCCTGATGATCAGGGACAACAGTGAACAGTTGCCACAGATTGCTAGACCGTGCCATTCACCAACATGTACAAATTTATCTTGAAGAAAGGGCTAATTTTTTTTTTTAGGCTTGATGGAGGTCTAGTGATGAAACTAAACTAAATTAATAGATAAATATGTAGACCAAAAACTAACCACTTTCCCCTTAACCCGGGAACTGCGGGAAGACACTTAAGAGTCGGAAAAAAAAAAAATTGCCCCTGGGCCATGCAAAATATCACTCCTCTACCTCCCCTCCTTCCCCACTTTCCTCCCCTCCTTCAGTTATCACCTATTTTCCCTGTTATTCCCTTATTCTGAGGTATATTTTCGTGCTAACATTAGCGAGTTGCAAGCAGGGCATTGTCATCACTGTTAGCAAGCGAGTGCAAGAGAGAGAGAGAGAGTATCGATCGACAGTGTCTCTCCAGCCTTGGGGGAAATTGGCGGGAAAGGAGGTTGCCTCACCCATACATTATGTAACTCCCGCCCTGTATCGCCGATTTTGACCATCCAAACGCTGTTTTCACTTGTTTTATTGTTGTAACAGGTTAATACCTTTATAATCAACCTATAATAGGTGCATATGGATAAGTATTAATGCTATTTATGGTAAAATGAATATTTTAGTGATGGAAACAGATCAAATACATGCGCACCGGCAGAGGTGTCTAATTACCCCCATGCGCACTTCAGAGGTTAAGGTACCGTAGGCGAAGATAGGTTAGGCTAGGCACAGTTGAAATTGGTTAATCCATTATGGCAGAATTTATCAGATTTGTTTAGCAACACGTCCTTTGGGGGAAGGGGTTGGGCTAGATAATAGTCCATCAGGCGCCTGGCCTGGGGAGACGATTAATATGAAGGGTGCGCCTGGAAGTGTGGTGGGCGGGCTTGTGGCTTCAGCTCTGCTGCATGTCTGCCTGCCGAGATCGGAACCTCTCCAGGTGGTCGGGGGCCGGGGAAGTGCTGGAGGGACCTTGGTAACCCTGGTCTCTGGGTCTTCTGGATGACCTAGATGTGTGTGAATTTGTATTTTGTCTTTGTGTGTTCATTGTTTTGTGTTGTGTTTAGTGTTGTCCCTATTCTTGCTCAGTCTTGAGTCCCCCCCCCCCCCCCCGACAAAAAAAAAAAATAGGAAAAGTGGGGATTGAGCCGAGTAAATAGATATAAAGTTTAGCACAGGGTAGCCTAAGGTGAGCTATACTATATTGCTCTTGGCTATGGTTATACAGTATTGTACAATGAGTGGATTGTGTTTCTGTATAACTCACTCTTTCTCTCACTCTATCTCTATCTCTCTCTCTCTTCGTGCTTAAGCCATTCAATACCAGTGACATCCTTTTTATCCTATTCTGTCAATGATTAGACAATTTTATTCAGCTTAGGAAAGACGTCTACCCATTAAAAGGCTACATAATATCTCAAATCCTTTCTTACCTACCATATATCTATCCTAAGCTTCATAAAATCGTCTAAATATAGGTAGAATAAAATGACAAAATACTTCGCTGGTACTGTAAGGGTTAACCTAATATATTAGCCAGCCAGACGAATTATTGACACTGGCAATATTTAGTGTTAAAGGATGTAACCTTTATATATACTGTATATATATATATATATATATATTTTTTTTTAATAGTGGCCCCTCCATCATTGACGATATGCCTATTAGTACAGTATAATAGTCTCCCATCAAACACCGCGGTCGCTAGTTTGAATCCACCGCGGTCGCTAGTTTGAATCTACCGCGTGGGAGGATAGTAGTACTTCATAAGTGCAACGCGTATTCTCTTATGGAATCGGCTTTATGATTGGGTACTCACTACGAAAAAACTTCGTAAAAAAGAAAAAAGAAAAATTAACTTAACCCGTACAGCCCCAGCGACGCGTCTGACGCGTCGGCGATGTATGTAACGCACAGCCCCAGAGACGCGCCTGGCGCGTCACCCTAATTGCACCGACCGTAACCTCAGGTGTAGCCACTCAAAAGGGCTCAGATTTGTATGGGAACTGTGTACGTATCCCACGCAACCGTGCCGATGGTTGAAAACTCTCAAAGTCCACGTGCGTGCGCGTGAGTGTGCAATAACCTGTTTTTTGGGGGTAATTGCCTTCAATTTTTTACTCTTGTAAAATACGTTTTCGGGGGCTCTGTAGGACCATTTTTTAAGCTTGTTGAGCGGTTTTTCGTGGTTTTTCCTTCATTCCTAACCCATTCGCTATTGTTTCTGGAATAAAACCATTTTTTGAAAACCGGCCGGGTTCTGGTGAACAAACATTACAAAACTAGCCGGGGCTCCACGGGTTAATAATTGCTATACTCAAGCTTCCCAATGCGTGGATTTCTTGCGTGTGGATTCCTGACGCTGGCCCTCTAGCGTCCAAACTTCCTTCCTCCTCCCGCATCCATTACGTGTTGGTGGGTTGCTCTGTGCTCCTGCTTCATTCTTCGTTCGATCAATTCTAGTGAGTCCTTGCTCATTCGTATACATCTGAGTTGTATTGAACATGTTTTTAGATTAGCTAGCACAGACTACCCCATTGGTACGTCCGCAGGAGGTGTGTAAATTAGGGTACTATAGTAACAGGCGCCTACGTGTCCCAGAATCATGCGCCATGTTTGTTATTGTGTGTTTTGTTTTGTGCCTTTAGCTTTCTGATAGTTATTTAGGAGGCTACCATTCCGCAAGTTTATACTTCAGGCCGTCATTATGAGGTAGTTGCATAGTTTATTCTAGCAGATGCTCCAGTTCAAGGGTTGCCACACGTGTGAAATCTTCTGGAGTCCGTATCTGCGCTTGGGCCCCTATCGCGGGCCTCTGCCTCCTCGTGTTGCTGCTGCTGGGTTTTCGGAGCGTCTGGATGCAGCCACCTTGATGTTTCGTCGTCACCTCATGGTCAGCCTCATTAGGGGTCTCCAATATAGGCTAGGGGTTATTTATAAATTATAAATTAAGCTCTATATATGTGTAGCCTAAGCCTAATATTTCCCAGAGATATTTGTATTTTGCATGTGTGCTTTCATGCTTTAGGGGTTTGGGAGACGTCCCGTTTAATTGGTGGGGTTTTTGGAGGTTTGGACTTTCCCGGATAACTCCTCGCCTCTGAAAATTTTGGTTCGTTTTTCCGGCGGCTTTCTCAGCAGAGCCGGCGTTTTCTCGTCTCAGACGATAAGAAACCAACCAAATGTCCCAGTGTGGTGTGCTGAACCACGAACCTTCCGACGGAATATGCTAAATTCTTAAGGGAGTCAACTCGCCCTGACCGACAGCTTCACGCAATAACTTCTCTGCCCGGCGTAACAGTTAAGTGAGCTTAACCATGACTCAAGTCAAGAAGCGAGTTAACTATCCATCTAGTGCTAATAGTCAATGATAGTAAAACGCTTAAGGTCGATTGGGCCAGTGACACTTGTCACAGGTAAGCAGATCATAATGTATGATAACAGGAAAGACTTTCTACCAGGTCCAGCGGAAGGTTAGCAGTGGCTATAACTAATTTTCCGGCGGACTTGAGATAGGATGTGTTAACACCTCTCAGGTTATCCTTATGAGCATTGATTCCTGGAAATGTCTATTTCCAGAGTCTCAACACTTCAGTAGTAGCGGTCCCGGCAGCAGAGGAGTAGCCGCTTCCGGCAGGGGGGGGGGGGTCCCTAGCTCCATCATGCCTCGCTTTGACCTTTGCACTACGCCTACTTGCTCATTATTACCAGTTTTTGTCCACAATTTATGTATAAAGTGTGTAAAGTGTCTTGATCGCTCAAGGGGACTATGAGTGTCTAAACGGTGTACCGTGTGTTGTGAGTTACGAGCGGCGGTTTTTGATAACAGAGATTTGTCTTGCTTAGCAGCCTTGAAGGAGATCAAGTCAATTTTTAACGTTTATGCAAAAGACACTGCTCATAAAGCTCTCCATTGTGATGACGAGGAGCTCTGGGAACACCTCGTCATTAAATCTCCAATAGTTAAGCCAGCTCCGGCGAGGTCAACCAAACCTAAAGTTAAATCGAAAGTACTGTCCAAGCAGGTAGTGATGAGTAGTAAAAGTGACAATGGCGAGCGCGCCCGCCCCCCCCCCCCCCCCCCCCCCCCCCACCCCCGGACCGGTCGAAGAGGAGACGGTCGCCTTCACCGAAGCGCAAATCTAGATCGCATTCTAGATCTCCTAGGAAACAGTCCCGACATTCTTCCGCCGAGTCTTCGAGGTCGACGAAACGCCGGAAGGAGGGTTCTGCTTCCTCAACGCCGTCCACTTCAAGTCTTTTAAGTGCCCGTACGGTTATTTCACAACCGCTTCCCCAGCCATTGCCGGGGTCGCGGCCACCTCCCTCCACTCATACCTCTTTAACGTCTAACGTCTAATCTGGCGGCTCAGAGGTAGGGGCGGAGGGGATGGAGTCTAGTCCCAGGGATGAACAATCATTGAGTGAGCCACAAGAGTTTACATTCGCCATTCCTAAGCTAAGTTACGTGCCACGTAAAGGTCCCCCGGTTAACAGAGTGTTAGCGGATCAGTATAGGGGTTCTCCGTCTTGCTCATATCAAATTTTTGATAACTCTCAGGTGATACAGGACTCTCAGCCACCCGCGGCACAAAGCCGGGGGATCTGGAGACAATCAGAACCCTCACAGGTTAATGTTCAGGACAGGGAAATTGAACAGGTAGATATCATACCCTCGTCAGTTCCTGATTTGGTGTGGCCACCGCCGGCCCCAATGACTACTCCCAGGCCTCCAACACCGGAAGTGATAGAACTGCCAGAAGAGCCGGAAAACAGAGAACTGTCTTTAGCTCAACCTATTAATAATGAAGTAGAGTCAGAAGGTGGGTCTCAGTCCTCTCGAGGATCCCACGGTAAGTGTGTGACTACCGAGGAGCTCCATGATATTCTCCACAGAGTAATGCAACAGTATCAGCTACCTTCTTCTCAGGCTCCTTCCACTAGCACAGCGGTAGTTCCCCCACTTGAGTCTACGGTAAGGCCGTTAGAGCCCTCAGGTGTTTCACATCCCCATTCCTCTTTGCCTTCGGTTAACGTAACTCCGGTGACTGCCACGGCTAGTAGCACGACAGTGCCTGCCTCCTTGACTACCACTAACGTCCGTGTCATTACAGACGTTACTCCTCCCCCTCTTGATAAGCCTCCACAGAGAAAAGGCCCTATGTCTCTTCTCTATAGACCGGATTGCTCATGGGTTCAGTCAATACCTCAGAAACCTCACCTGACACAAGCTACCGTATCGGGGGAACTACCGGTACCTAGTGAATGGACCATTGAGGTTAACAAGAGTAGAAAACTAAGAGCTAAGGATGTCCAAGGAAGGTTACTAGATGTTACCATCAAGGCCATCCCATCTGTTTATGGTGCTGATTTCTTTGTGTATTCGGCCTCCCCGGCGATACCTCCGGCCTCATCTGCAAAACCTTTTGCTGACTGGTCAAGGAATGACGGCGTCAATGATATAAAAGCTCTACATGCACTAACGCCGGAACTGGATACAGTTCCGGTACTAGATCAGACAAACACACCAGTCTTGCAGGTGGGGCAGGTAGTGTAGGTCCGTGGGTGGACTGGGAACTAGAGGCGCAGGTTTTTGCATCTACTATTACCACAAAATCCTCCCATCAGGTACCTCGGGAAGTTCATTCATGGTTCACTTTACCGGTTAACAAAGCAGGCAGAGTGTCACCTGCTTAATTTTAATTCCTTGCCGCTCCCAAATTATCACTTTACGACCTGCATGAACCTTTTGCCACACCCCCTCCAGCTCACTTAAACAGAGACTTTAAGCTACGCAATAAAGCGTATAGACTGTTCTCTCAATATCTCGTCAGTCGCCAGGTTGCGCAGATACTCACGAGAACTATATCAGCCATATCAGACCAACATGTAAGGAAAGCCACGGACTTGTCACGCAGGCTCCTTCTACAAAATTCTATTCAATCCCTAGGTGATATTAGAATAGCGATCATGGAGGCGGTTAGAGCAAGACAGGATCTAAGGGTGTACTTGGTAAAGAAGTTGCCGGAGGACATAGCCCGCCGAGTAACTCTTTCCCCGGTATTAACTGCACCACTTCTTCCCCCAGAAATGTGGAGTATTGTTTTCAATTTGGTAGATTTGTGGAAGCAGGGTACCTCCCTGCCAAAGAAAGAGACCTTTAAGAAACCTTACTCGAAACCTAAGAGCGGCGGGAAGCCCCATCCTACTCAAACTAAACAGTCCTTTCGAGACCCAAGGCCTCCTCAGCAGCAGGGAGGTACTCAGCACAGACCTAGGCAGGAGAAACAGTCAGGCTATAGAGGTAAGTCATACCAGAAGCCTACTCAAGGACAGACGCATGCCAAACCTAGCCAGCCGTTTAACCCCACTCTGCCGCCACCACCAAAAAACTAGTCAGTTGCAATCTCTCTCTCCCAGGGCCTACCGCAGGCGAGATGGAATCGAGATTTGTCCTACCGGACAGACCCAGTACAGAAACTGGGTCGTTCCGAGCATGTCGCAGGGCTTGGCCCCGGCGGTCATGGGCCAGGACAGTGATAAGCAAAGGCATATCTTGGAAGTGGCTCCGGCGACCTCGTTTACGTCAAACTCTAGAATTCAACAATGTTTCTTTAGAGGTGGAGTCACTTGTCCAGGAAATGATCAACAAGCAAATCATTGTCCAAGTAGATCCAACTTGCCCTGTTTTCACCACCAGACTATTTCTAGTGCCAAAGAGGGACAGTGTGCAGATGCAACCAGTAGTCGATCTCTCACGTCTGAACACACATATTCACAATTCACCCTTCAGGATGCTTACAGTGAATCAAATCAGGCTCTCACTTCCGCCGCAAGGCTGGATGTGCTCATTAGACCTGAAAGACGCCTATTGGCATATCCCCATAAACAAAAGGTTCCAAAAATTCCTCGCCTTGAGGATCAGGCAAGAGACTTACGTCTTTCAGAGAATGCCTTTCGGTTTGAACCTGGCACCGAGAATCTTTTCAAAATTAGTCCGGCAGGCCCTCATGCCCTTACTAGCCCAAGGTATCAAGGTGTGGTGGTATCTAGACGACTGGCTAGTAGTGGTGGAGTCAGAGGAGTTATGTCAATTTCATGTCAAGCAAGTGTTAAATCATGTACAAACTCTAGGATTCAAGGTCAACTTGGCAAAGTCGCTCCTTGTTCCCACAAGAGAAATTCAGTGGATAGGACTGGTTTGGAACACTGCCAATCTGACTCTTACTCAGAGTGTGGACAATCGCAACAGATTTCGCAGGAAACTGTTTCTTTTTCTCCACAGTCTGAATACGACGAGGAAAACGTGGGAGTCCCTAGTCAGTTCACTCAATTGGATCCAATTAACTGTAAAGTTGGGCCGGTTGAAAGTAAAGAGATTAATCATGGAAGGCAACACATTTTTCCCACTATTGCCAGCGGGAAAACTATGGCCGATTCCTCGATTAATTCACAACTTACTGTCAGTCTGGGCAAAGACCGAAACATTGTACTCGATAATGACATGGGTTTCTCCTCCACCTACAGTATGGGTAGACACAGACGCTTCAGGGGTAATAGGCTGGGGTTATCAATCCAACCTAGGTCACCAAGCTCAAGGTCTTTGGTCCCAAGACGTAACTTTTCACATCAACAAACAAGAGCTTCTAGTCCCATTGTTTTTCCTTCAAGCTCACGGCTCTTCCCTACAGGGGAAGTCAATTGCATTCCGAATGGACAACTTGACTGCAGTTTACTGCATTCAGAAGCAAGGGTCAACTGTAAACTCAGTGAAAATAGGCTAGCCTAAAACAGATTGGATGCGGAAATACCCTGATCCGACCAGGCCAAGTGGGATATCTCTATTGGTCTAACTGGTAAGGTGTCTGCCTCACAACCCAAGGGTTCTGTGTTCAAGCCCACACCAGGGCTTGATATTTTCGGGAGGCTATTCCCTCATCTAACGAAGTTTAGGTGTGCTGGTAAAATTGTTCAGATGGTTGAGAGTAAGATCGGAGCTCCATAAATCCTCTTTCGGGTATGGTGTAAAAACCAATTCCTACAGGACAAGCAAGAGGATAGGAGATAACAGGGAGTGTAGTGAGAACTCGCTTGGGTTGGGTTGTGGAGTTGCCGGCCGCTCAAGCGAGTTGCCAACTGGGCAGTTAGTAGGTGCGTGTTGTGCACCGCTCAGTGAAGTTGACTCACCATTCCCGTTCATCTCTCTGACGGACTCTCGGTCGATTCGGCTCAGGCTTGTTCCTCTCTGTTCGGAGCTTTCGCTTCCCGGAAGGTGAAGTAGTGTAATGTCAGTGAAAATAGGCTAGCCTAAAACAGATCGGATGCGGAAATACTCTTGAGCCGACCAGGCCAATTGGGATATCTCTATTGGTCTAACTGGTAAGGTGTCTGCCTCACAACCCAAGGGTTCCGTATTCAAGCACACACCAGGGCTTGATATTTTTGGGAGGCTATTCCCGCATCTAACGAAGTTTAGGTGTGCTGGTAAAATTGTTCAGATGGTTGAGAGTAAGATCGGAGCTCCATAAATCCTCTTTCGGGTATGGTGTAAAAACCAATTCCTACACAACGAGGTCTCGAGAGTTGATGGGGTTGTCAGAACAGATTTTTGCTCTGGCCGAATCGCTGAGCATTCATCTACACGCATCTTACCTCGCGGGGATAGCAAACATCTGGGCGGACGCCTTGTCTCGGAGACAGAGCACCCTAGTAGAATGGGCTCTCAAGCAAACCGTCTTCGACAAGATGATTGCAGAGCCATGCCGTCCACAAGTGGATCTCTTTTCGTCCGAGGGGAATCACAGACTACCTCTCTATCTGACCCGCCGGGCAAGAACTCCGGCGGGGGGTTCAGACGCTTTACTGGAGGACTGGAACAGGTGGAATTCAATCTATCTTTTTCCGCCTCCAGACGCTTCACTCATGTGTCAAGTAGTTCACAAACTACTGGGTTACCGGGGCATAGTCTCGATGATCGCGCCAATGTGGCCGGCTCAAGTGTGGTATCACCAATTGCAAATGTGGTGTAGGAACCCGGTGTCACTCCCGGTCTCTGCCTTCCACTTGGAGACAATTGGCAAGCTTCAGACCTCGCTAACTTTTGCCTTATGGACATTTACAATGCAAAATGGCTAACTCAGTATGGGCAAAGTGTCACTAGTAAATTTCTGAATCAATATACTCTGTCAACTAGGAGACAATACCAATCACATTGGAATACTTTCACAACCTGGATAGTAGAAACAGCGCAATCTGATGCCTCAGTGGCTTTAATTTTTAAATACTTAGATTATTTGTTTGAACAGAAGTGCTTCTCAGTTGTTACTTTAAAGAATCACTTATCTGCCATTAGAAACTCCTTTTTCGACCTAACTGGTCTATCCATACCACAGCCGAAGGAGAAAGAGGGAGAGGGAGAAAGAGAGCATGTTTCAAACTACGCCCACCACCACGTCAGCCCATGCCTACCTGGTCGCTAGACAAAGCGTTATCATTACTCCAGTCGCGCAAGTTTAACCATGCGCCGGATTTTGAGTCAGTATTAAAAAAGGCTGTGTTCCTTATGGCTTTGGCGACAGGTAACAGAGTGTCAGAGCTGGCGGCGATGAGTAACGAGCCAAATTGTCTCAGGTTTGGGAGACTGCACGAACATGTGCAGATCGCGCCGTCTCCCACATTTATTGCCATAAACGAACATTGTGATCATGTTTTCTCAGAATTCTCAGTCCCGGCGCTTAAACGTGGACATACGCATCACATTTTATGCCCGGTACAAGCTTTAGTTAAGTTTATGAGGATTGCACAACCTCTACAACCAGGCTTCCTGTGGGTTAACCAGACAGGTACTCGCGTCACAAGAAGGAAATATAGCTTCTTTACTCGTAGATGTAATTAAGGAAAGTAATCCCGGCGTGGTAGGCAGAGCCCACGATATTCGAAAGTGGGCTGTCTCCCTCAGGTTTATGCAAAAAATTTCCATTAACGACATAGCCGACACTCAGTTGTGGGCGTCTAATCACACATTCCTTACGCGATACCTATCGGTCGCCCTGGACAAGCCAAAGCGGACCTGTGTAGCATTACGGCAACAGGTCTAGCAGTCCATGTGCTAATTGTTTTTAAGTTTATTCTTCATGCGAAAAAGGGGGGGGTATGTGCAAAATAGCACTAAGACCCACTAGAACACTTCCGCCGGAGATTGTGATAAATCACGAGCTGTGATAAGAATAGAACTGGTTATACAGTTTAATCAAATTTTATTTTTATTTTAAGAAATCTATCATAGTTGTATCTATGTAGTATTAACAAAATGTACAAACAGATTTTATTGTACAAATAATTTTAAGGCCAGAACATGATCCTAAGGATTAGGGTTCTAGAGTACAAGAATGTTCTCACTAAACATGCAATAGATCTCAAGTGAAGGTCCAGTCATGTACAAGCAGCTCTTCTTCAAAGTAACGCACTGCTTACCTCCTTTTATATTTTTTGTATATATTGTATGAACGCAATAAAAATCTTAAAATGTTATACGGATTCTCTGTTGCCTATGGTAGGGTGAGGTGGGGGTGTAACGAACATGGGGGTGAAACGAACAGCGTCCATAATTTCTGCCCTATCAATAATAAAACACCTCAAAAGAAGAAAATGGGTAGCTTGAGGATGGCGGCAAAACATTGTTTACATCGCGACGGATGGAGTTATCAGGTCAGTTTTTCTATCTTTTAGGTGATCGATGTTATATTTCGCCTTTCTAATACAGTGTTTCTTGACTGTGAAAATGTGCTGATTCTAGTGGTGTGATGCTTAACCTGACAAGCGCGATATAGACGGGGCTAGGGTAGTTATTTGTGCATTTCTAGCCTTGGATTCTGACAGAATTCGTTATATTTACAATATAGAGCATTATTTGTTTTCGGTATGCTTTTATTTTACATATATGATGTATATATGAACCTTCAGGAGTGCTAAAATAAGTTGGAAAAGCATTTGGGTGGTGAAAAATGAAGATATTGGCCACCCGGTCAGAATCTCAGGCGAGAGAGAGCCACAGGCAACCCTCCCCTCTCGCTGTCTGTGAGTCAACTGAGGCGAGCGGGGCGGTGTGTGCCGGTGTCTGGGTGTTACATAACGATCTTTTATGCAACCCACTTGTGCTACATTATCGCGGGAGAGAAAAATAACCGATAAATGATGATAATAAGAGGAAAAATAGGTGATAATTGAGGAGGGGAGGGAGGGGGAATAAGGTGGGGAAGGAGGGGAGGGGGGGGGGGGTGAGAAACACATGGATGATTACTAGAGGGGAATTATCTCACCTAGAGACAAATTCCTTTGTTTTGATAGGCCCTTTTTTTTTTGGAAGGCTTTTTTTATGGTCTTGCTTCCGTGAGGCCTATCGCGTTCCCTATAGGAAGCCTTCCGTGAGGCCTATCGCGCTTGCCGGGTTAATAGTGAAATGTACGTGGCTACAATGATATCCGGGGAGAAAGGCTGCCATTCAGACATTTCCTTCAGTATCATGAATGTTTAAACATTCATGCCACGACGTGGGTGTAGCGAATGGGGGTGTACCGAACACCCCCAATTTAAATAACCACCCAACAAAATACCTACCTGATGACTCCATCCGTCGCCATCTTGAATCTACCCATTTTCTTCTTTAGATTTGTTGGGGAAACTATTTTATTATTGATAGGGCAGAGATTATGGATGTTCATTTCACCCCCATGTTTATACCCCCTCCTTACCCTATAGCCATATTTGTAGAGCAGGGGGTTAATAAAGTTGTTAGTAATTTTTCTTTGAATATTTTATTGGAGACAAACAGTTTTTACATTCTCACTATACATTTTATTAGTGAAAATGGTGGTGTTCGGATCACCCCCATGCCCTGTTTGAACCACACCCTATAGAGGGGGTGGTTCGAACAAGGGGTACCCTTCTGAAAAACTTAAATAAGTGGACCTTAACTCATTCTTACATTATTAATAAAAATCACCATATGATAGGTCTTGACCTATAGTTACTTGTACTACCACTATTTTTGCATAAAGTTTGTTACCTGATTTTTGGTGAATATTTTATCCACTAATAGTGTGGATCACCCCCACCTCACCCTATTTGGATTGGTGGTTTTGATATTGTCACGAATGTCCCCCTCCAGTCTTACATATCAGGCATATCGTCAATGATGGAGGGGCCACTATTAAATTATAGGTTTGATTCCCGGAGGGAAGTCAAGAAAACCTAATATTTAGTAGGGCCCCGTAATAATTGACAATGTTAGTGCCATCCTCTTCCCATTCGCTGGATTTCTGAGTTGAATCTTGATATGTCAGTGAAGGAAGTTTGGACTCTAGAGGGCCAGCGTCAGGAATCCACACGCAAGAAATCCACGCATTGGGAAGCTTGAGTATAGCAATTATTAAGTTTATTTTTATTTTTTATTTTTTACGAGGTTTTTTCGTAGTGAGTACCCATTCATAAAGACGATTCCAGAAGAGAATACGCGTTACACTTATGAAGTTGTACTCCTGTCCTCCCGTGCGGTAGATTCACACTAGCGACCGCGGTGTTTGATGGGAGACTATTATACTAATAGGCATATTGTCAATGATTACGGGGCTCTACTAAATATTAGGTTTTCTTTACTTCCCTCCGGGAATGAAACCTATAATATATATATATATATATACAGTATATATATATATATATATATATATATATATATATATATATATATATATATATATATATATATATATGTGAAGTCACAGAGTGTGAGGTGAAGCTGAACGGTCAGGCTATGGAGATCGTCAACTCTTTTAAGTATCTGGGCAGTGTGTTGAGTAAAGATGGGACTATGGATGAAGAAGTGCGGGAGAGGGTACAACAGGGGAAGAGGGTTGTAGGAATGCTGAAAGCGGTAACAAGAAATAGGGTGGTCAGTATGATTACGGGGCCCTACTAAATATTAGGTTTTCTTTACTTCCCTCCGGGAATCAAACCTATAATATATATATATATATATTATACTGTATATATATATATATATATTATACTGTATATATATATATATATATATATATATATATATATATATATATATATATATATACTGTATATATATATATATATATATACAGTATATATATATATATATATATATATTTGTTTTTTTCTTCTATATTCCATCTACTCCCTCTCGGGCATAGGCTGAGAGCCTGTGCATTCAACCTTTATTGAACGGTGAAGCCCGTGAGGTCTCGGTCTAGTCTAGGGGGTGAGACATGTGAAGCACTTTTAGCTGCAACCAGCCCCTGCCATCTTGCCTTTGCAGGATGCATGGGGCTAAGTTGCTCACTCACGGCTCGAAGTAGCCCCATCTCTGAAACTAGTGCTTCACTGTCTCACCTTCTAGACTCTAACCCTCTCAGAACGCCACCTATTGAACAATGAACTCACTAGGCATTGCCCCCCTATAGCATATTTTTTAATATGGGAATCGTCATACAGTGCTATTTAACCCTTTCTATGCGGGCTTATTTGTGCTATTTAGGGCATATTCAGGCACTCCTGAATGATTAATCAATTATCTGCATTAAATGAACTGTAATCTGCCGAAAACTAGGCGAAAATAGCTTCATACTGACACCAGAACGAGCTTCGTAGGTGGCGGGGTTCACCCGCAGCGTTCCCATAGACATTTGGGAAAACTTGCTAATCATTAGCTCTCGCTCGCTCGGCAACACTGTCGAGACAGCCGCGCGAGACCACAGTCTCCCTCAGTGAGCGGCTGGCTGCTCTGAGGGTCAGACGGAGGTCCCTCACGCTCCCGCCCACTGACACTCGATTTCTACGGCTTTTACAGGCTTTTAAAGCCTGGAAATTGCTGTAAATTGCCTATGCGTTCCAGAACGTCACCCGCAGGGAAAGGGTTAATCGAGGAACAATGAAGGTATTTATTTGGCTTTCGGTGGGCTTTGTGGTAATGCACTGATACAGCACAAATTTCATCCCAATAATATCTTCCCATTGACATATCGAGATTTGAATCTGCGTCCATTGGATTACCAGTCCAGTGGCAAGACCACTCCATCACACCTCCCCTTATATTATAAGCTCTGGCTTTTACTTATGCATGAAAAATAGCATGGAATAGCATGGAATAGCATGGAATGAAGGTAATTTTCGGCAAAAAAGCCCGCCTGGCGCTACGGTGATATAAACATGTAAGACCCCCCCGCAATAATTGAGTTAACCCAAGAACTGCGATGGGCCTTACGGACAGGTCACCATAGCGAACGCGATAGGCCTCACGGAAGCAAGACCATAAAAAACCCTTCCAAAACACCCCAGGGGCTCTCAAAACAAAAGAGTACTGGTATGTCATTAGGTGAGATAATTCCCCTCTAGTAATTCCTACCACTCATCCATATGTTTCTCACCTTCCCTCCCCTTTATTCCCCCTCCTCAATTATCACCTACTGTTCCTCTTATTTTCATAATTTATCGGTTATTTTTCGTGTGAATTTCTCTTCCGCGGTTTCGGAGCAAAGGTGGGTTGCATGAGTTGTTATATAAAGCTGACACATCGTGACATCGCCCGCTTGGCTCAGTAGACAGAGAGACCTTGGAGGGGAAAGGTCTATGTCTCCCCCCCGCCTCCCGCCTGAGGATACGACCGGGCGAAGAATATTTACGATTTTTCCCTACCCAAATGCTTTCCCCACTTATTTTATCGCTCTTCAAGGTTCATATATTCATCATATACAGTATGTAAAATAAAAGCACATTGAACAAAAATAATGCTCTATATCGTAAATATAATAAATCCTGTCAGAATCCAAGGCTACACTTTCACAAATAACATACCCTAGCCCCTAGGGCAATTTCGTGTTTTAACCCAAGAACGGCGAGCGTCCTCAATTGAGTCTGTACTGTAGTGGTGAAGGCGAGTGTCCTCATATGAACCAAAGCCTAAAAAAAGCTTTTCAAAACATCCCACTGGCACTCATAACAAAGGATTGTGTGATTAAGTGAGATAATTCCCCTCCATACCTCCTATCAGGAGGTAAGGAGAAGAGGGAGGGGAGTGAAAGGTACAGCATGGTGGACAGAAGAGGTAAAAATAGCTGTGGAAGACAAGAAGAAAGCGTATAGAGAGTGGTTGGGTAGTAGAGGGAATGAAGATTTGGAGAGGCAAAAACGAGCGAGGTACATGGAGAGAAAGAGAGTGGTGAAGAGAGTAGTGAAGGAAAGTAAGAGAAGAGTAGATGAGGAATTTGGAAGGAATCTGAGTGTAAAATGGAGGGAGTGTAAGAAACTGTTCTGGAAAGAAGTCAAGAAAGTTAGGGAAGGTAGCAAGGGAAACAGTAAGGGTGTGCTGGAGTCGATAAATGACCACATGTACGAACTGTATGACGAGTCGGTTGACATAGCAGAAATTGCGGGAGACAACGATGAATACTCTGAATCAATGGAGATACTGGTAGCTAAATTGGAGGAACTAATCAAATCCACGTCCCGTCCTTCCTCTAAGACTCCAACAAAACCAGCCGGAGATAAATTACCAACTATTCACCTCTCGAAATTTGGGGGTGACCCGGTTCTATGGACGGGGTTCTGGGACCTCTTTCGCTGTAGGCCTACCATCCACGATAACTCGGAATTATCAGAAATACAGAAATTTACGTATTTACATGGGCAGCTGGAAGGGCAAGCCCAGAAACTATTGGAGGGTTTCAGTTTAATAGCTATGTTACCGCAGTAGAATTGCTGGAAAAGATATATGGTCAGCCCCATCGAATATAGGCGGCTCACGTTACAAATTTGTAAGATATACCCGCTCCAGACTATGAGGTACATGTGCTTAAACATTTCTATGCATCCTTCAAAAGTACCATTCACTCCATTCAAACCCTCCAAGTTAGTATTGAGGAGGTATGTATAGTAATCCTAATGAATAAACTACCTTCACCACTTCGTGAGAACATAAAAAGGGCTATGAAGGATACCCCACTTGATTATCTTCCTTTGTTGAATGTTACCAGACAGAAATATTCAATATGGAGAGCCTTACTATATGGCAGCTAAAGCAACAGCTGCAACCTTTGCTACTGGTAACCCAAGAATGGCAAAGCCATGGTAGTTCAAAGTGCCCGCCATGCGAAGGTATTTGCTTCAATTCTGATGAAAATCGTCATATTTACCAAATATAAAATAATTACTGTACTTCTCCATATGCACCTATTTTACTTCTAATATGAACATATGAACATTGAAAAGCAATAAAAGAAGTGGTAACAGCAATTGGCTTGTGAAAAACGTATATTATAGCCCCACGGTCGTAATCTCAGCCGAACCGGCGAGAGACATACATCCTTACTCTCTACTGTCTCGTATGCTACCGAGATGGCTAGGGCATGTCTCGGACTGGCTAGAGGGTCGGAGAAAGACTCCCCCATCCTCCCCCCTCTCTCCCAGCCGTCCTAGCGCGAAAATACTCTATAAATATCGGGAATAATAGGGAGAACAAAAAATAATTGAGGAGGTTGGAAGAGGGGGGGGGGGAAGTAGGGGAAGAGGGGAGGACACATGTGGAGGAGTGATAGGAGGTATGGAGGGGAATCATCTCACCTAATCACATATTGCTTTGTTTTGAGTGCCAGTGGGGTATTTACGCTTTTTTTTTTTATGCCTTGGCTCTGAGGACCCTCGCCTTCACCCAACAAAACCTCTTATGAGGGCCCTCTTCTTTCCCAGGTTAATAGAAGTAGGCCTAACAGTAGAGAGGTACATAAGACTACCAGTAACACCAATTAACATCATATTAAATTTGCTTGTTATCTTTGCATGCCTGGTTTAAATGTACCAAATATCCCAATAATGAGGCTAAGATTGGTAGAGTTAAAATGTTGAAGTTATATGCTGGATGCCTCTCTAAGGATCATGGGGGGTGTGGTTGTACAAATGAAAAGTTAAAGCCTTGTAGCAATTGTTAGGGTAGACATTTCTGCACATTATGCTCCCATGGAAATGAGTCCTTTAGAGTCAATACCAACACTGTTGCTAGTCCTGAACCTTCACCTACCTCCACAACGATGTCTGTAGCGGAAGAGCAAGAAACTAAAATTTTGTCTACAATAATGATACCAGTAAATAGTAATATGGGAGTTCACAATTTGCGTGCATTGCTGGATCAATGTTCCCAACACACTTTTGTTCTGCGGTCTCCTCTACCGTCAGTACAATATGTAGTATCGGGAAGAGAAACATTGAAACTGCAAGGGGTTTATGGGAGCCCAGCACGAACAGGTGTATGAGGTAGTCACTCTGCAGTACAAGGACAAAGATAGGTTATCCTCAATTAATGCTGTAGCGGTAGATGCCTTACCCCAATATAGAATCTCCAAGGGTATCAAGGGTGTAATCAATAAATTGCAAGGTTCAGAATATAGGTTAGCAGATGATTGTCTAGCTAGCGAAGCTAATCTTGCTATATTGATAGGTGCAGACTACTATTATGACATAGTGCAGCCAGTATATAAGAGGGAGGGTAACTTTATTCTTTTGCCCACCAAATTTGGGTTTGCACTTAGTGTGAGATTGGGTAGCCAGCACAAATGTCGATGTAGTAACCGTGTTGAAAGTTGCAGTTAATAATACGAGTGAGATACTACAGAATAATTATATCAAACCATGTATAATTGACGTGTGTAAACTGTGGGAGATGGACAGCATCGGAATTATGCCTAACAAGTTGGATGACGAGGCTAAAGATAGTTTGAACATTTATGAAGAGTCAGTTTCCTACATACCAGAAGTAAATCAATACAGGATATGGTTGCCTTGGAGAAGTAATAAGAGCGATTTACCATGTAACTATGGACTAGCACTGGGTAGAGTTCTGGGATTGCAAAAGAAATTCATTGCGTAGCCTGAGTTTTGTCAACAATACACTAGAGTAATGAAAGATCAACTGGAACGCGGGTTTGTTGAATTGTCGATGAGGATATAGACACCGATTCTCCTACGCATTATCTCGCACATCATGGGGTTGAACGCGATAGCATTACTATACCTATTAGAATCATGTTTGACTGTTCAGGGAAAACGTCGCCTTCAGCGATAAGCTTCAATGTTTGTATATATACTGGTCCTTCTTTAGTTCCAGACCTTGCTAAGGTGATGTTAGCGGCTCGCTTGGTGTAGTGACTAGCGTCTCGGACTTCCACCCAGAAGGCCCGGGTTCGCGCCCACGCTCGGCGCATTAAAGATTTTTCACAAGCACTGAGTCGTTACCATCCCTCATGAGCAAAGAGATGGGGTAGTAGTACAGGAACCCAATGGAAATACGCCTAATCGGCCTTATTGAGCTATCCTTAGCTAGCTTAGCATGCGCTAGCTTTAAGAACTATTATTATTATTATTATTATTATGTTGCGTTTCCGCTACAAGCCATTCACGTTGATCAGTGACATCTAGAAAGCGTTTTTCATGTTACAGTTAGATTGACACAATAGAAATAGTGCTTGATTTCTGTGGCCTCGCGATCCTTTTGACTTAAACTCACCCTGTGACACATACCGGGTCAAAGTCGTGCTATTCGGTGCCACCTGCCCTCAATTCCTTTTGAATGACACAATTTTGAAACAATTGTCTGTGATTGATGATAAAGGACTTGTTGATAAAGGGGGGTCTTTATATAGATAATGTTCAGTGCACGGCCGGCACAGAGAAAGAACTACTATCTAACTATTGGTCGTTTCAGCACACTTTCGCGTCGGCACACCTATATTTGCGAGTGGGTAACCAATTGCCCCCTTATTGAGCGATGTAATTGAGCAAGATGGAGTTATGGCAACTGACCAAACCGTTCACAAGTACTATAGGTATGAGATGATATCCAGAACCTGATCTTCTGGCTTTTGGGCAGCGTACATATACCTCTGATGGTGTGCCTACTAAGCGTCAATGTTTGAGCTTCGCCTCGCGATTGTTTGATCCACTCGGTATACTATTGCCAGTTAGTGTTAGGTCACGATTGTTCCTTCATATTCTGTGGCGCACCAAGATCGGTTGGGATGAGAAGATCCCTCCTGATTTGATACTAATCTGGCAGTCTTTGGTGGCGGACTTGAATAGCTGTCAGGAGATAAGTTTCCCACGACAAATCATCTCAAATAATGCAGTGATTTTGCGCGTGTTTTGTGACGCTAGTACCGACTTCCGAGCCAAAATGAAGTAGATGATAATCACTTATACGAATTATTGCAACTAACCCTTAACGCTAATGAAAGCATAATTCTCGGAGACTATAATCTTACCCAAATGCAAATGTTAACAAACTTCGGAAAGCTCTCAAAGACATTACATGCAGCTTGGCAATAATTACGAAACAAGCGAACTGTGGGACACATTTAAAGATGAACTAATGGCTGCACAGCAAAAATATGTACCCATGAAAATTAATACGAATACTGCAAAACATAAACTTCTTGGTTCAATAAGAATATTAGTGAGGCACTGAGAGAAAGGAATAAACTTGTTACGTCCTGGGATATATAAACACTGGGCTCTTTCTATTGGACTAGGTATGCGGCAACAAGCAACAACGGAAAACGCTAGATCCAACCCTTATCTATAAACCCAGGCAACAAACCACCCTAAACCGTCAAGAGTCCTGCCTGGACAACAAGGTATCCTATGACTCGGTTACAGGGTGCACGCACTATAGACTGCTGATAGTCAAGCAGGCTATATAAAAGATCACACAATTAAGTTGACTTAAAGCTTCAAGGAAAAGATAGATAACGGAATTAAATTGCAGAAACAATTTAATAACAAACTAGAAGAAAGTACATTTAACGTTACGTTAATTAATACAACTAATCACCCCTGCGTGAAAGAAGGTGAAAGCAAACAGTCCTCAAAACATCGTACCGGTAGACAAGATGCGGGGTTCTAAACTGCATGCGGCTACTGTAGGATCTGATGCTTAGCAAAGAAAGTACGTTACGGATTTAGAGAACTCTCAACTCATAAGCAGGAATAAATACTAGTGATAGGACCTACAGTGTATAATGGCATAGGTATAATTAAATAAAGGCAGCAACTCGCAACATAACCACATACAGGTGTGCTTCTCACTCTTAGTCAGGCAAGCCTGCTCGGACAGAGTCTCTAAGCCACACCCTGACTCACAATGCTCACAAAAACGGTAAACTGTGGCACAATAACAAGCATACAGAAATAATAAACCCCTAGCTGTTAATCTGCCAGGTGGCAGAGGTCTAGCTGGAAGGATATAGGCTTCGGATACCCAGGCTGAGCCACCTGCTCTAGCCTAGGGACGTTCCCAAGTCTGTGCACCAAATTACTCTAATTGAAAGGGTGCTCTCTTGAGAGACTCAGATCACAAGTATCTGACTCTCTCCTGGCGACCCTAAAACAAAAGCAAGACGTGCTAGCGCAGTGCTGAGTGGACTAGGCAAGGGCCCTCACACAACACAACACTAGACACACAGGGACACAGACAAGAAAATGCCCCCAGACTCCCACGGGTATCCTAGTAAAGTCGTGCGGGTCCACAGGACTCGCACCAGCAGACTTTACTTAAAGGATCGCAAAAAGCCTCCCCTCCGGTCTAGCCCCTGCTAACCTGACTCAAGAACACACTAGCAAGCATGAAACCACAAAATATGAGATAACAAAAAAAGCTTCCTAGGTCTCATTAACAATTACGTCTCTGCATAAGGCCCAAAATCCTATCTAATTATCTGAGAGCTCGTCGTTAATACAATAATAGATATAAGGTCTATCAAGGGGATGGGATAATTAAATAGATTGGTGAAGTAGTGGAAAGAAGGTATACAAAGTAAGAGAGAAAGTTTCTAAGTGGGGTTGAGAGGGATAGATATCAAGGGGGTCCGAAGGGTACGACAGTGAGGTGAGCTCTGAGTCTTGAATCTGTCTGGACCCCACCCTAGGCATACAAAATACATCCCAGGCTTGGCAACACTCAACACAGTTGCCGGGTCAAAATCGTCTACCCCGTGCGTGAGTCGAAACTAAGCCTAACGTTGCAATCGGATGCATATGGCAACGCTTCAGGCTCGTCCCAAGCTAGACTCTCCGCGCGAAGCAACGTCCCCCAGCCGGTCTCTCTCTCCCGCTCGTCTCCTCCCACTCTCACTAGACTTTCATCTTATATATTATAATGAAACAATCAACTATCGAGAATAAAATATACTAAGATGCGTTGGTTAAGAATAAGGGCAGCTACAAGCTGTGAAACAACATAAGAATATCCCAGACATTAGTTACGTTGTCGTAGGATATATACTAAGGAAAAGCCTGCCGGCCGGCTGCCGCCAGCCGGTTTCTAAACGGCTGGGCAGCCGACGCGCACGCCCGCACGTGGCTACTATGCAGAAGCGTCACACCTCCCCCAAGATATAAGACCCTCAACTAAGTTCTTCATATCTAACAGAAAGCTTCTCATAGTACCACACACTGTTGCGACACAAGGCACTATATATAAAAAAAATAAAGACTGTTGCGCTCCACCGAGCAAGTTCAACTAACTCAGCGACAATAAGCGAAAACATTCAACTTAGATACTGCTACAACATCTTATACAAAATTCTACACGTTATAAAAATAAAGAGTTTTTATAAGGTTTTTGCTTTTTTAATTTGTTTTTTTTCGGCTGAACTACAGTGACAGCCTATTTTCCTCCACACTCAACCCTCAATCCTGTGGCAGTCTAACCAACATCATCCACCCTTGATAGACAATCCGCTATCATGTTATCAGAACCGGCAATATGGCGTATGTCCAGATTATACTCCTGAAGCATGAGTGACCACCTGGTCAGCCTCATATTCCGGTTATGAAACTGATTCAAGAATTTCAGAGGGTGATGATCGGTATAAACCACTACGACTGGTCCGAAAGCAGGAACATATACATCGAAGTGGCTGAGCGCCAGCACTATCGCCAGGAGTTCTTTTTCAATTACAGAGTAATTCCTTTGTGCACTATTGAATTTTTTACTGTAAAAACTCACTGGATGTTCGATACCTTCATCATCTGCCTGTAACAAGACAGCCCCAGCCCCTACGCCACTGGCATCAGTCGCCAGCTGAAAAGGTCTGCTGAAGTCCGGGGCCCTGAGTATGGGGTGGGTACATAACAGGTGTTTCACCAAGGAAAACGCCTCTGCACACTCAGGAGACCACCGGAACTTCTTGTCCTTAGATAATAAGTCAGTTAAAGGTGCAAGTACAGTCGAATAGCCTTTGATGAAGCGACGATAATAGCCTATCATACCTAGAAACCGCATGATTTGTTTCTTAGTTGTAGGCTGGGGAAACTGATCGATGGCTTTGATCTTTGTCTGTGGAGGGCACACCTGACCCATCCCCACCTCGAACCCCAGGTACAAAACTGTGGCCTTGACAAAATCGCACTTACCCAGGTTTACCACCAAACCTGCTTCATTCAGTTTATTAAAAAGCTGTCCAATGTGAGCACAGTGACTGTTAAAATCATCGTCGTATATTATGACATCATCTAGGTACACCGTACAGTTGGGAATGTCGGCTACAATGTCGTTCATTAATTTCTGAAACGTTGCAGGGGCATTTTTCAGCCCGTATTGCATAACATGGCAACGATATGTGGCACCGTCCACCACAAACCCACACACCTCTCGCGCTCGCTCAGACAAGGGCACTTGCCAATAACCCTTAACAAGGTCTATCTTAGTGAGGAACTTGGCTTTTCCTATCTTATCCACACTGTCGTCACGCGAGGGAGAGGGTAGGCATTTGTGGGGGTTAAACCATTCAACCTGCGGAAATCTATACAAAACCGCACCTTGCCATCTGGTTTGGGCTGCAGTGTGACTGGGGAAGTCCACCTTACTGCACCCTCAGAAATCAGCCCACGTTTCAGCATATAATCCAGCTCTTCCCTAAGTGCTGGTAATTTAATAGGGGGAACCCGGTATGGCACTGATTTAAAGGGCGGGTGGTCCCCAACATCGAGATCGTGCACCGCTTGAGTAGTGAGGCCAGGATGCTCCGCGAAAACAGCTGGGTTTGAATCAAACAAGTGCTGCACAGCTACACGCTGTTGCTCAGGCAGGTGCAATGTCAACTCGTGAGCCACTTGTCTAGAATTCCCCGCCCACTGATCCGCGGAAACATGACAATCCCAATTATCCTCCCCCGCAGCTTGACTGTCCCTTCCTCCTTCTCCACCATGATCGCTGCAGATCAACACCGGGACAGTGAGAGGCTCGGAGGGGCGCCTCACATACTCTTTCATCAGATTTACATGGCAAAGTTGGTTCTTTTTCTTACGATCAGGAGTAGCTACTAAATAGTCGAGATCAGAAACCTTCCTTACAACCCGATACGGACCAGAATACTTGGCAGACAAGGGGTGTCCCACCAGAGGCAGTAGTATCAGTACCTCCTGATCTACTTCAAACTCCCTCAGCTTCACCTTCTGGTCGTATCTGTCCTTCATCTGAGCTTGTGAACTCTTAAGGTTCCGACCTGCTACCTCCAAGCTCTTTAGCATTCTCTCACGGCTTTCAACAACATACTTTAGAAGCGAGCATGGCTTTTTGACTCCCTCCCAGATCTCCTTGACTATGTGGAGGGGCCCCCTGACCCTGTGTCCAAAAACCAACTCGTTCGGGCTAAATCCCAAGCTCTCCCCAGGTACTTCTCTCGCAGCAAATAAAACGTATGGGAGACCTAGATCCCAGTCCTTCCCATTTTCCATGCAATAACACCGCAACATACTCTTGAGAGTCGAGTGCCACCTTTCCAAAACTCCCTGACTCTCGGGATAGTAGGCAGATGACACCACAGACACTATCCCATGTTGCTGCATGGTCTGCTTAAACAGAGCAGAAGTAAAATTGGATCCCTGATCAGACTGGATCTCCTGAGGTTAGCCATAACGAGAGAAATAGACAAGCAGGTTTTTGACAACAGTCTTAGCCATCCCGTTACGCATGGGGTAAGCATCTGGATACCGTGTTGCTACATCCATTACAGTTAGTAAAAATTTATTGCCGGCACTAGTGGGGGGGGGCAATGGGCCAACCATATCGATAACTACTTTGCTGAAGGGCGGCCCAATGACAGGGATGGGTTGTAACGGGGCTCTCGGGATGACCTGATTGGGTTTCCCAACAACTTTACAAGTGTGACACTGTGACACCCATGACACGACACTCGCCTTTAACCCAGGCCACCAGAAAAGCTTGCTCAGAGCTGCCTCCGTCTTACGTGCCCCCAGGTGCCCTTCCAAATGCACATCATGAGCTAATCTCAATAAGCTCTCACGGCACACCCTCGGTACTACTAACTGGTCCACTAATCCTGACCCGCCATCCCACTTTTTCTTGGGATCCTGATGTCTCCGATACAAGATCCCCTCGGACAAGAAAAAATCACCAGGCTGCGCATCCCCATCGCTCTCCAGTTCGATAGCACCATTACCACACGCCCTGACTTCAGGATCTTCCAGCTGCAAGGAACATATATCAGCAGGTGCAAGATTATCCAAGTTCATCTTAAATAATTTATTTCCACCTCCAATGTCCCGCTGAGCCATCCTTTCCTCACACTGCGCATAACGATGCTGTCGCAGAGTCTCTTCCTGCCCTGCACCTGCACTAGCGGTGACAGGCCCCGGGGCCTCTCCAGACTCTAACATAGGTGCCAATAATGAGTCACCAAGAAACACTGCCGGCTCAAAACTCTCCAATTGACCAACACTTCCCGTTTTCTTGTGACCTTTCCTCCGCGGTTTGATAGACTGAGGTGGTGGCTGCAAGGCTCCGGATGTCTGAGAACGCGTCACAACACACGCCATGGTTTGTACGCTACACTTCTTAACCCACTCCTGTTCCTCCCTACTAACGTCGGCCGCCTTCTCGGCAACGACCAAGGGTGAAACCTTAGAAGCAGGCACCGCAAAGTCGTTGCCGAGGAGGAGGTCGACGCCCCCAACAGGCAAGTTCTCTACAATTCCGACATCCAGCTCCTTCGCCGCACCACCCACCTCCAGCTCCATCCGCACCAGCGGGTAGGACTTCGTAGCATTGATCCCCTGAACTACCACCACCCGAGCAGCGTTAATCGGTCTACCAGTAAAGTTCTTTAACAAGGTCTGAGAAGCCCCAGTATCACGCAATAGCTTAACTCCTCGCCTTTCGCCAGCCCACCTCACAAAACCATGCCCTCTATGACCCCCAAAGACGTCACGGACAGGGTTCGAGCCTTCCGGACTCTTGAACACAGGCTGTGTCCCAACCTATGACGAACTACCCTTGGTAAACTCAGAAGATATAGGCGACACCCCTATGCTGCGGGCCAATGACACAACCTTGTTTGGTGGCTTGTTCGGACAAGCATTTACAAAGTGACCCTCCTTGTGACATGCAAAGCACTCTTTACTCTTTGGTTTCCCTTGGGAGTGGGAGGTACCATAAGACTTCTTATACGGGACGGTATTTGGTTTATGTTTAGTTTTATTGTCAGTGCTAGATGGTTTTGTGTATTTATGTGTATCAAAATTCTTGGGAGGGGGAGGGGTACGATCCTTTGCACCCGACTCACTCCTAGCTGCTGCTCCGCACCCTCGAATTAATGACAGTCGGAGGTCAGCCATTTCTGCTGCCTCCTGGAGAGTTCTTGGATTTTTTTCCTTTATATTTAATGTTAAGTCCCCGCCTGTGCACTTAAAGAACTGCTCCAAGAGAACCAGCTCACTCAACTCCTCAAAAGTAGCTGCCCTCTCAGAACGCAGCCAATGTCGTAGTGCATCAGACAAGTCCCGGGCGTGTTCTAGGAAAGTACTATCCTTGCCCTTAGTAACACCCCGAAACTTCAAGCGGTAAGTTTCTGGTTGTAACTCATAGGCCCGTAGCACAGCCTTCTTTAGCTCATCATAAACTACACAGGACTCTAAAGGTAGTGCATCATACGCTTTTAGCCCCTTTCCTAGGAGTCTTGATGAAACTAATGCTGCCCACTTTTCCTGAGGCCACTGGTGTTCCTGACACTTCTTCTCAAATCGCATGAAAAACTCAGTCACACATAATTCATCGAACACAGGAACTAGTTTAAGCAGGTGCGACAATGATTGGTCCCGATGTCTGTTACCTCCCCCAATATTTCGTCCTGTTACCTCCACTCGAGATCTGTCAGCCCGATACCTAATAGACTCTGCCTGCAGTTCAGCCTCTCGTATAGCTGTTCTCTCTGCAGCCTCAGCCTGCACACTAGCCTGTCTCTCGGCAGCCTCAACCTGAGCTCTAGCCTGTCTTTCGGTAGCCTCAACCTGAGCTCTAGCAACCTCAGCCTGCACACTAGCCTGTCTCTCGGCAGCCTCAACCTTGGCCATCTCAAGCCGAAACAACAAATCTGGAGTCAACCCTTGAGGAGGGGAAGATGCATTTAATGGGGAGGGTCCCTGTGATTGAATTCCACGCTGCCATTGACCATCAACTTGGGGGTATGTACTAAATTCAGGCACCCTGACGTTTGATACGGGGGTAGAGTGGAGGGGGGGCTGGGGACCGGGGCCCCCAGTCGCCTCTCCACCAAGGTCTCTCCCTTCTAAACCCAATATCAAAGTCCTCAGCTGATCTTTCCTCATGCCACTTAAACCCTGGTGACCCTGAAGACCTGCCACACACTTTAAGCCATACTTATTCAGCTTCAACACCCTGGCAGCGGTAAGGGGCACCTCTAAAAATCTTCTAGCACCCTCCTCGCTATCGACTAGCCACTCCACAGGTCTTTCTTCCTCCGAGCCTGTATCGTGACCTGACCCATCACTGTGTTCTGATATATTAGACATGTTTGTGTACTGCAGTAATTAACACGGTTATAGAATGTGCCTTATCTCCTATGCAAGTATGTATATACTAATGTTATTTAAAGTCTTTAATGTGTTATATTGGTTGCTCCAAAAAAAAAATATGTCCACTGTATTCCTCTAATCATAAGGAATCTCCAAAACAAATGACCACTATATTCCTCTGTTCAGTAAATCCTATGCAAGGTCGCCATTTGTTACGTCCTGGGATATATAAACACTGGGCTCTTTCTATTGGACTAGGTATGCGGCAACAAGCAACAACGGAAAACGCTAGATCCAACCCTTATCTACAAACCCAGGCAACAAACCACCCTAAACCGTCAAGAGTCCTGCCTGGACAACAAGGTATCCTATGACTCGGTTACAGGGTGCACGCACTATAGACTGCTGATAGTCAAGCAGGCTATATAAAAGATCACACAATTAAGTTGACTTAAAGCTTCAAGGAAAAGATAGATAACGGAATTAAATTGCAGAAACAACTTAATAACAAACTAGAAGAAAGTACATTTAACGTTACGTTAATTAATACAACTAATCACCCCTGCGTGAAAGAAGGTGAAAGCAAACAGTCCTCAAAACATCGTACCGGTAGACAAGATGCGGGGTTCTAAACTGCATGCGGCTACTGTAGGATCTGATTCTTAGCAAAGAAAGTACGTTACGGATTTAGAGAACTCTCAACTCATAAGCAGGAATAAATACTAGTGATAGGACCTACAGTGTATAATGGCATAGGTATAATTAAATAAAGGCAGCAACTCGCAACATAACCACATACAGGTGTGCTTCTCACTCTTAGTCAGGCAAGCCTGCTCGGACAGAGTCTCTAAGCCACACCCTGACTCACAATGCTCACAAAAACGGTAAACTGTGGCACAATAACAAGCATTCAGAAATAATAAACCCCTAGCTGTTAATCTGCCAGGTGGCAGAGGTCTAGCTGGAAGGATATAGGCTTCGGATACCCAGGCTGAGCCACCTGCTCTAGCCTAGGGACGTTCCCAAGTCTGTGCGCCAAATTACTCTAATTGAAAGGGTGCTCTCTTGAGAGACTCAGATCACAAGTATCTGACTCTCTCCTGGCGACCCTAAAACAAAAGCAAGACGTGCTAGCGCAGTGCTGAGTGGACTAGGCAAGGGCCCTCACACAACACAACACTAGACACACAGGGACACAGACAAGAAAATGCCCCCAGACTCCCACGGGTATCCTAGTAAAGTCGTGCGGGTCCACAGGACTCGCACCAGCAGACTTTACTTAAAGGATCGCAAAAAGCCTCCCCTCCGGTCTAGCCCCTGCTAACCTGACACAAGAACACACTAGCAAGCATGAAACCACAAAATATGAGACAACAAAAAAAGCTTCCTAGGTCTCATTAACAATTACGTCTCTGCATAAGGCCCAAAATCCTATCTAATTATCTGAGAGCTCGTCGTTAATACAATAATAGATATAAGGTCTATCAAGGGGATGGGATAATTAAATAGATTGGTGAAGTAGTGGAAAGAAGGTATACAAAGTAAGAGAGAAAGTTTCTAAGTGGGGTTGAGAGGGATAGATATCAAGGGGGTCCGAAGGGTACGACAGTGAGGTGAGCTCTGAGTCTTGAATCTGTCTGGATCCCACCCTAGGCATACAAAATACATCCCAGGCTTGGCAACACTCAACATAGTTGCCGGGTCAAAATCGTCTACCCCGTGTGTGAGTCGAAACTAAGCCTAACGTTGCAATCGGATGCATATGGCAACGCTTCAGGCTCGTCCCAAGCTAGACTCACCGCGCGAAGCAACGTCCCCCAGCTGGTCTCTCTCTCCCGCTCGTCTCCTCCCACTCTCACTAGACTTACATCTTATATATTATAATGAAACAATCAACTATCGAGAATAAAATATACTAAGATGCGTTTGTTAAGAATAAGGGCAGCTACAAGCTGTGAAACAACATAAGAATATCCCAGACATTAGTTACGTTGTCGTAGGATATATACTAAGGAAAAGCCTGGCGGCCGGCTGCCGCCAGCCGGTTTCTACACGGCTGGGCAGCCGACGTGCGCGCACGCCCGCACGTGGCTACTATGCAGAAGCGTCACAAACTCCATAGGCTTTAGGATGGGGGATAAAACCGAAAGAGGAGATGGAAGCACCAGAACAAAAACAACTCACGTCACTATGCTGCCAAGACAAGAGGACATAAGAGCCTCCTCACCACGTCGGGCCTGGGTCGCCACCATCACCTCGCCACTTCCCCCGACACCACGAAAGGACATAACCGTGAGGTTGTTGTTGTTGTTGTTGTTGTTGTTCCTCAAGCTGCCTGGCCGAACAGCCCCAAGGCCCCGAATAAGGCCAAGGCCATAATCGAGCGCCCCCAAAGAACCCTTCCTGCCGACCACAATAAAGCCTGGGTGACCGAAGCCACTCCATGGCGGGGAGCTAAGGAGGGTGCGGAAACGCCCGGGATACCAAAGCCCCACCCAGGGCCCTGTACCCCTCAGCAATTATGAAGAGAAAGTTGAGGGGCAAAGGAAAAATGTGATTCTTTGGCTTCCAATCATGGTAGATTGGGAGGTCAATCCACGGAAGAGACGCCGTCACTTGAGATCTATAAAATATATAAGTAAAAGGAACAGTCAGAGTAAGCTATGGGTATGGCAGAGATCGCTCAGTTCTCACTCTGATAGACCAGCCCATCACCAGCCCATAACCGTGAGGTTAATCTCCAACACCACCAGCAAAACCAGAGAAGTCCAACAACAACGTCCAGGAAGGAAAACCTTTCATAAGGCCCAAACCAACACGTGCCCATCTTGCCCGGAGACTCACCACCGCCGTGGCGCGAATTTTGAGAAGGGCTACCGCCGTCGACACACCCTCCTCCGCGCACAACCGCCCATATAGACTCGAGATGCGCAGCCGGAAGGAACGACAGAATTGGTAAGACATCTCCAACCAAATCCAGAAGCGGTACAGTTGAAAAGATACTCTAGATCGCACTGGCTGACTAGATATATGAAAGACTTAGGATTATAACCAAGAAATTGCCTTGAGGGAGTAAGACACTGGTGGAACTACTCGACGCATTTCTCGAAGGTACCTTGGATTTGCTCGTACTCTTGTTGGACCACACTGGTGACCACCCAACATCTTTACACTGCCTTGGTACAGGATTTACTATAATTAGAGTATGCAGTACTGACAAGCGCTCTAGTTCTAGTAAACCTACAAACATAGGAAGGCTGGTTGGAAGAGTGTAAGACACTGGTGTAACGGCTTCCTTCTCAGTCAGGGCTCGTAGTGGAGGGTGTAAGACACTGGTGTAACAACTCCCTACTTAGTCCTTACGATACGAGAGCGTAAGAAACTGGTGTAACGGCTCGTACTTGTAACTATCCCAAGATTCCATCATATTAGTTCCTGTAGAGACTCATTTAGAAGTCTAGGTCTGGATTGTAAGAGAGATTGTAAGATACTGGTGAAACGGCTCCTTACATTAATCCCATGATACGAGAGCGTAAGACACTGGTGTAACGGCTCGTTTTCATGTAAGACCCTCACCTCTACAGTCTTCAGAGGACCTACAAGGAAGTCTTCCCCTACCTTCTGTCACCGTTACACGACAGGATCACCCCCACGGACCAGGACATCATAAGGAATACCAGGCAGCATCGTCTTCAGATATCGTCGGAACCTGCCTACAGTATATCTTCCCCTTGAGACGCCTAGAGGATCCTCGATCGTGCTGCTAATTAGAGCCTATCCCTGCCTTATGTAACATTGCACCTCTACCCATATGATTTTGTGTGAATAAGAATAATTTGTTTTCTTCTATATTCTAACTACTCCCTCTCGGGCATAGGCTGAGAGCCTGCACATTCACCGCTCAACACGGTGAAGCCCGTGAGGTCTTGTTCCAGCCTAGGAAGTGAGACAAGTGAAGCACGAGCTACAACCAGCCCTCGCCAACCTGCCATCGCAGATGCGCGGCTCTTGGTTGCCCACTCAGGCTCGAAGCAGTCCCACTTCTGAGGCTGATTCGCCTTTATGCTTCACTGTCTCACTTCCTAGACCCGGACTCTCACTCTCAGAACGCCACCTATTGAGCAATTAACTCACTAGGCATTGCCCCCCTGTAGCATATTTTGAATTTGGGAATATTCATACACTGCTATTTAATCATGGAACAATGAGAGTATTTTTTTGGCGTTTCGGTGGGCTTTGCGGTAATGCACTGATACTAGGTACAGCACAAATTCAATCCCAATAATATCTTCCCATTGACACATCAGGATTTGAACCCGGGACCTTTGGATTACCAGTCCAGTGGCAAGACCACTCCACCACACTGTGTTATATTATCCTCTATTACCTTCGTGCTCGTGTTCTTGTGTGTTCTCATCTTCTCCAGTCGAGTAAGAACCTACCTATACAGTCAATACAACCCCAGTAAAAACCTAGTATAACAGGTTTAGTAAAAATGCCACAGATAATGAAAAAATAGGCCAATCATACAAACTAAGTAGGAAAATGTAAAATATTTAATTCGGACAGAGAAACGTAATTATGAAAGTTACATAGTAAAGGAGTGTTTAATATCCATAGCAATTCTATGGTTATGGTTATGTTAAGTAAAGGCTTATCCCTCAATAACTTCACCTGAGAATAGACATATTAAAACCGGAATAAAACCACTAATTAATATTGGTCAGATAGTAACAGGAGATAAAAACATTGCAAATTTGCTTTATGAATATTTTTGTTCCGTCTTTACTAAGGAAGAACTTTTTTCTCTATGTGTATGGAGAAGACAAAAGGCAGACTGCCTGTAATGAGTGTCTTCCCCAAAGCCAAAAGAGTGACAGAGAGCCAAATTGAAGGCACGTAGAGGTAAAAATACCTGGACACACAAAGTTTAAAGTAGTCTAAGTCATAGGATGAAGGAGAGAGTTCCAGAGTTCACTTGTTGAGTGGAAGAAAGACTGAGAAAATTGGCTAATTCTTGGGTTGGAGAGCTGAGCAGAATATAGGTGGGACTGTATCGAAAGGCGGGTGCTTTGCACTCGCCACAAGGGAGGAGGTATATGCACTGAGAGAGTTCTGAAGAACACTGATTGATGAAATAGCGATAGAAGAGTGAAAGAGATGCAACATTGCGGCATGTAGAAAGAGATTGTAGGGAACTAGTAAGAACAAGGGAGTTGATGAGGTGAAATGCTTTTGACTCTACTCTTTCGAGAAGTGCGGTATGGGCGGAACCTCCCCACACATGCGAACAATACATTACCTCGAAGAAAAACATAACGGAATACGAATGATTTTTTTTACAATAAGTATAAGTGAAGTGTTATGCAAATTGAGTAATTTGAATGCAAACAAAACCCCGGGACCAGATACGATCCATCCAGGAATATTGAAAAGTGTGAAAGAAAAAAATAGCGAGTCCTTAACTAAAATATTTGACTTGTTACTACTTCAGAAAATCATACCAAGTGATTGAAAACCCGAAAATATTACTCAAATATATAAATAACGTAATAACGCTGAAGCAAGAAATTTCAGACCAAGTAGTTTGATGTCAAACGTACGAAAAGTTATGGAAACAATATTAATTATAGTTGCAAGCAACGTTGTGCGGGGTTCGAGCGGGGTTGCACGCAGGATATTGTGTTGGATACAAAAGCTGTGTCACAGATATCAAAAGATCATTTAACTTATTGGTCATGGAGAAACTACAGAAAGAACAGATTGTGCAAACAAACAAGAGCGAGAGAGGGAGAGATTGGCTGTATAAGGGATCTGCCTCTATTCGTTTAGTAACAGAGTTGTAGATATGTGGAATAGGCTACCGAGTGCTATAATGGATTCAAGAGCAATAGAGCTTCAACTTGAAATTAAATAGAACAAGAGGGGTTGGGTGTGAAAGGGATCTGCCATGTGTAGGTCAATTGGCTCTCTGCAGACTCCCGTTTTCTTATTTTTTTATGTTCTCATTTGTGAGGGTGAGAGAGAGTATGGCAAGAGAGAATAGGATGTCGTAAACATAAGGAAGATAGCGATAAATATGAGAGAGAGAGAGAACGCGGGATGGGTTGGGTGTGAAAGGGATCTGACATGTGTGGGCCAATCGGCTCTCTGCAGACTCCGGTTTTCTTATGTTCTCATTTGTGAGAGAGAGAGAGAGACTAGGATGTCATAAATGTAAGGAAGACAGAGATAAATGAGTTTTTATGAGATGGGTTGGGTGTGAAAAGGATCTGTCTTGTGTGGGCCAATTGGCTCTCTACAAACTCCCATTTTCTTATGTTCCTATTTCTTACAATTGTGTTTTGGTTGCAGGTATATGATAACATGGGTGTATAGTAAGTAGTGTAAATAATAGGTAACGTTTATGAGATGGGTTGAGTGTGAAAGGGATCTGCCTTATGTGGGCCACTTGGCTCTCTGCAGACTCCCATTTTCATCTTGGTTGCATGTGTAAGGGATCTTCCTCATTTGTACTGGTGTGCAAACAAACAAGAGTGAGAGAGAAAGAGATTGGCTGTGTAAGGGATCTGCCTCTATTCGCTTGGTAAAAGAGTTGTAGATATGTGGAATAGGCTACCAAGTGCTATAGTGGGATCAATAACAATAGAGCTTCAACATAAAATTTGATAGGACAAGATGGGTTGGGTGTGAAAGGGATCTGCCGTGTGTGGGCCAATCGGCTCTCTGCAGACTCCCATTTTCATCTTGGTAGCATGTGTAAGGGATCTGCCTCATTTGTACCAGTGTGCAAATAAGAGAGAGAGAGAGAGATTGGCTGTGTAACGGATCTTCCTCTTTCGTAACAGAGTCGTAGATATGTGAAATAGGCTACCTATACTAGTGCTATAGTGGGATAAAAAACAATAGAGAATTTCAAGATAAAATCAGATAGTCATATGGACGAAATGGGTTGGATGTGAAAGGGATCTGCCTTTTGTGGGCCACTTATCTCTCTGCAGATTCCCATGTTCATCTTAGTTGCATGTGCAAGGGATCTGCCTCATTCGTACCGGTGTGCAAACAAACGAGCGACATTGAGAGACTGGGTGTGTAAGGGATCTGTCTCTATTCGTTTAGTAACAGAGTTGTAGATATGTGGAATAGGCTACCGAGTCCTATAGCCAATCGGCTCTCTGCAGACTCCTGTTTACTTATGTTCTCATTTGTGAGAGAGAGAGCGAGGCTCCCTATTTCCTATGCTCTCATGCACTAGTATGTCGTAATCGTAAGGAAGACAGCGATAAATAAGAGAGAGAGAGAGAGAGATAACTAATGTTTAGCCTATAGCAACACTCAAACAAGCACACACATAGCTACACAAGACCATCACACAAGCACACACACAACTATCTAGAGTGGAGTCCATATGCCAAAGCCCAATCGTTTCCTATGAGTGGGAGAGACGTTATTTAGGCGTCAAATTTATCGGGAAATCGGCTGCCACGGGCCTGTTTGGCCACCATGCCGGATGTTTAGCATATTAAAAGTTGCCCAATAAAAAAACGCACCTCTTGTGAAAGTTTGATCCCAATCCAAAAAGCGGTTCTGGAGTTATTGCGTCGAAACCGGCGTGTAAAAGGAATTTGGATGAATAACCGGGTTTAATGATTTTTTTTTTTTTTTTTTTTTTTTTTTAAAGAGACAATGAACGGAGGAAGGAAAAACACAGATAAAACAAAAAAGGTCCATGTGCCTAAAGGCATCCTCCATTCATAAAATGTTTGTAACAACTGGATTTAAACATTTGTAGATTGTAAGTTTGTGGAAAGCAATTCGAGGGAAGTGAATTCCAAAGAGTAGTAGCTCTGGGGATAAATGAATTCTGATAAGCAGAAGTTCTGCATTGTGGAGGAGAAAGTGTAAATTCCAGGGCGCTCTCAGCTGCCCTAGTTCTACGGGGAAAGATGTGGAGAGGCGGCACAATTGAAGCAAGTTCCTCGGAACAATTGCTGTGAAAATATCTGTAGAATAATGCAAGGGATGCAACGTTTCTTCGTATGGATAATGTAGGAAGGTCCTGTGTGATTGCAGGGTTATTGATTAATCTAATAGCTTTATTTTGAATTTTGTCCAACTGCCTCAATGCAACCACTCCACTTCCACCCCACAGAGGTGAACAGTAATCCATCTGAGAACGCACATGACTTTTATATATCACGGCCAACTGCTCGTCAGTGGAGAATTCTCGAACTCTGTACAGGAGTCCCAGTTTTTTAGAGGCATTCTTAGCAATGCTTCTAACATAATGTGTCCAGCTCAAGTTAGTAGTTAATGTTACACCGAGAATGTCAATACTAGGGGAAGTGGGAATATTTACATCATTAAAAAATATATGGGAGTCAGTGAGATTCTGTCGGTTAGAAAATTGAATGTACTTGGTTTTCTGTGCATTAAAGGAAACTAGATTCTTTTGTCCCCATCCATTAATTCTAGAAAGGTCCTGGTTCAGAGAAATTGCAGTGTTTATTTTTGAATTTATAAGATCGGGTTGGGTGAAAAAATTGGTAAATGTGAAGGAACTGTGGAGTGTTGAGTCATTTGCGTAGGAATGTATTGGATTATGAGTGGTAGATATGAGATCATTGATATGAATGAGGAACAGAATTGGGGCCAAAACTGATCCCTGGGGAACACCAGCATTTATTGAGTGAAATTGAGAATAAAGGCCATCTACCATTACACATATTTTTCTGTTATGAAGATAAGAAAAATTAGTGGAACTAATGATGCAAGGCCGTAGTGTGACATCTTCGACAATAAGGATTGATGCCAGACTCTATCAAATGCCTTTGATATATCCAGTGCTATTGTATGTGTTTCACCATGTTGGTGTGTAGCTTGGTTGATTTGATGCGTAAGAAGGCAAAGCATGTCTGCAGTTGATCGACATCGTCTAAAACCATATTGCCTATCACTGATTAATTTATTATTCTCAAGATGCTTAATTATGTGATTATTTAATATAATTTCAAAGACTTTACCAAGAGTGGAAGTTATGGCTATTGGTCTGTAGTTTGATGGATCTGAAGAGGCACCTTTTTTAGGAACTGGATGAATATTTGCTTCTTTCCAGGAGATTACAATAGGGGTTCCCCGTAGTAGACTAGCGGCCAATTCTCAAAAGGGGCTTAAAAATAGGAGTAACCCCTCCCCATGGTAGAACAAAACACAACCTATTTTTTCTTGAAGGGGAGTGTCTGGGGAGTTTGAAACGGATGGTTGTGGATCTGGGATCAATGCACGTCATATTGAAAATCACGTTTAATGATAATTTGATGCAAGAGTTGAAAGGTGCCATGACGGAATATGTAATTTGTTGTTATTTGCTACAATACTGATGTTAAGTATACAAGTTAGGTATCAAAATGTGCAGGAAGACCAGGCCTACTAAACAAGATCAGATTTGGGCAGATAAAATAATTTTTATTTGAAATACGATTAGAAATGTTGGAATTATATGCAGAACATTCACTTTTGTTTCACTGATAGAGCCTTACTAAACATTACATAACTTCTGAAATATTAACCTCATGGAAATAAATTGCACACTTAAATTAACCCTGTTCATTCCCCTATTGAATAATATTAATTGTATTGTCATAACTCTGTTACTTATCACTACATGATCAATATTATATGTCATCCCCCTTATTTTTCCCTAAAGATCCGAAATATGGGGTACACACCATTTTCAGAGTACAACATATATACATGCATACTCTGCTGGTACTTTGACACCAATTATATGTTGCAGTGAATATGAAGGTATTTGAAGGAGAACCTGGTGATAATATACCATGTTAAGCCTCACACAATATAATGTTGTTAATATATTGGATAGTATTTGCCATGCACTCACATATGTCCATTCATTTCATACATGGATCAGTCATTATCATCATCACTGCTCTCACTGAGGGCAAGAACCTTGTTCACATTTACACACTCATCCGTATTGCATGAGCAGAACTCAGTGCACGACAGTCCAGGAGCATTTATCATCTGTGCAGTAGAGGTGTGTGAGATCTCGGGCCTCCTTTGGGGCTGCATCATTCTCAAACATAACTGGCTCTAGTTTATTGTCTCGCAAGAGTCACAATTGCCATCCATTGCCATCTGGTTCCCAAAGTATTGGTTTGACTTGATGGCTGAGAACCCATATAGCCACTTGGTAATTTACATGCTTAATATGTTGTCTAAAGGTATCATCTGTGGGTGGGAAGAGAGATGATGCCTTGTCACTTCTGCATGCATAGTCATAGCGCAGCTGGTCTAGAGATTTGCATGATTCATTCTTGGATCCATACAGCAGTAGGGCATACATGGTAGCAGTTGGGAGCTTCTTGCTGATGTCTCTGGACTGCCCCAATTCTGAGAGTGGTAATAAATCACTAGTGTTTTGCATGAGTCACACCAGTATGAGCCCGGACACCGTGGGTGAAGCGCCCCCGCACTGCCTGCAACAGCTGCCTCACTTCAAGGCCACATAATACGTGGAAATGCCTCCCGTCAGGTGACAGGCATTGTCAGGAAGGAGTTAAAGGAAACAGGATCAAATTATATACCAGGAGGGCCAAACTCTATGTCACAAAGCATTTTTGCACCTACAGTGTAGTCAACGAGTAGAACAAACTTGCCAGGGAAAGTGATGCAATGTAATACAATTGAGACATTCAAAAGGAATCTAGACATTAAATTTGAGAAGGTTGGGGAAATACTGTATATGCTTAACAAAAATTAAAAGAGAAAACAAAGTAGTTAACCCAAGAACGGCGAAGCCATGGTAGTCCAAAGTGCCCGCCATGCGAAGATATTTGCTTCATTTCTGACGAAAATTGTCATATTTACCATATATAACATTATTACTTCTCCATATGCACCAATTCTACTTTTAATAAGAACATTGAAAAGCAATAAAAGAAGTGGTAACAGCAATTGGCTGGTGAATAACTATATTATAGCCCCGCGGTCGTAATCTGAGCTGCGAGAGACATACCTCCTCCCTCTCTCCTGTCTTGTATGCTACTGAAAGACTAGGGGATGTCTCAGACTGGCTAGAGGTCGGAGAAAGACTCCCCCATCCTCCCCCCTCTCTCCCAGCGGTCCTCGCACGAAAATACTCGATAAATATCGAGAATAATAAGGAAAATACCATATAATTGAGGAGGGGGGAAGGGGGGAGGGACACATGTGGAGAAGGTATGGAGGGGAATTATGTCACCTAATCACATATTGCTTTGTTTTGAGTGCCAGTAGGGTGTTTTGAGAGTTTGTTTTTATGCCTTGGCTCTTAAGAGGACCCTCGCCTTTCGGCCACCAAACTTCTTATGAGGACCCTTGTCTTTCCCGGGTTAAATACCAGTAGTAAACATTGGCTTCCAAAATCTTATCTTTACTATAAAATTCCCAGTAGAAATGTTCTGGAGGCCTTTTTCCCCATCTGTATTGCATGCCGACACTTGGTCGGAGGTAGTGGTGGGTGGGGAGAGAGCTTTCTGCTTTGCTAGCTTTACCTTCCACTTAGTAGAAAATTGTGTTTGAATTAATCTAGACTGCCTAGTAGGGGCCACAATTTCTGTGCAGTCTGTGTATCTATGTAAATACGTAACTCTTGATGTGAAAGGAAAATATATTTGGTATGCTGTATGATTTATTTGATAAGCTGGAGTAACACACATTAACAGAGTAAAAAAAAAATATATCCAGAAAAAAATTAATCAATATGCTTCCAAAATAAACAAAGCAATTTATCCGTCTATATTTTATCAAGAAAGTCCTCCTTGATCGTTGAGTGGATGTTCATTAAATTTAACATGCATATCCGATTGGTCAATGCGGTGGTCGGCCAAAACTATTTTGTTTATTTTACTCAAAGGTCAAAGACAAAGTTCATGGTAAAAAATAGGGTCAATATTTCCTATGTTAAAGTTTACACTCAAGCATCATCAATTTGCTGTTGTTTACTTTGGTATTATAATAAACATATTATAGATAAATATTCCCAAGGTTAAAGTCAAATACCAAAATATGCTTATAATTACAGTAGTAGGTTTTATACAGTAGTAGGTGGTTTTATACAGTAGTAGGTTTTATACAGTAGTAGGTTTTATACAGTAGTAGGTTTTATACAGTAGTAGGTTTTATACAGTAGGTGGTTTTATACAGTAGTAGGTTTTATACAGTAGTAGGTTTTATACAGTAGTAGGTTTTATACAGTAGTAGGTTTTATACAGTAGTAGGTTTTATACAGTAGTAGGTTTTATACAGTAGGTGGTTTTATACAGTAGTAGGTTTTATACAGTAGTAGGTTTTATACAGTAGTAGGTTTTATACAGTAGGTGGTTTTATACAGTAGTAGGTTTTATACAGTAGTAGGTTTTATACAGTAGTAGGTTTTATACAGTAGTAGGTTTTATACAGTAGTAGGTTTTATACAGTAGTAGGTTTTATACAGTATGTGGTTTTATATAGTAGTAGGTTTTATACAGTAGTAGGTTTTATACAGTAGTAGGTTTTATACAGTAGTAGGTTTTATACAGTAGGTGGTTTTATACAGTAGTAGGTTTATACAGTAGGTTTATACAGTAGTAGGTTTTATACAGTAGTAGGTTTTATACAGTAGTAGGTTTTATACAGTAGTAGGTTTTATACAGTAGTAGGTTTTATATAGTAGTAGGTTTTATACAGTAGTAGGTTTTATACAGTAGTAGGTTGTATACAGTAGTAGGTTTTATATAGTAGTAGGTTTTATACAGTAGGTGGTTTTATACAGTAGTAGGTTTATACAGTAGGTGGTTTTATACAGTAGTAGGTTTTATACAGTAGTAGGTTTTATACAGTAGTAGGTTTTATACAGTAGTAGGTTTTATACAGTAGGTGGTTTTATACAGTAGTAGGTTTTATACAGTAGTAGGTTTTATACAGTAGTAGGTTGTATACAGTAGTAGGTTTTATACAGTAGGTGGTTTTATACAGTAGTAGGTTTTATACAGTAGTAGGTTTTATACAGTAGGTGGTTTTATACAGTAGTAGGTTGTATACAGTAGTAGGTTTTATACAGTAGTAGGTTTTATACAGTAGGTGGTTTTATACAGTAGTAGGTTTTATAGAGTAGTAGGTTTTATACAGTAGTAGGTTTTATACAGTAGTAGGTTTTATACAGTAGGTGGTTTTATACAGTAGGTGGTTTATACAGTAGTAGGTTTTATACAGTAGTAGGTTTTATACAGTAGTAGGTTTTATACAGTAGTAGGTTTTATACAGTAGTAGGTTTTATACAGTAGTAGGTTTTATACAGTAGTAGGTTTTATACAGTAGGTTTTATACAATAGTATACAGTAGTATGATACAGTACTAACGGACAGATTTCCACTTAAGGGGAGGTTTTTAGTTAGTTCGCTAGACTTCCATCAAGCTTAACATTACACCCCTAGACCCCCTTTCAAGATAAATTTGTACATTTTTCGGTAGAAAAATGTCCCGGCCGAAGGCCGATTCCTCTTAAATTACAGGCTCGCTATCGCTCGCCAGGAAAAAATCGACACCTAAATGGCACGAAAAGTCTTAAAATTGACAGAAATGGGGCGAAAGTTCTTAAAATCGCCAAACTAATGGGGCGAACGTCTTATAATATCAAAAGCAATTGGGCTAACCATGAGGGATAATAGGGGTCAAGAAAAAAATCCCTCAAGTGGAAATCTCCCCTTAACTTAGTATATATCCGGAATACCTACACAGATGTTATACAAAAAGAAAAAAAAAAAAAAAAAAAAAAAAAAAAAAGAGAAATCTACTAAAAGGTCAAGGTTAAATCTTAGGCTAATTTTATTACTTTACGATTAATGCAAACTTCTGAAAATTCGCCAAGACAATTTAACTATACATGAACATGAAAGTTCTTCTTTTCATATAAATATTACATACTGTAGGTAAAGATGAATGTCAAAGGTCAAAGTCAACTATTCTTATAATATCTGCCAAGCTTACTAATAATTCTTAATCACATTTTATTTGTCAATGCAATGATCACGTACAGTCGCGCTAATAAGTGATGTCCCGGCACCAAGTATGTTTTGATCAATAATTGGTATCAGCAATATCTAAGCTTCATTTCTTCATATCGAGTGAAATATACAAACATGTTCCTACACTTACCCACCCTATTCAACATCTGACAGGCGTTAATACAGCACAGAGCAAGCCAAACGTAATGACAGATGGGACATGACTTATTAGCGCCACCGTACACAGAAAACACAATCCTCTATTAAGATCAAGGTTAATAGTTTGTAATGTATACAGAACAGAAAACGCACAACCCTCAACAGTCGGTAAACTCACTCTCGCGGTAATGTTTATACCTAAATGGCCGGATATTGATAACATTAAGGGCAGGTCTTCTCCATTTGAGGGATTGTTTTCTTGACCCCTTCCTCCCTCATGTTTAGCCCCATTGTTTTTGATATTATAAAACGTTTGCCCCATTAGTTTAGCGATTTTAAGAACTTTCACCCCATATTAAGACCTTTCGTGCAATTCAGGTGTCTATTTTATCCTGGCGAGCGATAGCGAGCCTGTAATTTAAGAGGAACCGGCCTTCGGCCGGGAAATTTTTCTACCGAAAAATGTACAAATTTATCTTGAAAGGGACTCGAGGGGGTGTAATTTTAAGGTTGATGGAGGCCTAGGGAACAAACTAAATACCTCCCCTTAAGGCCAGAGGTCAGAACCAAAATGTTTAATGGAAGAACATCACATCAAGAGTACAACCTGTTCCAATACTGCCGCCATCCAAAGTCCATCATCCTACACTACACCAACCAGGGCTTCAAGTGTCATGTATTATATTTAAGGGGGCCCATCGTTTTTGTTTTATCTTTCTCTCCTTTTCTCTCTTTCCCTGGCTTCTATCCATTCGGGCCCATTCAGCCTACTGTTTTAAGACGTTTACCCCCATCCAGGTGTTAACATTTTCCTGGCGAGCGGTAGCGAGCCAGCATATATATGTTTTTGTTTTGATAGCAAGCTAAATTTGTACATTTTTTGATAGAAAAATGTCTCCGGCGAAGCCGGATTTCTCCATAAAATGCTGGCTTGCTATCGCTCGCCAGGAAGAAATCGACACCTGGATGGGGATAAACGTCTTAAAACAGTTGGCTGAATGGGGCCGAATGGATACAACCCAGGGAAAGAGAGCAAAGGAGAGAAAGATAAAAAAAAAAGCCGGTGACCCCCCTTAAAGGCTTCAAGTGTTATGTATTATATTGATAGGCAAGTTGAGAGACCAATCAAAACACTTAAGGGGGTAGTGGCTGTTTCTTTGCTCTATTTATTTATTTATGTATTCATTTAATTTGTAGATTCCTCGCTCAACCTCCATCAAGCTTGAAAAAACATCCCCTTCAAGATACATTTGTACATTTACGGGACATTTTTTTAAATTACAGGCTCGCTATCGCTCGCCAGGAAAAATTCGATACCTAAATGGCACGAAAGCTCTTAAAACTGACAATGAAATGGGGCGAAAGTTCTTCAAATCGCTAAACTAATGGGCCGAACATCTGAAAACTAATGGGGCTAAACATGAGGGAGAAGGAGGACGAGAAAAACGACCCATCTCCCCTTAAGAGTAATGTTATAATTTTGCGTGACAATAATATGTAGTCTTCATAGTAGACCACAACTAATAATATGTAGTCTTCATAGTAGACCACAACTAAAGCTGTACTGGGGGACCAATTAGAGGACTTTAACCCTATTAGGTGCAGGGCGGGCCAATTTGGAGCCTCCCAGTTGTACTCCATTAGCTTGGAGATTTTAAGACGTTTCATCTCGCATTAGTTTGGCGATTATATGATGCTTCAACCCAATAAGTTGTCGATTTTTCCTGGGCGAGCGAAAGCGAGCCCGCTATTTGGGAGAAACCGGCCTTTGGCCGGGACATGTTTCTACCGAAAAATTTACACATTTAGCTTGAAGGGGGTCTGGGGGACGTTTTTTTTTAGTTTGAAGAGGGTTTGGAGAGGCGTTTTTCCAAGTCTAGCGGGTAAACTAAATACACATTGTTCGAAAATGGCTAACACAAATAAAACCTCAATACTAATTAAACCAAATATCATAGTAACCCACAAGACGTTGCACCAGATAGCGTTAACCCAATCAGTGCCGGTGGCATCCTTTTTATTATATTCTGGCAACCAATAGACGATTTTAGTCAGTTTACAAAGGGCCTCCAGCAATTACCAGGCTTCGAACTATCTTACCTTTTCACTACCACAGATACTTCTTAAACTGCACAAAATCGTCTAAAAATAGCTAGACTATATTAAAACTGAGGTCGCCGGTACAGAAGGGGTTAAGGGGGAAGAGTTCACTTTTTGGTAGATTTTTCATATATTTATTCATAGATTCATTCTATTTTTTAGTTTCCTCCCTAGACCTCCATCAAACTTAAAAACATCCATCAGAATCCCCTTCTAGATTAATTTGTACATTTTTCGGTAGAAAAATTTCCCGGCCAAAGGCCGGTTAATCTTAAGATTACAGGCTCGCTAGCGCTCGCCAGGAAAAAATCGACACCTAAATGGCACGAAAGGTCTTAAAATTGACAACAAAATGGGGCAAAAGGTATTAAAATCGCCAAACTAATGGGCCGAACGTCATAACATCTGAAAACTATTGGGGCTAAGCATGAGGAAGAAGGGTGACCAGAAAAACAGCCCATGTCCCCTTAAATTGCTGTCATATAGCTAGAAGGTGATGTTGAGTGCCAAGCAGAAGAATTTAGATACTATATTTGACCTCGGAACATCTAATATAAACAATCAAAAGTCTTCCATGTGGCATCATAACTGTATTGGCCTATCAGACGCCTTCAAAATAGCTTATAGGACCAATCACATGTCTTTATATTGACGTTGTAGATTTTAAACATAATCGGATTTCAATTATAAATATTTCTGACTGACATGGCAGGTTGAATTTGTAGGTTGCTCAGATTTAAGCCGGTATCACACGAGAGCTTTTATAGTCAACATTCGATGAACAACATTTTTCTGGCAACATTTCTGGAATATTTTGCATTGGTATCGGGAACTAGACTGATGGTTGATGAATTTAGGTAACCAACAGTTTTTAAATGTTGAACTCATAAGCTGCCAGACCAGTGTCTTTTATAGTCAACATTCGGTGATCAACATTATTTCTGGCATATTTTGCATTGGTATCGGGAACTAGACTGAACTCATAAGCTGCCAGACCAGTGTTGAGGATAAATGTTAAGGGAAAAAGCGCTCGTGTGATACCGGCTTAAGAATTAAAGGCTAAAGATTATATCCACTATCCCTATGAATCTTAAACATCCTTCCTAATCTAAAAAATATTCGTCAAAAGGTAGCCCAAATATATTAACAATGCGTCCCTGTATACTGAAGGGTTTATTATTGTTAATATTGTGGTACAGTTGGCCAAATAAGTCGTGCCGCCGCTGTCATTACGTTTTGCTCGCTGTGTGCTGTATTAATGTCTGTCAGATGTTGAATAGGGTGTGTACAGATAGGAAAATGTTTGTATATCTCACTCGAAGCTATGAATTAAACCTTAGATAGTGCTGATACCAATTATTGATCGAAATATAGTGGGTGCCGCGACATCACGTAGTTGGCCGACTGTACCACCACAACGTAAATAAGATTGATTATCATTATCTCACTCAGACAATTGTGAGATATTTTTGAGTTTCATTTAAAGGCAAATGGGTCGTTTTTCTGGTCTCCCTTCTTCCTCGTGTTTAGCCCCATTAGTTTTCAGATTCTAATAATAATAATAATAATAATAATATTTATTCAGTTAGCAATTTACAGAGTTGGTACCACATAGTATGTTACAAATATGACATGTACCAGCCTTGCATAATTCCAACTAAGGATAGCCCAATAAGGCCGTTAGGTGTATTTCCATTGGGGTCCTTGTGGGATTAGGTTAGCTGGGGAAAATGGGGAGGATAAAGAAATAGATACTTTAGAGAAAGTATTTCTAGGGGGTTATTTTAAGATACCTTACATCCTATAGTAAATATCAGTAATCCGTAATCAGTAATCATTTCAGTTTGGTTTGTCTATCTATTATGTCGCATTTAGTAGTAGACGTTCGGGCCATTAGTTTGGCGATATTAAGACCTTTCGCCCCATTTTTTTGTCATTATTAAGACTTTTCGTGTCATTTAGGTATCGATTTAGTAACTATAATTCTTACAATGTTTGTCGTAATCTTTCTAGCCTAACCTCTGCACATCATCCTGAGCATAAACAACCCTCTCTGTGTTCCCAAAGAAACATATTAATTGATTGGAGTTTGCAAAATCATACAATGCTACCATATTTATATATAATTCTGATCAAAATATATTGCTGGCTACCATAAACATTTTCAAAGCAGTTCATGAGTTCTTTTAACACACACACACACACACACACACACACACAATATATATATATATATATATATATATATATATATATATATATATATATATATATATATATATATATATATATACAGTATATATGATAGAACCAACTGTTGTGGAGATATTAATATTTGAGGTTGTCCAGGTATTCATATATTTCTTCCTGTTGAACGACTTGTGTTGTTATTGTTGTGATGCGTCTCACCTAGTGAAGGACTTCAGCTAAATCATACTGTACATCTGACTTACTTATGGGAGGTGTTTGGTGTTGGAGGGGAATCAAGAGGGGTGACCTGTTTTTGTTCTGTCCTTTTCTATCTTTCTTTGGCTTGTATCCATTTGGCCCCATTCAGCCTACTGTTTTAAGACGTTTATCCCCATCCAGGTGTCAATTTTTTACTGGTGAGCGGTAGCGAGCCATCATAGTTTTTATTTTTGTTTGACAGCAGGCTAAATTTGTACATTTTTCGATAGAAAAAAATCTCCGGCGAAGCCGGATTTCTTCATATAATGCTGGCTCGCTATCGCTCGCCAGGAAGAAATCGACACCTAGATGGGGATAAACGTCCTAAAATAGTTGGCTGAATGGGGCCGAATGGATACAAGCCAGAGAAAGAGAGAAAAGGACAGAAATAACAAAAAGCAGGTCACCCCCCTTAATAAACAATTGATTATCTACTCATACTGTTCATATACTATAACGAATCCCCGGACTGCCACATGTGTTTGTTAATTTCATTAATCGAGTTTAGGAGTAAAGTTGGATGGTGGAGAGAACATAATAATACTAATTAGTTATCTATATAATTATATAATTACTAATCATACTAATTATATAACCATACTGTGCATTATCAGAGGAGCCCCTAACTCTTATTAAATTGATAGAAAAGTTAAATATTTTTTTTTTTTTTTTTTTTTTATTATCACATCAATGATACGGTGACCAGAAAATTCTTACATTACAAATAAATTATGCCAATTCTTTAAAATGGGTTAAGGGGGGATGGTTCACATTTTGGACGATTTTTGCCTGTATTCATTATTTTTCTAGTTTCCTCCCTAGACCTCCATCAAATTAAACAAAGAAAACAACCATTAGATCCCACTTCTAGATTAATTTGTACATTTTTCGGTAGAAACATTACAGGCTCACTATCGTTCGCCAGGGAAATAATTGCCACCTAAATAGCACGAAAGGTCTAAATATTGACGAAGAAATGGGGCGAAAGGTCTTAAAATCGACTAACTAATGGGGCAAACATCTTAACATCTGAAAACTAATGGGCCTAAACATGAGGGAGAAAGTGGTCCAGAAAACCGGCCCATCCCCCCTTTAACATGTAGGAAAATGAGGAATATAAAATAATATACACCAAACTATTGAAAGCAAGGCACAGGTTGATTTTGGTCACTTACATTGTTGAGCTTGGAGTTGATACAGTAGTACATGTTGGCGTAGTTAGCGTTGTAGAAGCCCATTTTATATATAACTTCAATTCCATTAAGATGTTTTTCCCACCAGTCTGTCAGAGAAAGAACAATATCCCGTTTAGTAGCGGTGACATCCTTTTCATTATATTCTGGCAACTATAAGACGGTTTTATTTAGCTTAGGAAGGATGTCTAACGGTTAATAGCTTACAGATTATCTCAATTAATAATTTTAGCTACCCTATATCCTTCCTAAGCTTCAAAAAAACGTCTAAATGCAGTAGAAATAAAACAAAAATGACGCGGACATTTCAAATTAACCCTTTCACTGCCGGGGCTGTATGTTGTATTTGATCAGCTATATTTAGACAATTTTATGCAGCTTAGGAAGGATGTGCGGTAGTAAAAGGGGTTAATTCCGATAGTTTGTAGTTTCATAATTGTCACACTACCATCCTAAGCCTAATAAAATCGTCTAAAAACAACTAAACTCAAATAAAGAAGACATCACTGGTAATGAAGAGGTTAATACTAAAAAAAAAAAAAAAAAAATAAATAATTGCAGTGTTTGACATACTATATATATCCTTTATTTAATTCCTCTCCCAATCTTTGTTATAATATGATGATTTGTTGTTCATGGGGTGATTACAACAAATCCCTTTATTTGACCTAGGAATGTAATGTTACTAAAGTACCTCAATATGATCTGTAATCTTTCTGGAGATTTTTCCACATATCTTCAAAGTTTTCTTAAAGATATATATTTTGTCTCACATCTCTAACAGACTGTATTTGTACCTGACTAATGAATACTTGTTTTGGTCTTTTTACAGTTGCCACAGCATTCATAAGATCAGATACCAAGAAACTATACCATATAATCCTTACTCTAGAGGCTAGCCTCACCAGCTTGAGAGTGTTAACTCTGGCAATGAGGCACTGGAGATGGTGGACAAGTATTGCTACTTGGGTGATACCATCTCTGCTGGTGGTGGCTGAGGCCGCCACTATCGCCAAAATAAGATGTGGCTGGGGAAAGTTTAGAGAACTTTTGCCACTACTCACCATGAGAAGACTCCCTCTCCCCTTGAAGGGAAAGGTACACGCTTATGCGTTAGAAGCTCAATGACAATTATGCTTCAGAAACGTGGCCTGTCAAAGCGGATGATATAAACAGAATGGATCGCAATTAAATGAGAATGGTGAGATGGATGTGTGGTGCCAAACTGCAAGATAGGATATCAAGTAAGGAGCTAAGGAGAAGGTTAGGTATCAAGAGTATCAGTGATGAGATACGTACTAGAAGGCTTGGATGGTTTGAACATGTGGAGAGGATGGATGAAGAAAGCTGGGTGAAAAGGTGCAAGTCCATGAATGTGGAGGGAGCTGCATCAAGGGGCGGACTAAGAAAGACGTGGGATCGGACTTTGCGAAATACTGTATTGCGAATATTTCCCGCATGGAGATTAACTGCTCAGAGAATATTTAATATATTGCCGATATGTTACGCTATTCAATGTCCATTATTAGTGTGAAGGATTGAATTACATTAACATTTTCGCATAAATTTTGATAATACTTTAACCCTATTTGGTCCGAGCACGGTGATTTTGTACTCCCTTGTTTCACCCCATTAGTTTGGAGATATTAATATGTTTCACCCCATTAGTTTGATGATTATAAAACGCCTAACCCCCACGCCCCCTCTCCTACGAAAAATTTACAAAGTTAGCTTGAATGGGGGTGTGGGTTGGTATATTTTAGTGTGAAGGATTTTTTTTTTTTTTTTTATATATTCTAACTACTCCCTCTCGGGCATAGGCTGAGAGCCTGTACACTCAACCGCTGAACACGGTGAGGCCCGTGAGGTCTTGTTCCAGTCTAGGGAGTGAGACATGCGAAGCACCCCGGCTCGAAGCAACTCCATCTCTGAAGCTGCTCCGCTTCCGTGCTTCACCGTTTCATTCCCCAGACTCGGACCCTCACTCTCTGAATAGGATGTTTGGGAAGGCGTTATTGTTAGTTTAGGGAGAATGGCAAACACAAGCACAATCCTCAATAATAATGAAGCCCAATATCATACCATTATTAGCATATAGTGTTAACCCCTTCTGTACCGGCGACTTCTTTTCAATTTTATTCTAGGTATTTTAAGAGGATTTTCTACAGTTTAACCCACTGAGTCCCAGCGACGCACTGTTTGTGTCGGCAATGTTTGTAACGCTAATCCCCAGCGTCACATAATGTGCGTCACGGTTAATTACTCCGGTCCTATGGCACCTAGAGGGATCAGATTTGTATGGGAACTGTGTAAGTATCCCACGCAACAATGCCGTGGGTTGAAAGCTCTCAAAGTCCAACCGCGTGCGCATGAGCGCGCAAAAACCTGTTTTTGCCTGTCCATTTCCCCGCTTGTAATTCCGACTTTCGGGCGGCGCACCGTAGGACCCCTTAATGAACTAGGGGATCGGTTTTTTGTGGGTTTTCCTTCATTTCTAACCCATTCCTGGTGTTTTCTGGATTTTTTTGTTTGTTCACAACCTGCCGGTCCTGGGTGGTACATTTATTATTAACTAGCTGGGGTTCAGTGGGTTAAGAAGGATCTGTGGTAGTAAAAAGTTCCAATTAAGATAGTTTGAGCCTTTTAATTGCTAGAGGCCCTTTTATACTGAATAATATCGTCTGATACTAGCCAAAATAATACCACAAAACGGCACCGGTACTGAAGGGGTTAACCCATACAGTACCGGGGACGTCCTTTTCTTCATAGTCCGGCAAATATTTGATAATAATAATGATTCCTATATTTCATGAAGCATTTTGTAAGTACAATCGGGGGTATTAAGTGTTGTCATAGATTCCAGTGGTTTTCGGTCAACAAGTGTTATTGGTATCTTTACAGTTACTGGGAAAAGTGCTTATCCCTCAGAGTATTAGTCAGTGTCCGAAACTTTGTGAAATATCTGACAACACTTATTAAGGGGAGATTTCCACTGGAGGGATTTTTTCTTGACCCCTTTCTCCCTCATGGTTAGCCCCATTGCTTTTGATAGTTTAAGATGTTCGCCCCATTAGTTTGGCGATTTTAAGAACTTTCGCCCAATTTATGTAAATTTTAACTTTTCGTGACATTTAGGTGTCTATTTTTTCCTGGCGAGCGATAGCGAGCCTGTAATTTAAGAAGAAGCGGCCTTCGGCCGGTAAATTTTCTACCGAAAAATGTACAAATTTATCTTGAAAGGGGGTCTAGGGGCTGTAATGTTAAGCTTGATGGAAGTCTAGCGAACTAACTAAAAACCTCCCCTTAACCTCGACTGTACATTATTCCATTATTTTGCAAAGTAAAATACAATGCAAACACATTAGTGTTTATACATTTGCACCATACGGTATATAAAGGGGCATACTACTAACATATATAAAGGGGCATACTACTAACATATATAAAGGGGCATACTACTAACATATATAAAGAGGCATACTACTAACATATATAAAGGGGCATACTACTAACATATATAAAGGGGCATACTACTAACATATATAAAGGGGCATACTACTAACATATATAAAGGGGCATACTACTAACATATATAAAGGGGCATACTACTAACATATAAAGGGGCATACTACTAACATATATAAAGGGGCATACTAACATATAAAGGGGCATACTACTAACATATATAAAGGGGCATACTACTAACATATATAAAGAGGCATACTACTAACATATATAAAGGGGCATACTACTAACATATAAAGGGCATACTACTAACATATATAAAGGGGCATACTACTAACATATATAAAGGGGCATACTACTAACATATATAAAGGGGCATACTACTAACATATATAAAGGGGCATACTACTAACATATATAAAGGGGCATACTACTAACATATATAAAGGGGCATACTACTAACATATATAAAGGGGCATACTACTAACATATATAAGGGGCATACTACTAACATATATAAAGAGGCATACTACTAACATATAAAGGGGCATACTACTAACATATATAAAGGGGCATACTACTAACATATATAAAGGGGCATACTACTAACATATATAAAGGGGCATACTACTAACATATATAAAGGGGCATACTACTAACATATATAAAGGGGCATACTACTAACATATATAAAGGGGCATACTACTAACATATATAAAGGGCATACTACTAACATATATAAAGGGGCATACTACTAACATATATAAAGGGGCATACTACTAACATATATAAAGGGGCATACTACTAACATATAAAGGGGCATACTACTAACATATATAAAGGGGCATACTACTAACATATATAAAGGGGCATACTACTAACATATCTTACTAGCAAGCCAGTCAGTTTTGACTTTTGAGTGCAGCTAAAACAAGATTGACGGTTTGTTAGGGAGTTAAGGGGAGATTTCCACTTGAGGGATTTTTTCTTGACGCCTTTCTCCCTCAATGTTTAGCCTCATTGTTTTTCTAATTGTAAGACTTTTGCCCCATTATTTTGACGATTTTAAGAACTTTCAACCCATTTCTGTCAATTTTAAGACCTTTCGTGCCATTTAGGTGTCGATTTTATCCTGGCGAGCGATAGCGAGCCTGTAATTTAAGAGGAACCGGCTTCCAGCCGGGACATTTTTCTACCGAAAAATGTACAAATTTATCTTGAAAGGGCCTCAAGGGGGTGTAATCTTAAGCTTGAAGGATATCTAGGGACCAAACTAAAAACCTCCCCTTAATTTAAGAATACTTCAATAATTGTGATCCATAGAATTGTAAGCCTCTTTGGCTAATGTGTGAGTTTTATAGCGGTGCATGTAAGTTATATTTTGTTGGTAGAATCTCTCACCTGACCTTATCAACCCCTTCAGTACCGATGCCTCTTTTAATTATATTGTGGCATTTATTAGACGATTTTAATCAGCTTAGGACGGACGTGTAGTAATTAAGAGGCTACAAACTATCTCAATTAACTCTTTTAACTACCACAGATCCTTCCTAAGCTGCATAAATTCGTCTAAGTATAGCTGAAATAATACAACATACATTTCCGGTAGTGAAACGGTTAAAGTTGTTGACCGAGGAAGGCATAACACAACCACCTTAAGGGGGTAGTGCTTGGTTTTTGGTCTAAATTTGTATTTATTTATTTATTTTTTAGTTTCCTCGCTAGACCTCCATCAAGCTTAAAAAAAACCCACCCCCTAGACCCACTTTCAAAATAAAATTTTAAATTTTTCAGTAGAATAATGTCCCGCCCGAAGGCCGGTTCCTTCTAAAATTACAGGCTCGCTATCGCTCGCCAGGAAAAAAATAGATATCTAAATGGCACGAAAGATCTTAATATTGATAAGCAAATGAGGGAAAAGGTATCAAAATCGCCAAACTAACAGAACGAACGTCTTAAAATTTCAAAATCAATAAGCTAAACACGAGGGAGAAAGGGGTCCATAAAAAGCGACTACCTCCCCCTTAAGAGCTTGTGCGTCTACACCATGACAGTGAGGGTTGGGTTTTGTGTCCGTAGGTTTACAGTATATGGTTGATACTAACCTGCTACACTAAGGGGTAAGGCATCAAGGTTTATGTGGTTGATACTAACCTGCTACACTAAGGGGTAAGGCATCAAGGTTTATGTGGTTGATACTAACCTGCTACACTAAGGGGTAAGACATCAAGGTTTATATAGTTAATACTAACCTGCTACACTAAGGGGTAAGGCATCAAGGTTTATGTGGTTGATACTAACCTGCTACACTAAGGGGTAAGACATCAAGGTTTATATAGTTAATACTAACCTGCTACACTAAGGGGTAAGGCATCAAGGTTTATATAGTTGATACTAACCTGCTACACTAAGGGGTAAGGCATCAAGGTTTATATAGTTGATACTAACCTGCTACACTAAGGGGTAAGACATCAAGGTTTATGTGGTTAATACTAACCTGCTACACTAAGGGGTAAGACATCAAGGTTTATATAGTTAATACTAACCTGCTACACTAAGGGGTAAGACATCAAGGTTTATGTGGTTAATACTAACCTGCTACACTAAGGGGTAAGACATCAAGGTTTATATAGTTAATACTAACCTGCTACACTAAGGGGTAAGGCATCAAGGTTTATATAGTTGATACTAACCTGCTACACTAAGGGGTAAGGCATCAAGGTTTATATAGTTGATACTAACCTGCTACACTAAGGGGTAAGACATCAAGGTTTATATATTTAATACTAACCTGCTACACTAAGGGGTAAGACATCAAGGTTTATATATTTAATACTAACCTGCTACACTAAGGGGTAAGACATCAAGGTTTATATAGTTAATACTAACCTGCTACACTAAGGGGTAAGACATCAAGGTTTATATAGTTAATACTAACCTGCTACACTAACCTGCTACACATTTGATAAGGAATCGCTGGAACTCCTGTTTCATTTGCTTGGCCTCTCTTACTGATTCCCTTTGTGCCTCACTTACACTGAGAGTAGTCCAGCATGCTCTCACAAATCCCTCCTCCTCCTATCTACTTCACTACACTTAACATGCACACCACACTTCCTCTTTCATAATTATTAACCCGGGAACTGCTGGGAGACTCTTAAGAGTTCCCCCGGCGGACTGCGGGAAGACTCTTAAGAGTCAGGGAAAAAAAATCCATTTAAAACACCCAAAAAAAAAATGTTTTTTGTTTTTATTTTTTTGTTTTGCCCCTGGGCCATGCCAAATATCACTCCTCCACCTCCCCTTCTTCCCCACTTTCCTCCCCTCCTTCAGTTATCACCTATTTTCCCTGTTATTCCCTTATTCTGTGGTCTATATTCGTGCTAACATTATCGAGTTGGTAGCAGGGCGTTGTCATCACTGTTACCAAGCGTGGGAAAGAGCGAGAGAGAGACTATTGCCAAACAGTGTCTCTCCAGACAAGGGGAGGGGAGGAGAGCAGGGAGGTTGCCTCAGCCATACATTATGTAACTCCCGGCCTGTATCGCCAATTTTGACCATCCAAACACTGTTTCCACTTGTTTTATTGTTGTAACAGGTTAATACCTTTATAATCAACCTATAATAGGTGCATATGGATAAGTATTAATGCTATTTATGGTAAAATAACGATGTTAGTGATGGGAACAGCTCAAATACGTGCGCACAGGAGTGTGGTGTCTCATACCCCCCATGCGCACGTCTTAGGTTAAAACAAAAATTATGAACAAAGGCCCAGCCTCGGAGTCCCCAGGGGGGGGGGGGGGCGAGGGACCATAAATGCCCCCACACATACCCGACCTTCCCCTGACGACCCCTCTAAATGCTCTGGACCACGGCCTGTCACTTTTACTATCAACTTTTGCAATATTCGCGGCCTTTCCTCTAATTTTCACTCTATCGAACACCATCTCTCCTCCTCCAAACCTGATCTTCTTTTTCTCACTGAAACTCAGGTGTCTGAAGCAACTGCCAGCAGCCCCTTCTCTGTATCCTCCTACTTTCTCTATCCTAGTTTCAAAGTCAGAGGCGGATGTTGTGCATATGTGCACAACAAACTCACTTGCTCTCGTGTTCCCGATTTCGACTCCTCTGAATTCTCAACTTTATGGCTCAAACTATCCTGTCTTTCTCATACTAAATATTTCTGTGCTGTCTATCTTTCCCCTAACTCAACCAACTTTCCCAAATTCTTCGACTATCTAAACTCTAAAGTGGAACACATTCTATCTATCTCTCCCTTCTCTGAAATCTCCATCTTAGGAGATTTCAACGTTCACCACCGCCAATGGCTCTCACTCTACTGACAAACCTGGTGAACAAGCCTACGTCTTGTCTATCATAAATGACCTAGAGCAGCTGGTCCAGCAACCCACCTGTATCCCAGATCGCTTCGGAGATCGGCCTAACATTCTTGACTTATTTCTGAGTTCTAACCCTTCTTCTTATACTGTCAATCTTTTCTCTCCTTTGCGCTCCAACGACCATAAACTTATCTCCGTCACCTGTCCTATCTCTTCAGTACGGCCATCCGATCCTCCCAGCCGGCGGCGCTTGTGGCACTTTGGCGCTGCCGAGTGGGAGGCTCTCCGGCAGTACTTCTTTGATTTCCCATGGAATGACTTCTGCTTCCGTGGCTGAGGACCCTCGGAGAGTGCTGAACGCATTACCAAGGTAATCCTCTCGGGCATGGAAGCGTACATTCCATTTTCTTTCTCTCAGTCTAATGCAAACAAATCTTGGTTTACTCACGCTTGTTCTACTGTTGTCGACAACAAGGAGGAAGCATTCAAACGGTACCGACGCCTTAAAACTCAAGAATCTCATTCTTCCTATATTTCTGCCCGGAATCAAGCCAAATCTGTTCTTCGACTTGCCAAGCACTCTTTCATCAATAATAAATGCACTGAACTATCAAACTCTAGCTCTTCCCAAGCTTTCTGGCATCTAGCCAAAAACCTCTTCAACAACTTTTCTTCCTCGTCTTTCCCTCCCCTTTTCCACTCTGATGGCACAACCATCACTTCTTCCTCTGACAAAGCTGAACTCTTTGCTCAAACTTTTGCCAGAAACTCTACCTTGGATGATTCCGGTGCTATTCCTCCCTCTCCACCCCCCTCTCTCCTACTTATGCCTAATATCCTAATCTCTTCTAAAGATGTACTTTCTACCCTCTCTGGGCTTAATACTAAGAAGGCGTACGGTCCGGACGGTGTTCCTCCTGTTGTACTTAAAAACTGTGCTTCCGTGCTGACCTCCTGCCTAGGCAAACTCTTTCGTCTCTGTCTCTCCTCTAACGTCTTTCCTTCTTGCTGGAAGTTTGCTCTCATTCAACCTGTCCCAAAGAAGGGTGACCGCTCTCAACCCTCCACCTATCGTCCAATTGCTCTCATCTCTGGTATCTCTAAGTTTTTGAAACTATTCTTGCTTCCAAATTTCTTAAGCATTTCTCTTCTCATAATCTGCTCTCAGATCACCAGTATGGCTTCCTTAAGGGTTGCTCTACTGGTGATCTTTCATATCTTACTAACTCTTGGTCATCCAACTTTCGGGACTTAGGTGAGACTTTTTCTGTTGTACTAGACATATCGAAGGCCTTTGATAGAGTCTGGCACAAATCTTTAATTTCCAAACTGCCCTCCTCCGGTTTCTGTCCCTCCATCTGTGCCTTTGTCTCTAATTTCCTTTCCGGCCGTTCCATAGCTGCGGTTGTGGACAGCCATCGCTCAATTCCTCATCCTATCAACTCCGGTGTTCCTCAGGGTTCTGTCCTATCTCCTATTCTCTTTCTAATTTTCATAAATGATCTTCTCAACTGTACATCTACTGTAGTCCCATCCATTCATATGCAGATGACTCTACTTTACACCACTCAATTAGTTTTCCAGAACGCCCCAGCCAGCAGTCCCTCAAAAGTAAACGTAATGAAGCCATATAATGCTTATCTTCTGATCTAGCTACTATTTCCAATTGGGGTTGAGAAAACCTTGTTACATTTAATGCTTCCAAAACTCAATTTATCCATCTTACTACCCGCCAGGAACCTCCAGAGGACTATCCCTTATTCTTCAACAATACAAAAATCAACCCTTCATTTTCCCTCAATGTTCTCGGTGTCTCTTTTTCTTCTGCTCTCACTTGGAAAGACCATATTACCAGTCGCGCTAAGGCAGCCTCCCAGAAGCTGGGTGTGCTCAACCGCCTCAAGGGGTTCTTTACTCCTGCACAGCTACTTGCTCTGTACAGGTGCACAGTGCGTCCTTGTATTGAGTATTGTTCACATGTGCGGGGAGGATCCTCTCACACCGCACTCCTAGATAAAGTACAAAGGAAAGCTTTTCGTATCATTAACTCCCGTCCACTTACCAATTCTCTGCAATCTCTCTCTCTTCGCCGCAATGTTGCATTTCTCTCACTATTCTACCGCTACTACAATAATCAGTGTTCCTCGGAGCTTTCCCAGTGTATACCACCTCCTCTATGTAGGGTATGTAGTACCCACCTTGCAACACAATCCCACCCCTACTCTGTGCAACTGTCCAACCCAAGAGTGAAACGCTCTTCTCAGACTTTCTTCTATTCAACTGCTGAGCTCTGGAACTCTCTCCCAGAATCAGTATTTCCCTCTTCCTATGACTTAAATTGCTTCAAACTCTGTGTGTCCAGGCATTTTAGCTCGAACGTCCCTTGATTTCGGCCCTGTCACTCTTTGAAATCTGGGGGAGGCACTCGCTGCAGGCAGTTATGCCTTTTGTCTCCCTCATGCACATACAGTAGATAAAAGAAACAATATATATATATATATATATATATACAGGGTGTCCCAGGAGGAAACGGCATAACTTTGGGAAATGATAGAACAAAATATTCTAAGCCTAAAATGTTCTATAACAAAAAGTCCAAATCTCGACCGGTATAGAGATATTGCATTTTTAAAAAGGCATTTTCTTCAGTATTTCCCCATAAGGCTGGCCTAGCTGTCCTTGTGCCTACTACACCTCCATCTTTCTGCAATTATTTTACCATTTTATTTTAAAGATACTATAATTCTGTAAGTTCCAAATTTGTTATAGACATATTAGCTCACTTTGGATTAGTTGGAAACTATTTGACATGGAAGAGTCCATTACAGTGATGCGGGGGAGGTCACTACATAAAACCTTCAATATTTTTTTAACAGTTGAAATTTGGACTTTTTGTTATAGAATATTTTATGCTTAGAATACCTTGTTGTATCATTTCCCAAAGTTATGCCCTTTCCTCCTGGGACACCCTGTACTGTATATATATATATATATATATATATATATATATATATATATATATAGAGAGAGAGAGAGAGGGAAGGTATGGGAGGGGTGGAAGTAAAAGACATTGGTCCACAGTCGAAAAATATAAAAAGACAAGGAACGGTAATGAACAGGAAGGGACGGAGATCAGACTATTTAAAAGACGATAGAAGATTATATGATTAAACGAAATCCTTCACATGATAAAAAGGAAGAGATAATGGAAGAACAAGGGAATACGAATACTGAGAGAGAGAGAGAGAGAGAGAGAGAGAGAGAGAGAGAGAGAGAGAGAGAGCGAGAGCGAGATAGATAGATAAATAGATAGATAGATAGATAGAGAGAGAGAGAGAGAGAGAGAGAGAGAAAGAGAGAGAGAAAGATAGATAGATAGATAGATAGAGAGAGAGAGAGATAGATAGAGAGAGAGAGAGAGAGAGAGAGAGAAAGGAACACATAATAAAAACATGAAATATGAACAATATTGATATACCCGTTTGTCCTATAACATCTTTTGCTATTGAAGGTGACATACGCCAGGCATATCAAAAGAAAAGAAAAACAAAATTGCAGTTAAGGGGGACGTAATTAAGGCCTTTCTCACTCATGTTTAGCATTTTAGTTTTTGAGACTTTTAAGACGTTCGTTCCGTTAGTTTGGCGATTTTGAGACCTTTCGCCCCATTTCTTTGTCAATATTAGGACCTTTTGTTCCATTTTGGTGTACATTTGTTCCTGGCTAGCGATAGCGAGCCTGTATTTTTAGAAGGAACCTGCGTTGTGCCGGGACATTTTTCTGCCGAAAAATGTACACATTTATTTTGAAAGGGGGTTTAGGGTTTATTTTGTTAAGCTTGATGGAGGTTTAGCGAGGAAACTCAAAAATATATTAATAGGTAAATATATAGACCAAAAAACAAGCACCACCCACTTAAGGGGAGGTTTTAAGTGTGTTTCCTAGACTTCCATCAAGCTTGAAATTACACCCCCTTGACCCCCTTTCAAGATAAATTTGTACATTTTTTGGTAGAAAAATGTTCCGGCCGAAGGCCGATTACTCTTTAATTACAGGCTCGCTATCGCTCTCCAGGAAAAAATCGACACCTAAATGTCTTAAAAGTGACATAAATGGGGTGAAAGTTCTTAAAATCTCAAAAGCAATGGGGCTAAACATGAGGGAGAAAGGGGTAAAGAAAAAAATAACTCAAGTGGAAATCTCCCCTTAACCCTGCCAAGCCGGCCAAGTATAGTACAGTTGGAGTATGGAAGTCCGGACAAATTTTAACCCCTTCTGTACCGGCGCCGTCCTTTTAACTTTATTCTGGCAACTATTAGACGATTATATTCAGTTTAAACAGGGCCGCCAGCAATTGACAAGCTTTGAACTCACCTTTCTTGAATAGATCACATTACCACTCTGCTATAATAGCTTCCCAGAAGTCTGTGCTGTAGCTATCCGGTCTGAACTTTCATAGGCGGCACTTGCATTGGCACTGCATATTAATTGGTGGGCGGCTTCCAGGTGCAGCCCGGGTCACAGTTTTCCTTAAAGCCGGTATCACACGAGAGCTTTTATATTCAACATTCGATGATCAAAATATTTCTGGCAATATTTCTAGAATAGTTCGCACTGGTATCGGAAACTAGACTGATGATAGATTAATTTAGATAACAGAAAAATATCAAATGTTTACCTCATGAGCTGCCAGACCAGTGTTGAAGATAAATGTTGAGTGAAAAAGCGCTCGTGTGATACCGGCTTAATTCCTTTGTTTCTTTCATTTATTGTGTTCTTGTTATTTTCCCCGTAATGATAACCTGGCAAGGCAGCCCTGGATATATTTTCGTAAGAGGAAACTAGCCCGTCCTCAACGCAACTATTGCGTTAACCAGGAATGTGGCGATTAGGATCCCAGAGCTCACCTCTAGGGAAACTTGCTTGATACAGAGCTGCCGACCAATCAGGAAGTGTCACTGTTGCATTTGCATCTTCGCTTGCAAGGCCGCTACAACCACGTCCGCACCAGGAATCAGGGTTAGCTACCAACATTTCCTGCTCTCTGATTGGCTGGCACCGTGAAATCTCGTTGTGTGTGTACGCCTTCCATTATTATTACACCCACAATTATTATTATTGTGCCTAAGTATATACTGTGCATACATATTGTGCCTAAGTATATACTGTACATACATATTGTGCCTAAGTATATACTGTACATACATATTGTGCCTAAGTATATACTGTGCATACATATTGTGCCTAAGTATATACTGTGCATACATATTGTGCCTAAGTATATACTCTACATACATATTGTGCCTAAGTATATACTGTACATACATATTGTGCCTAAGTATATACTGTACATACATATTGTGCCTAAGTATATACTGTACATACATATTGTGCCTAAGTATATACTGTACATACATATTGTGCCTAAGTATATACTGTACATACATATTGTGCCTAAGTATATACTGTACATACATATTGTGCCTAAGTATATACTGTGCATACATATTGTGCCTAAGTATATACTGTACATACATATTGTGCCTAAGTATATACTGTACATACATATTGTGCCTAAGTATATACTCTACATACATATTGTGCCTAAGTATATACTGTACATACATATTTATATCATAATTATTAACGTTATTATTATTATAAGATTATTGTTCAATACAATTATATTAATTATTTACCAAGGGGTTTGGAATAATTAAACCGTTAATCATGAAATTAGACTTGTTTATAATAAACTTTTTTTATCCAGGTATTTTATCTTCGTATTGTTTATATCCCCCCACTTCTAACTAAGATAAAATTAGAGGATCAACTAGGAAGAAGTGGGTGTTGGGGGTGCCATAAAATATATGGAAAGGTTTGTGGTGGCCTATCTATAGTACTTATTATCAAATAAAGGCACTGACTAGATATCTTCAAAGTTAAACAATTATTTCTAGAGATATTTTGCGAACAAAAACAGACTGTTAGACTCACATACACACACAGACAGAGAGATATACAATAGTGATTGCAATACCGTTGTGCTACGCAGAATAATAAGAAAACAAAAATATTATACTGAAAATAAAGCAGGTGTTGAATAAGCAAGATAAATTATTCCCCTCCTCCCAACATTGGCAGACCCCAAATCACCTATGCAAGATCTTTCCACTATGCAAGATGTTTCCACTATGCAAGATCTTTCCACGCCTAACGAATTGTCAATACAATTAGCTCAACTAATGCCCTAAAAATTCCTGTCGAGTTAAAGAATGAGAAATCGGAACAGAGAAAGTTTGAGTTAGAGTGGAAATAGGAGCGGGTTTTCAGGCAGGTGTATTCGTTGTCTCTAGTTTGATAGTTACTGTAGTGAATGTACTTATTTATTTATTAGACATCTGACGGCCAAAATAGTTTATCTTCATGTCATTTGGAAACACCAGAATATAGCCGGCGTATAATTGTCAATCGAAAAATGCTGGGCAAAAGGTTGGTGCGAATCCTGCCTTGATGGTGTAATGGTTAGAGTGTTTGAAATCTGTATGTGGTAACCCAGGTTCGAATCCCGGTGGATCGCATGCTTTCATTAATTTCATTGGGAGGTGTTTGGTGTTGGAATGAAATTAATAACAATAGATTACTGAGGCATGCCATAACTAAAATGCTAAAGTCATACGTTAGATTGTGCGTTACCCGGGAGCTTATATTCGGGGAGTTGCACTTTGTAGCCTGTTGTGGGTGAGAGGTCCAGTCTGGTGCACAAGAGCTGCTGTAATTATCATGTCTGTTCTTTTGCCTTTTTGATCCATTGGTTATAGGTTAAGGGGGAGTGACCTGCTTTTTTCTCTCCTTTTCTCTCTTTCTTTGGCTTGTATCCATTCCGCTCCATTCAGCCAACTGTTTTAAGACGTTTATCCCCAACCAGGTGTCGATTTCTTCCTGGCGAGCGACAGCGAGCCAGCATTGTAATAGAAATCCGGCTTGGCCGGAGAAATGTTTCTATCGAAAAATGTACAAATTTAGCTTGCTGTTAATGACATTTAAACAAATATACTGGATTGCTAAAGCTCGCCAGGAAATAATCAACACCTTGATGGGGATAAATGTCTTAAAATAGTAGGCAGAATGGGGCCAAATGGATACAACCCAGAGAAATAGAGAGAGAGAGGGAGAGAAAAAAAAAACACACAACGAGTTGGGCCCCCTTAACCAACTTGTTACACAGGGGCATTATTTGTTGAGTATCCAAATTTCCACAGCTTACATTCTCAAACGAGATGCTACAAATGTCCCCTCACTCCAAGTACCTATTTATTACTAGCTCAAGACAAAAGATACACGTGAATTGGATAGTGTTGGTTAAGATTAATAGATAGATAGATAGATAGATAGATATACATGATAGATAGATAGATAGATATACAGATAGATAGATAGATAGATAGATAGATAGACATGAAAATAGATAGATAGATAGATAGACATGATAGATAGATAGATAGATAGATAGAATACATGATAGATAGATAGGTAGAGATATATAATACATGATAGATAGATAGATAGATAGATAGATAGACATGAAAATAGATAGATAGATAGATAGATATACATGATAGATAAATAGATAGATAGATATAGATAAATAGATTAATATATAGATAGACATGATAAATAGATAGATAGATAGACATGAAAATAGATTAATATATAGATAGACATGATAAATAGATAGATAGATTAATATATAGATAGACATGATAAATAGATAGATAGATAGATAGATAGACATGATAGATAAATAGATAGACAGATATAGATAAATAGATTAATATATAGATAGACATGATAAATAGATAGATAGATAGATAGACATGATAGATAAATAAATAGATAGATAGATAGATAGACCAGATAGATAAATAGATAGATAGATAGATAGATAGACATGATAGATAGATAGATAGACAGATATAGATAAATAGATTAATATATAGATATACATGATAAATAGATAGATAGATAGATAGACTAAACGTTGAACACCACCACAACTGGGCGGATTCTTCTCCATCCAGACTCGATAATCAGGTTAAGGGGACAGTGGCTAGTTTATTGGGTACATTTATTCAGTTATTCATTTATTATTGACTTTTCCCCACTAGACCTTCATCAATCTTCAATATCACCCCCTAGACCCCCCTTCAAGATATATTTTTACATTTTTCGGTAGAAAAATGTCCCGGCCAAAGGCCGGTTCTTCTTAAGGGTTAAAATTACAGGCTCGCTATCGCTCGCCAGGAAAAAATCGACACCTAAATGGGCCCAAAAGCTCTTAAAATCGACAACAATATGGGGCGAAAGGTGTTAAAATCGCGAAACTAATGGGCCGAACGTCTTAAAATCTCAAAACTAATGGGGCTAAACATGAGAAAGAAGGGGGGGCCCAGAAAACCGGCCCCTGCCCCCTTAATGTGTGTATTCATACAAGAAAACTGCTTTCCGTCAACTCGTTCCTGGATATCTGGTTGTAAAGCCGTTGTCACACGAGCGCATTGTCGAGCAATTTTTTACGGGCAATTTTGTTCTGGAAGCTTCAAAAACGACACTTGATCTGAATGCAACCGCCTAATATACTCTACTGTCCGTCTGGTTACCGATACCAGTGCCAAAAAAAAAAACGTCTCGAAATATAACGAGAACAAAATTGCTCATGGGAAAATTGACGGGAAAAATCGCTCGTGTGACCGCGGCTTTATTGTCAGCTTCTGGTGCAAAGGTTTCGCTCTCGTGTTAACCCCTTCGGTACCGGCGACGTCTTTCTCACATTATTATGGGTATATTTAGAGGATTTTGTGCAGCTTAAGAAGAAGGATCGGTGGTAGTGAAATAAAGGTTAAGGGGAGATTTCCACTTGAGAGATTTTGTTCTTGACTCCTTTCTCCCTCATGTTTAGCCCCATTGCTTTTCTAATTTTAAGACGTTCGCCCCATTATTTTGACGATTTTAAGAACTTTCGACCCATTTCTGTCAATTTTAAGACCTTTCGTGCCATGTACAGTAGGTGTCGATTTTATCCTGGCGAGCGATAGCGAGCCTGTAATTATTATGTTCTCTCCACCAACCAACTTTACTCCTAAACTCGATTAATGAAATTAACAAACACATGTGGCAGTCCGGGGATTCGAACCTAGGATGCTCACACCGAAAATCAACACACTTATGCATTGCACCACGAAGAGGAACCGGCTTTCAGCCGGGACATTTTTCTACCGAAAAATGTACAAATTTATCTTGAAAGGGAGTCTAGGGGGGAGTAATTTTAAGCTTGATGGAAGTCTAGGGAATCAACTAAAAACCTCCCCTTAAGTGGGATAGGTGCTGGAGGCCCCTTAGAAACCTCCCCTTAAGTGAGATAGGTGCTGGAGGCCCCTTAGAAACCTCCCCTTAAGTGAGATAGGTGCTGGAGGCCCCTTAGAAACCTCCCCTTAAGTGAGATAGTTGCTGGAGGCCCCTTAAAAACCTCCCCTTAAGTGAGATAGTTGCTGGAGGCCCCTCCTTAAGTGAGATAGTTGCTGGAGGCCCCTTAAAAACCTCCCCTTAAGTGAGATAGTTGCTGGAGGCCCCTTAAAAACCTCCCCTTAAGTGAGATAGTTGCTGGAGGCCCCTCCTTAAGTGAGATAGTTGCTGGAGGCCCCTTAAAAACCTCCCCTTAAGTGAGATAGTTGCTGGAGGCCCCTTAGAAACTGAATACAATCGTCTAACAGCAGCCATCATAAAGTTAAAACAGCATCGCCGGTACAGAAGGGGTTAAGGGGAGAGGGGTCGCTTTCCTGGACCCCCTTCTTCCTCATGTTTAGCCCCAATAATTTTTCATATTTTATGACGTTCGACCCATTACTTTGGCAATTATAAGTCCTTTCGCCCCATTTCTTTGTCAATATTAAGAATTTTCGAGTCATTTAGGTGTCGAATTTTTCCTAGCGAGCGATAGCGAGCCTGTAATTTAAGAGGAATCGGCCTTCGGCCGGGTCATTTTTCTACCGAAAAATGTACAAATTTATCTTGAAGGAGGATCTTGGGCGGATGTTATGTTTAAGCTTGATGAAGGTCAAGCGAGGGAGCTAAAAAATAAATGAATATATAAATAAATAGACCCAGACAAAAATAAATAAAATTCAAGATCAATTTTTAAATTTTTCGATAACAACATTTCCAGGCCAAAGGCCGGATTCAATTAAAATTACAGGCTCGCTATCGCTCGCCAGGAAAAAATCGACACCTAAATGGCATGAAAGGTCTGGATATAGAAATGGGAAGAAAAGTTAAAAAAAGATAAACTAATGGAGCGAACATCTTAAAATTTGAAAACTAATGGGGCTACACACGAGGAAGAAGGGGGACCAGAAAAACGACCCATCTCCCCTTAAACGACTGTTCTGGAATATGGTGCCTAATTCTGGTTATCAGCTTTTAGGAAACTTATAGAGCGATTAGAAAGAGTCCAAGCTAGGGCTACATCTTTTGTATCTGTAAAGTTTTTGAAACTATTCATGCTTCCAAATTGCTTAAGCATGTCTCTTCATATAATCTACTCTCAGATTTCCAGTATGGCTTCCATAAGGGTCGCTTTACTGGTGATCTTCTTTCATATCTTACTAACTCTTGGTCATCCTCCTTTCGGGATTTCGGTGAGATCTTTTCTATTGCACTAGACATATCGAACGCCTTCGATAGAGTCTGGCACAAATCTTTAATTTCTAAATTACCCTCCTTCGGTTTCTATCCCTCCATCTGTGCCTTGTTACGATCCAGGTTCTCAAAGACACAGGGCTCTTCAACATTGGACTAGATAATGGCAAAATGCAACAACGGTAACACTAGATCCAACCCCTGCCTTAAACACTGGAAAACAAAACACCATTACCGCCCTGAGTCGTGCCTGGACAACGAGGTATCCTATGACTCGATAACTGGTGCACACACACTAGGCTGACGCTCGATGAAACAGCCTATTCTCAAACAGTAAAAGATTACTCGATTAGGTTACACAAAGAAAAGATAGTTAACGTGATTAATTAACGTTACGGTAGATACTCAAATAACTGGCACTCCTGTATTAAAGAAAGTGGCAATGCTAGTCCTGCAACATCAACTGGAAACTTCTGAAATAAGTCTGATGCTGGGAAGATGTTCGTAAAGAATCTTGAACAATTATAATGCAGAATACGGGTCACAATAAATGCTAGGACATATAGTAATAATAGGCAGGCGAATAATAAAGACTGCGCAAAGGTAGTAATGCTCGACAACTAAAGAAATGCTTCGTGACACAACGCAACAGCCTACTAGGGTTGTGCAACTCAACAACAACCTCGGCTCGAAAGTGCAGTGAATAATAATGTAGCATACATATAATAATGGAGCTTATCTCTAACCAGTGTCTGCTCAGTTAATAAAGTCTAGCTGGGGTATCAAGGCAGGGCAACAATGGGCGAGCATGCGGCTCGTAGCCCAACGTTGTCCGAAGGTGGTATAATGAAGATTACGTTATATGACGGGGATGCTCTCTTGATAAATCTAGGTCTCTAGTACCTAGTTCTATCCTGGCGATCCCTCAGAAGTCAACACAAAGAGGCAGCACTATGTTGTGAGGGATAGGCTATGGCCCTCTCACACCACAGCGCTGTGCTCGCAAAGTAAACCCACCCGAAGACAACTTAGGCTCCCACAGTACCTGTCGATGTTGTGCAGGGCTTAGCTAACACTGCACACATCGGAGACAACGACACAGTAACCTTACCCCTAGTCTAGCTTTAAATAACCAAGCAGAATCACTCAACACCTTGCCAGGGAGATATATACCGGTCTACAACCTTCCCGAGAGAGGACACACACGGAAAAGTCCGTCTCTCCAACCTCAATAAAGCATAATACCTCCTTAACCTAATACATGGAAATATCTGAGAGCTTCGCGTACAATACGACTGGCCGACGGTGAACGTCTATGCTGAAACCAGAAGGGATGTTGAGTTTAATAAAGATTAGAGAATGAGAAAGGAGAAGTCGAGAGAGAGAAATAGTATGCAAAGTGGCGAGTATGGGGGACAGAATTGCAAAGGATGTAGACGATACATGTGTCAGGCAAGCTCTGAGCTGGTAAAAAACATGAGGCCGCGACGGGAAGGGACTAGTTGACCACCCGGCCGCCAACGCCGTCAGCGCCCAAGCGAGCCGTGTCATAGCTCACCTCGCTGCCGGGTGTACCCCCTCACTCTCTCTCGCTCGCCTCCCACACAAGCAACATTTATATTATAGCGAATATAAAATATAAGGCGCGGTCACAGACCAAAACAAAGACCATTTTTAGACTGTCTGTGGCAACACGACCCTAATGAAATAAAGCAGATCATTCTAGGACAACTGTAGCCTATCCCCCCATCCTGGCGAGCGCTAGCGAGCTGCAATGCCCCACGCAACCATTCTGCAAACGCCGGGAGGCGTCACAGCCTTAACTCTAATTTCCTTTCCGGCCGTTCCATAGCTGCGGTTGCGGACGGCCATCGTTCACTTCCTCATCCTATCAACTCCGGTGTTCCTCAGGGCTCTGTCCTATCTCCCATTCTCTTTCTAATTTTCATAAAGGATCTTCTCAACTGTACCTTCAGTCCCATCCATTCATACGCAGACGACTCTACCTTACACTACTCGATTAGTTTTCCATTATGCCCCAGCCAGCAATCCCTCAACAACAAACGTAATGAAGTCATACAACCCTTATCTTCTGATCTAACTGCCATTTCCAATTGGGACAGAGAAAACCTTGTTGCCTTTAATGCTTCCAAAACCCAATTTCTCCATCTATCTACCCGGCCGGAACTCCCAGAGGACTATCCCTTATACTTTAACAATACAGAAATCAATTCTTCATCTTCTCTCAATATTCTTGGTGTCTCTTTTTCTTCTGCTCTCTCTTGGAAGGACCATATTAGATATTACCAGTCTTGCTAAGGCAACCCCCCAGAAGCTGGGTGTGCTAAACTGCCTCAAGGGTTCTTTACCTCTGCACAACTTCTTGCTCTGTACAGGGGTACAGTGCGTCCTTGTATTGATTATTGTTCACATGTGTGGGGAGGATCCTCTCACACCGCACTCCTAGACAAAGTAGAAAGGAAGGACTTTCGTATCATTAATTCCCGCCCACTCACCAACTCTCTGCAAACTCTCTCTCTTCGCTACAATGTTGCATTTCTCTCACTATTCTATCGCTACTACAATAATCAGTGCTCCTCAGAGCTCTCCCAGTGTATACCACCTCTTCTACGTAGGGTACGTGGTACCTCTCTTGCAACACAATCCCACCCCTACTCTGTGCAACTCTCCAACCCAAGAGTGAAACGCTATTCTCAAACTTTCTTCTATTCAACGGCTGAGCTCTGGAACTCTCTCCCAGAATCAGACTTTTCCTCCTCCTTTGACCTAAATTGCTTCAAACTCTGTGTGTCCAGGTATTTTAGTTCGAACGTCCCTTGATTTTGGCCCTGCACACTTTCAACTATGGGGGAAGCACTCGCTACAGGCAGTTCTGCCTTTAGTCTCCCTCACTTACATAGAAAAAAAAAAAAAATAGACTCGCCCACTTGTCCGATTTAAAATTCGTTAGATCGACACCATATAGATTCACCCAGCATCTCTATCTCTCTATCTCTCTCTCTCCCCCTTATGCAATAGAGCAAACACACACATTGTTGCAAAGAAGTTGCAAATTTGGATTGACTGGATGAAGCGCTTCACAAACTTTGAACTTGAAGATGTTATGATGAAGCAGATATTATATACCATGTGACTTATAGCCTTAATATTAACCTAAGGGGAGATGGGTCGCTTTTCTGGTCTCTTCTCATGTTTAGCCCCATTAGTTTTCAGATTTTAAGACGTTCGCCCCATTAGTGTGTCGATTTTAAAACATTTGGTCCCATTTCTATACCAATATCAAGACCTTTCGTGCCATTTAGGTGTTGATTTATTTCCTGTCGAGCGATAGCGAGCCTGTAATTTTGGGAGATATCGGCCTTCGGCTGGGAAATTTTTCAATAAAAAAAATCTACAAATTTATCTGGAAGGAGGATCTAGGGAGTGTTTTTTTTTTTAAAGCTAAACACGAGGGAGAAAAGAGGCCCAAAAATCTCCCCTAAATATTATTGATAATAACAGTTGTTATTGTTGACAAGATTAAGAAATTACGTGATAAGATAAGACCACATACCAAGATCGTCCATCACCACTTGTCACAGATAATTAAGACTGTCTTGTGCAACACGATAATTACACTTAAACACCAAGAGTAATTTTGTATTCATGCTGGCAATGATTACCGAGTCACGAGTCACGCAGCATAAAGGGGCACACCCAGGAGGAAGGTTCACAGCAACATTTTAACCCCTTCTGTATCGGCGATATCTATTGTATTTTATTCTAGCTACATTTAGATGATCCTTTAGAAGACATTAGGATATTAGGCATAAGTAGGTGAGAGGGGGTGGAGAGGGAGGAATAGCACCGGAATCATCCAAGGTGGTGTTTCTAGCAAAAGTTTGAGCGAAGAGTTTAGCTTTGTCAGAGGAAGAAGTGATGGTTATGCCATCAGAGTGGAAAAGGGGAGGGAAAGACGAGGAAGAAAAATTGTTCGAGAAGCTTTTGGCTAGATGCCAGAAAGCTTGGGAAGAGCTAGAGTTGGATAGTTCAGTGCATTTATTTTTAATGAAAGAGTGTTTGGCAAGTCGAAGAACAGATTTGGCTTGATTCTGGGCAGAAACATAGGAAGAATGAGATTATTGAGTTTTAATGCGTCGGTACCATTTTAATGCTTCCTCCTTGTTGCGGAGAACAGTAGAACAAGTGTGAGTAAACCAAGACTTTTTAGCATTAGACTGAGAGAAAGAAAAGGGAATGTATGCTTCTATTCCCGAGATGATTACCTCGGTAATGCGTGCAGCACTCTCCGAGGGTCCCCGGCCACGGAAGCAAAAGTATTGCCGAAGAGCCTCCTAGTCGGCAGCTCCAAAGTGTCACAAGCGTCGCCGTACTGGAGAGATAGGACAGGTGACAGACATAAGTTTATGGTCGGAGGAGCCCAAAGGAGAGAAAAGATTTACAGTATAAGTAGAAGGGTTAGAAGTTAGAAATAAGTCAAGAATGTTGGGCCGATCTCCGAATCGATCTGGCATAAAGTTGGGTTGCTGGACTAACTGCTCTAGGTCTTTTAGAATAGAAAAGACGTAGGCTTGTTCACCAGGTTGGTCAGTGGAAAGAGAAGAGAGCCATTGGCGATGGTGAACGTTGAAATCTAGGATGGAGATTTCTGTGAAAGGAGAGATAGATAGGATGTATTCCACTTTATAAGCTAGTCAAAGAATTTTGGATAGTCAGTAGAATTAGGGGAGAGATTAAGAGCACAGAAAATTTTAGTTTGAGAGTGACAAGAAAGCTTTAGCCAGAGAGTTGAGAATATATATATACACACACACTAACAAGTATATACAAAAGGGAGAGGGAGTGGGTTGTATTAGCCTAGTAAGAAACGGGAAAAAACAGTAACAATTAGTTTCATATATTGTATAGGCCTACAGTTATGGTACAATAGGCCTACAGTTATGGTACAATATATAGGCCTACAGTTATGGTACAATAGGCCTACAGTTATGGTACAATAGGCCTACAGTTATGGTACAATAGGCCTACAGTTATGGTACAATAGGCCTACAGTTATGGTACAATAGGCCTACAGTTATGGTACAATAGGCCTACAGTTATGGTACAATAGGCCTACAGTTATGGTACAATAGGCCTACAGTTATGGTACAATAGGCCTACAGTTATGGTACAATAGGCCTACAGTTATGGTACAATAGGCCTACAGTTATGGTACAATAATATAGGCCTACAGTTATGGTACAATAGGCCTACAGTTATGGTACAATAGGCCTACAGTTATGGTACAATAGGCCTACAGTTATGGTACAATATATAGGCCTACAGTTATGGTACAATAGGCCTACAGTTATGGTACAATAGGCCTACAGTTATGGTACAATAGGCCTACAGTTATGGTACAATATATAGGCCTACAGTTATGGTACAATAGGCCTACAGTTATGGTACAATAGGCCTACAGTTATGGTACAATATATAGGCCTACAGTTATGGTACAATAGGCCTACAGTTATGGTACAATATATAGGCCTACAGTTATGGTACAATAGGCCTACAGTTATGGTACAATAGGCCTACAGTTATGGTACAATAGGCCTACAGTTATGGTACAATAGGCCTACAGTTATGGTACAATAGAATCGTGAAATATATAATATGCCTGAAAAAGTGTAATAGGCCTATTAAAATGATAGTGACAAGTACCATTACCTGAAATTTACTTAAATAGGCTGACAAAACTAATAACTAAATAATTTGTACCCAATGCTAAGCTATCTAACAAATGCTATGTGTTTTATTTATATAATAAACTTAGATTTTAACAATCGCCGAACAGCGATTTAAGCCTTCCCGCGATCGCTGGAACCGGATGTTTCGTTAAATTCTCAGGATTTTGGCGTATTTATAGATACGCAAAAAATGGCGTAACCTATATTATATATACAGTATATGCATATCCAGGGGCAGTACTTGTTGTTATCTTACGATAGGTGAAGACTAAAAGTCTCTAGACTAAGTGGTTCAGTTTGTATGGTGAAAATATGTAGGCCAGTTATTTTGTTTTGTTTTTTGTTAATGGGTTGAAGGGCCGGAGGATCCGAAGACCCCTGTTCACCCTGCCGCGTAACCTATTTTACTGTCAGGCGAAACAGAGGCAATGGGTGTGAAGAGATTGCCCAAACCATCTCCACCAGCCGAGAATCGAACTCGGTCCTCCCGGTTAGAAACCGAGCGCTCTACCAATGTTGCTACTGGTCACCCCCTAGGCCAGTTATGGTGGCCGGTAGCCTAGAATCGTGTGACCTCCCGAGTTTTGTCATTTACCGATACTCATATCTCTGCAAATAAATAGCCTAACCTAGTTTATTTACATACCGAGGGCAATACTCGGTGTTATCTTGCGATGGGTGAAGACTAGAACACTGTACATTAAGCGGTTATTGTGTGAGGTGGGAAGTAAATGCCAAGGTTTTGTTATGATACTGAGAACTGTTCGTATGCAGAGACGCAGTAGCAGCGGCCACGGCTACGGTCTATTTACATTCGTTCAACAATTGATTATTGATTATGGATTATGAATTATGTATTATGTAAAAATATTGACTATATTGATTATTGATATTGATTGCTGATTTATTTCACCATTGTAACCATTCCTAAGTCACTGTTGTCTGCTTTCATGCATCGTTTGGGACTCAGGAAAAACAAGTACAAGCTTCATTAGGGCTGCATGCAGGCAGGAGTCACATGACTGACTGGCTATGTGTTCATTAGGGCTGCATGCAGGCAGGAGTCACATGACTGACTGGCTATGTGTTCATTAGGGCTGCATGCAGGCAGGAGTCACATGAATGACTGGCTATGTGTTCATTAGGGCTGCATGCAGGCAGGAGTCACATGACTGACTGGCTATGTGTTCATTAGAGCTGCATGCAGGCAGGAGTCACATGACTGACTGGCTATGTGTTCTTGTTCTTGTTGGTTATACGGACCACCTGCTAAGACAAAGAAACTTTTTCTACTGCGGTTTTAAGAGGTTTTAAGCCATTAAATAAGGCTATGGAGCTATGTAGACCACCCGTGCGAGAAGGGTTGAAAGATCAACTAGGTACAATATGGGATAACGTTTCATAATATATAACAAAGGAAAGGATTTGTGTACTAAATACATAGGTGGCACTTTCATCGCCATATCTTCCAAACAAGGACAATTATGACAAGTAAACGTTTATCAGTGAAAAATACGGAAAAATATCATGCAAGGAAACTACTGAGAGAGAGAGAGAGAGAGAGAGAGAGAGAGAGAGAGAGAGTCCAATTGCCAATATGCAAATCAGGTTAAGATATTTCTTTGTCTTGATTGGCCTTCCGTGAGAGATTTATATAGGGTGAATTTTCCAGATTTGTTTTAACCTCTCTTGTATGATAATGCATTTCAAGATGAAGGGTTAATTTGTATGTTGTTGAAGAGTAAGTCACAGTTTTCTGGAATGGGGCTACGAGTAGACAGATGGAGAAATAGGGTTTTTGAAGCATTGAAAGTAACAAGGTTTTATCTGCCCCAATTAGAGATATTAGAGAGATCAGAAGCTAGGTGCTTTATGGCCTCCTTACATGAGGTTTGGAGTTCCTGCTGTGAGTGATTTCCAGGAAGGCTAGTTGAATAGTGTAATGTAGAGTCTTCGGCATATGAGTGAATGGGGCTGGAGGTGCAATTGAGAAGGTCGTTAATGAATAATATGAAGAGAATTGGAGATAGGACAGAACCCTGAGGAACACCGGGTTGATAGGTTGAGGAAGTGAACGGTGGCTGTCCACAACCACAGCTATGGAACCGCCGGAAAGGAAATTAGAGACAAAGGCACAGATGGAGGGATAGAAACCGAAGGAGGGCTGTTTGGAAATGAGGGATTTGTGCCAGACTCTATCCAAGGCCTTCAATATGTCTAGCGCAACAGAAAAAGTATCACTGAAGTCCCGAATGGAGGATGACCAAGTGTTAGTAAAATAAGAAAGATCACCAGTACAGCGGCCCATACTGGTGGTCTGAGAGTAGTGTATGGGTAGATAAATGCTTAAGAAATGTTGAGGTAAGAATAGTTTAAAAAATATATGAGATGCAAGAAAGGAGAGCAATTGGAGAATAGTTGGAGGGTTGAAAGTGGTCACCCTTCTTTGGGACAGGTTAAATGAGAGTGAACTTCCATCAAGAAAGGAAGACTTTAGAAGAGTGACAAAGTCGGAAGAGTTTGCCTAGACAGGGAGTCAGCACGGAAGCACAGTTTTTTAGTACAACAGGAGGGACACCATTCCGTCCGTACGCCTTCTTAGTATTAAGCCCAGCGAGGGTGGAATGTACATCCCTAGAAGTGATTATGATGCTAGGCATAAGTAAGAGAGAGGGGGGTGGAGAGGGAGGAATAGCACAGGAATCATCCAAAGTGGATTTATTAGCGAAAGTGTTAGCGAAGAGTTCAGCTTTGTCAGAGGAAAAAGTGACGGTAGTGCCATCAGAGTGGATGAGAGGAAGGAAAGACGAAGAAGAAAAATTGTTGGGGAGGTCTTTGGATAGATACCAGAAGGCTCGGGAAGAGCTAGAGTTGGATACTTCAGTGCATATATTTTATTTATGAAAGAATGTTTGGCGAGTCGAAGAACAGGTTTGGCTTGATTCCTGGCAGAAACATAGGAAGTATGAGATTCTTGACTTTGAAGGCAACGGTACCGTTTGAATGCTTCCTCCTTATTACGGGCAGCAGTAGAACAAGCGTGAGTAAACCATGATTTTTTTTTGCGTTAGACTGAGAAAAAGAATGTATGCTTCCATGTCCATTACCTCGGTAATGTGTTCAGCACACTCCGAGGGTCCCCATGGAATGACTTTTGCTTCCATGAGCGGCCATGGAAGCAGAAGTCATTCCATAGGAAATCAAAGAAGTACTGCCAAAAAGCCTCCCAGTCAGCAGCGCCAAAGTGCCACAAGCGCCGCCGGCTGGGAGGATCAGGTGGCCGTAACGGAGAGATAGGACAGGTGACAGAGATAAGTTTATGGTCGGAGGAGCCCAAAGGAGAGAACAGATTTACAGTATAAGCAGAAGGGTTAGAGGTTAGAAATAAGTCAAGAATATTGAGCCAATCTCCGAAGCGGTCCGGGATATGGGTGGGTTGCTGGACTAACTGCTCTAGGTTATTTAGAATAGAAAAGATGTCTGCTTGTTCACCAGGTTGATCAGTGAAAAGAGAGGAGAGCCATTGGCAGTGTGAACGTTGAAATCTCCTAAGATGGAGATTTCTGTGAAAGGAGAGATGGATATAATGTGTTACACTTTAGAAGTTAGATAGTCAAATAATTTTGGATAGCCAGTAAACTTAGGGGAGAGATAAAGTACGCAGAAGTATTTAGTTTGAGGGTGACAAGAAAGCTTTAGTCAGAGTGTAGAAATTTCAGTAGAATCAAAGTTTGGAACACTTAAGAAAGCAAGATTGTTGTTAACATATACACAACATCCACCTTTGGCTTGAAACTGAGGATAGAGATAGTAGGAGGATACAGAGAAGGGTTTGCTATCAGTACTCCCATACAACTGAGTTTCGGTGAAAAAGAGAAGATCAAGGTTGGCAGAAGAAAGGTGGTGTTCCACAGAGTGGAAGTTAGAGAAAAGGCCACGAATCTTGCAGAAGTTAATAGTTAATAGGGTAGAAGGTAGTGGTCCCAAGCATTTTGGCGAGTCACTGACAGGGGTCAGTCCAATAGAGGCATTTCTGGTCCCCTCCCCTGGGGACTCCGAGGCGGGTCGTGGTTGCGTAATTTGTTTGAATGTGTAAAAAGGTAGTGTAGTATGTAAGGTGTTTGTAGTATAATGTATTGATAGAGGGATAAGGTGTTTTGGAGGGCAGGCTGGGGTTGCCCTCAATATTGATGAGGCACAGAAAGGATCAGCTAGGGAGGCCAGGTGGTTAAACAGGAGTTCCAGCTGTCCTTATCAACCCCAAAGCAATCCCTGGGAGTATTGCCCTGATTGGCTGGTGCCTACAGCCTCCTCCTGAAAATTATGGAGGTATATATATATATATATATATATATATATATATATATATATATATATATATATATATATATATCGACAAATGGTTATCTACTCGAATATAACAATACATACACGGCACGTTGGCTTCAGTTACAAATAATATCACTCCCAGACCGTATTGATTTTGATCTGGCCCATGGATGACAAGTTTGGAAGGCTCGCACCTCAGGACCTGGCAACCCTGGCAGGTCTCAGTCATTAACGATACATGGTGGAGGGAAGTACAGAGCCGCCCGCCTTGTCTGTGGTCTTTATGGAGGAGTTAATTTCCGATAATAGAACAATGAGACTACAATTTACCCCATGCTTGTCTTAGGATATAGAGAAGTTCAATATGAAGACGTCGATTTATAGTAGAATGTTTAACAAATATTTGAATTTGAGGTAGATTTAAATAATAGAGAATGTTATTTAATGTATTTATGTTTGCATTGCATTTATATTTCAGCTTAAATTTCGTCAAAGTGTCTATGTTTACATCTTTAACTTCTTTATAGCCCAAAACTTGCAAGTAGTTAAATCCGTATATTTGTGTTACTATATACAGTACAGTACGATATACAGTATTGAGCTGTCTTTAACCAACGTATCCTACGTGTATATTTAAGGGGGGTGACCTGCTTTTTGTTATTTCTGTCCTTTTCTCTCTTTCTCTGGCTTGTATCCATTCGGCCCCATTCAGCCAACTATTTTAAGACGTTTATACCCATCTAGGTGTCGATTTCTTCCTGGCGAGCGATAGCGAGCCAGCATTATATGAAGAAATCCGGCTTCGCCGGAGAAATTTTTCTATCGAAAAATGTACAAATTTAGCCTGCTGTCAAACAAAACTAAAAAATATGCTGGCTCGCTACCGCTCACCAGTAAAAAAATTACACCTGGATGGGGATAAACGTCTTAAAACAGTAGGCTGAATGGGGCCAAATGGATACAAGCCAGAGAAAGATAGAAAAGGACAGAACCAAAACAGGTCACCCCCCTTAATGCAGTGACGGGTGGGTTTTTGTGGGTTGTTAAGTTACCCGAGATGGTGCTTCTCGCTTTTCATATATAAGAGGTCATTCCTAAGCTGCATAAACCTGTGCAATGATAACAAGAACCAGATATAGTGTGACATCGTGTGTTGAAGGCGTCAATGTATGCCAATTGTATACTTTTATTTGTGTTCTAGTTATTTATATATATAATTATAATGTAAAACTTGCAAAATAAAGAAACTAAAACTCGGACGACACAAGATAAATGCAAAGGAACTGATCAAAATCGCTATGTGGAAACAACGCTTAATAAAATAAAATCGCTATGTGGAAACAACGCTTAATAAAATAAAATCGCTATATGGAAACAACACTTAATAAAATAAAATCGCTATGTGGAAACAACGCTTAATAAAATAAAATCGCTATGTGGAAACAACGCTTAATAAAATAAAATCGCTATGTGGAAACAACACTTGATAAAATAAAATCGCTATGTGGAAACAACGCTTAATAAAATAAAATCGCTATGTGGAAACAACACTTAATAAAATAAAATCGCTATGTGGAAACAACACTTAATAAAATAAAATCACTATGTGGAAACAACACTTAATAAAATAAAATCGCTATGTGGAAACAACACTTAATAAAATAAAATAGCTATGTGGAAACAACACTTGATAAAATAAAATCGCTATGTGGAAACAACGCTTGATAAAATAAAATCGCTATGCGGAAACAACACTTGATAAAATCACTATGTGGAAACAACACTTAATAAAATAAAATCGCTATGTGGAAACAACACTTGATAAAATAAAATCGCTATGTGGAAACAACGCTTGATAAAATAAAATCGCTATGTGGAAACAACGCTTGATAAAATCGCTATGTGGAAACAACACTTAATAAAATAAAATCGCTATGTGGAAACAACACTTGATAAAATAAAATCGCTATGTGGAAACAACGCTTGATAAAATAAAATCGCTATGTGGAAACAACGCTTGATAAAATAAAATCGCTATGTGGAAACAACGCTTGATAAAATCGCTATGTGGAAACAACACTTAATAAAATAAAATCGCTATGTGGAAACAACACTTAATAAAATAAAATCGCTATGTGGAAACAACACTTGATAAAATAAAATCGCTATGTGGAAACAACGCTTGATAAAATAAAATCGCTATGTGGAAACAACGCTTGATAAAATAAAATCGCTATGTGGAAACAACGCTTGATAAAATCGCTATGTGGAAACAACGCTTGATAAAATAAAATCGCTATGTGGAAACAACACTTGATAAAATAAAATCGCTATGTGGAAACAACGCTTGATAAAATCGCTATGTGGAAACAACGCTTGATAAAATAAAATCGCTATGTGGAAACAACGCTTGATAAAATCGCTATGTGGAAACAACGCTTGATAAAATAAAATCGCTATGTGGAAACAACGCTTGATAAAATAAAATTGCTATGTGGAAACAACACTTGATAAAATAAAATCGCTATGTGGAAACAACGCTTGATAAAATCGCTATGTGGAAACAACGCTTGATAAAATAAAATCGCTATGTGGAAACAACGCTTGATAAAATCGCTATGTGGAAACAACACTTAATTAATAAAATAAAATCGCTATGTGGAAACAACGCTTGATAAAATCGCTATGTGGAAACAACGCTTGATAAAATCGCTATGTGGAAACAACGCTTGATAAAATAAAATCGGTATGTGGAAACAACACTTGATAAAATAAAATCGCTATGTGGAAACAACGCTTGATAAAATCGCTATGTGGAAACAACACTTAATAAAATAAAATCGCTATGTGGAAACAACACTTGATAAAATCGCTATGTGGAAACAACACTTAATAAAATAAAATCGCTATGTGGAAACAACGCTTGATAAAATCGCTATGTGGAAACAACACTTAATAAAATAAAATCGGTATGTGGAAACAACGCTTGATAAAATCGCTATGTGGAAACAACACTTAATAAAATAAAATCGCTATGTGGAAACAACACTTAATAAAATAAAATTGCTATGTGGAAACAACGCTTGATAAAATCGCTATGTGGAAACAACACTTAATAAAATAAAATCGCTATGTGGAAACAACGCTTGATAAAATCGCTATGTGGAAACAACACTTAATAAAATAAAATCGCTATGTGGAAACAACACTTAATAAAATAAAATCGCTATGTGGAAACAACACTTAATAAAATAAAATCGCTATGTGGAAACAACGCTTGATAAAATAACATTTTGAAATAAAAGAACACAATCCACCACATACAGTATATACTGTATAATCTGTAATTAGGTAGTTGTGAAAATTAACCTTGAAGGATTTAATTATTAGTGTAATACATGTACCATACCGACTCTCCGCTATTTGGGTCAGAGCCACGTAAAAATATCTATGTGTTGTGGAAGGGTTAATCCATTGAGCCCCATTCTAAAAGTAACCTAATACTGTATAACACCCAGTCCCATTTGTATTTCATTATACAGTATACATATACTGTGTATATATATATATATATATATATATATATATATATATACAGTATATATATGCGAATATACTTCCACACTAAAGGTGTGTAGAAAAGGGTAGGTTCACTGCACAAAGTTTAAACAAAATTGTGCTAAAATTAAATTGCATCTAAAATATATTGCATGCACAAAATAAGGGTTTAAAAAGTATGTCCGCGTATCTTATTAGAAGGCTCGGACTGTTGTGTACATATTAAAATAATGTTTATGTAAAAGTGTTAAAATGCATTTCTCTACTTTCGTAGATCTTCAGTTATTATACAAATTTGCAAAAGTGGCTGGCTCCAGAGTCAGGTATTTGTTCTGTACTCTTCTGTGGATTTCCAGGCACTGATATATATATATATATATATATATATATATATATATATATATATATAATTGTTGTTCTATTTACATTAAGGATAAGGGAAATCCTACTTGGAGAATGTATTTCTATTCATACACAAGTCGTAGGATCCATATTCCAGGATACTATAGAGGTTGTGGCCTCGGCTGCTTGGTAGAACATGGCAGTGTAGGGGGTACTGTTCTGTTTTCTTTCTATTTTTCTTTACTTCTGGTATAACAATATGTATCTCTGGTATTCGCACCAGTGTTCGTAGGAGAAACAAGCCAATGATCTACCACTAGACAACGACATCCTTGGAAATACAATTACAAATAAATACTCATGTATGAATTTATACAGGAATAATAGGAAAACAAACCAATTATTTAATACTAGACCATGCCATTATATAAAGAAAAAAAATAGTAGAAATTAACACATAAAAAAACAGAAATAACGAAAATAGTACATCAACAACAACAACAGTAATCATAAAAAAACAAGTACTCAGAAAAAAACAAGAAGCTATCATTGCTTGTCTGATCTACAATGTGAAGTGACAACGAGCAGGTCCTGACAAGACTTCATGACACCATGCGTGGGACTCGAACCTGCTGCACCAGGATATATTGTTGTCTTCGGTCACTACTCGTCCTCAGCTTCATGTGCGGTAAGAATATCATCAATAGTTAAAGCTTTCACTATATTTTCATTTTAACCTGGCTAGTATCAGGAATATTTGTTTAGTTTAGGACGGATCTTAAATGGGTATCAAAGGGTTGTGTGATAGATTTGACCCATTTGACTGCTAGAGGTCCTTCTTTGGCTGCATAACATCATATAATGATAGATTTGCGGCTCGCTGGTGTAGTGACTAGCGTCTTGGACTTCCACCCAGAAGGCCCAGGTTCGCGCCCACGCTCGGCGCATTAAAGGTTTTTCACAAGCACTGAGTCGTTACCGTCCCTCATGAGCAAGGGGATGGGTTACAGGACCCCAATGGAAATACGCCTAATCGGCCTTATTGGGTTATCCTTAGCTGGCGCATGCGCTAGCTTTAAGAACTATTATTATTATTATTATAGACGAAAAAAAAATAGGGAAATAAGTTCTGAAATACTGAAAGGGTTAAACCTGTATAGTAAACTAGGACGTAGTGCTATTTTGGATGGTGGCAACTGGACTGTTATTCTTGACATATATTTAATTAGGAAGGGTTGGTGCTGGACTAGTTAGCCCTGGTAAATCTAGCACTGGTTGAGATTTACCAATTAAAATGGTGTACTGGATTAATTGGCATAGAACAAATTTGGATAGTGTTATAAGGAATTCAAGAATATATGGCTCCCAAATAAACGTTTATATATATATACAGTATATATATATATATATATATATATATATATATATATATATATATATATATATATATATATATATATATATATATATATAGTAATAATTATATGCTTCGGCAACTCCTCATAAAAGATCGCAAACCTAAAAGATTTGGTCTTGTGTGCTAAGGATAGTATGTTTTTTGTAATTTATGAAGGATAAAGAAGTTGAAATTATGGAGCTAAGACAGGCCTTATGAGCATGTATTGTTTTATATGCGTATGAAGGAGACAACAGGCATTCTGCCAGTAACAAGTGTCTCCCCCAGAGTTGAAATAGTAATAGTCGCTATTTTGAACGTTTTTTGTTTGTGTTCATAAGTGTGTGTGTGTGTGTGTGTGTGTGTGTGTGTGTGTGTGTGTGTGTGTGTGTGTGTGTGTGTGTGCTGGCCTATGAATGCATATCATGAACTATAATAACAAAGAATAGCAGTAAATTCTCACAAACATAACACATCCCATTACAAATATCAGCCACACGCAGCCACAGTAATTCCCTAATGGTCTGACCTATAAATATACCCACACTCAACATGCTATAACAAGTGTGCTACAGGGAAAGTCAAGGGCACGTGAATGATCCATATGAAACAACCGAAAAGCATAACAAAACAAACCATACAAATCACAAGTGTTCAGTACATCCCCTATCGGTAGCTCTGATTTGCATGTTCACCAGAGCAAGTGATATCCAAAAATGTCCATTTTAATCTGAGTTGTGTTAGTTGGTTACAATGAGCCTATTTCGCAGTGGTCGCAAATGATAACTGTATATAAAATGGTAACTGTACAATCGCGCTAATAAGTGATGTCTCAGCACCAAGTATGTTTTGATCAATAATTGGTATCAGCAATATCTAAGCTTCAAGTATTCATATCGAGTGAAATATACAAACATGTTCCTACACTTACCCACCCTATTTAACATCTAGCAGATATTAATATAGCATAGAGCAAGCCAAACGTAATGACAGCTGGGACATGACTTATTAGCGCCACTGTACACTCTCATATTCCATTAAGGGGGGATGGTTCACTTTTTGGTCGATTTATTTGTTTTCATTTATTGAAGTGGGTCAACTGTTTGAATTTGGGTGAGAGATAGAAATGTGCTGACCGGTTGAATTGGGTCAAGCGGATGAATTGGGCCAAGGGGTTCAATTGGGCGAATTATCGAAATAGACCAACTGTTTGACAGCGTTTTACTAAAAGCGAGGAATTAATCAAAATGGATTATAGCCACCTCCCTGTTTCACCCCATACAATTGACAATTATATGACATATCACCCCAGTCAGGAGTCCATTTTATGGAGGCAAACATTAACGATTCTGAAATTTAGGACAAAACGTAGATGGTGAGATGCTTTCAAATAAAATAATAAAAAAAAAAAGCCTGAAAGGGGTCCGAAGACATTTTACTTTAAGGGGGGTGACCTGCTAAAAGCAGCTAAAAGCAGTAACAAGAAATAGGGTGGTCAGTATGGAAGTGAAGAAGTCCTTGCATGACAGTGTGGTAATCCCGACACTGACTTACGGAAGCGAAGCATGGACGTTGGTTGAGAGACTCAGACCAAGAGTGAGAGCAGTGGAAATGAATTACTTAAGGAGTGCGTGCAGAGTTACATGGAGGGATAGACAGACTAATGAGGAAGTAAGAAGGAGGTGTGGTGTGGAGGTAGATGTGCTGGAAAGTGTGAAAAGGAACAACTTGAGATGGTTCGGCCATATGGAACGTATGGAAAGCGAGAGAATGACTAAGAGGGTGTACGAGAGCGAGGTGAAGGGACAGAGGGGGAGAGGTAGACCGAATATGAGGTGGAAGGATGGAGTGAGGAACTACATGAACGAAGGCGGTGCTGGTTGGGGGGAGGGGCGTCGACTGACTGGGGACAGAGGTGCATGGGGGCGGTTCGTTCGTGGCCACCCCTTCGGGGATCGCGGCGTCAGGCAATAGATAGATAGATAGACCTGCTTTTTGTTAGTTCTGTCCTTTTCTCTCTTTCTTTGACTTGTATCCATTCGGCCCCATTCAGCCAAATATTTTAAGACGTTTATCCCCACATAGTTGTCGATTTCTTCCTGGCGAGCGATAGCGAGCCAGCATTATATGAAGAAATCCGGCTTCGCCGCAGAAATTTTTCTATCGAAAAATGTACAAATTTAGCCTGCTGTCAAACAAAAATAAAAAATATGCTGGCTCGCTACCGCTCACCAGTAAAAAAAATTACACCTGGATGGGGATAAACGTCTTAAAACAGTAGGCTGAATGGGGCCAAATGGATGCAAGCCAGAGAAAGATAGAAAAGGACAGAACAAAAACAGGTCACCCCCCTTAAGCAAGTCCGACGATAACATAGACTTGGTTCAAAAAGGCTTGAAAACCTCCATAATGAATTGGTATATACAGTACAGTGGCGTGTTTGTGTGAGCGTGTGTGTGTGTGTGTGTGTGTGTGTGTGTGTGTGTGTGTGAGCCAGAGCTGTGTCTTAACGTGTGTGTGTGTGTGTGTGTGTGTGAGCCAGAGCTGTGTGTTAACGTGTGTGTGTGTGTGTGTGTGTGTGTGTGTGAGCCAGAGCTGTGTGTTAACGTGTGTGTGTGTGTGTTTGTGTATGTATGGCAGGGTTGTGGGTGGTTGTGTGTGCTTACGTGTTTATGTGCGTATTTGGTAGGGTAGTGTGTGTGGTTGTGTGTGATAGCGTGTGTGTGCGTATATGGTGAGGTTGTGTGAATGTAGCATGTGTAGTAGTGCGTGTGTGTGTGTGTTAGCGTGTGTGTGGTGAGGTTGTGTGAATGTAGCATGTGTAGTAGCGCGTGTGTGTGTGTGTTAGCGTGTGTGTGTGTGTGTTAGCGTGTGGTGAGGTTGTGTGAATGTAGCATGTGTAGTAGTGCGTGTGAGTGTGTGTGTGTGTGCGTGTGTAGTAGCGTGTGTGTGTGTGGTGTGTGTGTGCGTGTGTAGTAGCATGTGTGTGTGTGTGCGTGTGTAGTAGCGTGTGTGTGTGTGTGCGTGTGTAGTAGCATGTGTGTGTGTGTGTGCGTGTGTGTGTGTGCGTGTGTAGTAGCGTGCGTGTGTGTGTGTGTTAGCGTGTGTTAGAGCCATTAGTGGTACCGTTGATGTAGGGTGTGGGATCTATAGGGGGGTGGGGGGGGTGGGGGGTGGGGGGGCTCGTTGATTACCTCTTCTGTCCCATCTTTCCTTATCCTAAAATGCCAAGGGATTTATGAGAGATATAAAACACTTATTAATGTGAATATTTATTTTTAGAAACTTCACAATATATAGTTACGGAGAATAATTTCTAGTATTGTATATTTTTATTAATTTCACCACAACACCAAACACCTCCATTGAAATTAATGAAAGCACATATGTGATTCACCGTGAATTGAGCACGGGAAGGGGTTAACCATTTCAGTACCGGTGCCGTCCTCTTAAGGGGTGATATCTACTTGAGGGATTTTTCTCTTTACCCCTTTCTCCCTCATGTTTAGCCCCATTGCTTTTGAGATTTTAAGACGTTCGCCCCATTAGTTTGGAACTTTCACCCCATTTATGTCACTTTTAAGACCTTTCGTGTCATTTAGGGGTCAATTTTTTCCTGGCGAGCGATAGCGAGCCTGTAATTTAAGAGGAACCGGCCTTCGGCCGGGAAATTTTTCTACCGAAAAATGTACAAATTTAGCTTGAAAGAGGGTCTAGAGGGTGTAATTTTAAGCTTGATGGAGTTCTAGGGAACAAACTAGAAACCTCCCCTTAACTGTATACTTGCTGATATTAGACAATTGTATTCAATTTGAAAAGGGCCCCAGCAATAAAAAGGGTTCAAACCATCTCGCATAACCCTTCTTCTGTTGGGGCGCTCGGTTATGGCCTTGGCCTTGCTCGGGGCCTTGGTGCTGTTCGGCCAGGCAGCTTGGGGAACAACAACAACAACAACAACAACAACAACCCTTCTTACTACAACAGATGCTTCTTAAACTGCATACAATCATGTAAATATAGCTAGAAGAACATTAAAAGATGTCGCCTGTACACTAGGGGTTAAGGGGAGATTTCCACTTGAGGGACTTTTTTCTTGACTCCTTTCTCCCTCATGTCTAGCCCCATTGCTTTTGAGATTGTAAGACGTTTGCCCCATTAGTTTGGTGATTTTAAGAATTTACGCCCCCATTCTGTCAATTTTAAGACCTTTCGTGCCATTTAGATGTCGATTTTATCCTGGCGAGCGATAGCGAGCCTGTAATTTAAGAGTTACCGGCCTTCGGCCGGGACATTTTTCTACCGAAAAATGTACAAATTTATCTTGAAAGGGGGTCAAGGGGGTGACATTTTAAGATTGCTGGACGAGTAGGAAACAAACTAAAAACCTCCCCTTAAAGGACTGTCTAAGAACCACACACCTATGATAATAAAGGACTGTCTAAGAACCACACACCTATGATAATAAAGGACTGTCTAAGAACCACACACCTATGATAATAAAGGACTGTCTAAGAACCACACACCTATGATAATAAAGGACTGTCTAAGAACCACACACCTATGATAATAAACGACTGTCTAAGAACCACACACCTATGATAATAAAGGACTGTCTAAGAACCACACACCTATGATAATAAACGACTGTCTAAGAACCACACACCTATGATAATAAACGACTGTCTAAGAACCACACACCTATGATAATAAAGGACTGTCTAAGAACCACACACCTATGATAATAAAGGACTGTCTAAGAACCACACACCTATGATAATAAAGGACTGTCTAAGAACCACACACCTATGATAATAAAGGACTGTCTAAGAACCACACACCTATGATAATAAACGACTGTCTAAGAACCACACACCTATGATAATAAAGGACTGTCTAAGAACCACACACCTATGATAATAAAGGACTGTCTAAGAACCACACACCTATGATAATAAACGACTGTCTAAGAACCACACACCTATGATAATAAACGACTGTCTAAGAACCACACACCTATGATAATAAACGACTGTCTAAGAACCACACACCTATGATAATAAACAAATAGTAAAACAAAACAAAACATCCAAATTAAAAGCGTACGATGGGTCAAATGGAACTTTGATCCATCCCTCTGATATTATGAACTACAGTAAGTATTCTCTGAGCTTAACCCCTTCAGGCTTATGATGCATTTGGACGGTATATTTTGACTATTTTATACAGCTTTGAACGGATCTCTGGGAATTAAAAGGGTAAAGGCTATCTCAATCAACCATCTAATTCCTCTCGGCGTAGGGATGTGGCGACCCCACCGCCCGTCACTTTGTGGCGCATATAGCACCTGGAGGTTGGGACCGGGAATCCCACCTCCAGAACTGTTAGGAGGAGGCTGTAGGCACCAGCCAAACAGGGCTGTACTCCCGGGGAGTGCTAGGTGACTGATAAGGACAGCTGGAACTCCTGTTTCACCACCTGGCCTCTCTAGCTGCTCCTTTCTGTGCCTCACCAATATTGAAGGCAACCCCAGCCTACCCTCCAAAAACACCTTCTCCTCCTATCAATACATTATACTACAAACACCTTACATACTACACTATCTTTAAAAAAATCATGATGACGAATACTCGACCCACCTCGGAGTCCCGGGGGGGGGGGGGGGGACCAAGAAATGCCCCCATTTAACTGACTCCTGGAAAAGACTCGCCAAAATACTCTGGACCACTACCTTCTACTCTCACTATTAACTTTGCCAACATGCGTGGCCTCTCCTCTAACTTCCACCCTGTGGAACACTACCTCTCCTCTGCAAACCCTGACCTTCTACCCTCAAATACCCTCTTACCTTATACCTTATACCTTATACCCTCAAATGTATGTATACAACTCGATGATCATAAAATTATACCTTGTACACATGTAACAAATTTAGGTCTACATATAGATTGTAACATGCTTTTCAACAAACACACAAGTGAATTGAACAAGAAAGTCATGGGAACGTTGATGTATGTGAATCGTATAAAAGGTAATTTTGACAAAGCTACTAGGGTCATTGTGATTCAATCGCTAATTTTAAGTTTGATAAATTATTGCATAATGACATAGGGTTCAACTAATTGCACTATATTAAATACTGTACAAAAAATGCAGAATTTTGCTGCAAAGGTATCAGTGGGTGGAGCAAAAAAAAAACAAAAAATACGACCATGTAACTCCGATAATAAAGGAATTAGAGTGGCTAAAAATAAAGCAAAAATATATATATGATACAGCTATTGCGGTGTATAAAGAAAGGCATAAGCTAATTCCAAACTGGCTAATACACTTTCCTATTGTTAATGAAATCATAAATAGTAACACAAGACAGCAAAACCATCTATATGTACAGAGAACAAACACCTTTTATGGTGAACGATCGGTTTTGGTAGCAGGTCCTAAAATATGGAATAGGTTGCCGAGATCAGTAAAGGACACAAATAACCTAAACACGTTTAAGCACATATTAAAAGATTATATTCTGAAACATGAAATGGATCTATAAACAAAAAATGCAATAATACTGTAACTGTATTTTTTTTTATAGATATTGAAGACTGTCCATAGTAACATACTAGAGATGTTTCTTATTGTAAATATGTATATATATAATGTATGTATTTTAATATTTTTTAATGTTTTATGTGAAGAACCATTGTAAAATGGAAAAATAAATATTCTGATTCTATTCTGATTCTGATTCTATTTCTCACTGAAACTCAGGTGTCTGGGACTACTGACAGCAAATCCTTTTCTGTATCTTCCTACTATCTTTATCCTCAGTTTCAAGCCAAAGGTGGATGTTGCGTCTATGTACGCAACAATCTTGCTTTCTCTCGTGTTCCCAACTTTGATTCTTCTGAATTCTCAACTCTCTGGCTAAAGCTTTCTTGTCACTCTCAAACTAAATATTTCTGCGCTGTTTATCTCTCCCCTAATTCTACTGGCTATCCAAAATTCTTTGACTAACTAACTTCTAAAGTGGAACACATTATATCCATCTCTCCTTTCGCAGAAATCTCCATCTTAGGAGATTTCAACGTTCACCACCGCCAATGGCTCTCCTCTGTTTCCACTGACCAACCTGGTGAACAAGCCTAATTTTTTTCTATCCTAAATGACCTAGAGCAGTTAGTCCAGCAACCAACCCATATCCCGGATTGCTTCGGAGATCGGCCCAACATTCTTTACTTATTTCCAGCTTCTAACCCTTCTGCATAAACTGTAAATCTTTTCTCTCCTTTTGGCTCCTCCGACCATAAACTTATCTCTGTCACCTGTCCTATCTCTCAGGTACGGTCACCCGATCCTCCCAACCGGCGGCGCTTGTGGCGCTTTGGCGCTGCCGACTGGGAGGTTCTTCGGCAGTACTTCTTTGAATTCCCATGGAATGAGTTTTGCTTCCATGGCCGGGGACCCTCGGAGAGTGCTTAACGCATTACCTAGATAATCCTCTCGGGCATGGAAGCATACATTCCATTTTCTTTCTCTCAGTCTAATGCAAACAAATCTTGGTTTACTCACGCTTGTTCTACTGCTGTCCGCAACAAGGAGGAAACATTTAAACCGTACCGTACCGATGACTTAAAACTCAAGAATCTAATTTTTCTATTTTTCAGCCCAGAATCGAGCCAAATCTGTTCTTCTATTTACCAAAAAAAAAAAAAAAATAATATTTAATGTACTGAACTATCCAACTCTAGCTCTTCCCAAGCTTTTTGGCATCTAGCCAAAAATCTCTCTAACAATTTTTCTTCCTCGTCTTTTCCTCCCATTTTCCACTCTGATGGCACAACCATCACTTCTTTCTCTGACAAAGCCGAACTCTTTGCTCAAACTTTTGCTAGAAACATCATCTTGGATGATTCCGGTGCTATTCCTCCCTCTCCACCCCCCTCTCTCCTACTTATGCCTTATATCCTAATCCCTTCTAAAGATGTAATTTCTACCCTCTCTGGGCTTAATACTAAGAAGGCCTACGGTCCGGACGGTGTTCCTCCTGTTGTACTCATAACCTGTGCTTCCGTGCTGACTCCCTGCCTAGGCAAACTCTTTCGTCTCTGTCTCTCCTCTAACGTCTTCCCTTCTTGCTGGAAGTTTGCTCTCATTCAACCTGTCCCGAAAAAAGAGTGACCGCTCTTAACCCTCCAACTATCATCCAATAACTCTCATCTCTTGTATCTCTATTTTTTTTTAAACTATTCTTGTTTCCCTATTTCTTAAGCATTTCTCTTCTCATAATCTACTCTCAGATTGCCAGTATGGCTTCCTTAAGGGTCGCTCTACTGGTGATCTTCTTTCATATTTTACTAACTCTTGGTCATCCTCCTTTCGGGACTTCGGTAAGACCTTTTCTATTGCGCTAGACATATCGAACGCCTTCGATAGAGTCTGGCACAAATCTTTAATTTCTAAACTACCTTCCTTTGGTGGATGTAGACGACTCTACCTTACACTAGTCAATTAGTTTTCCAGAACGCCCCAGCAAGCAATCACTCAAAAACTCACATAATGAAGCCATACAGCACTTATCTTCTGATCTAACTACTATTTCCAATTGGGACAGAGAAAACCTTGCCTTTAATGCTTCCAAAATCCAATTTCTCCATCTTACTTCCCATCGGGAACTCCCAGAGGAGTATCCCTTATACTTCAATAAAACAAAAATAAATCCTTCATCTTCTCTCAAAATTCTCAGTGTCTTCAAACTATCTCAACCAACCCTCTTAACTACCACAGATCCTTCCTAAGCTGCATAATATCCACTAAATATTGTTATAACAAGGTATAACACACGTCGCTGGTACTGAAAGGGTTCAGGGTGTCAGGTAAGGGATTGATAAAGGGTAGTGGAGGTGGCATAGTCCGTTCATTCTAGGTTGGGCAGAAATTGTAACCTCTAACCTCTGTCACTCAAAAGGGGCTAGAGCAAATGAGCTGTCAATGTCCACACCTATTCCCTAGCCAAGTCTTCCTATGTGGTAGAAATAGCTCGATTACTCTAGTCCTTTTTGAGTTATGAGAGGTTAGGGGTTACGATTTCTGCCCCAACCTATAATGAACAGACTATAGTGCTGGTAATTATGGTTATCTGGTTTTGATGTCAGGTGATGAGGTGGCTATGGTGATGCCTGATATGAGGCCAAACGTTAATTCAATTTGGCATAACAGTACCTATGCACAATTATGTAAATCTGTCTCTCTCTTCTATATGATCCATTTCTTTATACGTATTTCATTATTTTGTATTGCATATATTAAAACAAAATGCTATGTGAGTGGGGGAGACAAAAGGCAGAACTGTCTGTGGCGAGTGCCTCCCCCAGAGTTGAAAGAGTGACAGGGCCAAAATCAAGGGACATTCGAGCCAAAATGCCTGGACACACGGAGTTTGAAGCAATTTAAGTCATAGGAAGAGGGAAAAACTAATTCTAGGAGAGATTCCAGAGCTCAGCTGTTGAATAGAAGAAAGATTGAGAATAATGTTTCACTCTTGGGTTGGAGAGTTGGCTAGGGTAGGGATGGGATTGTGTTGCAAGACGGGTGCTATGTGCTCTACGAAAAGGGGGTGGTATACAAACCCACCTTTCTTTGCTGCTCCAATCACCTCTCAACCTTTGTTTATATTTATATTCCCTTTCCTCGTTTCCATACCCCTTTCCTTTCATTTTCCTCGTCGTCCTCTCCTTACACCTCATCTCTTTTTTTGGTTCCTCCTCTTCCCCCTTCGCCACTTATCCATATAATTCTTCATCCTCCTCTTCTCCCTACGCTTCCTTTTCCTTCTTCTCCTCCTCTGCTTCTTCTTCCCCCACGTTTCTTCACTCAGTCCCAGTCTTTCCTCCCGGACTTCTTTTCCTTGTATTCCCGCTCTTATACTCCCCATTCGGTCTTTTAAATTATCCTACTCTTCTTCTTCTTCTTCGCCTCCTTCTTCTTCTTCTTCTTCTTCCTTTCTTCTTCTTTTCTTCTTCTTCTCTTCTTCTTCTCTTCTTCTTCTCTTCTCTTCTCTTCTCTTCTCTTCTTCTTTCTTCTTGTCTTCTTCTTCTTCTTCTTCTTCTTCTTCTTCTTCTTCTTCTTCTTCTTCTTCTTCTTCTTCTTCTTCTTCTTTTTCTCCTTCCTCCCCCTCCTCCTCTTCCACCAAAGCCCAATTAATATTTCTCCACTTTCTGTCTCTTAAGGGGAGGCAGACCGTTTTTCTGGACCCCCTTCTCCCTAATGTTTAACCCCACTAGTTTTGAGATTATAAGACGTTCGGCCCATTAGTTTGGCGACTTTAACACCTTTCGCCCCATTTCGTTGTCAATTGTAAGACCTTTCGTGCCATTTAGGTTGGGTTTTTTCCTGGCGAGCGATAGCGAGCCTGCAATTTTAAGAGGAACCGGCCTTCGGCCGGGAAATTTTTCTACCGAAAAATTTAAACATTTATCTTGTAAGGGGGTGTTTTTCTAAGCTTGATGGAGGTCTAGGGAGGAAACTAAACAAAAATATATGAATAAATGAATTAATAGACCAAACAAACAGTCTGCCTCCCCTTAATACCATATACTTGTAATTTCGCTAAAACCCCAGGAACACCAGTTTCTCGGACTGGTCGGGAACAAGTGTGAAAAGAAGGCGAAATGAGAAATAACATTAAAACGAGCCCAGGATGGTGCCACAAAACCTATCTGGATTTTTGTTTAAACTAATTTGTCCGAAAGTCAAAGAAGCCATTGCCAAGAAATAAATGAATAGCGGAACCGGTATGGAAAAATATTGAGGAGGATTGGCTGAGACAGAACCAATATTGAGGAGGATTGGCTGCGACAGAACCAATATTAAGGAGGATTGGCTGCGACAGAACCAATATTGAGGAATTGGCTGCGACAGAACCAATATTGAGGAGGATTGGCTGCGACAGAACCAATATTGAGGAGGATTGGCTGCGACAGAACCAATATTGAGGAGGATTGGCTGCGACAGAACCAATATTGAGGAGGATTGGCTGCGACAGAACCAATATTGAGGAGGATTGGCTGCGACAGAACCAATATTGAGGAGGAATGGCTGCGACAGAACCAATATTGAGGAGGATTGGCTGCGACAGAACCAATATTGAGGAGGATTGGCTGCGACAGAACCAATATTGAGGAGGATTGGCTGCGACAGAACCAATATTGAGGAGGAATGGCTGCAACAGAACCAAGCCAATGTTTTTCTTTTCTAGTAGCATTTGATTGGCAACTTTTTTGACAAGTTATTATATATAATTGGCACTGATATCGACGATAAGACTGAACATTTATAACTATAAATGGCAGTATTATTCTTTATGGTTTAATTCAGAAATATAAGACCAGCGTTGTACAAAATGTTGCCGGAAATAAGTTCGTGGGAATCTGCCTCTAAAGGGTGGATGGTGGTGACGCATTCATTAATCATCTTGCCTTACACTGCAATGATCTCCTTTTCTCTCTCTCTCTCTCTCTCTCTCTCTCTCTCTCTCTCTCTCTCTCTCTCTCTCTCTTTGTCGCCTAGACAAATATCTTGCACCAAACCCGCGACTGACTGCGTTTGTAAATTAATAACTTTATGTTATCCCCCCCTCAGTTACTAACTCATCTGTCCCCTACTAACTTCTTAATCCTGTCATGGACATTAGTTCCAGGGCAGTATTTCCCTTTCCAATGTTCCCCTACCCACTCTAAGCCACTGTTTGGACACTTGATCCTCAGTGTTTTGGAAGACAAGCAGCCTAGAAGGGTTACTAGACCTGTTGTTGCTTGATTTCCTTTGTACTCCTTTGTACAAAGTACAATATACAGACCTCCAGCTCAATCAGTGCAAACTGACCGAGAAATTTACGAACAAATTGCAGATGTAAGTAACTCACAAGATACCGTAATTTTTGGCGACTTTAATTTACCTGTGACCAAGTGGGGCGATACTCTTACTTCACACTCCGGACATAACTTGTATACGAACTTGCAAGAGAGTTCGCTTTATCAATTTGTTCGAACGCCGACCCGTGGTAATAACGTTCTTGACATTGTACTTGCAACAAAAGAAGAATTAATAGAGAATTTGAATGTTGGTGATGAATTCAGTAACAGCGACCATCGTACGATAACTTTCACTTTAAAGTTTACTAGTAATGAACCAAATAGTAGCCTCGAAAAAGTCCCTAATTTCAAGAAAGCAAACTTCCATAAACTTAGAGCTATGTTTAAAGAAACTGACTGGAGCTTTTTAATTAACAATAACGACATAAATACATCTTGGAAGTTATTCGAAACCACTTACCTAAAAGCAGTGCAAGACTGCATACCATCGAAAATACGGCGTCCAGGCCATAATAATAAGCCCAAATGGTGGAATAAAGATATTTCAAACTGCCTGCTTGCTAAAAAATTTGCTAATGATAGATTAAAATCCTCACAAAATGACGAAGAACGGGTGAAATTTGTAGAGCTACGACGCAAAGCCAAAAAGTTAATTAAGCAAAGTAAAAAGACCTTAGAGTTACATATTGCGAATCAAAGTAAAACAAACCCGAAAGAATTCTATAGTTATATCAGAAAGAAAAAAGTAGTTACTTCAACTGTTGGACCGTTAGTCGATGAAAATGGAGAATACACCAAAGACGAAGTACAAATGAGTAATGCCCTCAATACCTTCTTTGCATCAGTTTTTACAACAGAAGACCTCAGTGATATCCCTACACCATCGCCGATTCAGATTGATAATTCAGATGTTCTAAGCAATATCATCGTTACAGAGAGAGAAGTATTGAATTGTTTAGATAAACTCAAGGTAAATAAAACGCCTGGACCTGATACAATCTCGCCTAGAGTTCTAAAGGAAGCTAAGGATGAGCTCTCCAAACCACTGACATTACTATTCAATAAATCCTTGCAGTCTGGAACAATGCCTGATCAGTGGAAGCTAGCCAACGTAACACCGATATTAAAAAAAGGCAGCAAATCCCTACCCAGTAACGATCGTCCAATTAGCTTAACCTCAGTTGTATGTAAAATGCTAGAAACGGTCATACGAGACAGACTCGTAAATCACTTAGAGGAAAATAACATACTTAAAGATACTCAACACGGCTTTCGTAAAAAACGTTCCTGTTTAACAAACCTCTTAGACTTCTTCCACGATATCCTCAACCTCTACGATGAGAGTAAAGCTGTAGATATTATATACCTTGATTTTCAAAAGGCCTTTGACAAAGTTCCCCACAAACGTTTACTGCTAAAACTTAAAGAGCATGGAATACAAGACGGTGTGTTGAAATGGATAGAAAATTGGCTCAGCGACAGAAAGTAAAGAGTAGTCATAAACGGTAAGGCATCTAAATGGACCAATGTAAGTAGCGGGGTACCCCAGGGATCGGTACTAGGACCAATTCTCTTTCTAATTTACATCAACGACATAGATGAGGGTCTCACCTGTACAATCTCAAAATTTGCTGACGATACAAAAATTGCAAATAGCGTACTCTCAAAAGAACAAGTTGACAATATGCAACACAATCTAGATAAATTGTCATGTTGGGTCCAAATTTGGCAAATGAGTTTCAATGCGGATAAATGTAAAGTACTACATATCGGATACCTAAATGAGAAAGCAAACTATTCGATGAATGGCACTCAGCTTAAGAATGTAAACAGAGAAACCGATCTGGGAGTAACAATATCGAGTAACCTAAAACCGAGTCAACAATGTTCAGAAGTTGTTAAGAAGGCAAACAAAATAATTGGCTTTATAGGCAGGTCATTTGAGCATAAATCCAAAGAAGTTATCCTAACCCTTTACAATTCCTTAGTCCGCCCTCTTCTGGAATACTGCGTTCAATCCTGGTGCCCTTATTACCAAAAAGATATAAACAAGCTAGAACGAGTTCAACGTAGAGTTACCAAATTATACCTAGCCTAAAGAACAAACCATACGAAGAGCGAAGAGCGTCTTAGAGAATTAAATCTATTTCCTTTAACCCAGCGCAGATTAAGAGGTGACTTAATTCAAGTGTTCAAAATCATCAAAGGCATCGACAATATGAACTGTAGTAAGTACTTCACTATCGACCAATCTAATTACACGCGGGGAAATGGTTGCAAAATTATTGGTAAATCTTTTAACTCACACGAATCTAAGAATTTCTTCTTCAATTGAGTTGTCAACTTGTGGAATGGGCTTCCCCGAAACGTTATAAACTGCATCACCGTTGATTCATTTAAACTCCGCCTAGACAAATATCTCGCATCAAACCCGCGACTGACTGCGTTTGTATATGAATAACTTTATTTTACCCCCCCCCTCAGTTACTAACCCATCTGTCCCCTACTAACATCCTAATCCTGCCACGGACATTAGTTACAGGGCAGTAATTCCCTTTCCAATGTTCCCTTACCCACTTTAAACCACTGTTTGGGCACTTGATCCTCAGTGTTTTGGAGGACAAGCAACCTAGAAGGGTCACTAGATCTGTTGTTGCTTGATTTCCTTTGTACTCCTTTGTACTCTCTCTCTCTCTCTCTCCTTCTTCTATTTCACAATGCCCATTATTTTAGTATTTATCTTTCCTGTATTTCAATTAGTTGGCATTTCTTCATAAGGGGAGATGGGCCGCTTCTCTGGTCCCCCTTCTCCCTCATGTTTAGCCCCATTAGTTTTCAGATGCTAAGACATTTGCCCCATTCGTTAGTCGATTTTAAGACCTTTCGCCCAATTTCTTCGTCAATATTTAGACCTTTCGTGCTATTTAGGTGTTAAATTTTTCCCTGGCGAACGATAGTGAGCCTGTCATGTTGGAAGAACCGGCCCTCGGCCGGGAAACTTTTCTACCGAAAAATTTACAAATTAATCTAGAAGGGGGATCTAATGGATGTTTTTTTTTTTAAATTTTGATGGAGGTCTAGGGAGGAAACTAGAAAAATAATGAAGACATGCAAAAATCGCCCCAAAAGTGAACCATCCCCCCATAAATACTTTCATCCCTCCTCGTATGTCTTCCCATTTCATACTTTCTTATATATTCTCATTCCTCCATTTTCCTTTCCTGATCATCTTGTACCTACATATCCGTTTCGTTTATCCACTTCGTTCTCTTGTTTCTGCTCCTTCTCACTTTCCTATTTAAGCCGGCATCACACGAGAGCTTTTATAATCAACATTCGATGATCAAAAAAATTCTGGCAACATTTTTGGATCGTAAACTAGACTGTAGGTAGATGAACTTGGGTAGCAGAAGTAATTTGAATATTTACCTCTTAAGCTGCCAGACCAGTGTTAAGGATAAATGTTGAGGGAAAAAGTGCTCGTGTGATACCGGCTTTATTCTCGTTTTCCTCCTGCTCCTTCATTCTTGCGCTCGAACCTTTTCCTGCGTCATATTTTAATAATAATAATAATAATAATAATAATAATAATAATAATAATAAACGGTTTCTTAAAGAATGGCAGCCTCATGAGGTGAAAATCCACATTTTACAAATAGTGGATGAACATGAGATGTACAGTTATGAAAATGGTAAGCCCAGTTTACAATGGGTGAGGATAATATAATTTACATTAAAACAAGAAATTAAGACAATAATTATGCTAGTGCAAAATACAAATTATCATAAATTAACCATGAGAGCAAGTGATTTACAGTGCATATACAGTACACATTTATTTTACTCATATATATACAGAACATACATATATACGCATACGCACACACATACATACACATATACATATCTTCATAATTTTCCTCTACTTCCCGTGCCCTCTTTCCTTGTCTCCATATTTTACTCAATTTTCCCTGGCTTTTCCCCTTCCCATTTTTCCTCCTAACCTTAATCATCATCATGTCTCTGTTTTACCGTTTCCATTTCTTGTCCTTCCTTTCCTCCTTCTATGTCTTCCTTCTCCTCTCCTCTTCCATTTATTCCACCCTGCCCCCCCTCTAACTTCCTAATCCTGCCACGGACATTAGTTCCAGGGCAGTAGTTCCCTTTCCAATGTTCCCTTACCCACTCTAAACCACTGTTTGGACACTTGATGCTCAGTGTTTTGGAGGACAAGCAGCCTAGAAGGGTCACTAGATCTGTTGTTGCTTGATTTCCTTTGTACTCCTTTGTACTCCCCCCCTCCAGCATATTGCCATTTCCATCCCTATTCAGTTCAACTCTCTAACCCAAGAACAAACCGGGGCTCTCAGTCTTTCTTCTACTCAACACGTAAACTCTGGAAGTCTCTCATTCAATCTATTTTTCCCTCATCCTACGACTTACATTGTTTCAAGCTTCTTGTGTCCATCCATTTTGACTCTATCGTATCTTGAATTAAGCTGTCACTCATTTAATTTTTGAAGCGGACACTCGTTACAGGCATCTTTGACTTTTGTCCCCTTCTTACACATATTGCAGAATAAAAGAAAATAAATATCGTGTTCCCTCCCTTCCTCCCTCCCTCACCGGACACGTATAATTCCCCCTAAACACCGGAAAGGCCCGTTTGTTGGACTGGTGCTGTGAAAAAGAGGAGTTAAGGGGAGGAAGACCGTTTTTCTGGACCCCCTTCTCCCTAATGTTTAGCCCCACTAGTTTTGAGATTATAAGACGTTCGGCCCATTAGTTTGGCGATTTTAACACCTTTCGCCCCATTTCGTTGTCAATTTTAAGACCTTTCATGCCATTTGGGTGTCGATTTTTTCCTTGCGAGCGATAGCGAGCCTGCAATTTTAAGAGGAACCGGCCTTCGGCCAGAACATTTTTCTACCGAAAAATGTACACATTTTTCTTGAATGGGTCTAGGGGGTGTTTTTCTAAGCTTGATGGAGGTCTAGGGAGAAAACTAAAAAAATATATGAATAAATGAATTAATAGACCAAACAAACGGTCAGTCTCCCCTTAAAACAGGACAACAAATTAATTATAAGTCAGGGACGAAAACACAAGAAGGTACATTTTGTTTACACCTTTCTATAAGAGATACCAACATGATGGAAGGTGCCATAATAATAATAATAATAATAATAATAATAATAATAACAATATTTATTCAGTTAGCAATTTACAGAGTTGGTACCACATAGTATGTTACAAATATGACATGTACCAGCCTTGCATAATTCCAACTAAGGATAGCCCAATAAGGCCGTTAGGCGTATTTCCATGCCACGTTACAACTCAGCAACTGAAAATATAATAAGGTTGTCAATCACCTTTGTCTTATCCAAATTCATATCATCACCAACCCACCAATTAACTTACAAATAAACCTAATCGACGAAATTAATGAAACCATGAAAACATGTGGTACTCCATGGATTCGAACGTAGGATACTCACAAGGAACTTCAGCGGCTATCAAGACAGTTAAAGGTTTATGCACAAGCCTACGATGTATTATACATTCTCGAATACTGCATATTAATCTTAGCCTGTACATACACCCACCTGCACTCTGATAGCCTAATGATTATATGAATGGAAGGGGTATTTGATGGGACACTTAAGGGGAGGATTTTAGTTTGTTCCCTAGTCCTCCATCAAGTTTAAAATTACACCCCCTAGGCTCCCTTTCCAGATAAATTTGTACATTTTTCGGTAGAAAAATGTCCCGGCCAAAGGCCGCTTCCTCTTAAATTACAGGCTCGCTATCGCTCGCCAGGAAAAAATTGACACCTAAATGGGACGAAAGGTCTTAAAATGGGGCAAAAGTTCTTAAAATCGCCAAACTAATGGAGCGAACATCTTAAAATCTCAAAAGCAATGGGGCTAAACATGAGGGAGAAAGGGGTCCAGAAAATAATCCCTCAAGTAGAAATCTCCCCTTAACCACTGATCCCCAGTATTAGAATATAAGACAACAAACATCGCTGGTACAGTCGCGCTAATAAGTCATGTCCCAGCTGTCATTACGTTTGGCTTGCTCTGTGCTGTATTAATGTCTGTCAGATGTTGAATAGGGTGGTGGGTAAGTGTAGGAACATGGGTATATATTTCACTCGATATGAAGAAATGAAGCTTAGATATTGCTGGTACTAATTATTGATCAAAACATAATTGGTGCCGAGACATCACTTATTAGCGCGATTGTACTCAAGAGGTTAAGCACAATATAATGATACTGACGCCATCGTAATGAAAGGGTTCATGCTAAAAAAAAATCCAACTGAATATTTCCTTTCTCACTCTCTTCGCCTCATTACTGATAATGACTCTCACCCTTAATTGGCTTTAAATTAATTACCCTCGTTAAGTCAGAAAAATGCAAGATTTTCGCATTCACCAAATTAGAGGCAGGGGTGGCTTTACTTGCAGTCGTTTTTCATAGCAGTTATTAATGTAATTGTTGTATTTCCTTAAGCCATCTGCAGTTCATTTGCACCATTGTTCTATATTGTAGCTATAAGCATGTATGATTTTATTAACAGTATGGATGAGTAATAATAATTCGCAGAGGTATTTTCTACGCTGACTAAAATAATATGGAAGAAGAAAAAGAAAAAAAGAAAAAAAAAAAGAAGAAGAAGAACAACAACAACAACAACAAGAAAAACAAAAATATAATATAATAGAAAAGAAGAAGAAATAATACTAATCTTGGGCACATCAGATTTGTGTTCTTGTTTAATTACTGCAGAAAACCACATAGGCTCTTCCAATTAATGACCAGTTAATGACTGTCTTAAAGTACAGCCTCTTAGTCATTCTCTCGCTTCCCATACATTTTACATCCCTGAATCATTTCAAAGTGTTCCTTTTCACACTTTCCAGCACACCTACATCCACACCACACCACTCTTCCTCATTCGTCTGTTTATCCCTCCATGTAACTCCGCACGCACTTCTCAAGTAACTCATTTCCACCCCTCCCAGTCTTGGTTTGTGTCTTTCCAGCAACGTCCATGCTTCACTCCCATATATCAATGTCGGGATTACCACACTATCATGCAAGGACTTCTTTACTTCCATGCTGACCACCCTATTTCTTGTTACTGCTTTCAGGGTTCCTACAACCCTCTTCCCCTGCTCACCTTCTCCTGCACTTCTTCCTCCATACTCCCATCTTTACTCAACACACTCCATAACCTGACTGTTCAACCTCACCTCACACTCCGTGACTGCACCCCTTTCAAAGACCATAACCTTACTATTCCCTGCATTCACCTTCAGATTTCGTTTTTCACACACTGTTCCAAACATATTTACCAGTCTCTGTAACTAATACTCACTATCACTTATCAGAACTGTATTGTCAGCAAACAGCAGTACAGGCAACTTCCACTTATTTCCTTCCGTTATCAGTGGTACACCAACATCCAATGCTCTTCCTTGTATTTTTTCATGACTCAATCCAGATATATACTGTACTGAACAACCGTGGGGATATCACACACCCTTGCTTTAACCCAACATTCAGATCAAAGAAATCGCTTTATTCTCTCAAAGTTACTCTAAATATATGCAAGTTATTATGCGTAAAGAGTGATAAGTCGATGTGACAGTTATTGCGAACATATTGTAAATTATGACGATTTTATCACTCTCAACACATGAAGTTATACTTTTATGTATATTACTCTAATCACCGTCCTATCTCACTTGACTATGGCAAAGGCCTTCTGTTTATAATATATTGCTGTCATAGGGAGAAGCGACACTGTAAGTGTTCCGAGTATATACCTGAGCCTAGGCCTCAAAGAACATTACGACATAGCATTTCCTTTTGACCGTCGTATACTGATAGCTACAGCCAGATTTTACCATTATTCCAAGTATAAGCAAGTAATTATATCACAGCAAGTAATAAGTTGTTACAGCAATAATATGAGCAAACCAGATATATACCCAAGAAGTCAACAATTGATCGCCTTCTGACACTCAAGGTCCTCGTGGAATGCCGACTTGAGTATAATAAAGGGCTGCTTATAGTTTATGTTGATCTCAAGAAGGCATTTCACTCAGTGCACCAAGAGACGCTCTGGGAACTACTACGGCTACACAGGATCCCCACAGTGATTATTGACCTGGTGTCTGGACTTTATACAGGAACACAGAGTGCAGTCAAGTGTGGTAGGAGAGCATCCTCCTTCTTCCCTGTAAATTCAGGTGTGAGACAGGGGTGTGTTCTAGCACACACACTTTTCAACAATTGTATGAATTGGTTACTGGACCGGACAATTGGGTATAGTTGCTGTGAAGCAGACATCGGCAATCTCAAGATCACTGAGCTTGATTTTGTAGATGACGCAGTAATCTTAGCGGAGACGTTGGATATTCTCAGATTGGTCCTCGAGACACTACATCAGGAGTTGGAGCCACTGGGTTTAAAGGTCTCTTCGACTTAGACCAAAGTCCAAGCATTTGGTAACTTATTGGATGATGCAGTGCAATCTGTTCATGCATGTGGTGAGGAATTAGAGATCTTGGATAAATTTACTTATCTTGGTAGTGTGTTCCATAAGAGTGGCGAGTCAGGCTATGATGTCAATCATCACCTCGGCTTAGTATATGGGGTTATGGATTCACTCAACAAAAGCATATCACGTTGTCGATACCTGTGCAGAAGGACGAAGCTGCGAATCTTCAAGACATTGGTGCTCCCTGTCTTATTATATGGACACTTTACAGTGAGTTGAAAAGATGCATCAACTCCTTTGGTACTAAATGTCTTTGCAGGATCATGGGCTATCTCTGGCCTTAATACATATCGAAGCAGCGACTACATGAAACTGATACAAGATATATTAGTTGCATGGTCTGTGAACGGCAACTTAGGCTATATGGGCATGTAGTTTGTCTCCCTGATGCTGACCCTGCTTACCAGATGGTCTGTACTAGGTGTTCTTAAAGTAGTGCCTCAATACCCCCAGGGGGTATCGAAACCGGTTCTTGGGGGTATCCAAAAAGGCATCCTGGAAAATATTAAATTAATAATTTCGTGCACTGAATGGTGACTATGACTATAAAACTCGGGAGTAGTAGCCTAATATTGGAGAGCGGGTATCAGGTTGACTTGGAGTTGAACTTTGGGGTATCAGGGCTGAAAAACTTTAAGAACCACTGGTCTATACAGAGGACAACCCTGAGTAGAGGGGGCCTAGGGGAAGACCACGGAACTCATGACTGAGGCAAGTCGGCACATCTTGCGATATTATACTCGATATGGGCCGGGCAGATGCATGGAGTCTCACCTGGGGGGATCCCCCGGAGTGGAGTCAGAGGGTGAGTGCATCTATTCGCTGTCACTATTTAAGCCCCCATTGATCGATTGATTGCAATAATAATACTTGTACCACAGAGTATACTAACACTATATTATCTTGTACCACAGAGTATACTAACACTATATTATCTTGTACCACAGAGTATACTAACACTATATTATCTTGTACCACAGAGTATACTAACACTATATTATCTTGTACCACAGAGTATACTAACACTATATTATCTTGTACCACAGAGTATACTAACACTATATTATCTTGTACCACAGAGTATACTAACACTATATTATCTTGTACCACAGAGTATACTAACACTATATTATCTTTCAACAGATGTAGTTAGGGGCCTGCGCATCACTGACATTCGCTTACCATCTCCCGTGATAGTGGGGGAGTCCTTCTGGTTGGAATGTGATTTCGTGGAGGAGGGGCAGACCGTGTATGCCCTCAAATGGTACCTGGGCCTGGATGAATTCTACAGATGGACGCCAGCAGAGGTACTACATCATCATCATCAGCGGAGTTAGTCCACTGCTGGACAAAAGCCTTTCTCTGACATTGTACATAATGTGTGTATACAGTAGACTGTATATATATATATATATATATATATATATATATATATATATATATATATATATATATATATATATATATATATATATATATACATTATACACAGTATATAACTATATATGAATGCTGCTTCATAAATAACAGTACTGCGTGATTTTAATGTCTATAATGGAGGATACTTTACTCATTTAGCCAGGGCTGATGGCCCTGGTCTTGAATGTGAGCTATTTGCAGACTCATTTAATCTCACCCAGCTAGTCAACCAACCAACCCATGTGACTGATAACCCAAACCATAATTCATATCTACTGCACTTGATTTTAAAACACAATTCAGAAAATGATGATGTTGAAGTGATGTCCCCACCTGGAACTTCAGATCACTGTTCGATACAGGCCACCGGTTTATCGTCTATCACACCGTCCTACTCTGAACCAGTTTTTGGTGACCAAATGGCACTATGATACGACAGATCGTGAAGGTCTTCAAAATATCTTCATGTACATTCCTTGGACTTCTTTATTTTCTAACGATGCAAACTCTACCTTGGGCCACACTCAAGATTTAAAAACAAAATGGAGTGGAAACATTTATCACCTATCAAAAGTATAGTAAAAGATCTAATTCTCCAAAAATTGTTTGACCACAACTGTGCAAGAGTTACTGAACAAAATAAGAAGCTTACAATGCTTAAACAAAGTAAAAAACACAAGAAGCCTTTTAATACTACAAGGACGTCAGAAATCATTTCAACATTGGATTAAATCTAACTAAATCAAGCTTTCTTCACACACAGGCAAATAAACTACTAGGTAATTCAAATGATAAAATATTTTGGACTAATATTTATTAATTCAAGTTTAATTTCACTACTGTTTCATCCATTCCACAATTAAAATCTCCCGATGGTAATATTGTAAGTGACCTGTGAGGTAAAACAAATCTCGCTGATAATTTACCCACCAATTTGAAATCCCCTCATTAACCCAGCAGCTAGGACATTCCTTACAAAATGTTTTACTGCGTGAATGCGACGTTCCTTCTGGAATTTGACATTTAACCCCTTCTGTACCGGTGACGTCTTTTTTATTTGATTTCAGCTAGGTTTAGACAATGTTATGTAGCTTAGGAAGAATATATGGTAGCTAAATGGATTAATTGAGATAGTCTATAGCCTTTTAAATGGTAGACATCCTTCCTAAAGTGAATAAAATTGTCGAATAGTAGCCAAATTAAAATGAAAAGGACGTCATCAGTATAGAAGGGGTTAAAAATAATAACAAAATATGCACCAGTGCTGGGGAAATGAATGACATGTCTCCTTACTTCCACCTCCTCTCTTCCCCTTACATGTCTCTCACCCCTCCCCCCCTCTCTTTTCTCCCTTAACTTCCCCCCTCCTCCTCTATTTTATTTTTTTCCTTCCCCTACTCCCTACACTTTCTCCCTCCCACCTCAAATACATTCAATCACCCTCATCTACACCTCCCCCCTCCCTCATACATGCGCAAGACAATAGCCGGACCCGTCAGTGTCTTCAGAGACTCAACAGAGAGAAAACCTCACTCTGCCTCCTATGCACTCGTTAACCTTCCGTCACAGTAATACGGTTTATCGCTGGATATATCCTCTTTCACCTATCCTCTGTTTTTCAATGTTCACATGTTCATTGTACAAGTAAAATATGCACATACGGAGCAGTAATATTGCTTTATATGGTAATTATAACAAATTTTGTCCGAAGTGAAGCTAAATGTTTCGCACTTGCGGACCTGTCAGAAACAGGTCTAACACAGCTGTCAGGTTAAAGATTCACACCAGACTTGTAACCATTTTGCAGAATATTTTAGTAGATAAAACTCTTAGTCCAGATTAAACTCCTCCAATAGTACTTAAAAAATGCTTGTTAGTGCTTGCTCCTGTTTTGGCACAATGTTTCCGGATTGTATGCCCATATCTAATGTCTTCCATTCTCCAAGAAAGAAGCAAACATCCATCCTGTTCCTAAAAAGGGAGCCTATTCAGATACATCACACTACAGACCAATAGCTATAACTTCCACCCGTTGTAAAATCAAAATCTTCGAAACAATAATAAATAATTGATGAGCCAGAGACTAGTAAATTAATCAGTGATAGACTGTATGTCTTTAGACATGACCGATTTTGGCTCGAACGTCCCTTGATTTTGGCCCTGTCAATCTTTCAACTATGGGGGAGGCACTCGCTACAGGCAGTTCTGCCTTTTGTCTCCCTCACTCACATAAAAAAAAAAAAAAAAAATGCAGACATTTGTTGCCTTCTTACGCATCAAATTAGCCAAACTACAGACCAACATGGTGAAACGTTTACAAGAGCACTGGATATGTCAAATACCTTTGATAGAGTGTGGCATCAATCCTCATTGTCGAAGATGTTACACTACAGTCTTGCATAACTAAATCAACTAATTTCTTCTAATCTTCATAACAGAATATTAAGTGTAATGGTAGACAGGCTTTATTGTCAATTTTACTCCATAAATGTTGGTGTTTGTCAGGGATCAGTTTTGGCTACAACACTGTTCCATATTCATATTAATGATTTCCTATTTATCACTCATAACCCAATGCATTCCTACGTCGATATCTCAACACTCTACAGTTATTTACATTTAACAGTTCTTTCACGCAGCCTGATATTATAAATACCAAATTAAACACTGCAGAGATAAGTAGAAGGATGGAGTTAAGAAGTATATGCGTGAACGTGGTGCTGGATGGGAGGAGGGGCGTCAACTGACTGGCGACAGAGGTGCATGTAGGCGATTCATTCGTGACCACCCCTTCGGGAATCATGGCGTCCGGCAATATATATATATATATATATATATATATATATATATAAATATATATATATATAATAATTATATATATATATATCTTGATATGTAACCCCCAGACACCGTCGATCAAGACATTCAAGTTGAAGGGCGTCCCACTGGTTGTGTCCAAGGGTTCCAGCCACCGGGGCCGTGTGAGGGTGAAGGAGGTGGGACTGGGAGCCACGGGGGTCTTCCGCTGTGAAGTGTCAGCCGAGGCACCAGCCTTCCACACCGAAGCCAGAGTCGCCATATTGACGGTATTAGGTGTGTGGCTAAACCTACGTGAATGTGAAGTCTACAGTTCTAACTGTTGTCCAGCCTTGTGCAAAGTGAAATATAAACCAAGGCTATTTAGAGCAGCATTTCCCAACCTGGGGGAAATTTGAAGCTACCAGGGGGGAAATAATTACATGATTACACTGCCTACTACTACTACTACTAGCAATACAAAACAAAATCTCGGAGATGGATTTTTCATGTCCGAGAGAGAGAGAGAGAGAGAGAGAGAGAGAGAGAGAGAGAGAGAGAGTGAGTGTAGTCACAGTGTGTTTCGACTACTCTTTCCCTTGTCCACATGAAGGGGGAAATCTGGATGGTTGAACTGGTTGGAGGGGGAAATGACAGAAAAAAGGTTGGGAATCGCTGATTTAGAGTAACAGCCGGTTACTTATCCACCACAGGGTACGTGAGCAGATAGAGAAGAACACCAAGGCTGCTGACAATGGAAGGGTGATGTTTATGACCCAACGGTATCTGGTGGTGGATGAGTAGATTCCCTTTCGAACACTAGATTAGGCTCTGATAATTGTGAATAGGATCAGCCTCACAACTTAGGAAACAGATGCTATAAGACATCATTAACTCTGAAGGATAAATGTGCCTATTGTTGTTGGGTAGTTTAATGAAATGCAGGAAATTATTATTTAAAACCTATGTTGCTCAACTAGTGTCTATTCTAGTTGGTTACCAATTGTTGCTGACTATAATATTATCCGTAGTACAGAAGCAATGTAATATTTTAAGGGGGGTCACCGTTTTTTTTTTTTATCTTTCTCTCCTTTTCTCTCTTTCCCTGGCTTGTATCCATTCGGCCCCATTCAGCCAACTGTTTTAAGACGTTTATCCCCATCCAGGTGTCGATTTCTTCCTGGCGAGCGATAGCGAGCCAGCATTGTATGTAGAAATCCGGCTTCGCCGGAGAAATTTTTCCATCGAAAAATGTACAAATTTAGCTTGCTGTCAAAACAAAAATATATAAATGCTGGCTCGCTACCGCTCGCCAGGAAAATATTGATACCTGGATGGGGGTAAACATCTTAAAATAGTAAAATTTGCACTAAAGTAGATGACTTTTGGGCTAGAGCTAGGTTACTATACAGGCTCTTAGTAGACAGAGGTTTTGAGGCAAGTAAATTGTTACATAAATATAATCTTTTTAAGGTCAATTATTGTGACTATTCTAAAATTTGACATCAATAATTTTAATCAAGCATTTTTAACTTGAAGTTTCTTGTATAACCTCTGCTTACTTCTTGTCTGTATTTATTGTTTATCTTTTTCTTTTTCTTTTCTATTATTAAAATTAATATTGATGATTTTTAAAATTAATTGTTCTTGTTAAAAGAGTACTCTTTGTTTAAATCTGTTGTTACTTCTTCATATTTTGCAATTATTTGTCTTTATATTATATGTATTCATTGTCGATAGTATCAATTGCTTGCTTTTGCGATTTCCTTAGTTTATTTGTGCGATAAATGTAGGTTATTTGTAGGGTAGTTATTGATAGGGGTCACTTGAGGCATGCTATGCTTACAGGTGCCTACCCGATAGCACTATCGTTAGTGAGTGCTGTACTGTACCTTATATATTATTTTGTAATAGTATAGATATCTTCTCAATATTTGTATTTTGTACTATTGTTAATGTCTTGTCATGTTGCAAATTTGATTTTAAATTAATATTTTGACATTTAACATGTAGTTTCTTTATTCATGCAGAGTTTAGTAAAATTTACCAGAACGTCCCGGACTTCCCAAATTTGACTAATTCCTTGAACGTGACGATAGTGCGTTGTTATGTGTGCGATTAGTTTGCTTGGGAAACAGATTAACTTGCTCATGTAGTAGTGTACACCCTATGTGGTGGATTGTGTTCTTTTATTTCATAAATTTAATTTTAGTAAGCGTTGTTTCCACATAGCGATTTTGATAATTTAATTTGACTTTATATTGTCCTTGTCCCAATTTTGGTTTGTTTAGTTTGCAAGTTCTAAATTTTAAAAGTAGGCTGAATGGGGCCGAATGGATACAAGCCAAAGAGAGAGGGAGAGAAAGAGAAAAAAGGCGAGGTGGGCGCCCATAATTGATAAGACAACTACCCTACAGATCTGCCAGACTCCAGACCTGTGTTGTCGGGCGTGAGGGCGGTGTACCAGATTCATGAAGTAATCCACGTTAACTGCTCGGCTCCTCGATCTCACCCTCCAGCCACTTTAGCCTTTTATGTTAATAATGAACCAGTAGGTGGTTATTCTTTGTGTTGTGTTGTGTGTGTGTGTGTGTGTGTGTGTGTGTGTGTGTGTGTGTGTGTTGTGTGTTGTGTGTGGGTGTTACTCAGTTACTTGTTCGTCAAGGGGAATCCACGCAATGCGAGCTAAGCTCATTATTATCGCGCCTCCTTAACTGGGAATGTATTGCGTGAAATGAATGTTAAGTGTTTTATGTACTGTTGGAATGGCTGTGGATGTGTGTGTAGTTTGTATTTAGCCAATTGGCGACATCGGAAACGAAGGCTTAGGGTGGATCTGTATGGTACCATTCTCACTATAGACGGTACCGTCTCGCCCGAAGGCTTAGGTAGACATCAGCTTAGGTGAACCATATGATACCCATCTCGTCTTGTACCATTTTTGCCAACCCCAGATGGGACGTCACAACGTCGTCCACTTATTCCAGGTACCTATTTACAGCTAGGTGAACTGAGGCTAACACATGAAAGGAGAGCTCTACCTACTAGGCTACGGGCTGTGTGTGTGTGTACGTGTGTGTGTGGGTGTACGTGTGTGTGTACGTGTGTGTGTGTGTGTACGTGTGTGTGTGGGTGTGTGTGTGCGTTTGTGTGTGTCTGTGTGTGGGTGTGTGTGTGTACGTGTGTGTGTGTGTGTGTGGGTGTACGTGTGTGTGTGTGTGTGTGTGTGTACGTGTGGGTGTGTGTATGTGTGTGTGTGTGTGTGTCTGTGTGCTTACCTTTAAGGGGGGTGACCTGCCTTTGTTCTCTCCCTTTCTCTCTTTCTCTGGTTTGTATCTATTCGGCCCCATTCAGCCTACTGTTTTAAGACGTTTACCCTCATGTAGGTGTCAATTTTTTCGTGGTGAGCGGCAGCTAGCCAGCATTTTTGTTTAAATGTTTTTGACAACAGGCTAAATTTCTACATTTTTCGATAGAAAAATTTCTCCGGCGAAGCCGGATTTCTCCAAAGAATGCTGGCTCGCTATCGCTCGCCAGGAAAAAAGTCGACACCTAGATGGGGATAAACGTCTTCAAACAGTAGGCTGAATGGGGCCGAATGGATACAAGCCAGAGAAAGAAAGGAAGGGAAAGAAAACAAGCAGGTGACTCCCCTTAATGTTTACTCTGTTGAGGGGTAGATGGATGAGCATACTACGTTTGTCTGTTTAGGGGTAGATGGATGAGCATACTACGTTTGTCTGTTTAGGGTAGATGGATGAGCATACTACGTTTGTCTGTTTAGGGGTAGATGGATGAGCATACTACGTTTGTCTGTTTAGGGGTAGATGGATGAGCATACTACGTTTGTCTGTTTAGGGGTAGATGGATGAGCATACTACGTTTGTCTGTTTAGGGGTAGATGGATGAGCATACTACGTTTGTCTGTTTAGGGGTAGATGGATGAGCATACTACGTTTGTCTGTTTAGGGGTAGATGGATGAGCATACTACGTTTGTCTGTTTTTAAATGCATGGGTTATGTGTGCCTGTACATGTGTGTTTGTATATGTGTGCACGCTTGTTTCATTATGTAGTGCTGTTATGGTTCAATGGTGTAGCAAGTATACTTCATATATCTTTTACAAGCAATATAATATATTCAATTGCAGCCATTTTTCATATATTAATACAGAAATATATATATAGTAGATCTTAGTTTTCATAAATTGTGATATATTACATAATTATAATAAAGTATTAGCTCAATAATCAAGTTGGAATAAATCAAATCAACACCAACATATAATGAACCGAGTCTAGTCCAGACGTATGTTCTGTTCCTCATCTCTACAGGCTGACCCGTCATGGGTGATCCAGTACCCACCCCTGGAAGACACAGAGAGTGGGCTGGAGACGGCCGTACTGGGTCTTAAGTTCCCTCTACGGCCCCGGCTGGTACAACACGGTCCGGGTCAAGTGAAGTGTACGGCCACCATCCAAGATCAATATTGGGAGAGTAGTGAGGTGACCATACACAGTGATGTACCACACCAAGCGTCCATCATGGAGGGACCTACTTCTGTTGCGGGTGAGGACAACTGACATCTCTGTCGAATGCTATTTCCGACATGATCTTTTTTTTAGATTGTTGCCAAAGTACCATTTGTGTAAAGACCTTTTTCCGAATAGAGCTTTTTCTAATATTTTCATTACTTCTTCAAATAAGCTTTTTCTTTAAGAGATGATGTCATACAAGTTCTTTTCAAACATATGATTGTTTCAATGAGGGCTCTTTTTTTTCGGATCTTTCTCCATCGATTGTTTACTTCAATGCGTACTTTCTTCGACAATGGCTTTGTGAGTGAGAAGTTTTTCCTACAAAATATTGTTTACAACAAGCCTTTTTTCAAATGACCAGAATCCTACGCCCTCCAGCACCGGGTGAAGACAGTCGAAGCCACCTTTAACGCCATGGGAATATCCCCTCACCTCTTTGATGGATAACTGGAGCCGGACGTGCTTACTGTCGACAGGGCTCATCTCGATCTCAGGGCCCGGAACCTTTGCTTTGCCAGCATATCTCCTCACTAGCGCCTTTCCCCAGTCAGCTTACACAGTGAAGGCCTGGAACGGCACCCTAACAACCACCCTTCCCTGGACACCAACTTCAACCCGAACCCTGCTCTAGTGAATACCCTCCACACGTGAGGTTCACCCCCCACCCCCCCATCCATGCCGCCACAGCTGTCACTCGACTCCTATTTGGCGGGTGCTACACCAGCCTCCCCATCTCCCTTTTTTAACCCCAGCAGGTTTTCCTGGCAGATGAGATCGCCATTCTCCCGCACACGGCCCAGCCCCTTCTCCTGCTCCTCAACCTGGCATCCATTACCATGTTTTCCCCAACCACAGAATTAGATGCTGCCTTGCGTATGGCCCCCACACTGCTCAACCTAAACTGCCCCATTCTTCTGGTAGCTAATATCTCCACTAAGATTTTTCGACTGCCGAAAAGCCTATTCCTGGAGGACAGCCAATACGTTGACATCGCCAGCCGAAGCCCGAGTGAATACATTCACAAACCCAAGGGTCACCGCACTCCTCCCGGCTGGATACTACCCTTCCTCCCCTCGGATCTGCACCCCCAGCAGATGGACCAACTTCTTTCTCTACTAAATTGTTTTTAACATATTTGCACAAGACGACACCGAAAGAGGGCACACTCATCTCATCGCACATGAGATACACACACCTGACTTCCCGGTTCCTTCAGCAGGCCAAGGAGGATCAGCAAGCCAAGGAAATTCTACAGAGCGGCCTCATCAAGCCATTCAATTCTCCATGGTCCTCCTCCGTAGCACTAGCACAGAAGAAGGATAGTAGCCTCCGCTTCTGCATTTACTACCATATGCTAAATGACGCCGCAATTAAGGACACCGTTCCTCTCCCACATGTTACTTATTATAGAATAAGTAATTTCCATCTTGTCAATTTGCTCCAACTTTTGTGTATATTCGTCTTTTGTGTTCATCTGATATCTCTCTTCTTTAAACCAGCAGGCAACTCTTAGTAATGTACTAATTCTGTTCTATTTGTCTTTATACTAACCTATTTCTTTATGTAATACAATATTGCATTTTTTCAGGTATGTATTCGTTTTTTCCAGGTTACTTATATATTATATATATTCTTTTTTCAGGCAACCCTATTACACAAAGTCATATTGAATGTTTACCCTGTGTCCATTTTTCAGGAAAATCAGAATTAACAAGTCACTAAATTCTCCTTTGACCCTGTTTCAGCAACATGGCAAACTAACATACTTGTGGATCTTGTAGTGGCCATTTCGGTACAATTTTTGTTGCAAATAATAACTCTGTTCATTGCAGATTCTGTGACCAGTACATTGAGCTAGAGAGCAAACTCTGCAAAGCAACCCAACTAATTGATGCACTAACTGAGAGAGTCAACACTCTCAAAACGTTTGTGACAGCTAATATTGGATACGAAAACTCTCCCCCAGCCGAGAGCAAACTTGCTGTCACGATCAGCAATGACCCATCACTACGAAATACTATTGGAGCCCACTGTCCTACCTAACACTGCTTTGCCCCAACAGCCCCAGCATGATACAGCCTTCCAGCCAGTCCGAAATGGTGCAAAGCAAGCCATGAACAAAACCTTCATACCAATCATAGTGATGAATAGGTACCAGATTCTTGCTGAATGACGAAACTGAGGACACAAGGCTGGTTTGTGACTCATTAATACATGGCCAACTGATAGAATTCTGCGGTAGGGCTCCAAATAATAGAAAACATTTCTGTACCCCAGGTGGCAGAATCGATGACATGACGGAGGCCAAAGATGATATGGCCGCTGGTTATCCATGCAGGTGCTAATGATGTGCTACGAAAAACAAGATGGGAGGAGGTGCTAGCAAAATACCGCAAGTTGATTCATCAGCATAAAACAAGGAGTAATAATGTTATTATGGATACTGAAGATGAGGGTCTTCAGCCTCAAAAGTTGTCTCTGGTCACTTTTCCTTTGGAAAGGGATTGGTTTCATGTATTTATGGGCTCACTACTACAGACAGCCTCATCTGTTTGCTAGAAACAGCCTCCACCTAAATCCTGTGAAAGCCGCTCGTCTCGGCAGGCTACTTAACCTTTAAAGCGCGAGCTATTAGTAGTAAACACCCTATCGTCAGGCGACGATATTAGGCTTCAATCCCGCCTAAAACTTTATGATAAATATCGTTATTACTTTTTCATATGCGCATATTTTACGTTTAATATGAAGATATTAACATGTAACAGCAATAAAACAAGTGGGAATAGTATTTGGGGGTGAAAAAGGCGAATTATTGCCGACCGTCCAGTCATGAGGTGAGAGACACGCGAGCCCTACACCCTCCTCTCTCGAAGCCTAGAGGCAGACTGAAGCCCCTCTCTCACTCTCCCCACGCACTGGATATACGCATTAACACACCTTGGAACCGGGTTGGAGATATTGGCGAGGTAAATAAACTGGATAAACAAGGGAATAAGATGAAAAATAGGTGATAATTGAAGGGGGGGGGAAAGGGGGGAAGGAGGAGGTTTTGACACATGTGTAGGAGTGATAGGAGGGATGGAGGGGAATTATCTCACTTAATCACATATTCCTTTGTTTTAAGTGCTACTGGGGCCTTTTAAAAGTTTTTTTTTTTAGGCCTTGGATCTTAAGAGGTTCGTCGCCTTTCACCACCAAAACCTCTTAAGAGTCTGCTCACCGTTCTCGGGTTAATGACGCGGTCCAAAATTTTCACCAAAGAAACTAAGTAAGTCGGGTACAATCAAGAGGGTCACCCTAAGTGAAAGTAAGTTACTCTCATCATCAAAGCAGCCCCTCAGAGAACAGAACCCAATCAAAGTATTATTTACCAATGCCCGTAATATCTGAAACAAGTTCTCAGACTTGTAAGAAATTGAATATTCTGAAAATCACGACATTACAGGAATAATGGAACCCTGGCTCAACATCGAGAATACTGTTTTTTAGCGGAATATTCACTGACAGGCTAAAATCTGTTCAAGTGTAGTAGAAAAGACAGCAATGGAGGTGGTGTTTTACTATACGTCAAAGAAAGTCTAAATCCTGTACATGCCTCCAACCAGACAGTAAATGATATTGATGCAATTTGTAGTAATATAAAAAAATATATCAAACAAAAAGGTAATCTTGGGACTAGTTTACTGGCCCCCAGCCCAACCATCAATTATCGACTCGGAATATTATATAACCAAATAGTAGGAGATAAGTAATAATCAAAATGGGATAATTCTTGGTGATTTCAACTTGCCAATGCTTCAATGGGGCGAACCCATAGCCTCACACACAGGACAAGATCTCTATATAAATGAACTGGAAAGCTCATTATATAAGTTTGTCAACTCCCCCACGCATGACAACAATATTCTTGATCTCATCCTCACAACGAAAGATGATTTAGTAAACCAAGTCATGGAAGGCGATGAATTTAGTTCAAACCATCACCGCTCAATAACTTTCAACAGTAACAACGATAACGTCAAACCAAACGAAAGCCAGGAGAAAGTACTTAATTTAAGAAAGGCTGACTTTCACAAGCTGAATAACATCCTCAATGTTACCAATTGGAAATATAAAAAACACTCAAAAGATATATAGAAAATATGGGAAACTTTCATATTGTTTATTAATTTCACCACAACACCAAACACTTCCAATGAAATTAATGAAAGTAAATATGTGATCCACCAGGATTCGAACCCGGGTTATCACACACAGATTTTTAGACAGCTTAACCATTACATATATAACAATGTTGTAGAATCTTGCATACCAGTCCAAAACCGACATTCAAATTGAAATAATGAACCAAAATGGTGAAACAAGGAAATCAGAGATTGTCTATTAGCAAAGAAACTCTCCCATGAAACATTCTAATGGTCCAAATGCCAAAAACATATGGAAAATTTCATCAACCTTCGTTGTAAAGCAAGGAAATTAATTAATCAGAGCAAAAAAATGATACGAACAACATATTACGAACTTAAGCAAGTCAAATACAAAAGAGTTTTATAGTTATATCAGATGTAAAAAAGAGTTAACTTGACAATTCGCCACTAGTTGATAAAAAAGAACAAATTGATAATGAATCCCAAATGAGCAACACTCTCAATAATATTTTTGTGTCTGGTTTACTGAGGAAGACATCCCCAGGACCAAATAATTTTTCGCCAAAGGTCGTCATTAAAGAAGTACAAGATGAAATACCAAAACCACTACCCCTTCTCTTTAACAAATACAAAAATATACAATAAAGTCCCCAAAGAATGGAAATTAGCTAGCTTAACTCACATTTAATAACAAAAGAAAATTAAATTCTGCCCAGCAACTATCACCAAATATACCTCACCTTAATTATATGCAAGGTGCTTGAAACAATAGTCCAAAATAAAATTTTACACCATCTAGAAACTAACAACTTAATAAAGGACTCCCGGCATGGTTTCCTTCCACTAACAGCTTAATTCTTCAAAGTAGTCGTTCTCGGCATTCAACTCCTTTAGCTCGTCGCACTCTGGCAGGGAAACCTCCTGTGGTAGGTTAGGGGGTGGACTGGGACTATCGTCTGCACATTTGTATTTTTCTTTGGTAGGGTGGTCAGTTCTTAGTCTATTATTCTTTCTCAGAAGGTTCCGTAAATCCTTGCTGACGTCTGCTACATAGTGGGTTGTCTGCTTGGAGTGAGGCAGGCGGGAGAAAGTAGAGAGTCTGAAGGCATGTCACATCTGCAAGTGGGAGGGGAATCTGGGCCTTATATGGCCCCGTCCAGGATCAAGGGGCCTCTAGTCCTCCTAAGTGGGTAATCAAGTTGCGAGGTTCAACTTGTGTTTGCTCCCTTAGTCTGGGAGCGAGGTGATGGTTGGGGGTGGTGTCAAGTCTGGATTTCGGGAAATTCCTGGGCATGGACTGAAGCAGGCAAGGGTGCTGTGGCTGGCCAGTCTTTCGGTTGCCTGTTCCTTCCCTCTCGTGTCCCGGTCCGATACTGTCCTCAATGATGCATCTGACAACCAATCAGGTGCCTCAGTTGGAGTGCAAGTGGAGATGTACTGGGTTCCACTTGCAGTGTCATGAGTGACATGGGTGCTGGGGTGGTCAGGCAATCATTGCATTCTTGCATATATTGTCTAACTGCTTTGGCATCTGGGAGCATGGGGGGGCACATATCTGGCTCTTGATCCAGGGTTGGTTCACCTGCGGTGTCGTTGTTGGTGTCGGGGGCTTCATTTAATTTTCTTTTTGGGTGCCCTCTCTTTTTATCATTAGAGCAATATATGAAAGAAGACATATATGTTGGATGGCATCAAAGTCTCCTTGTCACATAATATGCATATATTTCAATGGTTAACGCTATTTTTGAATAATTCAATCGTGACACGATAATTTTTTTATATAAAATATAAATTACATTGAAAATATGTTTATTAAACCATATTTGATCGCATAAATGATAACCAATGAAAATCTGTTTTGCCTTTGCCTATTATATTTGCATGCTCTATATAGCAATGTATATATTTATGTACTGTACATAGTACATACCTATGTCTCTCATCATGTATGTGTATTGATATAATTCTCCGACAGGCCCTGCAGTATCCAGTGGGCGGATAATCAACAGTGGAGTGGCGGTGGTGGTATGCTTACACTATATTCTCAACTAGTCACTTGTATACAGTAAGGAGTATTAAACCCTAATAGAGATTAGTTACATATAACAATAATTGATGCAGTTATGCCTGAAAGATGCTGTGTCAGTCTAGTGGTCAGTGTTATAAACTACCAATCTGCCGGTTCAAGTTCGATACCCAGCGAGGCAGCTATAATGTAGTAAGCTGGCTAACCTATCTGTAATGCATATCTTGACTTTGAAGGCTTGGGGTTGACTCTGGCGAATACAAGCTTTGGTAACCTGGACAATATGTGTTTACAGCAGTGGACTAGGCTGGACAACTCCCTTACTACAGGCACCAGAAGGCAAATATACAGGTCAGCGCTGCAACCTATTTTACTCCATTTAGATTGATGTTCAGACCAAATCAGCTACATATAAGTAACAACCCGTTCTTAACATTAACCATTCATTACAAACCCCAATGTACACGTATGAAAGCATATGGTCCTCTCGGGATTCGAACACGGGACACCACACCCAGAACATAAGCATCTAAACCATTACACCACCAACACAGTTAAAGGTATAAATATATAACATGACATGCATATATCATAAATAACATGACATGCATATATCATAAATAACATGACATGCATATATCATAAATAACATGACATGCATATATCATAAATAACATGACATGCATATATCATAAATAACATGACATGCATATATCATAAATAACATGACATGCATATATCATAAATAACATGACATGCATATATCATAAATAACATGACATGCATATATCATAAATAACATGACATGCATATATCATAAATAACATGACATGCATATATCATAAATAACATGACATGCATATATCATAAATAACATGACATGCATATATCATAAATAACATGACATGCATATCATTAATAACATGACATGCATATATCATAAATAACATGACATGCATATATCATAAATAACATGACATGCATATATCATTATATAGCTGATTATTTTGATCTGAACTTCATTCTAAATGGATATATTTGCATAAAGATTATTGCAAAAACTCACAAACAATTGTCAGTACCTGTGCATTAGAGTAAAAATGTCTGGACACACGGAGGTTGAAGCAGTTCAAGTCATAGGATAAAGGAAAGATAGATTTATGGAGAGAGTTCCAGAGCTTGCTTGCTAAGTTTTTTAGTAAAAGACTGGAAAATCGGTTCACTTTTGGGCTAGAAAGTTGAACATAATAAGGGTGGGAATATGTTGAAATGCGGGTACAGTACCACCCACTCTCCGCATACAATGAGAGAGCTCTGAAGAATACGGATTATTGTAATCATGGTAGAAGAGTGAGAGAAATGCACCACGGTGGCATGTAGTGAGAAATTGTAGGGAATTAATTTGAGGAGGTGAGTTGACGAGAAGAGATGCTTTTGACTGTACCCTTTGAGAAGTGCGGTATGAGTGGACCCTCCGGACACATGCGAAAAGTCCTCAATACGTTGGAAACTGTGCCCCTGTAGGCTACAGAGCAAGAAGCTGTGCAGGGGTAATGAATCCACAGAGACAGTTGAGCACACCTAACTTCTGGTAAGCTGCATTAGCAAGAGTGGTGATGTAGGCCTTCGCCTACATATTTTCTTTACTTGATGTATGAACGTAGTCATTGCTGTTTATTTTGAGTTTTTGTTGTTGTTGCTGTTCCCCAGGCTGTCTGGCCGAGCAGCCCCAAGGTCCCGAGCAAGGCCAAGGCCATAACCGAGCGCCTCCACAGAACCCTCCCTGCTTACCATTAATAAAGCCCAGGTGACCGAAGCCACTCCAAGGCGAGGAGCTGAGGAGGGTGCGGAAACGCCCAGGAAACCAAAGACCCACCCAGGGCCCTGTGCCCCTCAGCAATTATGAAGGGAAAGTTGATGGGCAAAGGAAAAATGTGACGCTTTGGCTCCCAGTCTGCCAACCTCTAGGTTGGCAGTAGGGAGGTCAATCCACGGAAGAGACGCCGTCACTTGAGATCTAGAAAATATATAAGTAAAAGGAACAGTCAGAGTAAGCTATGGGTATGGCAGAGAACGCTCAGCTCTCACTCTGATAGGCCAGCCCATCACCAGTGAATTTCAAATACTTAGAAGTGTCGAGGGAAAATAATCCTAGCCTTCATGATAATATACTGAATTCTGACCAATTAGAAAAACTACTTGTATATACAAGTTAGAACAAATACGTTTCGATGTCTTGGCTGACCAATATGAGTTAGCCAGTGGCATTGTTGACGGTGCTTTACTAATGACTGGATTTGTTGTACACTCGGATGCCATAGTCTCCAGCCCTCTCATAAGAATTCGTGGACCCCTCTGTTTTTCTTTATGCAATTATAATTATCTGGTTTGATTTTTGGAGAGAACTTGCTTTTCCTTAAACAGTATTTTTAGTTTGTAGTTGAATTACAGACAATTATATTCATACATTCGTGTCCAGAGATATACTTCCATAGCTAAAAATAGGTGAAGTCCACGAATATGTATGAGTGGGCTAGAGACTATGGTGTCCGAGTGTACCTGCTACATGTGCAAGCTGTTGAGTTACAGTTTTTAAGGTGTATAAAAATCTGTGTGTGATAACCCGGGTTCGAACCCTGGTGGATCACATAATATATGCTTTCATTAATTTCATTAGAGCTGCTTGGTGTTGTGGTGAAATAAATAAAAAATATATTTATTCGATATAAACAATAAAAGCTTATATGTGGTAAGAGAGACAGTGGTTGAGTTGAAGTTGTACATTCAGGATTACAAAAAGAAAGAAAATAGAGAACAATAAACAATGCACATTTGTGGATGTAAAGGATTTAACCCTATTAGGTGCAGGGCGGGCCAATTTGGATCCTCCCAGTTTTACTCCATTAGCTTTGAGATTTTAAGACGTTTCCTCTCATTAGTTTGACGATTATATGATGCTTCAACCCAATACGGTGTCTATTTTTCCTGGGCGAGCGTTAGCGAGCCTGCAATTTTGGAGAAACCGCCCTTTGGCCGGGGCATTTTTCTACCGAATAATGTACACATTTAGCTTGAAGGGGGTCTGGGGGATTTTTGTTTAGTTTGAAGGGGGTCTGTAGAGGCGTTTAGTTTGAAGGGGGTCTGTAGAGGCGTTTTTCAAAGTCTAGGGGGTAACATATTGTTCGAAAATGGCAAAAACAATAAAAACCATTAATAATAATTAAACAAAATATCATAATAACCCCCAAGACGTTGCACCAGATAGTGTTAAGAAGCATATAATTACTGTGTTTTCGATAGTAGTGTTGTTTATCCTGAACAAAAGGATATTTAAATGATTTGGTACAATATTTCTAGATATCGAAAAACAACTAGCACGAATGGGAACAAGTGACAGAATGGGAAGAACATGATGAAACAACAGTTATTATTATTTGTTGCTAAATATTAATAATTACTGTCTTTTAACCCTTTGAAGCTCTGACGCGTTTTAGCAGTTTATTTTGGCTAACAGAAACGCGTATTGGAGCTTGAAGGGGTTAATGAGAAAAGCTTTCTTAACCTGAAAAAGAAGTGTTTTGTGGCGACTTGGTACAATATATCTGTAAATTGTAAATGAATAGATTCACCAACTTGTTAAGGGGAGTCACCGTTTTTTTTTTTTTTATCTTTCTCTCCTTTTCTCTCTTTCTCTGGCTTGTATCCATTCGACCCCATTCAGCCAACTGTTTTAAGACGTTTATCCCCATCCAGGTGTCGATTTCTTCCTGGCGTTGTATGGAGAAATCCGGCTTCGCCGGACACATTTTTCTATCGAAAATTGTACAAATTTAGCTTGCTGTCAAAACAAAAATATATGTATGCTGGATCGCTACCGCTCGCCAGGAAAATATTGACACCTGAATGGGGGTAAACGTCTTAAAACAGTAGGCTGAATGGGGCCGAATGGATAAAAGCCAAAGAGAGAGGGAGAGAAAGAGACAAAAAGCGAGGTGGGCTCCCTTAAAGCGACTGTATTACATGATGACCTTGACACTTATGTAATTTCTCGTTTGTCATAATAGTTAAGGCACTTGTTTTTTCAGGATCCTTCATTATATATGGTGTAATACTTTGTAATTTAGATAATAATTAAGGGGAGGCACTTGTTTTTTCAGGACCTTCTCCCTCATGTTTATCCCTATTAGCCTAGTTTTGAGATCTTAAGACATTCGCCCCATTATTTTGGCGTTTTTCAGACCTTTTGTCCCAATTTCTTTGCCAACATTAAGACCTTTCATGCCATTTAGGTGTCAATTTTTTTCCTGGCGAGCAATAGCGAGCCTGTATTTTAAGAGGAATCGGCCTTCAGCCGGGCCATTTTTCTATCGAAAAATGTACAAATATATATCAAATGGGGAGTCTTGGGGGTGTTTTTTTAAAGCTTAATAGAGGTTTAGAGAGCAAACTATATAAATGGTAATGAGCCGAAACAGTATATAGATGGGTTCCATATACAGTATATAAATGGTAATGAGACTCATAACACGTAAATTGTAATGAGACTCATATGCAGTAGATGGTAAGAATACTCGCTTGAACACACACTAGAATGCTTCAAAAATAATAGGTTCTACATTTATACGTTTTGCTTATGCATTTTTAAAGTGTGCACATTATTTTTTCTTTGTGGATAAGGGAGACAAAAGGGAAAACTGCCTGTGACAAGTGCCTCCCCCAGAGATAAAAGAGTGACAGAGACAAAATCAAGGAATGTTCGAGCCAAAATGTCTGGACACACGGAGCTTGAAGCAATTTAATTCATAGGATGAGGGAAAGATGTATCCAGAGTTCCAGAGCTCAGCTGTTAAATAGAAGAAAGATTGGGAGTATCGTTTCAGTCTTGAGTTGATGTAGCACAGAGTAGGGGTGGGATTATGTTGCAAGACGGATACTACGTCCCCTACATAGAGCAGGTGGTATACACTGAGAGAGCTCTGAGGAACACTGATTATTGTAGTAGCGATAGAATAGCGATAGAGATGCAACATTGCGGCAAAGAGAGAGAGATTGCAGAGAGTCGGTGAGTGGACGAGAGTTAATGATACGAAATGCTTTCTTTTCTACTTTGACTAGAAGTGCTGAGTGAGAGGATCCTCCCCACACATGCGAACAATACTCAATACAAGGATATACTGTGCCCCTGTACAGAGCAAGAAGCTGTGCAGGGGTAAAGAACCCCTTGAGGCGGTTGAGCACACCCAGCTTCTGGGAAGCTGTTTTAGCAAGAGTGGGCTTCTTGAGTCCCGTCACTTATTTGTCTTCCTCCCAGTTTGGGTACAGACGTGCTCTTAGCACGCTTGACCCCTAATTTTGCTTGGAATTGTATGTCAGGTCTGCTTTTGCTTGACGTCAATCTGTCATTGCTGTTTTTTTCGATCTAGAAAAGGCCTACAACTCTACCTGGAAGGTCCACATTTTACGTTAACTCAGTTCTTTTGGTATTTACGGTAATTTATGTGTCTTTCTTCAGAATTTTCTTTCTCTTTTTTACTTTTGTGTCAGGATCAATTCCCACTTATCCCGTCCTTACCCTCAGGTTGAGGGTGGCCCACATGGTTCCATTCTGAGCACCAACCTTTTTCTCATCGCTATCAACGGTATTGTGTCCTCTCTCCCTACGGGGTTCGGTCTTCGTTATATGTAGACAATTTTGCAATATACGCAGCCGGCTCGGATATTGAGTCTTTAAATTTACTCATCCAATCAGCAATTCTAGCTGCTTCATCATGGGCCACCCACCACAGGTTCCACTTTTCCACCTCCAAATTCTGTGCTCTGACCGTTACTCGCTGCCATTCTATCCCTCAGCCTCCTCTTACTCTATATAATACTGTCCTGCCTTATCGTTCTTCTACTACTTTTTTAGGTCTTCCTTTTGATTCTCGTCTTAATTGGAACGCTCATATTTCCTCAGTCAAGGTTGCTGCTTTGCAGCATCTCTGCCTTCTTCAAACATTATCCCACGTTACTTGGGGTGCGGATCGTGCACTTCTTCTTCATCTTCATAAAGTTCTTGTACTCTCTAAGCTGGATTATGGCTGTCAAGTTTACTCTTCAGCCTCTGACTCCATTCTCCATACACTTGGCGGCGGCCGAGTGGTGAGCACTCTCACGTGTGAATCTGCTTGACCTGGGTTCGATCCCAGCCCATGCGGGCATTTAGTGGGTGTTGTAGTACGTCCTAGCATGTATCACATGCTTGCACCCAGTCGAAGGACACCTCGACGTGGTATACAGACTAATAAAACACATAACAAAGCCACTCCAACAGCTTCCTCTCTCTCCAACACCCCTTCTCCCCTCTACATTCTTCAGAAAAATTGGAAAAGTAGAATGTATACAGATACGAGGTGCCGTTGTAAAGACTTATCCCTCAATACTTTCACCTGACCTGACCTGATTCTGGCTTGCCTTCTCTGTATTGGCATTGGGCTCTCCTGTCCCTTCGTTACTTTGCTCGGCTTCAACAATTCCCATCTTTGCATCTCTCCCTTCCCCCTTCTGTCCTTGCTACTTTTTCATCTCATCCCCGTCTTAGATCACCTTTTTTCCGTTCGCATGCGCTCGCTGCTTGCATCATCATCTTTCTCTGTTTCTAATATCCTCCCTCTCTGCTTTTGCTCCTTTCCCCCCTGGCTTTTACCTCGTCCCTTGGTTTGCCCTTCCATTCTCCCTTGTTCCAAATCCTCTACCTCTCCCCTCGTTCTTCGTTCTTGTTTCTTGGATCACTTTTCTGTTCACTCCACCACCAATCCTGTGTTTGCTAGTGGCTCCAAAACATCGGTTGGTGTTGGGATTGGCGTCCTTTTCCCCACTTGCTCATACAAGTATTCTTTGCCTTCGGTTGCCGACATTTTAACTGCTGAGCTTTATGCTATTTTCTTTGCCCTACATTTTATGTTTTAATTTCCCTCCTCTTCCTTTACTTTATTCTCTGATTGCCACAGTGCTCTCCTTCTCTTACAGTCGTCTCCTGATATTCATCCTTTAGTTCTTTCTATCCAGGAATGGCTTTTCCGTCTTTCCGTCCTCAAAAAGATTGTCCACTTTTGCTGGGTGCCCAGTCACATTGGCGTTGACGGTAATGAGCGGGTTGATTGCCTTGCTCGTTCTGCTGCCGTGTGGGGTATCCAATCCTCACTCGCTCTTCTGGCCTCTGATTTCTTCCCTGCCTTGTCCAGGTTCCTTTGGTCGAGGTGGCAGGCTCTATGGTCCACTATCTCTGCTAATAAACTTTGTACTGTCAAATCTTCCGTTTCAGGTTGGTCTGACCCCTTTCACCGTATTAGACGTTGGGAAACTGCGTTGGCCCGTCTCCGCATAGGCCATACCAGGCTTACCCATTCGTATTTAATGTCCCGTTCCCCTCCGCCTCTTTGCCCACACAGTGCCGTTCAGCTTTCTGTCTCCCACCTTTTCCTTGATTGCCCGTTATAATCTGTAGGCCTCTTACGTTTCTTTCCATTTCTATCATTCCACCGCCGCCCTTCTTGTCTTGCTGATATTCTTTTGGAATCTCCCTAATTTTCTATTGATCACATTATGTCCTTCCTTCATCATACTCACTTCCTTGCTGATATTTATTTAGCTTCTTTACATTTTCTTAATTTTGTGCTATATGGCCTCTGTCGTCTGGCGCATACAATTCATTAATGTAATGTTATGTTTAGCAAGAGTGTTAATATGATCCTTCCAGGAGAGATCATAAGAAAAGGAGACACCAAGAATTCTGACAGAAGATGTAGGGTTGATTTTTGTATTGTTGAAGTATAAAGGATAGTCCGCTAGGAGTTCACGACAGGTAGATACATGGAGAAATTGGGGTTTAGAAGCATTAAAGGCAACAAGGTTTTCTCTGCCCCAATTGGAAATGGTAGTTAGTTCAGAAGATAAGTGTCCCATACCTTCATTACGTTCAGAAGATAAGTGTCCCATACCTTCATTACGTTCAGAAGATAAGTGTCCCATACCTTCATTACGTTCAGAAGATAAGTGTCCCATACCTTCATTACGTTCTGTACCCTTTATTATCTTCTTAATCAACACTCTGCCATACAGCTTTCTTTCGTAACAGCATAATTTGTTGATATAATTGTATTTTTCCCTTACAGTCTCAAATATTGTGTGTTAGTATTAGTTTATTAAAGTATTATAATTAAAAGAGGTTCTAATGGTTTTATTGTAACTATAGAATAGTATATTAACCCGTTCAATACCGGGGACGACCTTTTAATCATATTCTGGCAACTATTAGACGATTGTATTCAGCTTAGGAAGGACCTCTAGCAATAATAAGGCTTCAAACCATCTCAACCAACCCATTTAACTACCACATATCCTTCCTAAGCTGCATAATATCGTCTAAATGAAGCTAGACCAAAATAAAAGAAACGTCTCTGGTACTCAAAGGGTTAATGTTATAAGTTATCAAATTACAAAATTACAGAAGACTTGAATGCTACTTGCATGGTTACTGGATGAGAGCCTCGGCGGCCGAGTGGATAGCACAGTGTTTGCCCACGCAGAGGTGTGAATTGATGTGCTTCACCCATCAGCGTAAGTTCCTCTCCCTCCCCTCCGTCTCGATGGCCCTGTTTTGATTTGGAAAAATCACATAGACTATTTGGGTTCCTCATGCATGAAGCACCCTGATATCATGAAGAGCTTGGTCGTGTTCGTTGGGGTGCGGATCAGGATGTGTTACTGGGGTTTTATTTAGCGTACATTCTAAGCAATTTACATTATGGCTGCTCTGTACATGGGTCGGCTTACACCTCGACCCTCAAGAAGTTAGATGTGGTGCTGCACACAGCGCTACACATATCGTTGGGAGCATTCCGTTCGTTGTTGATGGTTTCGCTCCATGCGGAAGCGGGCCTCCTTCCTTCGGTCTGGGGTCATCATCACCCTTCCTCGTGCCTTATCCTTCTCACCTCCTCATTCCTATAGCACCCATTTTTATCATATCCCGTTTTGCCTCACACACCTTCCTGGCCTGTCCACTCACAATTCCCTTTCCTGGTCCGTGCCCTCCTGTCCTGTTCCTCCCTCTCCTTTCCCTTCCATCCCCTTCTCCCACACCCTCCGTCTCCCCTTTACCCCCTTGGTCTGATCTTTCATCTATGTTTCACCTATCCCTTCATGTTCCATTTGTTAAGCCTCAGAATAGCTCCCCTGCCCCCTCCCTTTTCCTAGAACTTGTTTCCTTCCATTATAGTATTCACTTTCCTTTTTTACATGGATGGCTCCCATACCTCTTCCCGACAGTCCTTTTCTGCTGCCATTTTTGTTGAGCACCTCTCCCTTTGTCGAACTTGACGTCTGCCCGGTTCCCATCCAGTTAATTCCTCATAATTGTCTGCCATCCTTCATGCTTTGCTTTTTATACGTGATTTCTTCCCCCACAATCAATTGTAATTTTCTCAGATTCACAGTCCTCCCTTGCCCTCCTCAGTTCACAGCGCCCTGTCTTTTATCGCTACCTAATCTGTCAAGCACATTCCCTCCTTTGCTCCTTTAGGCAGTTTGACTTTTCCCTCCATCTTCAGTCAATTCCCTCCCATGTGGGTATCAGGGGTAACGTAATAGTGGACTCTATGACTTTTCTGGCACACTCATCTCCTGACCTCGAACACCTCCCTCTCCCTCCCTTCTTTGCTTCCAGGATAGCTTTCTTTCATTGCCGGACCCACTGGGGTGCCTCCTTACGAAGGGATCTTTCCCGTACCATCCTTGGTCAATATAGGCTACATTCTGCCCCTCATCTTTGGTCCCTTTCCCCCCTCCACCCCCTTGACACTGCCCTTGTGCATCTCTGCATCAGCCACGTTGATCTGGCCTCCCACTACTACTGCCTTCGACTGGTTCCTAACGCCTTCTGTCCGTGGTGCTGTATGGTGGAAGAGACGGTTGAACACTACATTCTCCACTGCTATCACTTCTACTCCCATAAGACCCTTCTTCGCTGCAGCCTCCTCTTGTTTGGAGTCCTGTTGGGGGGCTGTAGCCTGGATCGAGCCTGCCTTCGGTGACCGTGTTCTCAAACACACGATCTTCTTGTGGCACTCGGGTCGACTCGGCCGCCAATTATTGCCTCCTTGTTGTGGACTGCGGCAGAGTTAACTCAAACAGCCCTTCAATCAAGAATCGATAATCAAGAGTGCTTAGCACGCTCACATGTGAATCTGCTTTGACCTGGGTTCGATGCCAGCCAAGGCTGACATATTTAGTGGGTGTGGTAGTACTTTTTAGCGTGTTTCACATGCTCACATCCAGTCAAGGTATTTAAGATAATGAACGGCATGTACGACCAACAAGTTAACTTCAACCTACAGACTAGTGAAGGACCAACCCGTGGCAACAAGAAGAAGCTGGCTAAGGAGCAGTGTAGTACCCAATTGAGACAGATGACCTTCAGCTCAAGAATTGTGAATGTGTGGAATAGCTTGCCTAATGACGTAGTTGAAGCTAAGAGTGTGATATCTTTCAAAAAGCTCTTGGACAAATTCTGGAAGGACCAATCCATCAAATGTAATTTTGAGGAAAAGATAATTTCCACCCCGGGCCACCACATCAGTGTGAACTCTGGGGATGATGACCAAGATCTGGACATAGAGGACTAACAGGACCTGCGTTCAGTATCACCGTAAGGTTCCGTAATATCAAATATAAACTGTATATACGTTTCTGTTCCCCCGTAAGCATGTGTTAATCTCTGACCGTTTTGGTGGGGTCAGTACTCAAGATATTAATGAGTTGGGCCTAGTAATTGGGGTTGGGTGTGATAGGGATCTGCCTTGTGTGGGCCGATCGGCTTTTTGCAGACTCCCATTTTCTTATGTTCTTATAATCTTGTGTACCTCCAGTAGTGTTGAAACCCCACTCCTTATAATGATCATTGTGTACTATAAATATTCAAAATACGAATAATTATGTACAAGACAATATAGTAGGTGTATATGTATGCGTGTGTGTACGCTTGCATCAAACAAAAACAATGGAACGAAGTCATACGGTGACCGGTCAACTCAACCAGTAGACCATTTCAACCAGTAGCTCTCAACCAGTTCCAAATCAACCAATAGGCCTACGGTTTGGTTAGGTTAAGTTAGGTTAGGTTAGGTTAGTACTATATTTTGGCACTGGTTTTGTTGGTCTGGGTTAATTTGGCACTGGTTAAGTCATACAAGTAGATTAAATCAAATGAAGTTGCCCAGTTAGTAAAAGTTTTCTTAACACACACTTTATAGAAAATGATGATATTTAGAGTAACTAAAATATATATTCATTTCCTCGCATTTCATGAATTTAACTAATCACTTTTTGTTTATAGAAACCTGTATTATATTCAATCAAATATGACTGTGTGTTCATCTTAACCCCTTCTGTACCGGTACCGTCCTCTTAACTTTATTCTGGCTACTATAGTATTAGACGATTTTATTCAGTTTAAAAAGGGCCTCCAGTAATAACCAGGTTTCGAACTATCTCACATAACCCTTTTCACTACCTCAGATCCTTCTTAATCTGCACAAAATCGTCTAAACATAGCAAGAACAAATTGAAAAGTGGTCGTCGGTATAGAAGGGGTTAAGGGGAGGTTTTTAGTTAGTTCGCTAGACCTCCATCAAGCTTAACATTACAGCCCCTAGACCCCCTTTCAAGATATATACATTTGTACATTTTTCGGTAGAAAAATGTCCCGGCCGAAGGCCGATACCTCCTAAATTACAGGCTCGCTATCGCTCGCCAGGAAAAAATCGACAACTAAATGGCACGAAAAGTCTTAAAATTGACAGAAATGGGGTAAAAGTTCTTAAAATAGCCAAACTAATGGGGCGAAGGTCTTAAAATATCAAGAGCAATGGGGCTAACCATGAAGGAGAAAGGGGTCAAGAAAAATATCCCTAAAGTGGAAATCTCCCCCTTAATAGAACAAAATATATACATTATTCACAAAGGAAAGGCAGTGAATGACCCACCACAAAAATTATAGAAATTGCGACGAGATAAAGCCGGTATCACACGAGTACTTTTTCCCTCAACATTTATCTTTAACACTGGTCTGGCAGCTTATGAGGTTAACATTTCAAATATTTTTGTCACCTAAATTCATCTATTATCAGTCTAGTTTCCGATACCAGTGCAAAATATTCCAGGAACGTTGCCAGACAAATGTTGATGATCGAATGTTGACTATAAAAGCTCTCGTGTGATACCAGCTTAAGGGGGGTGACCTGTTTTTGTTCTGTCCTTTTCTATCTTTCTCTGGCTTGTATCCATTTGGCCCCATTCAGCCTACTGTTTTAAGACGTTTATCCCCATCCAGGTGTAAGTTTTTTACTGGTGAGCGGTAGCGAGCCAGCATATTTTTTATTTTTGTTTGACAGCAGGCTAAATTTGTACATTTTTCGATAGAAAAATTTCTCCGGCAAAGCCGGATTTCTTCATATAATGCTGGCTCGCTATCGCTCGCCAGGAAGAAATCGACACCTAGATGGGGATAAACGTCTTAAAATAGTTGGCTGAATGGGGCCGAATGGATACAAGCCAGAGAAAGAGAGAAAAGGACAGAAATAACACAAAACAGGTCACCCCCCTTAAGTAAAGAGTTTCATTGACTGACCAAAAGCGATAATAATAATAATAATAATAATAATAATAATAACGTGTAGCTCCGCGTGACGAAATGCATTAAGGGGACATGGGAGGTTTTTCTGGTCCCCCTTTCTTCCTCATGTTTAGCCCCATTAGTTTTCAGATGTTAAGATGTTTTCCCCATTAGTTAGTCAATTTTAAGACCTTTCGCCCCATTTCTTCGTCAACATTTAGACCTTTCGTGCTATTTAGGTGTCGATTTTTTCCCTAGCGAATGATAGTGAGCCTGTAATGTTGGAAAAACCGGCCTTTGGCCGGGAAATGTTTCTACCGAAAAATGTACAAATTAATCTAGAAGGGGGATCTGATGTATGTTTGTTTTTTTTTAATTTGATGGAGGTCTAGGGAGGAAACTAGAAAAATAATGAATACATGCAAAAATTGCCCCAAAAGTGAACCATCCCCCCTTATGCCCCGTTCACACATAGCCGAATTTGAGGACGAATGCAGACCGAAGCGGCTTCGGGAAACGCTCGGCCGCCAAAATGAGGCCAATTCGGGCACTTCGGCAGCCTTTCGGGATGTTCCGTAGAGCCTCGGTGACGTCACCGAAAGTTTCATTTGACATGAACATTTCGGCGAGTCAGCCCCGAAAGAATTTTTCGCTGTGACCTCGGTATGCATTCCAAAACTTCGGTATGCATTCGGTATGCATTCCATACCTTCAGTATGCATTCCATTCCTTCGGTATGCATTCGCCGATCCATCCCCGACAAAATAACCGTTAAAAATCGGGGTAATATCAGGGAGAATTCGGCGAATACAGACAGATTATTTACAGTATGTTCACCGAATGCACACAGAATGCACACAGAATGCGCACCTATTTTTGACATGTTTACAATACCTCGGTAGCTTATCGCCGAATGAAAAATGAATGCATAGCGATTTTTTGTAATGCAAACCGAACGCGTATCGAATACGCCGAATTCAATCGGTGTAGGCATACAGAAGCCAGCCATACTGCGCATCGAATGACCAGCGAATTGGCAACTGAGCCCCACCGGGCCTATATGTATGGCCCACCCGCTGCCACACGTGTCAGATCTTTTTAGAGACACAGCGAAGCGACATTGCAGCAGCCCCAAGATGGAGTCCCACGACATGTTTGCCACAGAAGACAACAACACCCTCTCACAGGATTACGAGCAGCAGACCGAGGGGAGCGAGACGCTCGACATTGATTTTGGGACCAGGGGAGCTACTGATGACCCTTTGCCTCCGCCAGCAGCAGTAGCAACCACAAGACGCAAAGCGGGCAAGACAAAAAGGAAGGTAACCCAGGTCATGGCCTCTGACGACGACGAGTACCATGACGGTGACGACGAGGATGGCTCCCAGGTGTTGGGCAGCAAAAGGGCCAGGCGGAAGTCGGCAAAGCTGAGTGCTTTGCAGGAGCGCGGCATGGTGGAGTGGCTGATGCAGCACCCCATCTTCTACAACAAAAAGTTGACCTCCTACAAGGACGTCGCCATGAAGAGCAGATTGCTGGCAACAAAGTCAAAGGAGCTGAACGTGGAAGGTGAGCATAGTGCTGGTGTGTTTTTCAATGAAAAAGTGAAAATATTCAGTGCTTTTTTTTAAAGTATTGTTTATATAAATCAGTATGTAGATATTACTCTGTGCCCTGTTATGTCCGTTTCTGTGAAGTTGGAGATGTGCTTCAGTGAATATATAACATGCAGCAAATTTCTGGTCTTTTTCAGCCAACCAGCTGCATGTGTGGATGGATGGGATGCGGACGCGCTACGTCAAGCTCCACAGGACCAGGTCTGGCCTGGGCCCCATTCTTAAAGACCTGACGGAGAGGGACGCCTGGATTTGGGACAGTTTCGGCTTCCTGGGGCGGTTTGTGGCAATTGCGAGAACTTGACATTCGAAGGTTAGTGTCTTGCGCAATTACATATGTTTGTTAATAATGAATAAACTGTTCCATATTAAAAACAAATATTGGTTTCCTTTAAACTTTCATGACAAACAAAGTACTAGAGAACCGGGCCAGCTGGAACTAATTAGACCTCTACCTGAACTACCTGCCCCTGACCCTGACCCTTTTACCTGACCCTTTTATAAATTTATATGTCTAAACTCCCATGACATATGCCTGTGTAGCCAAACATATTTCTCAATCAACTTAAATTTTCTTTAAAGCTGTCTGACACACCGTCTCCAGACTTTCCTCCAGCTAGCGCTGATGAAGGGGCATCCGACGCCTCTCAGGACGTGGGCGGGCACCGACAGTGCAGAGGTGCAAGAGGACGACCCAAAACCACAGCCGAGGGAGGAGTCGCCCTCTGTCAAGCCTCACCTGTCTCAGGTGAGATTATCTTTCATATATACTGTATATATACTGTATACATATATATATATATATATATATATATATATATATATATATATATATATAATATATATATATATATATATATATATATATATATATATATATATTATATATATATATATATATATATATATATATATATATATATATATATGTATAAACATGTATTTGATTTCATTGTCTTTTATTTTGTTGATGTATTTTAAAATTATTTTCTTACTCTTTTCAGTTCAGCAAGCTGATTGAGGCGAGCCAGGTAAGCTCCATGGAGCTGGAGGAGTTCCTCAAACCCAAGAACCCCAAGGATGCCCTGGTAGCGAACTGTGCTGCCTACATGAAGTCTGCCCTGGACACATTGTCTATGGGTTCAGTGCTGATGTTCCAACGTGAAGCCACTAGTATCCTCCTCAATCTGCAGGAGAGCGAGTACGTGGCAAGGACACCAACGCCTACTGTCGCTCCACCACAGCCACCTACCCTGCACCCTGTTGTTGCACCTGGGTTGGAAGGTGGAGTCAGCATGCCTTCCACTTCAGCTGCTGCTTCCACCAACCAACAGTATGTCCAGCAACTACAACAACGGGTGTGGGACTTGGAGCAGCGGCAACAAACCGCACAGACCCCACACCAGCCAACCAGTGGCTACCCCCAAAGTTTAGGCAACATATCATTGTCGAGTAGCCTGATGGGTGCCCTTGGTGTTGGCAGCCCTAACGCCAGTGTTTCATCTGAGCTGCACACTCCGCGACACAGAAGGGCCTCGATCCCTGCCCAACATTCCACTCCCAGGAAGGAGTACCACGAATTGTAATTATTACACAATGTCATATGTCGTATTTTGGTAAATAAAAATGTTAAAAAGTGATCATAATTATTACACAATGTCATATGTCGTATTTTGGTAAATACAAATTTTAACTAGTGATCATGAGTTTACTATAAATAACCCTTGCTTGAAGATAATATTAAGAAAAATTTGTTTTTATTACTAATAATATAAATAATGAGTAATAATATTATTAAATAAACATATGACAGAGAAAAGAAGTATTGGGATTATTATTGGAAAACAATCTTTATCGATACATGAATTTATTGAAGACAAAAACTACAATAAATGGTTCTGCAGTACATAATTATGAACACTGTATAAAAAAGGGTCCATCAAAAAGTGATCATGAGTTTACTATAAATAACCCTTGATTGAAGATAATATTAAGAACATTTTATGTTGTTTTACTAATAATATATATAATGAGTAATAATAATAATAATAATAATAATAATAATAATAATAATATTAATGAAGTTTACTTTCCACGAAAAGTGGTTATACTTATTACTTTTTTTTACAAGCAGGGAGAGAGAGAGAGACAGGGGGGGGGGGGGAGAACGTATTTATAGCCAGGTAAACTGGTGCACATGTAGTACAATAGGCGCCAATAATCCAGTGGAGCCCTAGTTGTCCACCATCCTGTCCTGCGAATGAATGCCTCCTACAGGTGAGTTGTAGTACGCCATCATGTAGCTACGGATGTTTTTGGGTGCCACCAGAGCTCTCGGGTTCACCAAAGGATCCATTGCAACAAATTGCATATTGCCTCTGCGCCATGCACACGGGGTAACCTCGTGTGTGACAGGGTCCTCCACATCAAGGTTAAGAGATACAACGTTTCTCTTAACCTTGCTCCACATCTGCCTTCGACAGCCAGTACGCCGGCTACGATCCCTCAAGATATTGTGGAGGCAACAGGAGGCTAGCACTGCTGCTTCCACTCCCCTCGGTAGCAGTGCCATGGTCGTCAGGAGGCACCGAAATCTGTAAAAAAAAAAGAGTTAATAACAGAAAACAAACACAAAACACAAACATCTAATTCATATTACATACACATTGTCAGTTGGCTCCTGACCTTTGACCAGTGAGGACGTCCCCAGTGACCGCTCGTGACATACCTGTTTATCCCCTAGTGAGGTGAACATTCTTAGTGATGGCTTGTGTTGATGAGATTGTCACCTCTTCCCATGTTCTCCAGCTTTGTCTTGCTTTGCAAGAAAGGCTGGAGAATGTTGAGCTCGAGGTCCAATCTCTCAAGGACGAGAACCTAGCATTGAAGATGGCATTAGAGGAAACGAAAAATGCCACTGGTGTAGGAAAACCGGACTTTTCCTGGAAAGTGGTAGCTTCAAGTGGAACGAAGTGTACCTTCAAGAAGCAGTGTGTACCTGTAAACTACAAGTACAGCATCCTGGAGGACGAGTGTGATGGAAGTGAAGACGGAGTGGGGGAAGGAGATGACCCATCTTACAGCGAGGCAGTGAGAGGGGAGGGGATGATGTCTGCTGCTGTTGCTGCTACAACTGCTGCTACACGCCGACAAAAGGAAAAAGCTAAGTCTGTTTTCATTGTCGGTGATTCATTGGTTAGATACCTTGGCAGGGCAACAAACACTCAGGTTGGTAAAGTTGTCTGCGTGCCTGGTGCCGGAGTCGGGAGGGTGGCTGAGAAGATAGATGCTGTCGTGGAAGTGAGTGGGGAGGACCCCATCATCTTCCTCAATGCAGGGAGCAACGATATATGGAGATGCAGGACTGAGGAGTTGCTCTCAAAGTATCAGGAAATGCTGGAGAGGATCAAGGAAAAGGGTGGAGTTCCTGTGGTAAACAGTATCCTGCCAAGAAGAGGGGTAAGGAAGGAATGGTCCTCCAGGGCTATTGGTGTATATAGCCGGCTGGAGAAGTATTGCAAGGCAAATACTATTCCATTCCTGGATAACTGGTCCCTCTTTTATGGTAAGGATGAACTGTATGCCCAGGATGGAGTACATCTCTCTCGACTAGGAGTTTCGACCTTGGCCAGCTCACTCGACAAGATTGTTGAGGGGTTTCGTTAACAAAACTGGGCGTGTAAGTAAAATACTGTCTCCATATGGAGCAGGTACTTCATGTGACAAACCAGTGAGTAAAATATAAATAATCAGTCAAGATAGTGCGGATATAGTGATGTGTAATAGTAGTATCGATAACACTACACATGTAACTGATAGTAAAGATGAGAATACTGATAGAGTAGAATTTCCGTCTAGAGCTAGTAGTTCAACAGGAAATAATAAGTTAGCTAAACACAATAGAAAATTAGTTGCAAATAAAAGTAATAGGTTGAGGGTATATTATACAAATTGTAGGAGTTTATGTAACAAAATGAACGAACTTAGAGCACTAGTTAGCACAGAAAATATAGACATAATAGCGCTAACTGAAAAGTGGATTAATACAGAATCTAGGCATTTTTTAGCAGAATTTGATATTCCAGGATATAGTTTGTTTTAATATGACCAAACAAGTAGGAGGGGCGGGGGTATAGCAGTGTTTGTCAGGAGTACTTTAAAAAGCTGTATTAAATCAGGTATTAGACTAAATAATGATAATGAAAGTGTTTGGGTAGAGGTTAACGAAGGTAGTGAGACCATAGTTATTGGAGTTATATATAGACCGCCTAATATGAGTAGAAATGGCGGAACATCGTTATGGGAGGTAATTAAAATAGCATCAAGGTTTAGCAATGTGTGCATTATGGGGGATTTTAATTTCCCGAACATTGATTGGCAGCACCAAATAGGCGACTCCGATTCAGTAGAGTTTATAGAGGTAGTACAAGATATTTTTTTATTTCAATTCATAGATACGCCGACTAGAGGTATTAATATTCTTGATTTAGTTTTCAGTAACAATGAACATATGATAAATAATGTAGAGATTGGTGACCACCTAGGAAATAGCGATCATAAATCTATTTATTTTAATATACAATGGACAGGGAATGCTAAAGGGAATACGACACTTATCCCAGATTTCAGAAAAGACGATTATGGTGGGCTAAGAAGAGACTTAAGGGTGGACCCTATTGTTAAGCAATTAAGTCAGGATATGCCAGAGTTAAACTTGCCACCTACATATAACCAGTTTATTGCTTCACTCCACAATGCTCAACATAAATATATCCCTAAAAGAAGATTTAGATCGACGCAGAACCAACCAAAATGGATGACTAATAAGCTAATAGATCTTATAGGAAAAAAGAAAGGAATATATAGCAAAATAAAGAAAGGCGAAAATCATCTACATATATACTATCAGACTCTATCAAGACAGGTCAAAAAGGAAATAAGGAAAGCAAAAAGAAATTATGAAATAAGGATAGCCAGTGACTCAAAAAATAACCCTAAAGCTTTTTACCAACTATATAAATATAAAGTTAGAGATGTAATAGGCCCCCTAAGAACTTGAATAGGAGAAATAACAGAAAATTATTTAGAAATGTGCAGTACATTAAATAGTCAGTTTCTTTCCGTTTTCACTAATGAAAATTTGGCACAGATTCCAGAAGTCAATATGGTATATAGAGATAGTATAGAAAATATGTTAAGTACAGTTAGTATAAGTAGAAATGATGTGCTTAAGGAAATTGACAGACTGAAACCTCAAAAATCGCCTGGTCCTGACGAGGTATATGCTAGAATATTAAAAGAATGCAGAGATGAGTTAAGTAGCCCATTAGCATTTTTATTTAACAAGTCATTAGAAACAGGTTTAGTTCCAGAAGCTTGGAAGCTTGCAAATGTAGTTCCGATCTTCAAAAAAGGTGATAAACCGATAGCATCCAATTACCGTCCCATTAGTCTCACATCAATCATAGGAAAGTTGCTAGAGTCTATTATTGCTAGGAAAATTAGAAGCCAGTTAGTAAAATTTAACTTTAATAAATTCTTTTCAGCATGGATTCACTCAGGGACGTTCTTGCCTTACTAATTTGCTTAGCTTTTTCTCAGAGGTATATGAAGCAGTAGATAGTGACAAGTCATATGATATTATATATTTAGATTTCAGTAAAGCTTTCGACAGAGTCCCTCATGCAAGATTGATGAGAAAGGTTGAGGCACATGGAATAGGAGGGTCGTTGTGGGGATGGATTAGGTCATGGCTAATTGGTAGGAAACAGAGAGTCAGCATAAATGGTACCAAGTCAGAGTGGGGAGCAGTCAAAAGTGGTGTCCCCCATTGATCGGTATTAGGTCCCCTGTTGTTTCTTATATACTGACCTAGATTTAGGTATAACTAGTAGGATAAGTAAATTCGCACACGATACTAAAGTGGGGAGATCAATTGATTCAGATAGCGATATATAGTGCCTCCAAAGGGATCTAGATACCTTACATGAATGGTCAGTAAATTGGCAGATGAAGTTTAACATTGACAAATGCAAGGTATTAAAGATAGGGAAGATGCAAACCAATGTTAAATATAAACTAGCTAATTTAGAATTAGAAAATTCCGACTGCGAGAAAGATCTAGGTGTGTTTGTTAGCAATGATTTGAAGCCTAGAAAACAGTGTATAAGCGTTCGTAATAAGGCAAACAGGATTCTCGGGTTCATCTCTAGGAGTGTGAGTAACAGAACTGCTGATGTTATCTTAAAACTTTACTTGTCATTAGTGAGACCCCATATGGATTATGCTGTCCAATTTTGGTGTCCTTATTACAGAATGGACATAGATTTATTGGAGAGAGTACAGCGTAGAATGACAAAAATGATCCATAATATTAGAAATCTTCCGTATGAAGAAAGGTTGAAGAAATTAGGTTTACATTCGTTAGAGAGACGCAGAGTTAGAGGGGATATGATAGAGATGTTCAAGTGGGTTAGTGGGATTAACAAAGGGGACATGACAAATGTACTAAAGCTCAGTGATAGCGAAAGAACTCGTACCAATGCTTTCAAATTAGATAAATTTCGTTTCAGAAAAGATATAGGCAAATATTGGTTTGGTAACAGAGTTGTAGATGGGTGGAATGGACTACCAAGTGAAGGAAGGATCTGAAGGTCCAGAGTTTGGTTGTTGATGTTAGGATGTAAGGCAACCAAACTCTGGACCTTCAGATCCTTCCTTCTGCCAAAAGGCACTATCCTACAGGACCTAACGCCCCCCCTCGCCCCCCGGTGCCCTTGACGCAGCCCCCCGCGCTACCTCTTTCAGCTTCGTCTTCTGCCGGCGCCACACGTACTACGCAACTTAGGCCACGCCCCTCGACACGCAGCCAATCAGCTTCGACCCCGCCAACCGACCACCACCTTCCCGCATCCAGTGCCGTATATCCTGTATCATTATGTACATTAATGTAACCCTGTACCACCATGAATTTTGCTAATCTCATTCATCTACTTCCTGCCACCCAGAGAAAACTCATCAGAGACCTGGAAACATTGAATAATAAAATTTCCAACGCAGAAATTGCCATTTCTTTCAACCTCGTATGTATTAAAGAAAATGTATTACCTGGCTTTACTAAGATATAGGTTAATATTATATATATATATATCTATATATAATAATATACAGTATCATTATACTGGTATAATCTTAAGGTTAATGTTACGCATTTATTAACTTTTAATTTGTAATGCCCAAAATATAATTCAACATAAAGATCAGAGGTATCAATGTAATCAGGTTTTAACAGGTCTAACTACTTAGTTACTTTGGAACACATGAATCACGAGGCTAGGGGGGTATAGGTGTATTGGAGGGGGTCTGTGTCTGAATCATTATTTAGTGGTAGGCTGACGGTTTAGGATACAAAAGCAGTGGGTGAGGAGAGCGGGAGGGAGGCGAGAGGATGGGTGGAATGGTGAGGAGGTTGGAGAGGTTGCAGGAGGAGGGAAGTAATGAGGGAGTACCGGAGAGCATTGGAAAGACGACGACGGTGTGTTCGACCTGGAAGTTATTGTGAAGTGGAGGATATGAGCAAGAGTGTTTCAAGGATTCAGATCTGGTCATGCCTGGGGGGTTATTGTCTTTTGGATTGGGAGGATCAGAGGAGGGGAGGTGCAAGGTACAGCCATGGTGACGAGAAGAGGTAAGCAATAGCTGTGGAAAAAAAAGAAGAAAGCATATAGAGTGTGGTGTTGGGTAGTAGAGGGAATGAAGATTCCGAGCGACAGAAACTAGCGAGGTACGTGGAGAGTAAGAGGGTTGTTTATATAGTAGTGGAAGGAAAAGTAAGAGCGATAGAGATTCGATGAGAGAATTTGGAAGGAATCTGAGTGTAAAATGGAGGGAGAGTAAGAAACTGTTTACTCGAAAGAAGTCAAGAAAGTAGGGGAATGTAGGGTCCCCAAGGGAAACATTAAGGGTGTGAAAGATAAGAATTTGGAGAATGCGAGCCGGAGAAGCAAGAGGAGAGTCTCAAAGATGGAAGGTGAATACTTCCGTGAGTTGGCTAAATGAAAGGAATGAAGAGAGCCAGCCAAACATAGCTGGATATGGTAATGGGAGGGAGAAAAAGAAGAAGTAGTGGGAGAGGAGGTGGGGATCAGAGGTCAGGAAAAAAGTGTGGGAAGACCATGAAAAGAGTGGAAGTTGGGGACAGCACCAGGAACAGATGGAGTGTGTGGGGAAATGTTGAGGTTATGTTTGTATATATTGATAGAATGGTGTATGTAAAATTTGCAAACCTAGCATTGTATAAGTAGTGCACCCGATGACTGGCAGACTGGCATAATAGGTCCTCCCTTATATAAGGGCAAAGGGGAAAAGAGGAGTGTGTGGTAGCCACCAGAGGAATATGTCTTCTTAAGCGTATTAGTGAAGTAGACAGTAGGGTAGTGATTGGAGAGAGTGAGAGTGAGTAACGATAAATGGATAGGCGACGAGCATGGCCGGTTTTAGTGAAGGGCAGAGTGATTGTGTATACAGAATTTTTACCCGGAATTGTGTTGTGAGAAGTCTCCTGGAGAAAAACAAAAGGTGGTATAGGAAGACACGTTGCCTTTAAGGGACTTGTATAATTGCCTATGACAGATTGGATAGAAGAAGGTTTTTGTGGAAAGTAACTTAGAATATACGGAAGTATATGGGCCAAGTTTGCTTGAAAGCAGTGAAGAGCATGTATGAGGGTTGCAACGGCTGCAGTACGTGTGGTGAGAGTGAGCCGAGCGAGTTTCTTTGACCTGAATGTTTGGTTGAAACAGGGTGGTGTGAATGTCCCTCGGGGTTGTTTACTGTATATATGGATGGAGTCATGAAAAAGAAATACTATCAAAGAGCAGTGAATGTTGGTGGTATCGCTGAAACGTGGAGGGATTGAGTTGGAAAGCTAACCTCATAACCTGCTGTTTGCTGATGATACCGTTCTGATGAGTGATTAAGAATGGGATTGCAGGGTCTGGTAATGAGTTTGAACAGTGGTCGAAACAACGAATTTGAAGGTAAATACGGGAAGAGCAAGGTTATGGTCTTCGAAAGGGGTGCAGCTCACATGAGTTGTGAGGTGGAAGCGAAACCGTCATGCTATGGAGAATTCGGTCAACCTCTTTTTAAAGTATCTGGGCAGTGGTGGTTGAGTAAAGAATGGGCACTATGGATGAGAGGTGCGGAGAGGTAGACAACCGTGAGAAATTGTTGTTGTGTATGGAACGCTAATACGGATCATTAACAAGAATAGGGTGGTCCCCCCCCCCCTAGTATGGAAAGTGAATAGTCTTGCATTACAGTGTGGGTAATCCCCGACACTGACTTAACTGAGCGAAGCATTGGACGTTGGTTTGAGAGACGCAGACCAAGATTGGAAGCATGGAATGAATTTACTTAAGGAGTGCTGCGTGCGGAGTTACATGGAGGGATAGACAGACTAATGAGGCCGTACAGACGGAGGTTGGGGTGTGTAAGGTAGATGTGCTGGCGAAAGTGGTGAAAAGGACCACAACTTGAGTATGGTTCGGCCATATGAAAGTATGGTAAAGCGAGAGAATGACTAAGAGTGTGTCCTAGATCGAGGTTAGGGACACGAGGGGGAGAGGTAGACCCGAATATGAGGTGGAAGGATGGAGTGGAGAACGACCTTAAGCGAAGGGCGGTGCTGGTTGGGGGGAGGGGCGTCGACTGATCGTGCCGAGGTTGCACTGGGGGCGGTTCGTTCGTGGCCACACCCTTCGGGGATCACGGCGATCAGGGCACTGCTTAGATAGATAGATGAATGTAAGTTCTTCTAAGAACTATGACAACCGTTTATCTCAGTAGGACCAATTGTTCTAAAGGCGTATGACTATTCTTCCTAATCCTCGGTTGTTTCAGATGTGTTACATATATCCCTTTCCAATTCTGATTAATTCTTCCTTACTCCGGTATTAACTTTCATTATATATGGTTTATGCAAACACTGTGATTAATCTAAGATTTATTTGGATGTTAAATAATTCCCTGAACTCTCTCACAATTACTGTTGCATCTCGGTTTAATTCATATAATATAGTAATTTTGTTGAAATTGTAAAATTATCGTACAAAACGTACGATAATGAGAAACACTATCGTACATCGTACCAAGGGTAAAATTCTCGTACATGTACGATAATTATCGTACGTATGGCAACACTGCACATGGAACACATGTACACATAAGTGAAGTCAATTTTTCTTACCTGTACGCGAGGATGCCGAAGGCATTCTCAACCACTCATCTTGCTCGGGAGAGGCGATAGTTGTAAACCGGATTATTCATATAAAAACTAAGGTTGCTTCCATTATAATCCGTCCATGGCCGAGTGGTTACGGTGCCCAACTCTCCCAAATATACCTGTGGTGAGTGGGTTCGAATCCTGGTCAGAATACCTAATATGTGGATGCTAACTGGACCTTATGATTGTGACATGTCTCTGCATCTTGCTAAGGGGAGATGGTCTGTTTTTTCTGGACACCCTTCTCCCCATGCTTAGCCACATTAGTTTGGCGATTTCAAGACCTTTCGCCCCCTTCTTTTCCTGGTCAAATATTATACGTTTTCGTGTCTTTTGAGTGTCGATTTTTTCCTGACGGAGCGCTAGCCAAGCCATGTAATTTAAGGAAGCGAACCGGGCCCTTCGTCTGGAACATTTTTCTAACCGAAATTTTTTTACAAATAGATATATTGACAAGGCGGATCCTCAGGGTTGGTTTTTTTAGTTTAATGTGATGGAGGTCTAGGGAGGAAACTAAAAATATAATAAAGAAATAAAAGAATCAGCCAAAAAATGAACCATCCCCCCTTAACTAATGAACCATCCCCCCCCTTAACTAATGAACCATCCCCCCTTAACTATGAATCAACCCCCCCTTAACAAATGAACCATCCCCCCTTACTAATGAACCATCCCCCCTTAACTAATGAACCATCCCCCCTTAACTAATGAACCATCCCCCCCTTAACTAATGAACCATCCCCCCTAAAAATGAACCATCCCCCCCTTAACTAATGAACCACCCCCCTTAACTAATGAACCATCCCCCTTAACTAATGAACCATCCCCCCTTAACTAATGAATCAACCCCCCTTAACTAATGAACCATCCCCCCTTAACTAATGAACCATCCCCCTTAACTAATGAACCATCCCCCCCCCTTAACTAATGAACCATCCCCCTTAACTAATGAATCAACCCCCCCTTAACTAATGAACCATCCCCCCTTAATTAATGAACCATCCCCCCTTAACTAATGAACCATCCCCCCTTAACTAATGAACCATCCCCCCTTAACTAATGAACCATCCCCCTTAACTAATGAACCATCCCCCCCTTAACTAATGAACCATCCCCCTTAACTAATGAACCATCCCCCCCTTAACTAATGAACCACCCCCTTAACTAATGAACCATCCCCCCTTAACTAATGAACCATCCCCCTTAACTAATGAACCATCCCCCCTTAACTAATGAACCATCCCCCCCTTAACTAATGAACCATCCCCCCCTTAACTAATGAACCATTCCCCCCTTAACTAATGAACCATCCCCCCCTTAACTAATGAACCATCCCCCCCTTAACTAATGAACCATCCCCCCTTAACTAATGAACCATTCCCCCCTTAACTAATGAACCATCCCCCCTTAACTAATGAACCATCCCCCCCCTTAACTAATGAACCATCCCCCTTAACTAATGAACCATTCCCCCCTTAACTAATGAACCATCCCCCCTTAACTAATGAACCATCCCCCCCTAAACTAATGAACCATTCCCCCTTAACTAATGAACCATCCCCCCCTTAACTAATGAACCATCCCCCCCTTAACTAATGAACCATCCCCCCCTTAACTAATGAACCATCCCCCCTTAACTAATGAACCATTCCCCCCTTAACTAATGAACCATCCCCCCTTAACTAATGAACCATTCCCCCCTTAACTAATGAACCATCCCCCCTTAACTAATGAACCATCCCCCCCTTAACTACTAATGAACCATCCCCCCCTTAATGAACCATTCCCCCCTTAACTAATGAACCATCCCCCCTTAACTAATGAACCATCCCCCCTTAACTAATGAACCATCCCCCCTTAACTAATGAACCATCCCCCCCTTAAACTAATGAACCATTCCCCCCTTAACTAATGAACCATCCCCCCCTTAACTAATGAACCACCCCCCTTAACTAATGAACCATCCCCCCTTAACTAATGAACCATCCCCCCTTAACTAATGAACCATCCCCCCTTAACTAATGAACCATCCCCCCTTAACTAATGAACCATCTCCCCTTAACTAATGAACCATTCCCCCTTAACTAATGAACCATCCCCCCTTAACTAATGAACCATCCCCCCCTTAACTAATGAACCATCCCCCCTTAACTAATGAACCATTCCCCCCTTAACTAATGAACCATCCCCCCTTAACTAATGAACCATCCCCCCCTTAACTAATGAACCATCCCCCTTAACTAATGAACCATTCCCCCCTTAACTAATGAACCATCCCCCCTTAACTAATGAACCATCCCCCCTTAACTAATGAACCATCCCCCTTAACTAATGAACCATCCCCCCCTTAACTAATGAACCATCCCCCCCTTAACTAATGAACCATCCCCCCCTTAACTAATGAACCATCCCCCCTTAACTAATGAACCATTCCCCTCTTAACTAATGAACCATCCCCCTTAACTAATGAACCATTCCCCCCTTAACTAATGAACCATCCCCCCTTAACTAATGAACCATCCCCCCTTAACTAATGAACCATCCCCCCCTTAACTAATGAACCATTCCCCCTTAACTAATGAACCATCCCCCCTTAACTAATGAACCATCCCCCCCTTAACTAAAGAACCATCCCCCCCTTAACTAATGAACCATCCCCCCCTTAACTAATGAACCATCCCCCCCTAAACTAATGAACCATTCCCCCCTTAACTAATGAACCATACCCCCTTAACTAATGAACCATCCCCCCCTTAACTAATGAACCATCCCCCCTTAACTAATGAACCATCCCCCCCTTAACTAATGAACCATCCCCCCTTAACTAATGAACCATCCCCCCCTTAACTAATGAACCATCCCCCCCCCTTAACTAATGAACCATCCCCCCTTAACTAATGAATCAACCCCCCCTTAACTAATGAACCATCCCCCTCTTAACTAATGAACCATCCCCCCTTAACTAATGAACCATCCCCCCTTAACTAATGAACCATTCCCCTTAACTAATGAACCATCCCCCTTAACTAATGAACCATCCCCCCTTAACTAATGAACCATCCCCCTTAACTAATGAACCATTCCCCCTTAACTAATGAACCATCCCCCCTTAACTAATGAACCATTCCCCCCTTAACTAATGAACCATCCCCCCTTAACTAATGAACCATCCCCCCTTAACTAATGAACCATCCCCCCTTAACTAATGAACCATTCCCCCCGTAAATAATGAACCATTCCCCCCTTAACTAATCATCCATTCCCCCCTTATCTAATGAACCATTCCCCCCTTAACTAATGAACCATTCCCCCCTTAACTAATGAACCATCCCCCCTTAACTAATGATC